>JAYDZK010000169.1:58138970-58220029 GCA_034509185.1 Euphonia xanthogaster | reverse complement strand
GAAAGTTTTCATTCTGAGTTCTGAGTTCTGTGTGTGTTTCTTTTTAAATATAGTTGTAAGTTAATAAAGTTTTTTTTCCCCTTGATTCCTAAGCTGGAGCCTGCTTTGCTCTATTCCTGGTCACCTCTCACAGTAGACACTAGGGAGAATGTATTTTCATGAGAGCACTAGCATTGCGCCAAAGTCAAACCGTGACAGGGTTAGAAAACTTCTCGGTCTTGATTGAAGTCCAATGCTTCAAAAGCAAGGTGGACACATTACATCCATGCCTCTGTCAGCATTGTACGTTTCCTCAGGCACACATGATAACCTGGCTGCTCTTAAACATGTTTTAAAGTATATATCTTAAAGAAAAAAAATTTCAAATTTTGTTTGTTGTCTTAATCTCCTTAACTAAGGTGAAAGGACAAAGCACCATGCTTATTTTATTAATGCTGATTAAAGATGAACTGGGGACAATAGCAATATAGCCATGTAAATGTAGCAGAAGTTGTGTATTGGTTTTTTAAGCTTTATTCCCATCTTGGCCTTCCCTTGCTCCATTTCCCAAATACTTGAATTTTTTTTTTACATTTTAAAGTGGAAACTGCCTATGATTTAAGTGATCACCATAAACAGAGTAATTGTATGAAGGTTTTTAAAAATTTCTAGTTCTCATTCTATGCATTTTATGTCCTTGTTTTGAATTTTTCTTTTCTTTTGCAGGGAGTACTAGAGAAGAAGACACAATTAGTTATTCTTTCAGATAGGCATACTTAGGAGATGCAAATTCTTCTTATGAAGTGATGTACATTAATCACCAGAGCTGGAAGCAAAGTTTGAGACCAGTGAGTACAGAGGTGAACTATTTCTACCTTTCTTTATTGATTCAGCCTGACTTTGGCTCAGGTTAGGATAGTTTTGGATCTTTGCTGTGCTACCTACAATCTGCATTTTAAAAGTTCTGTTAATCTCAAACTACTATAAATAATGACTAGTTTGCTTTCAGCTATTCTTATGATGAGTTTAGACTCATGTCTGTTGATGTTTTAAATTATTTGCCTGAGGAGACAAAAATAAAATCATTGTTGGAAAAAGAATATTTATCCAGCTCTGTGCTCAGGGCAAAAGCAGACTGATTTAGCTTTCTTTTCCTCATCAGCAGGTTGGTTTCTGCAGACGATGCCAAATTTCCAAATATCTTGACTCAAGTTCATAAAAACTTCTTACTTCTCCTGGGAGAGAAAACTGGAGGGCAAGAGTTTTATTACACCAGTTGGAAAAGCCAGAAGGCTTTACAGCGAAGAGTTTCTCGTTTCCCTTGGTTGTGGTTGTTGTCTTTTCCCCTCTTTTACGAGCACCTCTGCAAAAGGAGGATTACACACACTTAGGTGCAGTGTAATCCTGGGCACTGATTCATAGGAAGTCCCACAAGCAGACACCAGCAATGGCATTTCTACACAGGTCTCCTCAGGTGTGGGGAAGAATTAATTCCCTTTCATTTGAATTAAACCTAATTTCAAATTTTTTACTTTTCACTGAGTCTATCTGCTCTGGTGCTGATGCTCTGCGAGGAGGAATAGCTTTTAACATACGTATTTTTAAGGATAAAGTACCACTTTAAAATGGTTGCTTATGCTTCATATACATGTTTGTTAAGTTAATTACAATTCTAGCTGTCTGTCCATCTGCCACACAGGACATAGACACTTTAAATGCTTTTTAGCATTAGATATTAGATATAGAGATCTAGATATATAATACTTAGATACTAGGAAAAAAATTCTTAATTGTGAGAGTGCTGAAGTGCTGGAACAGGTTGTTCAGAGAAGTGGTGGATGCCCCATCCCTGGAAGTGTTCAAGGCCAGGTTGGATGGCGCTTTGAGCAACCTGGTCTAGTGGCAGGTGTCCCTGCCCATGATAGAGGGGTTAAAACTAGATTATCTTTAAGGTCCCCTCCAACCCAAACCATTCTGTGGATCTATGATCTTTGCTGTGTGCTCCTCAGCTCCTATCAGTGTCTGGGAGCACCCCCACTAAGGTAAAACAAGGAAGCTAAGTGCATTTCACATTTCCAGAACTCATTAAAAGTCTTTATCTGAGTAATGCACTTCACAGGTAACAATTACCTTTCTGAGACCACCTAAGCCAAACCCTGACTCATGGGCAGGATCACCTTTTTCCTGTATCAGACCTGAGAGATGTCTGTCTAGCCTTCCAATTATGATGTCTATCAGTGCAATTTTTTTTTCCTCTTCTCCTTTCTCCGTCTCCCTTTGGGTAGAATTAACTCTGATCCATCATCATTCCTCCTGTTAGAAAGCTGTATTAAGTGGCTGATCTTGGAAGCAGCAGTTTAGGCCCATGACTACTTTTCTGCACCTTTTGTGTGGAAGCCAACACAGCTGCTTTTGGAGGGGAGGAAGGCTCTTCCTGGCCCCTACTTCTCACTGCCTTGTTTTCTGTCTTAGTCTCATTCAGAAAGCAGCTGGTGGATATAAGTTTTCAGCCTGTGTGATTTTTGCAAGAAAATGAAGAGCATCCCTCCTGTGCAGCCTTCACAAAGCTCAACAGGCATCCAGTATTCTAAATCTAGATGAACAATCTCTACTTTTTTTTCCTAATTGGACAGATGGATTCAGAGAGCATAACTGGCCTTTGGGTTTAGTTTCCCCCTCTTGTTTATAATGTTAAAATTAGCAGAAAAAACACAAAACAGAAGGTGAGCAGGAGGAACTTGGTGCCTTTGGGGGCATGTGTTGCTCTGCAGAAAGGGAGAGCATCCCTATGCTCTACCGCCTTTGCAAACAGCCTGCATAGCCAGTCAAGCCTAGAAACGCACACAAAACCCAAATATGTAGCAGTAAGAGGCTGCCAAATCTCTGCATCTTCTGGACAACCACAGAAACATCTGTCCTTCCCACAAATTAAGATTAGCTTGCCCAGTTACTCCATCTAAGGAAAATGTCTCCAGAATTTTTTGACACAGGAAAATATTGAACCCAAACTTGTTTTCACTGAAGTCAGTGGTAAATTCCTAATGCAAGCAAGAGAAGTAACCTTTCTTTTGAAAAGGACGACATTTTTTGGTGGGAAAAAATACCCATGTCTAAAACTTCTAAGCATTTTGATGAGCTTTTTTTACTTTGAAGTGATGCAATGCATTTTGTTCCTGCATATAAAACACTCCCATCCCCACCCCCAGGCACTTACACACACACAAGATGACTTCTATTAAACCAAAGAAAATTCTGTTGAAATGTGGAGTTTATAAATAAATGTGTGCATATAAAGTGTACACAGGTTGAGGGATGAGATTCTTGCCTGCTGATTCAATGGTGAGTCTAAAGTAATATTTCCAAGAGATGATGTTCAGCATGGCCATCATAAAAGTGTCTGGACATTTCTCCTGAATTTGTTGAATTGCTTGTCATGGTCATGGATGTTTTTGTCAAGTTTACAACTAGAATGACAAGCACTCTTATTATGAAAGTGAAAGGAATATGACAAAAAGCAGTGAAATTAAAATCCCTAAAATTAACAAATGATATCACCTATTGACATTAGATCAATAACATCCAGGGATATTCCTTGAGAAGGAATAAAAAAATGCAGAACCAGAAGATCAAGTGTAAAAAAAATGAAGCCACAGGTATATGATAGAAAAAGTAGCCTAAAACTGTGATGCTGAAAGAGACTGACCCTTGGTATTAACCTTTGGTAAAAAATCTACTGAGCAGGAACTTCCAGTGTGAAACAATGAGACAAAGTAGAACTGGCTCTGCCACCAGGGAAGAAGACAAGCAGTGCTGTGCCGTGTCCCCTCTGCCAGGATCCACACACTAAAAAGGCAGTTTGATGCTCAGTCTGGTTAAGTTACTTTAATAGAATTATTTATACATTTGTGTTCTTATTTTTTTATAAAAAAGCTATGTTGAGGATACAGTATTACCAATACATATTATTTTACAAATCACTGACATTTTTTCAAAGACACTATGCAAGTCCTGCAGAAAAAAACAGTAGGTATGATGGACAGATTTCTAGAGTTTTTGAGAAAGTTGAACTGCAGACTACTGCAGATTTTTCTTCTAAACATCAGGAGAAAAGCAGGAGTCTGATGCTCCCATATGAGCACTACAGTACAGATTTGCAGCTGCCTGAGATTCTTAGGCACAAACTTTCTCAAATTAGGGCTCACTTCACCAAAGTTGGAGTATTCCAAACATAACTAAACAAATCTTTGCTTGGAGCACACAGTACAAATCCAATACATGAATACATGTTATTTCAATTTTTGGTGATGACAGGTTTGTTACTACACCCCTGAGAGTGTAGCCTGAAACTCAGACTTACATAAGCAACCTCTGGACATGTGGCTGTACCAGCTGAACTCAATAACCACGGACTATTTGTGGGGACTTCTGGGAGAAGCTGTAGTCAACACTTTCTGCAGGTGATACCAGTTTGGGGTCCTTGCTTGATTTATAAGCACCTTGTAAATAGCAAGTTCTTCCCCAGTCCATGATTTCTTTATGATGCAGCATTTTGAAGACAAGTGATGTTTTTATACACTACTCTATCAGGAAAAGGAGGTGGGATTTTTTGTCTTCTTTTTTCCATTTTTCTTCAATCAGCAGGAGAAAAATATCACCATAGTGAGATCAACATTTTCTCCTGGCAACATAATACTCTGGAGGTCACATATCTGGACCCGTAATGGTTCTGCTTTAGAAACTCCTCAAGGATTTTTAGTGCTTTAGAGCTTCTCAAGGAAAAAGTGAATTCAGCATCTTTCCCAGACCCTCTGGAAGCTGGAGAAGGCGGTCACACTACACATCCATCTGTGGTCACAACCTCACAAGGCTAATTTGATACCAATGCTGTTGTTGACCTCTTCTTTCCAACCTAGATACACAATGTGTCATTTTCAGTAAGTAGTGGCATTTCACAGACTTTAAATCATAACGACTTAGTTTTTTGTTTAGTTTCGTTCATCTCTCTCTATTCTTACAAGCCTGATGTTGCAATAGCCCAAATCTCAGTTTTCAATTAAATAGAAGGTCTACATGTGATGGATTTTAGTTTGTGTGTGCTGTACTGCAGTTTCATAGTGCTAAGTATAGACCAGAGTCTGACTCCTCAGCATTTTCAGGAGCATCTGTGTTATTTTAGCACCATACTCTTGTTATCCCTGGTAGGATGTGAGGTTGCAGTCCAAACCCAGACTTCCCTGCAAATTACTAGTTTATTGCTCACAGCCTCTTGTCAGGGTTTTCTCTGTGAAGTACATCGCTGCCAGCTCGAGGGATATCCACAGCCACCTGTTTATTCTTCCAGAAAATCTGCATCTGGACTAAAAATTTTAAAACAAAAGTTCTTTAGGGTTTTCCAGATAACATCTGCAGATCTTGGGCAGATCTGGTACTGTGTGTCACAAAACCTTATTCTTACATCTGGTGGGAAAAAAAGCCATCAATAGAGTGATTGGTGTGGAGCTTGTCCAGGTTGTTCTCATCATCTTTGAGGGAGAAGACAGGAATGCCACAGCATCTCAGCCTTCAGACTACTGCTAGGCTGTGGCCTGAGTTTCAAGCTGAGACTCTGGGTTTGTTGATTTACCTTGTTGGTTTGTTGGATTTTTAAAATAAATTATTTCCCCATCACTACCTCAGAAGCAGAACAGTTCAGAGGTGAAGTTGTCACATACTTATTCTCAGCCAAGATGACTCCCATGCAGCAGCCCAGACTAGCCCCAGTCCTGTGCCATCCTGTTGTCTTCTTCATCCCCTTGCCCACAGCATCTTTCATGGAATAAACACGCAAGTTTCCTTGGCACCCATTAAAGCAAATCAGTACTATTGGCACCATAATGGCTAATAGTCATTAGGCACTACTCTGCACAGTGGGAAGTATTCTATAATGAGTATCCATGGAAAATTTTGCAACCCTGCATAAGTAGAAAAAACAAAACAAGCAACTCCTAAATGGAGCTTGTGTTAGAACTGGGTTAAATGATTTTTTAAACAATTTGCATTCTCCTTTCTCATTTTGATTTACAAACCCCATAGGTCTTTTTTTTTCATCAGTCAGATAAAGAAAATTTTATCAGAGAAATGGTTTCCTGGTAAAGCATTTGATGATGTTGTACTTTTTGCCTTCCTTAAATGCTCTTGATTTTGTTAAGAACCTCATCAAAAGATCTTCTGTGTATCTACATGGCTAAACCTAATGAGGAAAGACACAGCACTTAGCTGAGGAACCTCCTCCCTTCTCCCTCTCGAAACAATTTCTGAAGGCCAGCTCAAATTTGTGTCTCAAAAAAAAAAAAAAAAAAGAAAAAAAAAAGAAAAAAAGTCCAGTTGCCTGATGAAAATATTCGAAGTATCCTCAGCATCAAAGAGCAGCAAGCCAGATTAGCATAAGATTTTACTACCTCTTCCATACCAGCCATAGTATTTTGTACACACCTTTCAAATTATATCAGTCTTGAAGAGTCATGTCCTTGCATTCCTTTGGGGATTGGAATTGTTGCATACAAGAAGAGAATACAGCTTGGGGCAGAGTTCTTGTTAGAAACATCCCAACAGAATGGAACAGGAGTCTTGGAGTTATGATTTTGGTGCAAAGGAATCATGTTGAAAAGCACAAATGAACAAAATTGCATAGGGAACACCTCATATTTCAACAGCACCTTCCTGGCAGAAGAGATGAGGCATAAAAATAATGACGAACAAAAAGTAATTAAAATACAACACCCTCTGACTTTGCAACCTCAAGGATGTTATCAAGGCAAAAATATTTATGCCTTCTTGAAATTTTGAAAATGATTTAATAAAATATCTGACCTAAGTGTTTAAGTTTTTGAGACTGACATACATTTGTCTCATAAGAACTCATGCATAGCCAAACTGAATTATGGCTGTATATCTCAATTTCTTTATATTACTATAATGCCACTACTTTGGTCTTCTTAATCCTTTTGCACATCTTCCTAACATGTCCTGGAGGGCTCCAGCCCTCCTTGCATTTTTACTCCAAATGCAGCCCTCCCAGAAAACAAGAAAATAACTGGCAAGTCAATAAAAGTTCAGGGAATTGACCACTTCCCTAGAGTCATAGCCAAAATGACTCCACCAAACTACTGAATTCTCAGGAATCAAATGAAACACAACATGCAGAACAGCTCCTGGTTTTCCCCTCCCAAAGCCATAAAACAACAACAGCAAAGATGGTTTTTCTGGCTGTAGAGAAGGCCAGCTTCAGAAGACTATTCATAGAAGAGTAATTTCCAAAATTTGAGACATCTTTACAGTCAGCCACCACTTATTGTCCAGAACAGTGTTTCATAGTGTTTTTCAGTACAACCCTCCAGAGTCACCTTCAGTTTCTCAGACCTACAGTTGTTACATTTGTTTCTGCCCTTCTCTGTAGCACAAGCTATAGAAAGATCCTTTTCTGTCTCCCCTACCTCATCCTGTCCTTTCCTCTCAAATATTTTTCTTACTTTCATTTAGTCTTGTGGTCTTTTTTTTAATATTTCTGGGTTTTCAGAACTCTTCTAGTCTATGTGCGTGGCTTACAAAATATCCCTTAGCCTTTTTTTTTTTTTGTAGAGCTGTGTTTGCAAATGGATGAATCATAAACCTCATAATTTTCTTTTTTTATTTTTTTGAGAAATAATTTCTACCTAAAATGCACAGGAGTTGAAGTTTAACTAGAGTGTTTATGGATATCTTATGTCCAAGGGGAAAGAAACTTGAGGTCAAACGTCTATGGTCCTGGCAATGTTCAGAAGTAATTTGGGGCTGGGGGTGGGGAGAGGAGATGACAGGATAGTTGTCTTGCAAGGAAATTCTTGGCTCACTGGGCATTTGCCTTTTTTCAGGTGCAGCTCCACCATACAATTAGAACTGCAGGGATTAAATAACAAAAAAAAATCTCACTCCAGTATCTGCTAGAATAAACAATCTGAATTTTTCTCTTTACTGGAAAGAGTGTACTAAAATCAAGGCTATAACTGGTTGAGAAGTTCATGGGAGTTTCTGAATTGATGATATCAAATTGCTTCATCACTGAATGCCTTTGACAGTGAGTGAATAAAATGTTTATTCCCAGTGTAGAACTACTGACTTGTACAGCAATCATGTAGCCAACCTAACTGACCATATTTGCAGAAAGTCCTCACAGTGGGGTGGGCACAGCCTTAAAGCAGAGTTGGTTCTGCCTGTACAGGCTGTCAGGCAAAGGCTGGAGCAGAGGAAAAGTTGCCAGTACAAAAGGCAAGATCAGGAAAAGTTATGCAGTGTTGCTTTAAAAAAAAAAATTACTTCCTGTTTGGGTGAATTGACACAATGCTAAGATCTGATTATGCTTATTAGAGAGATTCCTCTGCCTGAAACAAAGTGCAGGTGAGACCATGTGCCAAAGTCAATAGTACGGATTTTATTTAGCAGTAAATATCAGGTGGGAAGAGACAGAGAAATAGAAGAGAGAGTGAGAAACAGATTAAGTAGGAAGACAGGCACCAGCCCCATGGATCCAGAGGCATTCTCTTGCTCCTCTTCACCCTGCCCCCAGTGGGGGCCCCAGGAAACATGGAGTTCAATGAATGTTCAGGTGTATGCAGGAATGCCCAAGCACCTCCTCCCCAGCAGGGAGCAGATCTCTGATGAAAGGCCTCAAGAATAAGTCCAAGTGTCTTTGATGGTTTATGACCCCTTCTAAGACATGAGAGCTGCCTCCTGTACAACTGAGCCAAAACTCCCCGAACACCCCAAAACTCTCCTTCTCCCCCTCAGCTGGCAGGAGAGTGTGTACACCTGGCCTTAGCAAATGAGTCTGTGGGCTATGGCCTCCCCCTGCCACAAACAGAGCTGATTTTCAGGACAGGTGCTGAAATGTCTTTCCTTGTGGATATATTCTTCTCCCCAGCTTTGTTTACTTCTCCTTGGACCTGAGATAATTGAAAATTTGTGATGCCCTGTTCTTTTGTGTGGCCACTCAGGTGCTCGATTGCCCTTTTCCAGGGATGCCACTGTGGGGCAGATGAATGATAGTGGCTCACTGCTGCAGATGTCTCCCCTCCCCTAGAGCTTCAAGCCTTGCAGTCCCTGCTTGGGAATTTACAGACTACTTTGTAAACTAACAGAGACAATACAAATCAGGGACAAATGCTCTAATTCTCTGTTTAAAGTTCTCTGATTATTTTAAATAATGATTTGCTGAAGACATCAAAACTATGGCTGATACACGATAAGAAAGCCTCAACTTGTTTTTGTCATCTTACAAAGACAGTATAAATCTACTTTTTAATAAGCATTTCTGATCCCCCAAACTTCTTTAGCCTAGTTGTCCCTGACAACACAGTGGCTAAGTGGCTAGTCTCCAAGATGATGGTTATTCTTTATCTAATTGAAGAAAAGCTGTTGGAGAACAGAATATTAGACAATGAGGCATCTCCCTATTTCCATGGCAGAGAAGCTCTTGAAGACAAGATACGAAGGACCCGATTTTGGCATTTCAGTTTCCTCTGCGTTGAGAACATCTGTGTCTATGAGAGATGAGAGGGGAGAGGGGGTGGGTGGGAAGGGAGCAAACATGGCGCAGGTGTCAAGGAGTATATTTATCTACCCTCTCCCCATGTTGCTGGCTGATGTTCTCCTTTAGAGGAGAAAAGATCCTCTCCTTGTCCCTGCTTACCTCCTTTAGCTAAAGGTCCATCCAGCCTGCAGGACTTGTGAGCAGCTGAAGCTGTTGCTGAGGAATTCCCTGTGGGTCTTGGAGTCCTTCCTTCTAAGATCAAACCTGGCAGCTACAGTGAGCTCCAGCAGCTTTTATGAGTAAAGGTGGGAAGGTAGGTTATCATTTATACTGCCTGGATTACGCAGTGTGCCTACTCCTTCCCACCCTTAATATCTCTTCAGACTTCAAACTGTACTGCCAAAGACCAAACATTTTCTGCATAAACATTAAAGGAAAAACACAATTAAAACTCAGTCCAGAATGAATCTTGAAGGAGGAAGGAGGGGTGAAATGTGCTGCTAGAGACTTCCAATTTTCTTTGTGCTTATTTTTACTCTTCTCCTTTTACAATTTTTAAATTATGCAAGATAAATTTTGAGGTGTGACAGTAATAAAAAGAAAAAGCTTCAAAATTATTATTTTTCTTGTGCTAACAAGCATTTTAATCTAGGCTATTTTTGTCTTAAATTAGAAAAATATATTTTATCAGCAGTAGCAAAGAAGTGATGTTTTCATATACAGAGATATGACTATAAAAGAACAGCCATTTAAACGGAATATTTCTTCTTATGATATTCTTGTAAATGCAGAATCATAGAATAGTTTGGATTGGAAGGATCCTTTAAAAGTAAACTAGTCCAGCCCTCCTGAAATGTGCAGTGACATCTTCAACTAGATTAGGTTACTCAGAGCCCAGTTCAGCCTGGTCTTGAATGCTTCCAGGGCTGGGTCATCCACCACCATTCTGGGCAACCTATGCCAGCGTTTCACCACCCTTATTGTAAACAATTTCTTCCTTATCTAATCTAAACCTACCCACTTTTCAGTTTAAAACCATTCCCCCTTGTCCTATCACTACACACCCTTGTAAAAAGTCCCTCTCCTGTTCTCTTGGAGGACTTCTTCAAGTGCAGGAAAACCACAATTAAGTTTCCCTGGACTCTTCTCCAGGCTGAACAAACTCAACTCTCTCAGACCTCAGAAAAGAGGTGCTCCAGCCATTTTGTGGCCCTCCTCTGTATCTGCACCATACCCACAATTGTGATGCATTCCCCTTCCTGACTACCTTTCTGAGTGATACCTGGGATAGGAGCAAAGCAAATCACTACAGCTGTGCTCCACACTAGACATTCAATACAGCCAACAGGAAAAGTTGAGAATGAGTTGAGAAGCAAGTTCTTCAACTTTTAGAGGCAGAGGGCATCATTTGTTGCCCTCTGCCTCTAAAAGTTGAAGATTTTGCTAACTTTTCTGGTTATTCCTGGATTCGTGGAGTTCTTTAGTATTATGTGAACACAACTCCCTTTATCATAGAAGGATATCATGTATCAGGATACACAAGTTAAGTAAATGCTTTGTTATCTGCATTCTTGACCTACAGAAACCTCTGTAGCATATGGGGCCCCCTCAGAGACTCCTAGAAGGACAAAGATGCCTGGAAGCTGATTGCTTTCAGATATTTATTCTTGCAGCCCTTCTATTGCAATAGCATCTAGAATGGCTCTGCAGGTGGGCACCTCATCAGAGATAATTAGTCCTCACTCCACAACAGCTTTGGGTGAGAGCTCTGGACTTAATTGCAAACTGAAAGGGAAAGCTGTGTGGTACCCACTTAAGCACCACTTTGCACCACAGGTACCTTGAGAAACAGAAAGTCATCAACTGTTGATACCCAGCAGCAAGATCTCTGCACTTTCCTCTCTCACTGGTGCTCTTGAAATCATCAATGAGGTTCAATCAGAATTAAACAAAAGCCAATCAAGTAATTTCTTTCACATGTGGTACTCAACAACACAGTGCTTGAAATATCCTAAGCCAGTGATAAACTATGAGGGTATTGGTTCAACTTCACTAACAGATCATGTCATTCTCTCCCTCCCCCCACCTTTAGACCCCTTACTCCTTTTTTTCATGGCTTCAAACTACTGATATCCAAAATCTAGCCCACCCCTCTGACAACAAACATATTTGCTGACAATAAACACACAATGTGCGGGTGGGTGACTTAAGAAAGCTCCTAGGTACGAAGTGAGCTTGGTATTAGTATTGCATATCCTGCTGATTACCAGAACAATTTAAAAGGGTGCAGGGAAAAAGAAAAGAAAAACCATTAAAAAGCTGTGTGCCCCTGTGCTTTTCAGCCCTTTGAAAAAGTAAGAAAGAACAGAAAAACACCCCTGGTGTGCGGTTAAGATAACTACAAAGGAACTATTCTTAGCAGGTTCCTTCAGTAAAATGAAGGGTGCTTTGATTGCATTTTTTGGCCTTCCTAATCTGACAGATATTGATGGATAATTCAGAACAGCCAAAATCTTTGTTCTAAAAACATTGACTCATACATGTTACACCCAGATGTTTTATTGGGTTCTTAACAGATATCAAAGCTTCCTTTAAAAACGTGGAAGTCGCATTTCATACATTTAAGAGTGTATGCATGTAGGGGAGGGAAATGATACAAGAGAAGCTCCATTAAGAGCAGCTTAGAAAGGAGTATTTATGCACCCCAACATGAACACTCTAAACACAACCCCTCCCAGCACTTTGTTTCTGCCTAATCAAGTTTGAAAATGAACAGCACCAAAATCCTTAATGTGCAATTAGGGCCTTGCAGGCTGGTCTCTCCAACAGGTACAGGAGCTTGTGTGTAAACATTCCAGCACTGACCTCCCCACCAGCCCCTGGGGTGGCAGCAGCAGCCACCATAACTGCCAGAATGTCCCTGTGACTTCTGAGAACTAGCCCATTATCTCATCCAGAGATAAAGAGCTCCAGGATCCCACCTCCACAGGACTCAAGGAAGAATTCTTTCATCTGAGAAGATGTGGGGGAGGCACCCCCACAGCACAAGCAGGGTTTTATTTCAATAAATCATGAATGAAAGAAAGCAAGGCACCCACGGGCACTCTCAGCAGCACTCTTCTCCCTCAGAGTGCCCCAACCACTAACACCAGAGAGCAGCTGAACAGGCATGACTCTGAAAATAGAGACAATTCCATGTGGGAAATAAAGACATGCACACAAATCAGACACAGAAGAGCAGAGATTTCAGGTTGCAGCAGGGGTTTGGGAAATGCAATGCTGTGAAACTTGCAGAATTTCCAAGTTATTTGGTGCTGTTGCCACAGCTTGATTCTCACCAGCTCCTCATAGTGGAAACGTTTATGTACTGGCTATCCCACCTTGCAGTCACTACTGGGCAAACTCAGTAAAGAGGGTATTCACCCCTTTGTAAGGTAAACAATCAAACAAGATGGTAAATATATACTATCTCTTCCTAAGAACAATATTCTTCAAGGTGGTATGCATTTTAGTAGATAATCCCCCTAATAGAAAACCAAACAAGAAGAACAAATGCAATGTAATGAGTATCAAGCATAGACAGAATTTCTGATCTGTCATAAGTCAGAGGTGAAGTTCTGCTGCCAAAGAGCAGTTTTCATTCCTCAGCATGTCAATGGAATCAGTCAGTGACAGATATGAGTTATTGCAACAGGGAAAAGATTCTCCTGGGCAAATATGATTAGGTCATCCTTCTGTGTCTGTTTGCAGTAGCACAAAGAGTTTGTTAAACAGTAAAGCCAGGAAATTTCCAAAGTCAATTTTAGACTGTTCATTGGTAAGAAAGCTACCCGGCTAAATGTTGACTGCTGTTCTAGTTGAGACAAGTGTAGTCTGAAACCAAAAATCCCAGGGCATTAGCATCACTAGCTGGGAATGCAAGATCCAGAAGTATTTTCGTTAACAATGTGAAGTACAGTACAGGAAGAGAGATTCCCTGGGGTCACCTCACCAGCTGAGCTAGAATTCTCTGGAGTTGTTCAGAGAAGTTCCAATGATTCACATAAAGACAAAGACAACAGCTGTGCTTTTAAAGATGGATTCTGGAAAAAAAAGCAACTACTAGAAAAGTGCACTGTTTAAAAGACCTTTATTTTGGTTGCATGGTTACAATTCCTTTATGCTTACAGTTAGATTCTTCCCAAATAATATTTCATAGCTCACCATGTACACAGTGTATTCTCTATCATTCTGGTATGGAAGAACTTTATAAAATACAGATTAAGTGACTTTTTTATCTGTACACTTTTCAGATTAGTTCATCAAGATTAAGTAAAAAGGCAAATAGATTAATTGGCAAAGAAGTGGTTTTACATTTTTAATATATTAGTACAAAATGGCACAAAAGGAAAAAAAGGTCATTTTAAAGGCTATTAGCATCAAACTTTTTAAATGCCTTCAGTCAGTTCAACTGATTTTAACTTAATTTCAAATACCAGTGTTGAACTTGGAATTGAACTTGTAATCTTCTTTTCTTAAGCTGTGTGAAAGACATCACATACAACTTTGCACCTGTTCATGGAAACTAAATCACAGCAGTTTTAGAACAGTGACATTCAAGTGCAGCTAGGAAGTTGGGAATTTCTATTCTTCCCAGTAAGTCTATGAAGTCACAGACTAGAGCATATTTTCATCTAACCAAATTCACTCATGCACACTTCAGATGCAAAGATACCAGATCTGTGCAATAAAACACAGTATTCCTTAATGCAAGGACTGGAACAAAAAATTCACATAACTACATCATTCAACCTCCCTACCATTCCAGGAGGCTTCCAGACATAACCATACTTGATGCCAGATACAGAGATAAATGGAACATTTAAAAGATTTCAAGCAAACTGAAGGCTTAATTCACAAGCTTCAGGTATAAAAGAGAGATCACATCAACTTCAGCAACCTATGTTTTATGTTTGAACCACCCATATCAAATGGGTAGGTGAATGTGATGGAAGGAAAAGAGAGAAGAAATATATTTCTAACTTAAAAATAAACTCTGAGATGTGAATTCATTGCCTCAAGCAACAATTCAGGAGTTTGTTTTGGCAGCAACATTTAGCAATACCCCAAAAGATAATTACCCACCCTGTCAACACAAGTTATCATTACTTTGATTAGCCCCCAAACTTTAAGATGTTTCATGTTTAAGTTAACGGAACAGTTTATGATCTTGACTGTTACTTTCCTGGTAAGACAGCACCCACATCTGAGAGGCCAGGCAGCTACACTGATGGCAGTACTGAGAACATTATTTCTCAGGTTGAAACAAAAAGTCTTATAAAAAAAGTAAGTGTGATGAAGTACAGAACCACTATTTTACTCAGCCTCACAATGAGCAAACCATGACTATGAATTTCCTAATTTAAATACAAATTATAAAGCTTTCCCAGAGACTTATCTTGCAGTTAACCATATGATGACTCCAAGAAGCAATGCTCCAACAGCAAGTATAATAATGAGTATGCACATCTTCTTTCGAGATCTTTGCTGGCAAAAGAGAAAAAACAAAAGTTGATTGAAAACTGTACCACATCAGAAAATCAGAAAACTATTCAGATGCTTGTATGGTCCTACAGCTTGTGCATTCTAACTAAATTGTGTCCTTACATATAAAGATTGTCAAGATACATCTAAAGATGTTTAAGGGAGAAAAAACCTATCTACATTACTTTATGGCTATAGTATTCAACAGAATGATTTCAGTGCTATTTCCTGGTACACATAATAGATTAATTAAAGAAAACACAGTAATGTAATGAATGGATATAATTAGAATTCTGGGGAAAGTAACATGAGCCCAGGTGACAGCATAGAGAGGAAAATGGACAATCAGTTGCACAACAGAGAAAGTAGAAATGGTCTGCTAGAAAAAAAAAAGACAGTGTATATACAGAAGGGAACAATGGACTACAATTTTGGGCTGCTGTGTAACCATTCACAGTTATTTTAAAGGTGTTTTTGCCAAGATTCTTAAGTAGAACTTGCTCTTAAAGAAAACAAACTAAAAAAAACCCAAAGAGACATGACTAGAGAACCACTTAAATAGATGTCATTAGAATCAAGTCCAAATCATGAGCATGTTGAGAACTTTCACGTTTCCCATACAGGTTTATAACTTGAGATATCAAAGCACTCAAGAGCAGCAGCAGTCTTTCATCGTTTACCTGAAGGATATAGAATCTGAAGGTTTCCTTCACAGGATGGAAGAAAATTACCAAATGGGTTTCTCAGGCTCTTGCTAATAGCCAAGGAATAACAACTCAGATCTTGGGATTCTAGGCCATAGTCCCAGAAGTAAAGCCAGTCTGTGCTGCACTTGGCAAAAGTTCTTCTGCCTGGGTGGTTTGGATGTTTTGGGGTTTTTTAAAATTTTCTCTCTGAAGAACAACATCTGTGTCAGTTCTTCATAGAAGCTGTCAGTTCTCTGACCAGTAATAGCCAGACCACCACATTTCATAACAATTCTCTTCTTCTAGTTTTATTGTCTCATTGCCACTTCTCCCACCATCAGGCTAAGATTGCTTCATTTCATTGTTTTATTTGCTAGAAATCAATCAGCTTGCTGGAGTACCTTCCTCCTCTGTCCATTATCTCCTTACACTCACAATCTCTTCCTTCTGCATCCAGCTGACCCCCTCTTACCAGAAATGCATTGAAGTCAAACATTTCCCCCGTAATACTATTTAAGCAAGGCATGGCAAACTTATTTCAATGTACAATTGCTCATCGTTTCTACAGATGAGTGAAACAGAGCTCATCCAACCACAAACAGGAGCTGTAGGAGTATCAACAGCCTTGTCCCTCCCAGCACACCTGGGCCTCTAACACTTCCTTGAGAGGGTTAGGCCAGATACAATAATTGCTGAAATTTTTCAGCACCTTGGAACAAGGATAAGTTTTCAAGCAAAGGAAAGCAAATCCAAAGAAATTACACCGTCCTTTCATCCAAACACAGAGCAACTCTGCAGTGTTTGGTGCCTCCTGCAAGACCCACTGAACAGAAGCTTGTCAAGAAGCTTGATAACCTTCCTTTGAGATAGGAAGACCCTTTCCTCCTCAAAATAAATCATGAAGCCTTTTCATTTTAAACTTCAACTAGAAAACTTATACCTTACACTGAAATTTTTGGCTACTATTAGTTTTTTCCTGAAATTTTTAAAGTAGAGTCATCAAACATACTTAATGTGACAATTAGTCCCACTGAGAATACAGTTCAAGGATGCACCCTCTCCTACTTTTGAAATCAGCAGGCAGTCTTTCAGACATTCTGTCACCCATTTTACTGCCCTAGCTACTACTAACACATGTAAGAGGATTTTTTTTTTTTTTAAAGTCTAAGGACTAACTCTAACTTAAAGGGGAAGATTAATTACTAATACGATTATTTCTAATAAGTTCCAAAAATGTTATAAAGAAATGGCATTTAAAGGTATTAAAGGTCTTTTCAAAAAAGTTTGACAGTTTGAAATACGTTTTCAGCATCAAAGTAGCAAGTTAAAAAAGCTGGATATATACAGCATCGGGAAGATTTTAGACAGTAAAAATTGGTACTAACTGGCCACATCTTCAGAAGATTTTCCGGCCTATCTTCCCTAGTTCTCCAGTGATCTCCAAATGCTTGCTCTCCTATATATAGGGACCTTTAACTTTTTGAATTATAAAAGTAGGAGTCTCTGTGTAATGTGTTTTTGTTGGTTTTGGGATTTTTGTTTGTTTGTTTTAAGTAAAGGTGGAACTCCAGGTGCTCTCAGAATCTCTGAAGATACTGAAACAGTCTGGCTGGAAACAGCCTCACAGGAAACACAAAGCTTTCAGAAGTTACTAACTTATTTTATATTGACCTAGAAATATCATTGTAGTCTAACATAAACCTTTAAGTCTGCAAGCCTTGAGGAACTTGCTAGGCAAAATCTGAAGTGCATTACAAAGTGTAAGTCAGGACTACTGCAGGACAGTTTCACACAGCTGGGATTACCTGGTAGTTCGCTGCTCTTGACAGCTGCTGGTTTGCTTGCTGCACATGTACATCTGCATTTTCCACATTGGCTTCTATGCTGTCTTTGTTTTGAAAAGAAAGAGTTCAAATTTTGTTAAGTCATAACCCAGACAAAGGTTTGGAATGCTGAAATAGACTTGAGAGCATATAAACAGCTGCCCCAAAATGCTGGTGTCTTCATCAGTATTCATCAGTGTACCTTGTATTATGAAAGCTTGATCCATCCTACACTTATGCCTGAGCTCATTCCAGAACTGCCCAGGCAATCATTTGCTGAATTCATCTCAGGTAACAGCTCTCCTGTTCTGCATGCAGGGCTAAAACCTCAATACCAACCAAGGCAGAAGTTTTCAGTACTTCTACCTTTTTTTTTTTTTTTAAATTACCTTTTACTTGCTACTGACTACTCTTTGCTCAGATTAAAAGAAGTCCTAAGGTTTACGAAACAGAGGCAATGAACCAAACAATACCCAAGAGGCATGATTCTAGTTTGGTGTTCTATCATATTGGCACAGATTGTATTTTTTTCAGTAGAAAAACACGAACTGATTATGGGTCAAGGTGATAAAAAAAGCCCTGAAAATATATTCTGAACATAGACAAGAGCATGGCTTAGCAGTTGACACAGAAAATGGATTCTCTAATCACATTTTTAGACAGTAAAAATTGGTATATAATAATAAATAAACCTGTTTGCATGAAAGGCAAAGAATAACTCTCTGCTGAATCTGCACACTTAGATCCAACTTTTTAACAAATACAATAAAATGTCCCACATAAACTCCAATTTTATATACAAACAGTTCTAAAAACTACTTTAAAGACATTTTATACACATGAAAAATTACATGTTTTAAACTAGATATTAAGCACTCTTTTTTACTGTGTTCCCAGTCATCTCAGCCAGTCAACCCATTATTAGGTTATATCTGATTTGCTTTAGCATTGATAGTGACATTAAAGGAATTTTTCAAGCAAAAGGAAGTTCTACCCTGCAGCTCACCAGAGAATGTGAATAAAAAAAATTCAGGTAATATTTGAATTGGACTTACCTATCACATCACCTTGTTCATGAATCATCATTCCTAGATCTTTGAAAATTTCATTGATGTCCATAATATCAGCCTGCAAAATGAAATCATTAATGTACATCACACATTTTAGCATCTATGTGCATTATTTAGATAGAAATACTGTTCTTTCTCCTCCAGGATGAGCATCCATGACTCCTTGTACTACAGGATGAAAAAACATCCTTAATGTGCTTATTTTGAAAGTTTTTCTCATACTTGGAGACCGAGTTTATGAAGGCCTTACTTGCAAGAGTTTCAATTAAATAGAAAATCTCTGTATTTCAAGAAATGTTCAAAAAATCCAATCCACTTAAAAATGAACGTCATGAGCAATACATTGGGAAGACTTGTGACAAGAGGTATAATTTTGCTACATTTATATTCACTGTTTAAAATAGTTCTATAATACTATCATATTGGGAAAAAATTGTATGCATCTTTTCTTGCAATCGCATGAGCACTCTTATTCCACAGCAGAACCACTGAAGTTAAACAGAGTATATCAAAACATGGCCTTCATACAGTAGATTTCAAATGTACATTTCACATCTAAAGGTAATATTTGCAGTTTTGAAGGGAAAAACCACACCCACAAACAAATCCAAACAGCTCAAGGTTCATGCTGCCAATTAATGCCCATGCTCCTTTTAAAATGCTATTTCTTTGGAACATCAAAACCATGTTCTGCTGTAAAACCACTTGTACTTACTTCAAGCTGCCTAATGGAAGATTCCCTCTCCTCGATAAGACGGAGGTCATCTTCTGTAATTTCTTCATCTTGCACTTGTGCTTGTGGTTGACTATCACACACAAAAAAAACCAAAACTAATTCAGAATTGAACAAACACAATGAGAAATTATTCAGAAGGATAAAACTACAGTTAAGTACATAGCACATTTTACATTATCAGTCAATAAAATGTGTGGTTTTACCCTTGTCTGTGCCTGGCTAACAGAAATCGTATAACCATCACAGCTGTGGTGTAGCAGAGCTGCTGCAGCAGTGCTGCACAGAGCAGGGGACTCACTGGAAATTCTAAGTATGAATACAAGGTCAAAGTTCCTTCTGAATTATCAGTTGCAGGGTTTACTATCTAACTGAGCAACAAAAAAGAATCTGAGACTAAGAAACAGTTCTTGAAGAAAATGGAAGTAATGGGAGCTCCCAGTAAAGAATGGGCCCTTATCACAAAAGCTTTACTTTATTCAAGTTGGAGTCTTCTTCCCTAAGTTTGGGTCCCAGAAAACCCAAATGCAGCTTAGGAGAGCTTAAGGACATGTCTGCAGCTGAAGCATCAGGAAAAAAGGAGGGACATTATGTGAACCACTTCTTTTTCTCCCCATGTATGCCATCAAAGTATTTTCTTTATGCTAAACACCAAGAAAAATCATGGTCAGCTTGCTTCCCTGCAGGCCGTTCATTATTCTGAGCTAGGATAAGACATATTAAGTGATTCCACCTACCTGTCCCAAGAGACAAGTGTTCCTTCTTTGTAGTTATCTTCTGGAGCCCCACCCTACATGATCAGTGTTTAAAAATATAAATAAAACATTATAGCCCTGAAAAGAGCACTGGCAGCATTTCTATAAGGAGTCAATACTGGGAGGTTTCTGGTAAGTCAAACTGAAACATGATTCAACATGTTCTCTCTGATTTTGCTTTATGCATGCATAGGGCTGAAATACAAGTAAAAACATTCAAGCTCAGTAACTGCCTGCTACAACTTAGAAGTATAGAATGTGAATTGGCACAGAGTGAAAAGGCAAAATTGATACACTGACAAGGAAAATCTCAAGCTACTCAGCACTTCTCCACCTTAATACTCCACGGAAATCTGGAAAGTTATTCCTCCCCAAAGGGAAAATATCTGTTGATATGTAAAGGTAGAGCAAAAGCCTTTCAAAATTTACTAGAAGTTGCTTTTGCAAGATCACAGCATGAACACAGGGGCAGTTCATTCCTTTCTGTGACAAAGGAAAGGAAAAAGTAACAGTTGTCCAGGGAGGTTACTACAACTTAATGCAGCCTTTACTATAAAATCATATGACACATGATCTGCAGCATTTAGACTCAGCTATAAGCTAAGTAGCTCTGTGGAGGCAAATCTGACACAGAACACCACTAACACCAATGTAAAGAATATAGTGGCACATTTTCTGATACTTACAGACACCCTTGAGCTGGCTCTTACTCTGGCTACAAAGTCTTTTTCCTTCTCAGCAGCTTGCCTTTGGAGTCTTTGGAAATTTGTTAGTGCTGTGGTGAACTCTCCCACAAGACGGTCTTTCTGTATTTTTCTTTGACGCTGTAGGAGAAAAAGTTTTACCAAGTCAAATGAGCTCAGGCTTTTCAAGGCTTTACTATTTCCAGTCTGCTAAATACCAAGCATATATATCCTTTCTTCTAAGTTGGTGTAAGGGAAGGCTGTCAATAACAAAACCATTTGCAATTCCATGGACAAGCCTTCTTTCCCTCTGGGATAACATAACTACACAAATTTAGGCATTTAAAGAAGAAATCAATGTATTTATTTTCATTTAACAACTGGAAATGAGCAGTGATAAGAAAGCTTCTACCTTCCTTATTATCCACTGATTGTAAAATCTTCTGCTTTGTTGTGAAATATTTTGTCATCAGGAATGCTAAAATATGCAGAGGTGACTGAATACAGAGGGGAGGAAGGGTGCAGAAAAGAAAGAACAGAGCATTTAGTATGTATTTTACATAAATGCTGGAAATACATATTGAACTGAATCCAGCAGTGGGTTCACATACTCCCTTAAATGCTTTAGAACAGATCCAGAAATACTTGTTCTAACCTTTCAGCTTTGGTTTTTTTTTAAGATGTAGTGAGGGGAAGGGGAATATTGCGCACTCAGGAGAGCCTCCACCATATTTTCCTAAATATATGCATTCATCAACCCTTACAATTTTCTGAAAGGTTGTCATTTGCCATTCATGAATCTGTTATTTATGCATTTCATTAAGAAATAGCTTTGATAAAAGGGTAAAATTAAACTGTAAAACATTTCACTGTGAACTTTTCAACTCCAAGATAAGCAAACAGAGAAAAACCCAACAAACTAAAGATACTTTGGCTGAACTAGAGGTTCTATACCAAGATCAAGTTCTAACACTGATGTTAGAAGTTTACAGCTTGACAGGATTAGCACACATGTATCATGGCCTGCCATTTGAACTCTGTGTTTCAAGGCCATTCACTTTTCCAAAGGCTCCTGCTCCTTACTAACTACCCGCAGACCAGGGGTTGTTTAAGTGACAATAACCTGAATCCATGTTTTCTAGGATCTTGTTGTTCTTCCCTTATTTAAGTGAAAGATTTTGCTAGGATAAGAAACCACAGGAGGGTAGACAGGAGTGTGCTAACCACAACAGCCACTTCACATGTTTCTGACTGAAAGATTTCACACACACCTCAGAAAGAAGGCTGATTTAGTAACAGCTCCTGTCTAGTCCTCTTGAGAAAGGAAAAGCCTGTGACAAGACATAGCATATGCTGATCTGAGTGGTGCAGAACAGACATACTGTGATAATCAAATTATTCAGACAGTGAGTGAACAGTGTTTTGGCACACAATTCCTTGACCCTGGAAGCAGTCAGAGTGCTGGCAGAGTCAGATACAGCATCACTGCAATGGATTACAAAGTGTCCAGCTACCTGAAAAAGCAGAAGGGCACAGCACATTGCCTTGACTCCCACTACTTCAGTCATACTACTTCATTACTGATACATAAAAACAAGTTTGGGACAAGTCTGGACGGCAACAAAATATTCTTACATTTTAGTGTATTCCCGCATTGTGCAAATGTATTGACTAACTAACTAAACAGTGCTTTGAAAACAGGAATAAAGAACTGAAGTGGCTCAAATACTTTACATGAGCCAACATATTAGTCAAACAAGCCGTGCTTTTTGATTTTATACCTGTTCACTTGTTGCAGGCAAAGATCCAAACTCTTTAATGTATTTGTCGGTTTCTTTGGCAAGTTGGTTGGTGTATTGCTGCTTCTGTTGCCTAAAACCAAATGCAAATTTTCATTAGAGACCATCAGGTTACTTTGCTGAATTTCACTGATTCTCAAATAAACATCAGTACTAAAAGCTTCTCTGAAGCATACAAAGCCATCTTTATTCTGTTCATTGCTGTAAAGGCATGAAATCATGGATTCCAGGCAAGACAGGTGTTGGAGAAGGTGTATTATGCAGTGTGACAGTGTAATTAATAATTACTCACTTTTTTTTTGCCCTTACATTTCCTCTGTTTTATTCATGTGCAGTAATACATTTGTAGTCATTATGAATACATAAATATACTTCTGATATTATCACACAATCCTTTACCAATATTCACTTTTATTTTTTTCTGAAGCAACTCAAATTCTTTACCTGCTTTGGCATCTTCCCCACCCGGTCTATATAAAAAGGTTTTATCTGGAAAACTATTATCAAGCAATCAGCATTCATATTTAAAATAATCAAATAACTTGGAAAGGCCAAATATTCAGACAAGTGAAAGATCAATAAAAACTCAAGCAGGTTTACCATATATACATAAATTATCCCAATAAGGGTCTGAAGCACGTCCTTAACAACAGTTTCTGCACTGTTTGGGTGTGAATTTATGCCTAGCTCTTGTTGGGTTATTACATCAACTGTGTATGTATGTTGCTCTTCACCTATTCTCAGTCTCCAGTAGAATATCCCCTGTGGATTGTACCTGGCTAATGTTATGGGCCCTAAACTCAGGCTGTTATGAAGAAATTTGGCTGTTCACCAAAATGAACATCACAACTTTGGTCCAACACACACTTCCTCCTACTAGTCAATGGCCACAGCAAAGCATGAAGCACACAAAAAATGCCAGGATGAGCACATGTTGCCTATGTGCATTTGTGATGCTGAGATTAACATGGCAAAAAAATTTAATGAAAAAAATCATACTGGTTCATTAGACCATGCAGAAAAGCAGAGAGCAGCTGCAGTCTCTCCTAGAGGCATATTAGAGAAAGTCCACCTTTAGGTGACTGAACTCCAGCAGAGCATCTGGCTTGGAGTCTGATTTCTCTTCTGTTATGTTACTATTTCTGGTAGGTATTTATTCTATAATGTCACCCCTTACTGTAGCTTTCATCATTAAAAATTATATTCCCCTTCTTCTCCCAGTATTTCACCTCACAAAAAAACCCATCCCAATATATTCATTACCTTGTGACACTTCTACAAGCAGATTGGAAGCATTGACTGGAGTGGAGGGGTGTGGGGGTATGTTTTTGAGCAGTGATACTGCTTTCTGTTAGTGCCACTTTGCTAACAAACAGCACGGGTTTTATAGATGCACTGATATTGCAGGCAATGTGCACAGGTAAATCAGCTGATTTGGGTTTACAGTCTACCCTACTTTATAAAGCACATATCAACATCTAAGTTTCAAATCTTTCTCTACACTCACCTTTCTCAGGGAAATCAAACTCTCTGCCTAACAGAAATCCACCTCATCACTAAGAGGAGATTGTTTACAATGCAATGAAATTAAGTGTTATGATGTGAAGTACTCACAGCTGTTGCCTCAACTCAGGCGTGTCCTGTGGTGTTCCAAGCTGATGGAGTATTCTTTGTATTTCAGCAGCTGTTTGTGAAGAGGAAGAAAAATTTGAATGGGGCAGAGACAACTGCTATTCAGTTTAATGCATTTTGCTTGATAATTCTAAAGCCATATAAATAAATTGATAGAAAGGGATATGCAGGACTTTTTCAACCTACCACAAAGAGTCCATTTGTAAGTCCCAAAACAACTATTGAATGATTTTTGCCATGTCAAAGACAAAACCTAAGGTTTGCTTTGAAGAACAGGAACGTATTAAAATCTTTAGGTAGAAACAGGCAATCTAAAGATTAGTCAATTATTTAATTACAGTAAGTCTAAATCAGGGGTTTTATTATATTCTTTAAATAAACATCACCATTCTTCTTCTGGTTTATTTTATATATAACATTTTGGAAAACCATATGGAAGACTTCTATAACATTATCTTACACAAACATTTCAGAATCCATGCATCAATGAAGAGACTGCAATAAAGCACTCATGGATTAACAGTACATTAAAAAGGAAATAAAACTCATGTGTCCAGGTTTAAATTGCAATTCTAAGAATCTTATGTTTTAAGTCTGGGAAGCAAACTGCCAGTGATTTTAAAGTGTATTTCATTAAACATTTTAGTTTTGAACTGCAAGAAGCGACATATTCTCTGGGCCTTATTTTCAGCCTAATATATTTTACTGACATATGAGAAAGCAAGGAGAAAAATGGACAGAAACTTAAAGGATAGGTAATTTTTCACACTGCAAAACTTATAGTTTCTCTGTATTTCTGTGGCTCTTCCCAGGCAGACTGGTATGCCACACAGACAGATATGGTACAATATTATGTGGGATCCTCACTTCCTTAGCTCATTATCTATTTTTTTTCCCTAAATACAGTTAAAGTTGCAGTAGGTGACTACTTGACATAAGGGAGAAAAACATATTAAAAAAAGAAAGTACTTTTCTATTTACTATAGAAGTGATCTGTAGGAAACAACTTCAGGTAAGATAAGGCAATAAGTTATGAGTCATATTAACCAGTTAGATAAAACTGTAATTCTTTAAAGCATTTTTATTAATAATATTAATTCTGATCTTTGCTTCATAACAAATCCCCAGTGAATGCTGTATAGCTGATCATGGATTATCTACACTACTTTACAAAACATCCCAATGCTGACAACTGCTATAGCCAATACTTTGTGTGCACACCCAGGTAATGAATACATCAAAATGGGAAAGTTAGATTTACATGAGGTAAAAAAATCAAATGCTTCAGGCAAGTGTTTTTGAGATAACTAAATGGCATAAACTACTAACAGAATTTCTGTGCGGAATAGCACTGTAAGATGGCTTTCATGCAGCTTGTATTTTAACTGAGCTGAAAAACAGCAAAACGTGAGTGAAGATTTTTGATTTTGGCTACAGTCACCACTGGGTACTAAGGACCAGCCCTTCCCTGCCTCCTGCCTGCTGGGCAAGACAGTGCCCGTCTGCCAGCACTTCTGGGCAGCTGCAGCTGCTCGCAAACACTGAGTAACACGAGCTCGGGCTAATTAAGCTTCTTTTTTATGGCCAGTGTAATGCATTGTTTTAAAATAAGCAAAAAGATAACTGGCTGGTGTTATCTTCAATAATATGGAGTTTTAATATCCATAAAACTGAACACTAATTATCCTGTATTTGTTCCAAGGCGCTCTGCCTTCTGACTCCAGACTGAGGAGCTCGGTTACTCGTATGTACTTTGAAAAGGGAGAGTAAAAAGGAAACCCAAACAGACAGAAATAAGTCTCGGTGTGTCCTACCGCCACCTAGAGGTGCATTATTTAACTGCAAGTGAAGAAAATGCACGTTTGTGTTTTAAATAAAAATTCCCCGAAACATGGCCTATACTTAAAATATTTGCATTCCAAGCTAACTGCATATTTATCCTACTTCTAAAGCTGAACGCAGTAGATAATTGAGAGAAAATTAAAAGCCAGTACTGCAAAGTTGGTCAAATATACAATTCCAAAGGCAGAGTTCTTGGCAGTTTAGGTCTTGTGATTCAAAAATTTAGCATAAAATTAAAACATATTTTACCATGAAGTCTGTAAGTATGCATAAAAATAGCAAATTTCTAATAGGACTTCAAATCACAAGGGGGAAAATTAGAAAAAAACCCTAAGGACTGAAATAATAGCATTTTCTGTGCTTCCTATAATTCAGTATTTTCCACCTTAACCTTACACAATAATGGGTATTATTGAAAAAAATAAATTATTGTTTATATGAAGTATAGCAAAAATATTTTCATAGGAAAATGAAAATGCTTATTAGAGTAAATAGATAGAAAAAAAAGAGCAGAAAAAGTAAATTTTGGCCAATAGCCTTCAGCAGCACTCCGGAAGATGCTTCATAAAAAAGCCAAAAACAAGTTGGTAGTGCCAGCATAACAAAGGAAGTGGAGAAGCTGACTTTCCTGAAATCTTGATTTACAGTATTTACATACAGATTGATGAGTTAAAGAAATCCAGTCTTTGTACTCCTTTGTATTAATATAAATAAGCTGGCATGTATACAGACTAAAAAATACATTCTTTATAGTCTTCTAACACTTTTGGTTTGGCTTATTTTTACTGATTTCTCACTGTAGCTACTTCTCATTCAAATATTTGATCTAATATTATAGATGTAATCACAGAGCCACCTAAAATATGGACATTCAGTTTATAGTGACAGCTGAACAAAAATTTTTAACAGGATTAAAGATATTATGGGGGTCACAGAGGGAAAGGGTCTCACAGAATCTAATTAAAGGCAAAAACTAGCTCTGCAACTCCTTAGATCACAGGACAATATCCCTTCCTTTCCTCAAGTGAAAAGCAGGGTAGCCTTAGCATCTCCTGGACTGCAGAAATACCTCTGCTTGCTCCTTCCACTTCTCCATTTGTGAAATAAGCAGGGAGAAGAACCAAGCAGGCAATTGAGAGCATAACTGCTGAAAAATTTTGATTACTCTTTAGAAAACAGAAGGTCCTAAATTCCTGATTTCACTGCTGATGGTTGTATTTATAAGGGTACTGCCTCTTTCTTTGTTTTAGCCAGCTTTTCAGCCCTGTGTAGGGAGCTCAGGCTGGCAGATCACAGCACACAGCATCTGCTCTGGTCCCCTCAGTCCATCAGTAACGCTCAAGTGTCCCAGAGAAAGGCTTAGGCCTGGCTCACAAAGCCCTAGCACTGCACTGCAAACATACTGGTAACAGTCAGGGACCCAAGATCACAGCACAGCTTTGACAGGTTCCTAGGCTACTTTATGGTTTTCCCTTCCCCAGTTTCCCAATTCTTCAACATCCCAAGGAGTTCCAAAAGACAGGAATAATCTAAAGTCCCTCCTGTCCTGGACATTACCAATCGTGCCACAGAGACTGACTGGATCTTGTGCCTGATTTTAATTCATTTCAGTGCAAAGTCAGACACTGGCTCACGTGGGCACTTAGGCTCCTTGGCATACATAGGTGGCTGCTGGACTTTGCTCAGGAGCTGCACAAGGGCACACACACGTGTGCATGCAGGCATTCTTTACCAAAGTCACCAGCGTATGGCAACAGCCTGCAAAGTCCTGCAGCCACTTCACACTGCACATCAGGGTAGATGTTTGCAAAGAAGGGAAATCAGCAGCTCTGTCAGGGCTCACACTGCACTGGCAGGAACAGCATCTTGCCAGCTGTGGGCTGGCAATATAAGAAACAAGTCCACTTTGGAAACTGAGCAGAGCAGGAAGAAGGATACATGACAGCATGCAAGGAAAATGCATTTTTTCCCAAGAAACTGCTGTCTTGCATGCAAAGAAATTCAATTTTTTTTTCACCTGAAAATTAGTCTTGTCTTAAAAAGAAGCAATACCATAACATTAAGAAGACTTTTCATTTGTCTTTGCAGCATTCCTGATCTAGATGTCACAATACACAACTATTAGCTGATAAAAGCTACTCAGCTTCTCTAAGGCTGGTCACATGATCAGAAACAGGTCAGACATGGTTAATGATGAGCCAGAGAAACAATTAAGACCTAACCTGAATTCCTACAGAGAAAATTATTCAAGAGTCAGCTCATGTTTATTTTTACTAAGCCAAACAGTGGTTCCATTTCTAGTCAGTGGAAGGCTCTTCCACTACTTAAGGAGAACATACAAAGGAAAGTAGTAGTCTGATATAAAAGACCTCCTTTTCTCTACAAGAGTCATGGAAGTAGATATAGTTGGAGTGGAAATGTTTAAAATGTTTAACAGGTAGGAGTACTTGAGAAATATGTTCCTGACTGATCTGTAATACATACAATTTTTTTCATAAATAAAACCATGTTTCACATATTGGGTCACACAACTACCCTTGCTTTAGGCTGGCAAGCAAAGAAGAAGGCTTCCTCTCCTTCCTCCTCATCTTGTCTTGTTTTTCAGACAGATTTGCAAAGCTGTTTCATTACTACAAGTAAATCCATGTTGACATAACTGATGGTTCTGGTCCTTGAGATCAGAACATTTAAAAGGTAGTATAGGAAATTTTAATATTAAAATACAGGCACAAATAAATTAATGCAATGAAGACCAAAATGCAAACAACTTCTTTCTTCTAATATCATGGGTACAAATGATCTTAATCTCAAACTGTGAATTAGTAATCACTGTACAAGATGTAACACTACAGCATTGCTGAAGTGGAAAAGGCAAAAAAAATCCCCACCCAAATCCTTCAGTAAAATCCTAATGTTTGAAAGGCAATGCATCAACTAAGAGAATGGAAATGAAGAACAGAGTGGAGGTCACCTGCCTTCTCTGGCAGAGCTGAGAAGTGTCCAAACACTGTTACTGATGTTCAACTACAGCATTAGACAAAGGAAACTGAGAAAGGTTTAACAGCAACTCCAGCTACAGGAGAGAAGCTTTCTCTAGCTACCCACAATCAGCTGTCTTCCTACCTTAAACTCTATTTCACATTTGGCAAACCAAACTTTAAAACCCCAAGTGTCCATGACCAAGCTTGTTGCAGCTTTACAAGTTGGACAATGACATGTATCAACAACATAATCCTGAGAGTTCTAAAAAAATATACCTCAATATAAAAGCATGAAACTGAGGGCAAATATGTTTAATGACTGCTGCTTATTACGCCACTGCAGTAACTTCACTTCTTACTTGGATCACACAAAACTGCTTTATAGCCATCCAGCAGCTGTTTCCTTCAGCTTCCTTCAGCCAGATCCACTACATTGCCCAGTTTCATAAAGCTATGGTCTAATGCTTCCACAGGAAAATGTGGCACTCACTGGGTGTGCATGGAAGAAACACCAACAGCAACACAAGCAACAAACACCAAGGCACTGCAGAGGACAAGAACTAGACAAGCAGGAAGAGCAAGAACAATGAAACCTGCCTTACAACACAGCAAGGACTGGGACCTCACAGGAAGGAGCAGAACAGCTCCTCCTGAATGTTAATTGTAATTGTCCCACCTATGTCACCATCCTGTACTTAAAAAGTGACACACAGGGTTTTAGTAACTGTCTGAGGTTCACAGGGCTAAAACAACAACAGGTATTTAAAGACACAGCTTTTCAGTCATTTTCCTTATTCCTGAGCCCAAGGAGAATAAAGAGAATCGGCAAAGGGTTGCTTTGTGTACACCTAATGCAACATTTGATTTGCTCCATGTGAGCCTTATGCTCCAACTAAGGCTTCATAAGGCAAATAAGCAGTGACTACAGCACCAGCACAGTCACCTTGCAGAAATGCTTTGTCAAATACCTCACACGCACTGCGACCGGCTGGGTAACTATGAAGAAATCTCCTACTTCTTTCCAACTGAACAAGTGAGTCAACAAACAGCACATCCAGTTACAGATTAATTTGTGTGGAATCCAATAAACTTCAGAGTCCCTTCAGAGCAGGTTATTGGAACAAAAGAATTATTTGTTAAAATTACACCAATTCAAACTGCTTTTGCCCAGGGACAACAAACTTCCTCAATTTATTCAAATCCAATTTGATGTGTTTTCCTTCTGCGCTTCAGCTGAGGGTACTTTAGTAAAGATGAAGAGATGCTGCAGAAAACATTCCTAGATCAAGGAAAATTAAGAAAGATACATCTTACAAGGGCACCTAGTGACTGGACAAGGAAGAATGGCTTCAATATGAAAGAGAATAGATCTAGGGAAAAAATTCTCTACTGTGAGGGTGATGAGGCACTGGAAGAGGTTGCCCAGAGAAGCTATGGATGCACCATCTCTGGAAATCTTCACAATCAGGTTGGATGGGGCTTTGAGCAATATGATATAGTGGGTAGCATCCCTGCACACGGCTGGGAGTTGAAACCAGATAATCTCTAAGGTCACTTCCGAACACAAGCCTTTATATGACTCAGTGACTCTGACTTAGTTGCAATATCTTCATCAGATATAAGTTTTCTGTGAAAGACCCTCTTTAAAGCTATTAATCTAGTTCACTCCCTCAGATTTTACATAAATCACAATGCCACAGTGCTGTCTTGCTAGACCTACTTTATACAAGACAGTTTCTCAAAGCAATCAAATCCATATACCAGTCAAAAGAGACCAGCTTACACTGAAAAGCATCCCCAGGAACTCACCTAATTGAAATCAAATATCCAAAAACTTCAATAATTTGGTTTTAAGCAATTTGCTTTATTCTGTCCTTATTCAGTGTGTAATATTGATTATTCTAAAACAGGAGAATGCATCAGCACAGAAAAACAGTAACTGATGCATGTGTGGGAAGGAGAAAATAAAATGAGAATGGCCTGAAGATTGTCCCCTGAGCTCTAAGGACTAAAGACTCAGTATGCTTGGACTAGTGGGAAAACATCCAATCTTGTAACCTTTTCTTTATATTTTGTTACAACTTCTGGCATTTCTAAATGGAATAATGCCCCAGCGTGACCAGGAACACGAGTAACAATGTCTCAAGTTCAGGATCTGCCCTCATTTTTTTCAGTGCTGTTGTAATTATTTCATTCTAGTGTACTCCCATCTATAATGGTCTTTTAAGGACAGAGTGAAGCGGGGGGATTGAAGTATTGGCTGTTCTTCTAATGTGGGTGTAGAACACACTAAACACACATTGTTAAAGTGCACAATAACTGATCATGCAATCAATTATTACAGCTCAGCCAAGGTGAAGTCATTAAATCAATCCCTTTATATTCTTATCCTTAAGTGTCCCTGGTAACTTCCTGAAACCCAGAAGTTTCAGCATTTCTCTAAAGAATACCAGTAGCTTATTAAATTATGAAAATGAAGCATAGTTCCACAGCAAACAGTAACTGCACAATCACCATAACCCAACCCATTTCCATGAAGGAAGTCTGGTTTTTAAGAGGCCAGGTCATTACTGCAGCCACCTCAGGAGCTGACATGGATGGAGACACAACACACCACAAACTGGTCAACACAAGCAAGTAGCTGCTACTGCAGGGTCCCTCACAATCGATCACTGACCTGGGTTTATTCTAAGCCCTGACAGGTGTCCAGCCCCCAGCACGGCAGTTTTATAGCAGATTTGATCGAGGGCTCTCTGTATAATCAAGCTGCTATACAATCTCCTGTCCACAAGGAGGAAAATCCAACAAAACTCAGCTGCAACAGGTATTTTAAATACCTTAGAGAGGATCTGAAATACAACTCTAGAGCCAGAAGCATGAGGACTGGCCACATCCCTTATCCTCTGCTGCAAGTGCAGGCTGTTTTGCAAAAGTTATCTTGTCAAGGTGAGTCCATTTATACTTGGTCCATCAACAAAAGCAACAGTTGCAGTAAAATTGTGGATATCTTCACTGGCCACCATGCTACTTATAATGATTGTAATACAATACAGTGTCAGTCAAGGAAAAACTCCATTTTTTGCATATATTGACACAAACTGTGCTGGGGCATACATGGAAGACTCATTTTTCAGTGTATTCTGCTGGTAGCATAAATAAATCCCTGCCCCTCTTGTGCAATGTCATCCAAATAAGACAAAGACAAGAGAAAACACAGAAACATATTAAAAAACTTCCCAGATTCATAGACAAATCTGTGAGCCATGCTTTCTTAAATGTATATGCTATTTTACATAGAAAAAAAAACCTTTAAGAACTGCATGGAAATGATTCAGGCTTGAGGTTTTCTATTTCTATTTTGAGAAATAATTTATTTCTACAAGAACTGTGAGCTTCCTAACTTCACCTCATTGCAAAGCCAAGCACTTAGAAAGACTCAAATTAGCTAACTTTCTCCTCAATTCCTCAGCCTTTGAAGAAATCTACAAAATGAAATGTGGAAGGATATAATGGTTCTTAAAATCCCTAAATAACCAGCCTTTCCCAGGTCTTATAGAAACTTCACTCTATATCCAAGAAACCTTCTGGACAACAGCAACAATATTAATACAAAAATTGTTTCAGCTGGTATGTTCCCACAAAGTTTAATCTGGTTAACTGCAGCTAATTGGAAATTTCTGACAATGCCACTTTTAGAAGCCTCAACAACCTCTACTGCGAGGCTGTTTTCTTTAGAACCACACCTGTACAAAACCACACTTTTTATATATAGACAGAACAGAATTGTCTTTTCATACAGGCTGTGATTTCAACAGCTCAGTGATCTCATTTACTTTTCGCGTGCCCATCTGTGTTCTTCTTTAGCCAAGAGTAATCATGTGAACCTGCTGGTGTTTCAAATATAGTGACAGATACAGATTTTTGTGAATGTTTCAGCCTTTTTAGCAGAACATTTTAACTACCTACTGGGCTTAAACCACAACATAAAGGCATCCATTGAAAATGTTAATATTTTTCAGGGTTTAATCTACATTTATTATTTCTACAGTCAGATAAAGTTACAGGCAAAGTCATATGATTGATCTAATTTAACTCCCATCTTAACTACATTAAGTGAGAATAGTGGCTTATACAAAACTTGGGATGCGAAAGAAATTGAACAAAATTGTTATCACAGGACAGGTATCACATGACAGAAGGATCTCTGCTGGCTTTAGCTGACCTTCCAGGAATGTACTCTATATGAATTGATACTTGTGCTGCATTAACAAGCAGCAAAGGACATCAGCAGAAAGCAGAAGTCCCTTATGAGAAAGTACCTCTCAAAGTCAGCCAGACCCCCTCCAACCATATGTGGATTGTGGCTACTGAAATTTATTTTCTTTTATTTTATTACCTTGTGGAATGCAGAGAATATGTTTGTTGAGCTGGGCTGATATTCAGTGTGAATGACCAAGTCAAATACTTTATCAGTGACCTACCGTGCCAATACTGAGCAAGGCTAGATTATGCCATTCTTATTGGCTTCTCAACCAACTCTGTGCAAAATGCTGACACTACGTGGAGGAGTTGGGAAGTGAATTAAGGGTTTGGTAGGGAAGGAATATGAATCCATTAGTACAGTTAATGTAGGTTCTCTAGCTTGATTTCTGTTTGTTAAAAAAAAAAAAAAAGGCATTTTAAAACCCAAAGACTGTGTATATTTTACCAATAACTGGCTTTGTTCTCAAGATGCCAGTGGAGACTTGATAGTTAAAAATCTAGCCTGCACCATTCTTGATTTTCTTCAGGGACTGGGACTGCTCCAAATAACATATTTGGTAGCTACAAAAAAATATTAACTACAAAGCAAAACAAAGGCATACTATCCTGCTTCCTCAGTGCCCCACACATGGCAGAGTTATTGTATGTGTGGAGAGGAAAAAGCATGGCTGACTACTTCTTGCACCATTCCTGTCAGAGACACGAGTCAAATCTTTCCAGCTGAGCAGAAGAGGCACCTACTCCCCTAACTGTATCCTTCCTACATTTATAACTGTGAAGTTGTTCCTGTAGAGGAATGCAACTCCCATTTTTCTCCCTCTTGGGAACATCTTTTTAAATAAAATGCTTTCCCTCTTTTAAGCACACAAAGAGAATCAGTTCTTTAAGAAAATGGTCAGATATCAAAGAACTGCTCCCCCTCATCTTCAGTTGTGAGAAGTCTTTAAATTAGGCTTTTTTTTTTTGTTTCACTTAATCTACTTTCATCTGTCCGTTTGTTGGAAGATCAGATTTATACAATTGTATGCCCTTCCAAAAGAGGGGGGGTGGAAAGAAAAAAAAGGAAAAAAAACAATCAGATCTGCTCATGCTCCCAGGCATATCCCAGTAGGGTAAATGAACATGCCTGGTAGAAATACAGTTTTGTAAGCAAGCAGAATTTGTTTTGTCACAGAGATATATGTTTTGATAGCTCATCTTGTATCTGTGCATCACACTCATTCCTTGTCTATCCAGTTGCTGTAGACAAGAGGAAATATTTCAAGGAAATATTGAAGGGAAGCATTTAGATTTGTCTCAAGTTAATAGCACTGCCATTAAGCTGACAAATAGGTGAGAGTGCTACCTGTGAAATCCAGTTCCAGAACAACTGCTCCTTCAGTAAACTGATTAAACCACCTTGATAATAGGTTCTCTGTCTGCAAAGGCCAGACAGGTTGAAGCTTTACATCCTACACATATTTTTCCACATATTCTCTCTCCATATTCTTATTCTTCATATTCAGAAAGCTAGGGACAAACCTCAACCACCTTTAAATGCACTGGACTTTTAAAGCATGAAATGTAGGTCACCTAGATTTTATAAACAGATATAATATAGGCCTGAAATGAGAATTACAGTTACTTTAGACTAGGATCCAGACAGACCATCAAACCTTAACTACCAGTTGTGTCCTAGTAAGCTAGAAATTTTGCAGCTCTTGAAGCCTAGCTTATTATACACTTCTTTGGCTTTATTATTTGAATCTGAAGTTCCCTTAGCTGTTTGCAGATCTGCTTCTTATCACTGTTAATACAGACCTGAAACCAAACCAGCGAGACATGGCTTGCAGGCATTGCTGACCTCACCGAGGTTCAGCACACAACATTGCAGCTCATTCAGACTCCCCAGACTTCAGAGCACTGCTCAGAGTCACATGGATACTCTAAAACTCCAAGAGTGGGTCTGAGAGCCTAACTCTCCCTCTCCTGCCTGAGGCCCACCACTTTCTCTGGATGTCAAGAGCAGACTTAAGTTTTGCAACTCCAGCTTCTCAGTGAAACAGTTGTGACAAAAGTCAGAGAAATACCCCATGGACTAGTTCCCTACATCTCAGCTCAGAGATGTCACTGATAAAACGTGAGTTTCAGGCTGAGCAAAGCAGACTGTTCCCTAGATGCTGTTAAGTGATGTTATACACACTTATTTCTGCAGAAATGTTGGAAAAGTGAAACAAAGCACATCTTTCTCTAAAGAACAACTGAGGGAAGCTTCTATACACAGAATGCTGTACAGTTGGGGATCTCAAACACAGGCAGATGTAAGAGAATTCACAGTACAGACAGCAGCATATGCTGCTTCCCATTAGCTAGCTCAATATCAATCTTCAAGACCCTAAAAAGGACTCACCAACACCCTCTCCTCCAAAGAAACTCAAACAGTCCAGTAGAGCTAGCATTTATTGCAGCAGTTGAACAAAGGTTTGAACAAGGCAGAAGCAATTTATAGCTCTCAACACACCTTCAATGAAACAATCAACAGCATGATTGCATCAACAGATAAAAAAATCTGTTCTTTACAGTTAAAAGGCTAACCAAGATGTTACCAAACACAACTGTAGGTCCTTCCATTAACCCAAACCAAAAAGAATACTATCTTGCAACTGATACAAATATTGAAGCAGTGTGTTAAACCAGCATAGAGAGGAGCTTTCCTTGCCAGTCAATAACCGTGGACTAGATGAACTAGGAAAGAAATTAGAGTATTAATACAACAGCAGCATCCTGCCCATACATTATGAGTGAGGTACTTAATACACGTATTTTATCTTGAAACAGATCAGTTTAATTACTTGGAAGGTGAGGATGTAATAATTCAACCTTGAAGAAATGTTAAAGATTGTTGTTCTCACCCATGCTACTTCCTATAAACTCTGGTGCATTGCGAAATCTTGGCTGCACAATGTTATCTAATATAGGAAGTTCTGTATTTCTCCAACAAGTTAAAGGGCCAGCTTGTAGCTTGAAGGGCCAGTTTCTTTTCAATTAATCTGTATCTCATCTCCATCTCTGTACTAGTATTCCCACTTTGCTTGCATGTTAGCAGAAGAGTGAACTAGTTTTGAGGTACCTCCTGAAGTAACCTGGTGACCTGAAATGAAATTCACTTCCTTTATTAATCTCATACTGAAAATCAGAGTATCAGAGTACACACCTCCAAGTGTGCAAAACCTTTTGTACTCCAAGAAGTGCAAAACCAAGTCAACTGCTTAGATGGAAACCCATGCATTTAGGGTCAAGATTCCTGTCTCTCCCCCTTCCTTCCTAACCAAGATGATAAACTGCAGTTTAAGAGACATGTTCAGCATCTCACTAGCACAACAGGTGCTAAGCTTGCCGGTTTCTTCCCATCTGACCTGGAAGTTCCTGCAACTCACACACTCCAATAGAAAGCTGCACAGGTATTACACACAGGGGGAAAAAAAAGTTAGAAAAGTCTGTGAGTCCTTAGAGATCTCAGTTCAGGAAACACATAGGATCCAGACCCTCATAAAAATCTATGGGCTGCAAGAGTAACTGAGTGGTTACAGTTCTGTCAGATCTACACAAGAGCAAGGGATGGAATCCATCTGTGTCCCTACCAGGACTAGAAAAGTCCTTGGCTGGAGCTTTTCAGAGCAAAGCTCCTGTTTCTGAAGCCATGCAGCAGTGGGGCTACGAGACATTTGGACTTGGGTCTTGGCATGGCAGTAGCACCTATCTATTGCTCAGACTTTAGCCATCTAAATTTCAAGAAACAAAAGATAGCAGGACTGAAGATAACTCTTCTGGCACATCCCCTATCTATGCACGGGCAGCTTGCTGTTTGTGTGCCTTGGGGAGGAGACACAGGAAAAGGAAGAGAAGGAACGGATGGGGAAAGATGAGATGAAGGAATCACTGAGTCCAGCACAAGACAGTTAATTATGTTCAGCAACTTTCACAATACTCCAGTTTCAATCACTGACTTTATGTTTTCATCTGACAGAAAACCCCTTTTTTTACATCTCAGTGTCTGTCACAGGTGGGAAGCTGCCTCTGGAAGACCAAGTTAGTAGCCATCAGACTGAATGAATTCACTGAGTAGATTTTAGAAAATAGAGCATGAGGACTTTTACAGAGTTGGTTTGTTAACTTTAGGTTGTGGAAATACCACCCTGAAGTATAGAAACTGTTCAATAAGGCAAAATTGCAATTTTTGATTGGTGAGATCTTAGGAAATTCTTTCTGAAAGAAAATAGAAAATGAAAAAATAGGAAAAAACCTAATATGTGCCACTAAGCTGTGCTACAAATACCAATTTCTAGAATTTGTCATCAAAATAAAGACCAAAATTTTAATAAAAACTGACATACTTTACTGTCTAGAATCCATTTGAAGATTTAACATTAAAATACTAGTCTCTGCACGCACTCTGCATCCTGCACAACATAAAACACATGTACCAAAACTAGCCACATGTTGTTCATGACTACCTCCCTTCTGATGAACCATATACTTTACATAGTTTGTGAATCAAGTTGTATTTGCTTTGTATACACACACATTAAAAAAAATAGAAAACAGTGGAAAAGGGAAAAAGGATTGACAATCCCAGCAGCCTAACTAACTTCTAGCTTGAATACCCCAGTTAGGTGGCTAAAAAATACTAAGTAGCATGAAATTAAGCACTGGTATTTTAAAACTTGCAGAATCTTTTTTACATATCTAAGACATAGAAGGGACAAGGGGAAGCTGCAAGGCCACAGCTTCTGTCGCTGCTGAAAAATTCAAGCTTCAGTGAATACTTGATGCAATCCTAGCTCAGCAAACACCTCAACCTACCATCTTAAAGTGTCCTTTAACTGCCAGGACAAAACTGGTGAATGCAGAGTGATACTATCTGTACTTGCCATGGCAGATCACTGCTAACAATACACATGAAGGAAGGAACGGTCACGCTGTGTGGGGTGCCACAAACCTACCAAATGAGTAGGCAGAGTCGGAGTTAATTCCCATGAATGAATCTGAGACACTCACCTCGAGTGGGGCCACCACCATTACTAAAATTTTACACAAAACATGCACAAATGGAACTTACAGCACTGTGTGATCTTCTGGATGTTAGAAGTTATGCGTTGGGCTAGTTGATTAGGATCCCCAAAACCTGGTCCATACGACATGGCTGAGTAGATCTGCTGTCACAGTCATCCACAAGAAGAAAATTACAGTCTCTACGTACAGAAAACAATAGTTATGTTTTGGTCATTGGTTTATAAAGGTCTGCATCTTCTTAAAGAATACAGGGGAGAAGATTAAAGAAAACTCCATATACTAATGTTTATCCTCTCTGAAAGCACTGTACTTCAAAGATAGAATTTATCCTTGTCAAACTTCTTATATATTTTCCCCACTGTAATCAAAGAGTGTAATTTTCATTGCATTTACCATTCCAGTAAAAAAAGCTGTATGTTTAATCTGAAACTGCCAAACCCTCTGAAGAAATACATCCCAAACCAATCATATTGTTATTTACATACCATATATCACCCATCCCACCAATAAAATCCAGCATAAGTAACCACTGGAAAAAAAACAAACAACTCAGCAGATATCACACAAGATATCAGAAAAAAAGGCAGCAACCAGTTCCCTCCAAACACCAATCATTTGTACCAACTTCAGTTTTAGTTTAACCCAGTGTCACCTATGCTCTATGAATTTGCACTTTATCCTGTTTCAGCTGTTGTGTTTATTGATATGAATTAATTTTTCAACAACTTGGGCATTCAAACACATTTTTAGGGGTGCTTCTCCATCCATACAGATCAAATTTAAGCACAAACTCATGTGCTCATAATCCTAAATCGATATTAACAAAACATAGATTACAATACCTGTGCAAATCAAAACTGGTGGCTTCTCTGTTCTGCAGTGAGAATGCAGAATAATCAAGCACAACACATCCAACACAATAACACAGTTTCATCCAGGCTGTGCTCTCCTGCACATCACCTTCACAGGTTGAACATTTTAACTTCACCACTTTCCTGCATTTCCACTGTTCAACCAAAACCATGCACCTTCCAAACAATGTCCTCTCCTCCTGGGCCATCAGCTAGATGTGTTAAGAGACACCGCTTAAACTCAGTTTCAGGTATAGAGAAAAGAAAGCAAATTTACTGTGTGAAAAGAAGGAAATGAAAAGACCAACTGATTTGTCAAGTATGACAGCAGCTGTGCCACAATTTGCAAACTCAAGTCCTTAAAAATTTTTTTTAAATACAAACAATTAACAGTCCTCATTGCCAAATATTTCCTTTCACCTTTGGAAATGCCTGTATTAATACAGGCAGCAATACCCTGGCTGTTTTAAAACATGACTGGTTTCATATCTGTGTCATATGAAATGACCTCAAGTGCAGCAAGGACATGCAGTGGTCCTGACACTGTACATCTCACCAAAACTTCACCAGGGATGTAACTACAGAGCTTAGGCCCATCCCTCCCACCCTGCAGGTGACATCACCTGTGCACCATGAAAAAGCTGCTGCTACCATGAAGACAAACTCTGCTTAATTTCAAAATGGCTGCTTCACTATGATCCCAAGCCCTGCTTAGAGTCTTCAGGCCCTAGTAATGAACAACCTGACTGCAGATGAGGCCACAGAGAGTGTATTTGGACTCTTCTACTTGCTGCACCATTGCCAGAGTCATGATAACTGTCTGCAGTGTCTCTTCCTTTGTCTGTACCACATGCAGATTCAAGTTATTTTGACTAAAGTCTGGAGTCAGCCAGCCAGCCTAAATCCCACTTATCTGGGCCAAGGCTGGAATTACAACCCTTGATTTTTTTTGGAAATTACAGGCAACACCGCACTGAATTGGTATTGCAAGACCAAACCCCCGCAACCTTTACAGCAAATAAATGGCTCTATACCTTGGTGTATTGACTAAGTAAGGCAATCTACCAATTCAGTGAAAAATACAATAATAGGCATAAAATCCAAAGAAACCACCTAAAAACTAAGTTTGAAAAAGATTTCTCAGAACTGCTGACAGGTTTTCTTAAAAGTTATTACCATTTCTAGATACCTTAGTAGCACGCTAACTACAGCGCTACTAACCAAAAAACTTTTTAGTTAAATATTATAGTTAATGTTAAAAGTTGTTTAACTTTTATGTTTAATGGTAATGCTAAAATGCCACTACTTAATGAGAAGAGATGGAAAAGGCCATGCTACCTTGTGTACTGAAACAATATTTTATGATTGGTTTTTCTTCCTTTATATTTGTATCCACCAATCACCTCCCTGTAACACTGTTCTCAGGAATACCTTTACAATCAAGAGATATACACTGAATATTTCATCCAAGTCTTGACAAAAGCAGCTACTGCCTTTTTTTTTTTGTCTTGCAAATTTCTACAGCTAACTGTATCTCTAAAGAAGTTACACTCCACTACACTGACAAGCATAGATTGTTCAATACATAAGACTTAACAATTTTTCAACTTTCTACGACGGCCAAACACAATAGATAGCAAGAAGATGTTCAGATGACAAAGTCCACAAGATATAGTTCAGCTTTTCATCTGCACATGTAGATAGATCTCTAATTGTTGACAAAATTCTTTTTATCAACTAACATACTTAAGAATTGAGACTTATAGCAAATTTGTAGGCTAGCCATGTAAATTCGCAGCCGGTTTACTCCATGCACATTCCTCTGCTAACAGAGCTATTCCGAAGTACTTCAGTAATACAGGTAGGTGATTGTCTGGGGAACAGACAGAAAGAGAGGTAAGAGGACAGCCATCAGCTGTCATCACCTCCCAGTCTTCACCACATTTTCTCCCTCTAGTTCTCACAGCAACATGGGCATCTGAACCTGATGAACACCCTACTTCCACTCACAACCCCTTCACTTGTGAGTAATGAGTTACTCAAACTCCTCTGAAAACACAGATAAGCTGAGCCCTTGGAAAGTCAACTGCTAATGACCTAGACAAGGTCAGGGTTTCAACCACCAGGAAACAAAACAGGCATGCACCAAAAATTTCTCTCCATGCAGGGTGGTAGAAGCATTCATCAAGACACTGCATTTCCATAGAAATTACCACTTTTCACTTTCACAGCATTTAACTACTCTGTCACAACGTATTTTGGTATGACTGGCTGCACAACCTACAAAACAGGGAAGTTAAAGGCCTGCTGCAGTTGCAGGAAGTACACTTGGCCTTCAGACTGGAACCAAGCTGCACTTGTGGTAGTCTTCAGTTCCTCTAAAAGTTTCAGTCAGGTGTGAGTTTCTGATAGTACATTTTATCTTCTGCTCAACATCACTGCCTCTGAATGGGAGTATACCTAGTGCCAACTCAGCTTGTCAAGGTATTGTAGAAAGTCCAAGGAACTGAGTGTACAGGCACAAATGAAATGAAAAATCAGAACATTTTATTAACATTAACTGAAGCAGGACCTCACTGTACATTGAGGTTTAAAGAATTCAAAGGACTGAATATATTTATCATAATTTCTGCATTAACTAGTTCCTACATCACATGGTCACTCCATACCACAACAAAAAATTAACCTTAGTACCAACATATCTTCTAGAAAGGTGTTTATCAGGCATAAGAAAAAAATCCACTTTTCCATCAGCTATGAATGTAGAGACAAGAAAGTCTCCAGATCTAAGCAGCTGCCCAGTGTCATTCCTGAAAGCTCCATCAGGACAAAAGGAAGTGACAAGCACTGCACATGTCAGACTTCACAGCAGTCACACGAATATTTTGCAGACTCCAGTAAGCTACAGTTAATAAGCACCTAATCTAGTCTGTATTTTCTCATTTAGATATTCGAAGAATTCTCCTTCTCCCAGAAATCTAGCCCAAATACATTAGGATAAGAACCCTTAAGCAATAGTTTTACTGTTTGAGCAATATTATAGCATTAGGACCTAGAATGTTTACATGGACCCTTAATTTTCAGAAAGCAAAAAGTACATACTGCACTCCATAGAACACTTGAAAATTTAATCTGATCTGATTTTATGCCTTTAAGTATCCAGAAACAAATCATGAGGCTTTCCTACCAGGATTTTTTTCCCTAAATAAAGGTCACAGTAACAAAGCTTCTCCTAAACAATATGTGGCTTCCTTTATGAACTACCCCTCCCAAAAAAAAAAAAATAGACATTCAAAATTCTTCAAGCAGGGTCAAAACACAGCCAAAAGTGAGGAACTGCTGAAAAACTTGGGCAAAAATTTCAGCAAGTCACAATGTTTGCTACAGAAAAGATAAGGACCTCCTGCTACAGCACCTGAGGGATTCTCATAACAGACTCTTAGCAACTGACTTAATAAGATACAGGTGAGCATTAAATCGGTCATTATTTTGCTAAGGGATGAGGGAGGTTTAATTTTTTCCTGGACTTATGTCTCTTTTTCCTTTATACTTCAGCTAAAATATTTAGAGACTGATATTACATTTCACACTCCTAATGTGCTGAAATCCTGGTCCACAGGAAGGCTGTAGGCCCCCATAATACAAAACCTACTGTGGAGCATAACAAATAAGCAAACAAAGTAGCAGTAAAATTAAATTCTTCTTGCCTTCTTAAAAGAAAAGTTTCCAGATTAATTTTTTATCCCCTACTTTCAGGTAGAAGTCAAACTTAAATCCATATATGGTAGGAAAAAGCAAAGTTTATATAAAACTGCATCAATACTAACAGAAGAGATGTCAGAAGGTAACTGCCTACCTACTCTGCACAATTCCCTTAGCCTTGCCTCGTTACTGATGGTGAAACCTACCAAAACCAAGCTCACATCATCTAACAGCTCTATGTTTGGGTTTTTTTGAAATAATTATTAGATTGTGCCACTGGTCAGTGCTTTAGTCATTTTTCCTAAAAATGATTCTGTTGAACACAGATGCAATTTAAAGCAGCAACATTTAAACTGCTCAGCATGAAAAACTAAATTACAGAAGTCTGAAATTCTATTAGGCCTAATGCATCACCAACACTTAGCATATATGGATAAAAATTACCACCCTTACAATTGTCTGATTCATCCACACTGATATTTATGATGAACTAGGTGAAGGAAGTGCATAGCTTTCACACGCCTAAGAGAAGATAATAGTGCTTGGCAAAATGCCTTAAGTAAGAGAATTATGTTTCCTAGGAGCACACAAGGCATTTAAAAACCTTACGATGAAGCAAGGAAAAGGAACACTGGGGACTGGAACTATGGGGAAAGAGAAGTCTGAAAATGGACCTGATGACCATTTCAAAGTGCCCAGTTTCTTGTGCAGCTGGTTGGCAAACAATATCTCATGGGAAAAAGAAGATGTATGAGAAGCCTGATAAATCTGGTGTGCTGTTTGTTCTCACCCAATTCTCTGTCATGGTACCTCGTTTGCTACCAAGCCAACAGATCAAGCACAACAAGGGATAAGTTACCTTTGCACAAAATCTGATTGCAATGCATGCCAAGTCTCTCTGAGGCCTACCCGGGTGCTAATGACTCCATATAGCTCATGGTCTTTTTTCCTCTCCTCTCTCAAGAGTTTCACTTCAGTGTAAGCCACCAAGAGGAGTTCTACCTCATATTCTTCCAAAGATTACAAAAGGCGCCATCATGAAGCAAACATAGACACAGGTTATAACAATGCCACCATTGAGCACCACTTTCTTCTAATTTTGACATATTTTAACTTTTTTTTTTGGGTCCCCTTTTCCTTCTTTTCCATTAAGAGCAACTGCACAATCCCCAGGCTCCAAGCAGAAGGGCTGCACTGCCGGCAAAGCACAAGCCTGTATAATGACCCCTCAGGAGGGCTCCACTCGCCCTGCTAGCACAGCCCCTCTGCCTTTGAATGGCTCGTGGAGGGGATCACAGCACAGGAGCACATTGATTCTGACCAAGTATCCTGAGATTTTATACCCGGGCGTCTTCAACTAAGGTGTAGTGCCCTGCACTGCATGTAAAGCGGAGTGAAACCTTCCACTGACTGGCTGAGTTTGAAGAAGCCTGAGTTTCTGATGCAGCGCCGAGTGATTCACCAGGAAAACAGCGATAACGCCGGGCCGGGGGCCGGCGCGCCAGGCCCGGGCTCACTATTTACATCGGCCACTTTTATAATGTCCCCTCCTCCCGCTGACATGCTCACCTCGGACCTGGAACAGCAAGGGGAGCATTTCCACAAGGCGGGGGTGCCCGTCCCACCCTACAGTTCCACGCCAGCTGCTATAGAACACCCGCTGTAGGCCCCGACCCTCCCCCGGCGCATCGCCAAGCCCAAAGCCCTGGTTCCGTGGGTGTCACAGGGAAGGGTGCGGGAAAAGGAGCTGCTGCTGACCCGACCGACCGCGCTCCAACACCGCGCCCCTTGCACGGCCCGGCCCCGCCACCCCCGCCTCGCCCACAGCCGCCCCGCTCGCCCCACGGCCGGGCATGGGGTCGCGGCCCCGGCTCCAGCGAGGCCCTTCCCGCCGCCCTCCGACATCTCCCCGCGCCTGACAGCCCCTTCCCGGCTGGGCGGACACCGCCCGGACCCCCCCTGCTTGCGGCGGGCGGCACCACCGGCGCCCCAGCGGAGCTCCTGCGGCGCTTACCCGACCCGGCGAACCCGCTCCCAGGGGTGCGGCTGGGGGCGGCGGCGGTGCAGGGCGTGGAGGGGCGGGCGGGCCTTGGCCCGGCCCGCCCCGCCGTGACGGGGAAGGTGGGGGGAGGCGCGGCCCAGCCCGGGCGGCTGTGAGAGCGGGGCCGGGCGGTCCCTGAGGGGCGGCTCCGCCCGGGCCTGCGGGGGTCCCTGCTGCTGACGGGCCCCGGGGGCTGCCGAGGGGAACGGGGCCACCCTGGCAGCCGCAGCCCTATGCGATTGGAAAAAGTGAGGGTGAAGGGAGGAGAGAGTGTCATTCAGGGAAAAGATGCTGTTGCGTCAGGAAGCAGGGCGAAAACATGGGCAAGGATACAATATTACAATGAAAAATACGACGTTACTTTGTTAATAGCCTGCTTTGCCCGCCCTGCCTTCCTCTTGGGTTATTTCTTCTCTGAAGGGGAATGGACAATTCAAAGAGAGTGCGTGGTAAATTGTAGCTCTCTTTAAAGGTGCCTTTGAATGCAGAGATACACAATATACAGCTGGAAGGGGGGCAATCGATGCCAGGAGCACGAAAAATGACGGATGCATTCACACGGCTGCCGGTACCGGGCTCGGGAGGACAAGGAGGACCACCAGGGCTCCTCCTGGCCCAGCTAACTGCGAAGTGACAGGTGAGCCTCCAGGCTGCCTGCACAGCATTTGAGGCACTTCTGCATCCTCCCACTTCTGGCCAAAGGCTCCCCAGAGCTCCGGGGCTGAGCTGCTCCGTCTGCAGGAAACCCCCGCGCGCATTAACTAGCACAGAGCAAACAGCCCGCAGACCCGATTGCTGGGAATGCCGCCTCCTCCACACAGCCCAGCCTCGCCTGAGGAAGAGCTGCAGAAACTGGGAAGTGCAAGCTTAATTCTGCTTCATCGTAGATCTTGGTCGTTGCTAAGATTTAGAGATAGCTGAAGCAGTGAAAAACATACTAGGCATCCTAACCCAATAATAACAGAGAAGTCAAATAAACTGCAAACACAATGGAGTGTTAAGTTAGAGGCCTGAAATAGGCAAGACTAGCTTTTACCTTACATGGGTGGTTCTTGCTGGGTCTCAAAGCATGCTGAAAGGAGAGACAACATAGTCTCCAAGACTTGCATGCCTACATAGAGTTCTGACATTAATTGATAGTTGAAAATGTCATTTTATCCCTTTCATGAATTGTAGTTACAAAGGAAAAAAGCCATTCTGATATGTCTTTTTGCTGCAGGAATACAGTATATATAGCCAATATATTTTTACCAGGTTGTTTTATTAGTGATGATTTTAGCTTTGCTACATGTGCGAGTGTTTCCCCTGAAATCCCACTAGATGGTGCACTAATGAGAGTATAATGCACATTCCTTCCAAATTTAGGGCCTGTCTCGATTATTATTTCTGATTCATTGACCTAGTCACTCCTGCTTTATAAAACTTCAGCAGAGATCCCTGTCAGTTTTCCTCTAGAAACATATTTTACTTTATGATTTCAGGAATGTATTTCCCCTTTAAAAAGTGACCCTTCATCAGTGAGAATACTTTTCCTGCAGGTCACCACTCAGGTACTTATTTTTTAGGCTTAGAGGTAAGACCTAGTCATTGCTGATCAATGTTCATTCTTATCCTACGGAAACAACATATCCAAATGCTTTCCTAGTGAAGCTGTGTGCTTCATGAAGAAAATCCTGTTCCTCATCTGCTCGCATCATAAGCATCCACATTTTACTGCTAAATATCTCAAAGTCATGATTATTTAAAGTAACCAGTCAAAGTATAATATAAAAGCCTGAGAGGGAAATGGATTATAAAATAAGCTTTTCAATGAACTATCTGTACTATAAAAATACCTAAATAGCCTTTGTAATAGAATCATAAAATAATTATGTATGTACAGTTACTAGACTATTGATCATATTTATTGATCAGAACTGCTAAGAGCATGGTATGCCCTCAGAATATTTTTGTTAACTCCTACAGAAAAGCCATTGACTGGGAGAATATGTCCTGTTTCACTCTTTTAAACAAAACCAGAAGATTCCCTCAGTTTCCTATTCTAGCAATCATGCACAGACAGGGGTTGTAAAGAAGCCATTCCTAAGTGTTATCAGAGATGCTGATGCACTTGTGCCTCTAAATGCATTTCACTGGCTCATCTCTAGAGCTCTCACATCAGCATTACTGAGGATTGAATTAAGAATCATCATTCACCTACCTTTCCTGTTTCTTGTGGAACATAACCAGATTTCAAATGACTGAATTAAATGGGGAAAGCTCTGGGCAAAGTAAAGGGGAAATGTTGAGCCTGTGCTATGCACAGTCACTGCATACCATGGAAGATGTTTTGGATATTTATTGACTGAAGTGTGTCAGAGTGTTTTCCATTTATATTCTTGTCATGTGTGTAAAACAAAAATGAAAGGATGTCCTGTTTGGGGATCCATGCCCAGTATGGTATATAATGTCTGAAAGAGATGCAAGTTAAGCCACACCAGCGTGGTGTGATTTGGAAAAAGCACAGCTTGTTTCTAGCCCAGTATCCAAATCAGAACCCACCTTGCTGACTCTATTTCTGCCTCCTATCTCCTGCTCCTGCCCTGGCCCCTAATGAGCAGACACACAGGCCCGGCAGCGTGGGTGGCACAAGCTCCAGGGCCACCAGTGATGCAGAAATGAGGCACTCATTTCCATGCAGCTCCTGGGGCCAGCACAATGCATGATGAAATGAAGCGGAGCAGCCCAGCCCTGGCCTCATGTTCCTGATGAGTGTCCTCTTTCCAAAGCATGAGCAGTGCCTGGGCAGTGCCTGAGGAGTCCGTAATTTACCGTACAGGCCAGTTTCCTTCTCTGCTATCACATCTCACTTGCGCACCTCTAGCTTTGCATAAAAAGAGTAATGCTTTCAGTACTTGGCAAAGAGTCTGGCAGAGCTTCCCAGACAGTTATTACTGATGCATTCCACCATCAGCAAGAATTCCTGTTATTATCATTGTCATCTCTGTTTGCTAATTTAATCAAAATATCCACTCCAGAACCTGAAATGAGATTACGTTCCTATTATACCCAGGCCTGTACATAATTATGATGGATGATAATTTCCAGCTTGAGCAGATTTATGGGCTAATTTTACTGCAGAATGACCTGTAAAACCTCTTTATTAAAAAAAAAAAAAAAACAAAAACCAAAAAACAAACAAAAAAAAAAAAACAGACCAAAAACAAAATAAAAGAAAACCATTGGCCATTTGCATGTTATTTAGGCTGGCACTTGCTCTCCAGCAACAGTAATTAACATAGTAGCATATATTTTAAATGAACAGAGAATTCTATTCCCAATACTGATGTTTCCTTAAAAAAGGAAGAAAAATCACTACCAACTTATTTTCAAATATTTCTTTGCCTAACAGTTTAATTTTTAAAGACGTTATACTTTCATCTGCAGTAGTGAAATGAGCTGCATTAATATTTCAAAGCCCAATGTTTAATAAAGTAGTACCTGAAAATTCATAATTTCTCTAACTTCAGACAGACTATTTTGAAACAATTAACATTTATAAAAGGCATAAAATGAAACAGCATTGCTTTGTTCAGATATAGAAATACAACCCTTCAGAAGAAAAAAGTATGAAAAATGAAATAATCTATGGACTGCAAATTCAGCAACTACCTCTGATAGCATCTGATAGGTCTTCATTTCGAAAATGAGGTCATTGTTAAGCAACAAATATTCATTATTTTACAGCTCATCATCATCTTTGTCCTCCTCTTCATTTTCAATTTATAATTACCTTAATTGCTTTCAGGAACCATGCAAAATAACGAAACTTACACAAAGGAATCCTGACAGAATTTGTCTAGGTAAACCAAACAGATAAAAAAGATAAGGGTACACAGGACAGAGCTATAAAGGTAAGGAAAATGTTGTTTAATGATAGTTCCAAAATGTAGTGTCAGAAAACTAAGAAATCTTGCTAGTCCCAGAATTTTAGCAGTATTTCCTGCTCTGCCATTGCTACTGTACGCATCAGTACTCTGGGTTCTGCTTTTCCCTTTCTCCATCATTCCAGCCTGCAGTTTAGCCAAATAGTAGATCTAGCAACAATTACAAGATATTATGGCACAATTCTCACATAGCAGCATAGATGGTGGTCACCCACCAAGGGACTAAATCTCATCCACTTCCATGGAAGAAAACTATAAAAGCAAATAATGCAAAGGGACTCAAAAAAAAAATAAGAGTGACTAATTGACTGCATTCATGGCATATACACTCTGTAATCTGTCGAGGACTGTTAGAAAATATCTCAAAAACTGATTAGCAACTTTGTTAACATTCCCTTTCTCTATAGCCTTGGCTGCAATGAGTTCAGAGCAAAAGATGTCAATGTAAGTTTTTAAAGGGGTCAATGTTGTTAAGTTGCCCACAGGACGACTCAGTTTGAGGCTTGCAGATTTCTGCACAGCTGAGTGTCAAAACTTCTGTTATGTGCCTTGCTTAAGCCTAATACCCCACACAGAAGCATCTTGTGCCATTTCAGATGCCCAGATGTGTCTCACCTAGCTCTCAGCTACTGTGTAGGCATCTCACGTTCCCTATTACACCTTATGTGACATTTGGCAAATTATTCATATTTTCTGAATAGCCACTGACCACTAGAACTGGAACTTAAACAGCCATTCCAACTGTAGCTATAATCAGGACTTTAGACACTTACCAGAATTATAAACAACTACTTATAAATTTAAGAGTCTTAGTCTCAAAACTTATCCCACAGTCTTGGTCTTCCAGTGTGTACCACATCTTTCCTGTGTATTTCTACGGCAATTTGGCACCAGAACTTTTATAAGAATTCTATTGTGCCCTTCACTCTTCAGCTTGATCCTGTGGGTTTGGTAATCTTACTATAGAAAATCTGCAACTACAGGCAGTATGGGAGAGGTTTTTACCTTCTGCTACAGCATGAATAAACAGAGAAACAGTAGAAGCAGCTTTGGCTTCTGTTCCAAGAAACAATGAATATTAATCTGGCAAAATGGGGGGACATCAGACACTGAGGGAATGAAGTAAGACTGAATTACACTCCATCTCCAAGCACAAGGCCTCCTATAAGTTGCAGTTTAAAACCATGAACATTTTATGATTACTTTCCATTCAGGAAATCCCAAAAATATCACATAGGCCCTCTTTCTCATCTCCTTCTTCCGGATATTTGCCTAATTTCAGATGTTTTGAATACCAATATTTTTTCTCTGACCAGAGTCTTAACCTTATGAACAAAACCAAAAAGTATTTGAAATAAACAGATGTCAGAACAGATTACATCATCTCAAAGTTGTAACTAACTTGTATTAAGAAAGGAAACTGTTCTTGACATTAAAAAAAAAAATAATAATGATTAGATAAAACAGAGGGAAAATAGTTTTACCATTTATTTTATTGCACATCTTAAAAAATGTAGCAGCTACAACAATCACTGTATTGCACTGATGTCCTACAGAATATCTACTGTGCCATTCCTTTTTCTAGTTCTTACAAATGTAGGGCCTGATTCAATTGCCTGCTGCATGTTGTGAAAAACTTACTGTTGTGAAACTCACTTTTCAACAGACTGTCAGGCATCTGCTGGTCTTGTGCTGTTAGCTGCATTTTTTTCTTCTAGTGTTTGTACTTTTCCCCCTCTCTTCTCATCTGATCATGGAAAAAGAGACCAGTTCACAATTAAGAGAAGGGTCAAATAAAGACAATTCACATCTTTCTAATTTGGAACAAGTAGAGATTTTTTATCACATATTAACTTACAATGTTAAGAATGCTATCACAAAATTTAAAGATGCCCATCATACTGTTCCTTCTCTTCCTTCTTCAGACAAGATTTTTGGGTACAGTCTCAAACTGAACTTTTGTTGAATGTACTATGCAGCCCAGCAATCCACAGGAAAACCCCCAAAAATAGGATGAGTGAGCTATCTGATATGGTTCAATCTGCAGTCATGCAAGCCAATGTCTTTTTTTTATTGAAACTGCTGCACATAACCTCTAAGATCTAAATACCTCCAAGTAATCTGAATCTCTTCCTTAAAATAGAAGACAGTTTCAGAGGGTTATTGATTTTCTAAAAGGGCCATCGTGGGTGCCCCTGTACTGTGAAAGTTTTTCCTTATAGCTACCAAAAGAGCCAATGTGGGATCTTTAAATAGAATGTAACAGTTTGAGAAAGCTATGGGCTTACTAAAATGACCTACTCAGAGCTAGAACACTCATATCTCAAATCTTTCATCACATGTGTTACAGCCCATAATGCTGGCTTTTGCTCTCCCTTAGTAGTGAGTAGTGACCACCTCTGAAGAAGCTGGTTGAGTGTTTTATCATTAATGCAGAGCAGTGGGAATGTGTGTAGAGTAAATACTCCCTCAGTTCCTTTTAAGATCCTGCTAGGTGTAGCACACCCCATCTCCCAGACAGGGGGGGTCTCCATAGGATATGGTTTGTAATTTCATATTTCTTGTACAAATGTAAAGGTTTGACCTTAAGCTTTGTAGCTGGAAAATGCTAGTCTAAAGCACTTGCAATAAATTCCTCCACCTGCTGCATCCTATTTCTATGTAACTTTTGCTTTTATGTTTTCCTGCTTTTAGTTATATTGATCTGTTTTCTATCTATTAAACTGCTCATGTAGAACACACCTATATGATCAGCTTTAGAAGCAGTATCTCTGTCAGCAACTAAAACCATGTTAAAAGTGAATATGGAGAGAAATCACTGTCTTCTCCAACTGTAGCATCTTTGTCCAAATCAGTCAGTTGTAGAGAAGGATTTTTAAAAAAGGATCATTTACTTCAGAAAGTCAATAAAAAGAAGATATTTTGTCTCATCTTTGAAATTAACAACTTGTATATTTACTTCACTCTAGGATTGTCTTAATACAAAAGAAAATGTTCTTTCTTTCAATTTATTGATCTTGTTATCCTTTGTCTTTTTTTTCATTTATGACAAATTATTAATCTCACAATAAGGTCAAAAATACCAATAGTTCATCATGTTCAAAACATTATATTTCATAAGGGTTTTTTTTTCTGTCCAAACTTTTTTTTTCTGATTTTGATCCCAAAGTACAGTTTTTAGTGATTATTGATGAAGTAAAGGAATTGCAAAATATTGACAGTAAATGTCAAAATACACATAGAAAAGAGCTGAATACTTGAATGTGACAGTCTTTGGGTCAATGCAGAAGACCTTCTGCAGTTCCCTGCAGAAGAATTAATTAATAACAAGTGTTAAAAGTAATCCCTAAACTGCACAAGAGTTCTGCAGGTACAACCAATACAGCCCTTGTCCAGAGTTTCCAATTCCCTTTGCTGTTGTTTGCAGTGAGCAAAACACAAGTCATCTGAGAATAATCTAACCAAAAAAGCAAGGTGTTACCAGGACTTGTAAATTCACATTTCAGAAGAAAAATTAGAAACTTAGGCTATTTTAAGCTGATAGAAAAGGAAGGGAGAGGGGAAGGTAAGGTGGTGTGCTTCACAGCACAGGCAGAGCAAAATAAATGAAGAATTAATATACTGAAATGCAAGCCATGAATTAGTCCAGCCTGTGGACAGCACCAAATGGCCTTCAGCCACCTGGATATGGCCCATCCAAAGCTGCCTTTTCACACTGAGCAATATTTTAGTGGTAGAAAAATGGCTGAGGTGGCTGAACTGGCCTGGGCAAGGGGTAAGAGAGAGGAAGGCAGGTCGAAGCAGACCTCCACAACCCCCATATTCTGCTGGTTCCAGGCACAGCACAGCCCTGACCTGCAGCCAGACTGCAGGTCCTAGGCTGTGCAGATACCACTCACTACCTGCAATTTCCACCAAAGGAAGCAGAAATGGCCAATATAATTGCCTGCAATTCCTTCCTTGTTTGTCCAGTGATGAATCTGCAGGATTAGAGGTGATGTTCTGATCCAGGACTGCTCCATAGACTTTAAACATAGTTTTCAAACTCTGTAGAAACACAATTTCTTCCTTTCTGAGTGGATCATGTTGCACTGTTGCAACTCATGTTGCTTGAATGAGATACTGATTTCTGCTAAATTGTCACAGTGAGAAATAAAAATCACTATCACTGTTATTATGGGCTGATAAAAAAATATCAGCCATTAAAACTAGAAAAGCCAGATGCACCAGGGTGTTTTGCATCACCAAACAGCATCATCTTCCATCTGTACGCACACATTAAAATAGTGCATAGCAGCACCCAGCCATCACTGTGGTGTCCTATCTGTGGCAAAGGAGTGAAGTGCAGTAACCACTGGGGAGACATAGCTGAAGCTTTGCCCACACAGTCTTTGACAAAAATTATAGGGTTTTATTTATATTTCATTTATTCCCTTGTTGAAAAATCTAACCTTTAATTTCCCTGAGGGAATGTACCTGCCTTCCTAAATGATAACTTATTTTCATAAGGAATGCAGTGCAGCACATGGAAAGGCAGGCAGTTTTTCCAAAAGTAGACCATCATACTGTAAATCAACCCACACTTAAAATATTTTTCAGCTACAGAATGAAAAGTTTTATAAAATCAGGCTGAGATTGGTTTACCATGTCTGCAGACCTGTGAATAGGTAAAAATGATGGGAGTGTTTTCAGTTCAAAAAAGTTTTAGCTCTGTTCTCATCCCCTAGCTCATTTGGAAAGATTGGTATAACTAGGGTGCTAATTTTCAGACAATGATATCTAAAAAACTACCTCCTGTGACTTAAGCATGAGTGCTTCCACTGACTCGTGGATACGATGGTTCTCCAGTGTCTTGCACATGTAACTTGTGACAGTGCACACACAGCAGAGAATCTGGATACTGTATCCTGTACATGTGTGCTGGGTCATTTCCCAGAATCTGGCACATTTCTTAGGTTATTGTATTGTCTTGCTGGATCTAAGTCCACTCATAGTTTACCTGTTACTATGTGTGACAGTAAATGCAAATACCGAAAAGATAAAGGAACCTAGATAAATATTTACAAAGTTTTCTGAAAAGAATTCCAGGAGTTGCTAATTAATTTATAAAGAATAGGACAGGAAGGCAGTAGAGTACACTGAAAATAGTAGTCTGAGTATTGCAACTGCAGTGACTATTTTCAAAGTGTTTTTTAATCAAATGATAAACCATAAATTATAGACCTGCAGGCAGAAATAACCCATCCAGAAGGTGCCATTGTACAAGTCCTTAGGTGCTGAGAAGCTAGCAAAAATATCAACTATTGGAGAAAAGTAGTCAAGAACAACAAAAAAAAACCCCAACCAATGAACCAACAACAACAGCAAAAAAGCCAAACCAAAATTGTACAAGCCAGCTAGTATTTAACCCTGAGAAAACCAAGCTAAAGGTGAAAAAGAATAAAATTGAAAAGCTATCTAAGGAAATTGCTTCTTTCACAGGGATGGTGGTTCTGGTGATCTAAGGAAATGGGTGGAAGATGGTATAATTACAGTCAAGAGAGAGAAATCCATGAGGAAGGTGAGGTGCTACACACAACTGCATCACAAGTTGCGCAGGGTTTAGGAGGGAGCCCCAAGGTACTGGCATGATCTCATGGAGCTGGCTGTGCTGTGGGCCACAGCATGACACTCGGGAAATGTCAGTTTTGACCATGGAGCAGACCAGAATTCACTCTCTTGCTGGGAGAGTGAATTTCTAGAGATGATGGATGGAAGCACTCACAGATATGTTTCCCACCATTTTGGACAGGATGGTTCCACACTTGTACATGCATGTAGCACAGGGCAAAGCCCACACTTTGCATTTCTAGGCCTGAAATCTTAATAAAGTCAGACCAATACTACACCAGCTGTGAGCTCCAGAGCCTGGATGAAGTCATGATTTGGCAATTTGAGGTGTTCAACAAAGTATTGCAACACAGTTAGTCCTGAAGAAGAAAAACAGATTAAAAAAATACTTACACATTGAAGAAAAAGATCTTTTAGGGAATGTGTTCTGGGGAAAAAGATGTCCTTTAGTACACAATCCTTTCTTTGAGTCTTTTTTCTTCATCTTGCACTTTGGTGGAAATGAGTAATTAAAATAAAATGGGTAATTAAAAATAAAAGTGAAAACATTCCTCCTTTCTTACAGAAAAAAATGGAAAGTTCTTGGTTTATATACAGCTAAAAAGACTCATGACTCCCTTTTGAGAAACTGCGCATCCTTTCTATTGTCAGTGTTCGTTGTAATGCTTCAGCTCTGTTGCTGCTGCAGCCATTAAGGCTGACACACAAATGATCCAGAAGGAAGAAAATTTGATTAGGTTCTGTAAACAGAACAACAAATAAATTACTGTAATATATTTCTGTTATAGCTGTATATGGCCTTTTGTCAGGAATTTCTTGGAAGAGCTACTTTCACTTACCTAATTTTCACTAAAGCTGATTAAAATGTTGTAAGGTTTTTTGGTTAAAAAACATTGTATCTGAAAAATAGATGCTATTTACTTGAACTTATCTGATTCTTTGGCATATTTTAGAGTAGAAAAATTAATGCCTGTAAACCAAAATTTTTAATTGAAACCCTGAATAATTAATTTTAAAAATTAATGCTAAAAGATCAACACAGAGCTTGCAAAAATGAAACCAATCTATTTATTGAATGTTGTTTTTGCAACTCAAGGATTTAGCTTTTTTTTTTTTTTTACCCGTGTCTTCATATGATGTGTAGCTGATGCTTTTTGTTAAAGCTGTTTTTGTCTGCGGACTCCACAAGAGGGTATTAAATCCTTCCTCAATGTTTAGAATGTTTAGGCTATGACAGAAAATATTAAAAGAATAAAATAGAGTTTAACTATTCTAACCACAAGCAGGCACTGCAGAAAAACCTGCAAGTTCCTGATCTGCAAATCATTTGAGGGTAAAAATATCGCACTTTTCTGAATAAAAATCACTGTCTTTGAAGAGAACTCTGAATGTTGCTGTTTGAGGCATTGCAACAGGGAGGCTGAGTGCAGATTTCCTGGGCAGGATACTTTTAACTACATCTAGCTGTCCTGTATGATCAAACTTGGATGTACCAAAAAGAAAAAGACCATGGAAGTGCTCCTAGACTGAGGCCCTCGCCTGGATGTGGAAGCTTGAACTTCCTCCTGAAACCAGAATTGTCCTTCCTCTGAGGGCAACATCAACTCTTGATGTAATCAAGACATCCAGTCAAGACATAACTAACCATTCTGGCTGATTCCCTGAGGAATAAGAACACTGTCTGTATTTAATATAGACCAGAATTCATGCTAAAACAGCCCACTGTGGTGTAGTGTGGAAAAATAGATTAATGTATGATAATGTTTATCAGGGGGAAAAAAAAAAATCCCCCAAAAACCCCACCAAAACCCACCAAAACAAAACAAAACAAAAAAAAAAAAATTGACACAGACACTTTTTTTCCCCTGTGTACCAGCATGTGTGGTCCACAGAAAAAAAAACCATAACAAACTTTTATTCTGATGTGCTAGGTTTTGTGGCAAGCAGTTTTAGCAGCTAGTTTAGCACCAGCTAAACATTAAGCTTAACAGCAGGGCGAACAACATGGCATGCCACAAAAGTCACTCAAGAGCCAAATTACACCACCTGACAGATCTGTAAGAGCCCTTGGCCAGAAGAAGTACTAAAGACCTACTGACAGGTTGCAAGTTGTTTAGCAACACTAGCTAAGTAGATACTTATTTAACATCCAAGGGCATACATTGAACACACAGAAGGACATGACACACTGAACCCTCACAGACAGGTCAATATTATGCCCTGAAGATGTGCTGTCTAGGACAAAAGTTGTCACTGTAGGAAATGTAATGTACAGGGTTGACCCTAAATTATTTATGCTGTATGTTAATGAAGTAATTTTATCATTACTTAAATGTCTCCAATTGCATTGTGTGTCACCAGCTAGACATTTAATCCTTACAAGAGCTTTCAGAAATACCTAAATGTTTCTTTAGAGACTTAGACACCTAACATTTATGTTGCACATGCAACTAACAGAAGAGATTTAAACTCTGCAAAATAGTTGAGTACTATGAAAAATACTGCTGGAAGCAAACATTGTGAAGATATTTAAAAAAGATCTGTAGTTGTCTCTGAGACTGGGGTTATAATTTTTTGTGCTCCATCATTTGACTCATGGTCTCACTGCTGGGAGGATATCAGAGACCATGTATAATTTGTTAGCTTGCAATAAAAACCCATCACAGACTAGTTTTAACACAAAGACAAATCTGGCATGCAAATTTCTCTGAAGAAGCCAGCCTGAGCTGCATGCAGACAATATCTGGCACAGTTGGCTACAACACCATCACTGTTGCAGAGTTCACCTCTCCCTGCCACTGCTGACACACTACAGGCCCTATGTATCACCCCCAAATATTGTGTATCTCACATGGCTCAGCCCCAAAAGGAGAACTAGAAAGTTCCTGGTGACATCTCAGATGGTCTCACCTAGCCTCTAAGGTGTTGTGTTAAAGGTGTTGTACGCAAAGGTTGCCCTCTGCTTCCCCAGAGAGCTGGCCCTCAGGAATGCACTACAGGAGCAAAACCAGATTAAAATGAGTTTAGAAACATCTGGGGCAACAGCACAGGCTCTGAAAGTCAGGGCTAGGCTGTGTTGGAGAACCAGCTTTCCAGAACTGAGTCCCTGGCTGCAATCAACCTGCTGCTCAGTCTTCTTGCTCTCCCCAAGCACCACTCTGGCTGCCCTTGTGTTTAATCCAGGGGTCTCCCTAGGTATGCCTGGAGCAATGGTATGGGACAACGCGTTATCCACCTCGCAGATGCCTGAAGACTTTGTTGCATCCAGCTCTACTCTGTTCCCTGGTCTGGCTGTTCAGCTAGTGACAACAGTGCACAAAGAAAGAACTTGTGTCAAATTAAAGACCTTGGGATTTATGTTTCTATTGGGAAAGGTGAAAGCCTTAAACAACATTTCAGACAAGTCTGTGATCCTTGCTGTGTTAAGTGTTTTAGGGTTGACATGAAACTTGAATTCTCCAGATCCAAAATAGCACGTGTTCACGTTATCACAGATCCATTAAAAAGTTTTCAGCAAACTAAACCAGCAGCCACCACTGGCATGGCATGCTAGTGCAGATGTGATAAGGCAGCAAGTGGATAAGCGTGGATGGCTTTTTGGTAGTCACTCTTTAATAAGAGTAGAGCATACACCGTAGGCATAGTGCAAAAGGTAAGTCAGGGGTACAATTCACAATAAAAACACTGCAGTGCCTGCATTCAGTAAAGGCAACTTAATTAAGCCTATTTTAAATATTTAACTGATGTGAATGCTGACAGTACCTCTTTCTGATTTCAGAGGGAGGTCAGCATGGCAAGGACTTAACTTAGAGGTTCCAATTCAGTGTGAAGTTGTGGTGAGCTGTCAGGAAGCATATTTTATAACATCTGGAGCCTGATATCTGAACAATGACCAGACAAGCACAGAGCTGAGTGGGAACCATGCTCTGGTTCCTGAGTACTCTTTCCCAAGTACAAAGCACACAGAAGATGAGGGGAGAAGTCCTGATTCTATTCTTTTCAGGGGTAAAGATTGACTTCAAGCAAAAATTACATTCCCACAAATTGAGCCTGGATATATTGTCCCTTCCACAAATTGAGCCTGGGATATATTCAGTTTAGGATTACTAAGAGTGAGCCCTAAGAAAGACTAGCTGCATAAATACACAACTAGGTGAAATACTGAGTTTATGGGCTGTATGTAAATAATTTCTGAAATTAAAAAGAATTCTACAGGACTGACTCATAAAATTCCTATTGCACTCATACTGAAACATGAATATTCAGCAATCCATTGTTTCTTCTTCATTTCTAGAGATAGTCTTACTTGTAGAATCTATTACTGTGACTGATCTTCAGACAAAATTTTTATTGTATGAAAATGTGGATTAAGTATTTTGCCTTTTAAGATATATTTAAATGTTTTCTGAAACCATGGATAGAAAAATCCATATATGAATGGATTGCAGAAAGAATTTAGATATCCAAGCCAGTTTAGAGAATCAGAGGCAAAGGAGTGGAAAAATTTAAAAATGGATCAATTAAGATTGCAAAAAAACCAGGAAACCAACATATTAAGAAACCCAGCATAACAATACCAAAAGTCTTAGCAGCTTTCCTGTCTTTATTCTTAGAAAGCTTATGTTTCTTATTATTTTTGAGAGCCTGTGTGCCTGACTCAAGTCTGATGTGTGCCTTTGGGTGACAGTAAAAAAATGTAACATAAATGCCTATCATAATGCAAGCAGGAGCAAATAAACCGACTGTAAATAAAAAAGCCCCACACAGTTTGTTGAACACAATCAGGCACCAGCCCGAGAATTTAACCAGCATTTCCTAGCCCTCAATTCCAGAAGCATAAGCTTTTGAGAAAAACCACACCAAAGGCAAAAGCAGCGGGCACTGACCGGCACACAGCCACAATTTGTTTTGTGGCTGTGACAAGTCATGGTGCTGGAGTAATGCAGAGGGTGGGAGATTGCATAAAACCAATCCACAACAATGGAACAAAGATGGAAAATGGAAGTTAAACTGAGCATCAAGTCAAAACTGTAATGAACCTTGCAGAATATAATCCCAAAAACCCAGCAGATCACTACAGCCCTCACCATGCTGAAGGGCATAATGGCAAAGCCCAGCAGAAAATCTGTTACAGCCATGGATAAGATGAGGAAACTGGTTGGAGAATGGAGCTGCTTGAAATAGAAGATGGAAATGATTATGGTCAGATTCCCAAAGATGGTGAGAATGAAGACTGCTGTTATGAATAAATATATTACCCTTCTCCCACTGACCTAAAATTCTCAGGACAGGATCTGTTTCCAAACTCAGAGCAATCAGTCAAATCTTTAGAAATATTTGGAGAAAGCATAGTCAATCCTTTCTGATGCTTTTCTTTCAGAAGTGCAGTCCCACCAGTGGATTTAATTTTCACAAGTTTCCAAAATATTGCAAATCCTAACATAAGAATACAGGGTAAAGTAAGTCAAGACCATGAACTCCATAGCTAAATGAAATGCAATAATTCAGAGGCAAACTTTGTTTTGTTTTAAATAGGGACCAACTACAACAAATTATTCTTCTGACATAGTACATGAAATTTAGTAACTGGAAGATATTATTTAATGATGTATTAATTTAATTAAAATTAAATTTACGAATTTATTAAAATTAAATAATATTTAAAACTAAACAGTGGAAAGTTGAAATACTTAAATTGAAAACTTAAATAAACTAAATTATTTGATAGTAGATGTTTTATTTTGTATCTGGAGCATTTTGTAAAATATGGTTCTTGTATTTTTTATATATCATAATAATAGTAAATTTAAAGTGATTGAAGAAAAAACATTCATAGACAAAGAAACCTCTCAAGTCACTTCAGTCCATAAATATTATATAGGATTTGAATGTCTCTTAGAATATCAATATTTTTTCTATGGGAGAAAGATTATGTGAACTGGTATACCTCAGCTTTCTTAAAGGCTTCAGTTAATGAGCTACTCACTCAGAAGCTCATCTTAAGAGTCACAAATTAGTTGCCAAACACCCATTTACCAAATTATTTATGCTGCTAAACTCACCTGCTGTGCATCACAAAGTACCAGCAATGAACGCATCTGATGGAAATCGGTCATAAAATTGGTATGATAAGCAATATTCTTTCCTTTCCCTACATATGCACCTGTTTTCTATCATTATAATCCCACTGACTAAAAGGGACAGGTTGAGGTTTATCTCCTGTAATAGTGTGGTCCAGCCACAGTAGTTATAAATGAATACACTAGTGAATAGTTTCAAGGGGCAAAAATTCCTTTCAATTTTCTGGAGACAACCAGACCCATTCCTTCTACCTCTTTTCCTGATAATTTGTTTTGGACAAAGAGCAAATTTAGAAACAGAAAGACATACTCTTCTCCACAGCAGTTTAACCCACTTAAAATGAACATGGAAAGCAGCTCAGACCACTGATCTTTTTTCCAATAGGTATCATCCAGGAATGAAGAAAACAAAGAAATTTTGTATAAAAAGATTAAAAACAGGTATGGGCAGCCAGTTTTATAGGCTATTCCTCTGCGCATCTCTTAATAATACCATAAATAAATTCTCTTATTAGGCATTTTTCTGTTTTGCTGTTGTCCTGCAAAACTGCAATGTGGGTAACAGACAGATTCCCTCTGTAACCTGACTCAGATTAATGAAAGATGTGGATTTATTTTTCTTTTATGACACTCATTCCCAACAGACTTTGTGCTAAACATATGTATTCAATTTAGGGATTTACACCAACAGGACATAAAGAAAGCCAAGTGTCTGTATTCCCAACACCATTATTTTTGTTTGCTGTATTAATTCCTTTACCCTCATGTTTAGGGGAGCTCTTTTGGTGACTTAAGGTAGACACAAGTCATGTCATTATTTCCATGTTGGGCTTAAATACTGATGGAAGAGAAGTATTTGATTATTTGTTATTAACTGCTTTTGTTCTTCTGCGCTAACTTCACTAAAGCAACAACAGCAAAAGGCTGTTTTCTCGAAGTTTTCTCGAAGAATTGTTTTCTCCTTTTGGTAACTGAGGAAGCCCAAAGGATATGGGATGCACTCTCTTTTCAGCGTTCCCTCTCTAACTGACAGATAGTTTTTAGTCTGTATGCTAGGACACCCAGTGTTTAAGGAAATTGATTTTTCCTATATCTATGGGAAATAAGAAGTCAAGACATCTAGGAGCAGACTGTGGAATTTCCCACTGTCTAAATTGCCTGTGGATTCAGTCTCCTGAGAAATTAATTTGTTTTACAAAGGCTGTTGTGTAATCATTTCACAGAAACATTTTCAATTACCCATGCAGCTAGTTGGATTTGAAGTGGCAGCATGAAAGTGAAAAGATCTTATTAAAAAACCTATGAAGTAGGAAATTAAATGTACCTGGTTATGCAAAACCATGTAACATTGTGCAAGACTCAGTAAATATTATGGGAATTGAATTTCATAGAATCACAGAATAGTTGACATTGAAAGGGTACATTCTGCCCCATCATCCAGATCATTAATGAAGATGTTGAACAGGATTGGACCTAGCCTAACCCTTAGGGTAGATCACTAGTTGCTGGCCTTCAACTAGACTTCATGCCAATGATCAGCACCCTCTGGGCCTGGCCACTTTCCAATCTGCTTCACTGTCTTCTCATCCAGCCCATACTTCATTATTTTCTTTCTGAAAATCTTATGAGAGACAGTTTTGAAAGCCCTCCTGAAGACTAGGTAGATAATAACAACAGCTCTTCCTTCGACCAGGCCAGTCATTTCATCATGGAAGTTAATAAACTTTAGTCTTTGTTTAATGAAAACAGATTAGTCAAAAAGTGCTTACAGGTAGACATAGTCTTTTTCTGAATTAAGTCTTCAAGTGCAGTGTGTGGAAGTAGCATAATAGATAATGAAGATGATCAGAAAATCTGCAGAAATAGAATTTCATAGAATATTGTGCCTAATGTTTGACTGCATCCAGTATTTTCTCCTGTGTTGAATGGATATTAATGCATTGTAGAGGACAGAGAGTGCACAGTGTGCACTACCTAGATGAGAATGATCTAAGAAAAGCCATACCCTTTGCAATATTTACACATTTTGACAGCTCATTTTTTTCTGTTTGAAGACTGCACTAACATATTTTTTATCTAGGAGTTTAAAATTCTCCATTTTGGAGTGACTCTTTCCTTTCTGACATTTCTGGAAGGATCCTGCTCGGACAATTGGTACTTCTCCTCTTTTTCCATCCTCCTTTCCCATCCTCCTGCCTCTGGTATCTGAGGGACCATGAGATTTTGACACAGGAGGCACCACCATGCATGAGGTGCTACATCAGAACATGAGGTACTAAGGCAGGATACAGGCAGCAGTTCAGAACTCTGAAAGTTGCTGTCAGTTTTGTACAAAGCGTGGAAAGAAGGTGACATTGCAAATGGTCCTCACTGCTGACAAAAGGAACAGATGTAAGTTTACTGGTGAAACAGAGCCTTTCTGGAATGATTGCTTTGCACAAGTTTTTGAGGAAGTTAAAATATTTGCAATCACCCACAGGGGAATAATTTGTTTTGCAAAAGGTAGCCATCTGGAAAGTGTTTAACAAGGTCACTAATTAAATGTGTGGATAGGGAATTTGACAATACCCTTTGCACTTCATTTGCACTATGATTCTTTGAGACAACAATAAGGTATATTCTGCTCCACCAGACCTAACTCATAATCTGATTTGGACAACAGCATCAGGTATTTTTCTTATGCTTTCCTAATTTATTCGTGTCTTGGGTTCAAATAGAGTCCCTGTGGCCTCAATAACACATCTCATTTGCACATCGCCCTCACACTGGGAAACAGCCTTATGCAGTCTGTGATTAGAGCTAATGAGAGAAAGTAACCTGGGACTTCATTACAGTCACTGTGCCAGACAAGGCTCTCTGTAAATAGAAGGCAAGGAGGCTCTTTTGGAAAGTGCCACCTTTAGGTAACAGGACACCAGAGGAAAAAGGTATTTCTGAAACTTTCTGAGTTGGGCCATGCACAAAGCTGGCTTATATTTTAGTTTATTAAGAACAAAGACAGCCTTCTAGGGGTAGGTGAAGCACACCAGCAATCTGTATGCAGAAACACCTTCTTCTGCCGAGAATAAATATTGGTGACACCTTGGCTAGACTGGCTTGCCCAGAGAGTTTTTCATCCGTACACTGAAAATTTCTTCTACTATTTCCCCTTACACTAAATAGATTACCATGGTCTTATGCAGCCACAATGTTTGGATGCCCTCTCTACTGGTTTAGGCTGGGAAAGGGTTAATTTTCTTCTTAGTAGTTTGTGTGGTGCTGTGGTTTGGATTTGTGATGAAAGCAGTGTTGATAACACACACATAATCCCCATTTAAGCTAAGACTGAGCAGTGCTTGCACAATATTAAGGCCTTCTCTTTGAGCAGCCTGAGGGTGCACAACAGTTTGGGAGGCGACATCTGAACCCAGCTGACCAGAGAGATACTCCACACCATATGATGTGTCAGCAATAAAAACCTTGGGGGAAGAAGGAGAACTGGGGTGTGGGAGTTACAGTGTTTTTTTCCCAAATAACCATTACATGAGGTGGAACCCTGCTTTCCTTGAAATGGCTGAAGATCTGCTTTGTGGGTGGGAAGTAGCGATAAATTCCTTAATTTGCTTTACTTGCATGCATGGCTTTTGCTCTACCTATTAGACTGTCTTTATCAGCAATTTTTCTCACTTCAGGAATGTGGCTCTGGTTTCTATGGGTTTGTAAGAATTAGCTTTGCAGTAGGGTCCAGGCACTGTCTGCAAGGACACACTCTATTTGAACTACAGTCTGTCCTGCAAGCAAGTTGGGATCCTGCTCATTTATAAACTCCTCCTGCAACCAGAAAGACTGAGAGATGCCACAGCAAGTTATGAAAAGAAAATTACCAACTGTAAGCTCTGGTACAGCTGGAATTGTCTGGAAACACAGTAATATTTCCAGATTTTCAGGGAGATGGGGTTAAAAGGAAGAAAGGGAAAGAAACTGCTTTGTTAACTTCCTGAAGGGACTACATTAACTTGTGCTGATCTTACTAAATATACTTTAAAATGCCTTAGATAGCATTTGTCATAGAGGATCTATCTTTCTTTCAATCTAAATTATGACCAGACAAAAGGAGGTATCACCTGGCAGCACATCTGAAATTGTTTCTTCAAGAGAGATCAAAGTGTCCAAGTGATCACACACTTTATTTCAGAAAGTAACACTGTGAGGGTGAGAATGTTAACTACAGCAGGGCCAGACTCACTGGAGATGAAGGAATTTATTTATCAGAAAGAGATTTTCAAAAATGTTATCTTGCTTTATTTTTGTGAGATTAAGTATTCAAGTAGTCATATTGTCATTAACAAGGATCCATAGTAGAAGTGCTGATGTGGTGTATGTTTCATTGCTCCTTTTCATGTCATTTTTAGGAGGGCAAACCTTACAAGATGGCAATGAAACAGTAATATACACAATTTCAGATCCTTGTACTTTGCCCTGCTGAAATGTATCATCATTCAACTTTTAATCTTGTCAGCATAGAGTGCTTCAGTACTCCATAAAGTACACAAAACAAGACAGGATACAGATATGATGCACTTTGACAAGGAACACGAATGGAGGACATACTGCTGAGTATAGCTCTTACTTTAGTACAGAGTCATCAATTTCTCTCCATAGTCTTTTCTCAGCTATTGATGATTTCCTGCCCACTCCCAGTGCTGTTCCTTCATGATTCAGCTGAGTTCAACCACAGGATTTCTTCACAATTCTCTATGTGCTTTCCTCAAAAGCTCTTATAGCATTGCCATGAGACAAAATAACAATATGTCCAAGCTAAAAAAAGTTCGCTAAGATGCAACTTAGCCAATAATGTTTTACATCTAAACATTCATTAGATAGACATCATTTTCTGGCATTCTTGGGTGCAAAAAAGAGCAAATTTTTTGCAATTGCTTTTCACTTCAAACTTCATATTTTTTCTTGCCTTTGATCATGTTGAACATGCTTTGATCTCATTAAGCAGCAAAGCCTTTAAGTGGCAAACTCATAAGTGACAAGTACTAGTTGAAATGGAAACAGAAAGAGCAGCACAACCTTCCTCTGTCTCACCTTCCCTCCATGGAGTGTGCAGGTAAGGCTGATTATTGGTCTGTTTTGAGCTCTGCACACATATGGAGGGGGAAGGACAAAACTTGGGTAGCTTTGGGTTATTAGCCAAAGATGCCAAGAAATCCAGAGGAAAAGGTTTCTCTGCTCTTTCTAGAGAAGAAAACAAATGAACACAAATGTTGTAATATAAACATACCTTGTTCAAGAAATTAATCTGTTGTGTCAGAATATTTTTTTTAATTATGAAGATCAGGGACATAAACTGCTATAAGTTCTTTTAAATGGAGCTCTTGGTCTTCTGCGCATTGCAAATAAATAGATACAACCAAAACACCACATACAAAACCTACTCTGTAATGAAAGAATACATTAAGCACAATGGTTGCTTATCTTTTTGAACTACATTTGGTAAATCGGCAAACAAATTTTGGAAGGAAGTTCCTTCCTTCACAGCTCTTACATCTGGGAGTTCAGCCTCCAGGCAAAACTTCAGAGCCATGAATCCAACCATTTAAAGCGTGCTAATCTGAGAACAAATGAGTCCTGGAAGAGTCCTGTTGGAAAACTTTTCCTAACAGAATAATCTTCAATGCCCTGCGAAACCACATGTAAAAAAATGCATAAACAATTGGGTTAAGTGTAGAATTTAAATAGCCAAACCAAACCAAAGTGTCAATGAGAACAGGAGGTATCACATAATTCATAAATGGATTGGTAGCTGTAAAGAAGAAGAATGGAGACCAGCAGATGAGAAACGCTCCCATTATGATGCCTAAAGTCTTAGCAGCTTTCCTTTCTCTGCAGAATAAAATGTGGTGCTTCATTTCAAATTGCATTTTTTTCCTGCTAATTGCATCGATGGATCTTGCCTGCTTCTTGGCTACAAAGTATATTTTCCTATAGATGCATAGCATAACAAATCCAGGGATGTAAAAAGACACTATGGAGGCCACAATACCTGAAGTTTCACTAAAAATGAGAAAGCATCCTCCTGCACAGTGGACATGATTATAAATCTTTTCTGCCCCTCTCAAGTTTAGGTCTAGAAAGATCATCCCAAACGCAAAAGCAGCAGGGACCATCCAGCTTATACACACCATGACCACGATGACAAAAGTATTTATCTTTGATTTGTATCTTAAAGGGTCACACACAGCATAGTAACGGTCGATGGATATGAAGGAAAGATGGAAGATAGAAGCTGTGCTCAGCATAATATCCGTGCTCGAGTGGATCTTGCAGAAGAAGTCCCCAAAATACCAGCAGTGCTCAACAGAGCGCACCATGCTGCAAGGCATGACGAAGAATCCCAGCAGGAAGTCTACCGTAGCCATTGAAAGTATCAGGAAATTTGTAGGCGTGTGGAGCTGCTTGAAATGTGATATTGAGATGATAACTGTCAGATTTCCAACAACTGTGGCCAGAATAATGCAAACCATGAAGATGTACATGGAAATACGGATGCTGTTTGACCAGCTGCTCCTTATGCAAGAGCCATTTACGGATTCACAGCACAATTGCATCCTTACTGGGGTCTCAAATCCACGTAGCTATGTAGCACAGGTACCGTTTTTCCCAATTCTAAGGTACGTTTACAACTGATTTTCCACTTTCTAGAGGGGAAGAGCTGCAGAGAAGGAAAAAAAAAAAGGGCATCGTAAATACCCTCATTTGGTTGGATGTGTAGGAAATTCACATTTCATTAATTATGAAGGATAAAAATATTTTGTAATTACATTTAGCGGAACAACACTTTTATCATCTGACTTCCCTGGAAATGGGAATCTCCTTTGATAAAATAAACTGCATAATGACTTGTCCTCACACCAGGACAGCAGTGACTCTGACAGGCCTGCACTGGGCAATGCCTTGTCCACTGGGCAGATGAGAAGCCCTTATCAATATTTCCTGTTTCTGTTTTCAGTCCTAGTCCTCTTCGTCAATATTAGCTGGAGTACTGTATCTCCACTTCGCTCTTGAAAATCAGTAATTTTAAATTCTGTAGCTCCCTCAACTTATTTTTGGATACAGAAGTCTAAAACCTACAAGTCTAAAACAGAAGGCTAAAGCTGAGGAAACCATGCATGACCTCTCCTCCAGCCCTGCCCTGATAGTGATGACTGGAGAGATCACGTTTTACTGGAAAATCCTTGCAGTCTCTAGCTGTAAATAGAGATTCAAGGAAAAGATCTAAGAGAAGAAAAGAGTTTTCCACCCTTTTGCTGACAAAATAAAATAGAAGAATCTGACTAATCTAAAACATTATCTGCTGTATAAGCAAATAGTTTTTTTCTGTTGAGCTCTAGTTTTTTTCAGTGCTAGGAGTTTAGCATTACTATGAATATTTATTATATTAATCTATTTTTTAGCTAAGGCACAAACATGGAGAGAAGCATTTTCAGAACACAGGTATAGTTTGCATCTAAGGACACAAATATCGCTGTCCTCTTCTGTAGGTAGTAGCATGCCCCTATTGCAAGTTGCTCTTTGTATGAAAACTTTTAATGAAAGTATTTCAGCACTTGGCAAGCAATATATATTTTTGAAAAATCTGTCTTTCTTTTAAACAACAGAAGGATAGTGTTATTGTGAAAAGACAGAGATCATTACCATGTGCTGTTCAGTAGCATTATCATTATGGTATAAAATGGTTGTCAGAAAAATGCTGACATGGCAATTCAGCCAGTACTGATTTAACCCACTTGCTTTGGGATTTAGTTGCCTCTGGTTATTCTGCATAGAACACAATTAAAAAAATAATTTCTTCCCCATACTAAACCAAATGATATTACAAGCATACCATGGCACTGGAAACTGAATGAACATAGACAAAAAACTATAGCTAGCAAAACCTTGACAGCTACAGCTAGCAAACAGCCTGTGTTATATAGAGGGATTTTTGCAAGCAGGGCCAGGCAATGGCACCCAAGTGCCGCGGACAAGGTTCACCCAAAGTCACTCTCAAGAGTGGGGAACATATGGAGTGTGAGTATATTTATGTACTGTTTGGGGTGCTTTTCACTTCCCCTTTTTTCTGCTTACTAATATTTAACACCATCTCTTCTCTTTTCCACCTCATTTTAATTATCACTTCATATGCCTTTTCCTTCCATTTTTGTCAGTCTCATCATGTTTCTTTTCCTGCCTGTTTTCCTTCTTTCACCCACATTTACACCCAAGGCCAGATGAATATTTATTAACACAAATTTTCAATTTTCACAGTAGAAAGAATTAAACACCAATTTACCTGTATCTACTGGCCATCATTATAAAGGTTTTAAGCCCAGTAAGATTGTAAATGTGTCACATAGATTTTGAACTTTGTTTGTTCTGTATAAAAGTATAAATAAATTAAATTAAATGATTGCAGTAAAACACTCTATGAAGACAATCAAAAATAATTAACATGCTTTCTCTAGTTTTCCTTTAAGATTTACAAGATTGATAACTTCTCTGTGTTTTCTTTTTAGCCTAAAGAAATATGATCTGCCCCGAAAACAGGTTTTCTTAAACAAAACAAACAAAACCCAGGGATTTTTTATTTTTTTTTTAATAAAAGAAAGTAGAAACTCCAGACAAAGGATGGAGAAAACTGAGATCAAGTGTGTGGCTTTGCATTACATGGAAACTAAATAAATTAAAACACGTGTGGCAAACTGTTCAGTGAGCTGAACTCTGAAGAAGTTTTCAAGAAGAAAGCAGAATGCTTTCCTTCCATATATAGTCACAAAGGTTAAAATGTAATAGAATGGAAATATGAAGAAGTATGCTCTTAAAAACCTCTTCTCTTACCTTTGTCACTTCATGCTGGGTAGAAGTCTGCTCTTGACACTCATTTGTTTTCTGCTGGTTGAGTGGCACTTCTTCCTTTTAAAGACCATCTCAGAAGGCAGCTGATCCTCTTCAGCACCATTACAGTTCTGGGTAACACAAATTTTGAGAGAACAGGCTTTTAATCCACAGCTGGAGCTCCAGAAACCCCTGTGTGTTACTGGGGCATGCTGGTGTGATGAGCAGCATTCTGGGCCGTTTGACTCAGTAACAGCTGTTGATGTGAATAGCAGCTCAAACTGTTTATTTTGTTTATTGTTCTCCCACATAGAGAACAAAATCGTGGCTGTAACACTCGTACTTGTTTAATGTTTAACTTATTTATAGGTAAATTGAATTGATTTGAAGTATGTTTACTTGTTTGATTAAATGTTACAGTCATATTGTGAGTGGCCCAGTATTATCTAAGCAAAGAACAAAAGACACTATGCAGTCTAGCTCCTGTAAGCTTTTAAAATATAGCAAAATACATAAGTATAGGTTGGTTACAGCAGCATGTAAGATTTCCTTGAAAAGGTATAATGTAGGCAGCGACACATTGTGTATCTATCAGCCTAGTTATGATTACTGAGCAAACAGGTTTAATCTATCAGCTCACCAGCTAACAGCTATTTGCAAGATACAACTATTGAAAAAGTGTTTTAAGTAAACACCTTCTATTGGCTGTACCAGAGCCACAGATGAGGATCATAAATTTTTTTGCTCCACAAAGGACCATGCAGCCTTTTAAAACAGTGATACTGCTGAATGTAAAAAAGTGTTCTTGTGATGACCATCAGCTAAAGCCCAGCTAAGCTGGGTGCCTCAAGGGCATATGCAACAATGTGGGTTAAGATACTACTTCTTGCAAATTATTTTGATGACCTGGGTTAGCTACTTTATTATGTTATGTGCACAAAAATCAAAATGGGTGCATACAACTCAGTTCTTTATTTTTTCTCTTTTTTTTTTTTTTGAGGCTGCTCTCATATACAGACTGAGGTTTTGCACTACAATACAAGGTTCTCTTTGCTATAAAAAGAGAGTTTGACAACTAAAAAAGTGCGGAAACAACGATCAGGCTGAAAGAGAAATCACTGGAGAGTGTTGAGAGGATATGTTGAGAAGAGGAATCAGGTCCAACTCTTCAGAGCTGGGGAAAAGTGAAAAAGACATATTAGGTCCCAAATACTGGTCTGTGAGAGAGGCTTTCACCCTCGTGAGATGCTGTGTGTTGCTGTGTGTGGAGCCAGGCACTTCTCTTTGAGAAGTGAAGGTTTAGGCCCTGGTAACTACTGTCTTGACAGGTATGCACTTTATAGGAAGGTAAAATTAGGGGAACAAACCCATGTTACATGACTCTGTACAACTCGCTGTTATAAAGAAGTCTGGCAGGCAGCTCATTACGGGCACTCAGTCCAAGGCCATCCATGCATGCACACAGGGCTCTCCCACCACGCTCCACGCTCTGTCCCTTGAGTAACACAGGGTCAAAACTCAAGGGCATTTTCTGGAATGGCAGCTCTGCTTCAAGTGCTTGTTCCAGAAGGACCTTTGGGGGAGCCTTGGGGCTGGGGAGCCTTCCCCTGCCCTGAGCAGGCGTTCCCTGCTGCAGAGGGGTAGGCAGCAGCCAGCCATGGAGGATGGGTTTTGCTTTGCCTCCTCCTGTGCCCAGGCTGTGTGTCTGGTCAGGGAGCCCTTCCCTCCATCTCCTGGCTTGCAATAAAATTGCACTGCAAGACCCACACATGTCAGAAAGGAGTGAGCCACAGATCTAGGAGGAGCTGTGAGCATGGGAATGGTGATATTTAACGGTGTGTTGGCTGAAATGAACATAAAGCAGGAGGTTTTGATATATCAAGATAATTAAATAATTAAGCAGGCCAAATTGTCAACTAATATAGAGTGAGGAGGACCACTGTGGTAGCAAGCTTTCACTCTGTTGGTGCAGACTCTTCAAACAAGCATTTTCTTGTGCCTTTATGCTGATGTGGAAAAAATATTCCAAATATTTATGTCAAGAAAATATTCTCAGACTTGCTCCTTAAAATATCAAAGAGAAACATGCCAAACTCCATTTTTGTGAGTACTCAAAGCACTTACAAATTGCCAGTGTTTAGCAGTCTTTGACTCTGCAGTATAGTAAAGCAGTTATACACCAAGATTCAAAGTAAAACCTTTTCTATAAAATTGTTGCTGTGGCTTTTTTTTTTTTTTCTAAAGAAAAGTAATATTTCTGCAATAAGTAGCTTTCAGAATTCTGGAAAACCAAGAAAGAGAGATGTCACAATATATAGAATACTGTGGGTCATCTACTCTCCTTGTTTGTTTGTATTTAAAACACAAAGTAATTAAAATGGAAAACAGCACAGAAGGGAATGGAAATAGCATTTTTTCAGTCACTATAACTATTTGAAAAATGTGTTGAAAAGTTATCTTGTCCTTCTTACACAAAACTGTGGAAGGGACACTGGAAGTGGGAAAGAACAGAAAAGGACTTGAGAATGAGAACTGCTACTGTGAAAAAAATGCCAGGAAAGCACTGGTTTCTACTGTGATTCATTTAGCTTGCATTTCTCTGGGTACTGTTTGGTTCATCAGCAGAAAGTTTCTCATTTTTACACAGTTCTGTTTTAAAAACTGTTTCTCTGTTAGGGGAACCATGGAGACTGTAAGATGACCCTATGTCTGAAGAGGAGTTTTGAAAGTGTAGAACTCCACTCATCTTGTATTCATTTCTCAGGAAAAAAAAAAAGCCAAAAGAGCGTAATATATATTTAAAAAAAATCTTCCTAAGTTTCCATTTATATGCTTGAAATCTAGGGGGAAATGCTCAAATTTCCAATAAGCTAGTAGTACAAAATAATTATTTCTTTATAGGGGTTAAACAAGAAGATCTTGCAACTACTAATCTGAATGCTTCTTCTGAAAACCTGATGTAGTTCCACTGAAGACAGTCTGAAATTAGCCCAGATTTGTACCAGAGGAATTTGGACAATAGATTAGACAATTGAGCTGTAAACATTTTCCCACGGTTCCTATTCCTAGTTCTCAGTAGAAAACATCATTTTTCCTTGCCAAGCAAAGCCAGCTGTTTATACAAAGCAATGCAAATTTGTGCTCTTTCTGCAAGTATAGTGCTTTGGCTAAGGACTATAAATCCAAACTCCAACATAAATGCAAATCTCTGAAATGCACAGAGGAGTAAGAGATTCCAAGAAAATAATGTTTTAATAGCAAAGCAAAACACATCGATCCAAAGCCAAGAAACTATCTCTGCACAGGGTGAGGGATTCTACATATCTGGTAGTCTCAGTAAGTAATGAGTAATCTGGTAGTCTCAGTAAGTAATAACGGCGTCCATTGCCTTCACTCTGCAGCAAAAGCTTCTCTCAGGGCTCCCGAGGACAGGAGCAGCCCCTTGCCTCCCACTCCAGCAGAGCAAGTGAATCCTTGCAGCTGCTGCACAGAGCAGAAGCCCAGTGGGGCAGGTCCCTTGTGCCTTGCCAGTGCTTCTCTGCACCCATCAATCCAACAGGAACAAACTGCAGTTACTGACTGTAACTGCTTTGTTGGTATTTGCTGGCCTCTGAACACCACCTCCAAGAAGAAGGCAAACACAGAGGAAGGAGGCACTGAACAGTGAAAAGGTACAATCCCATTCTGCATCCTTATGGCCTTCTAATGACTTCACAGAAAGGAAAGAGCCTTACTCTGAATTCATAGCTGTGTGTGAAAAGAGCTCGGCCCCCAGCTATGTTTTTCTTTCAGCCATTGGGAATGAATGGCTTTTTAAATCATACCTTAAATAATACTTTCTGCTGTTGGTGCTATTGCTGTTCACTACAGAAAGAACTGTGCAGAATAACAACCATTATCTTCAGTGCTAACCATAGGAGATTAATCTTTGAAAGAAAATTACGTCCCGGACTAGCAAATCAGCAGCTCACCGTATTCCGGACTGCATTCCTCGGAGATGATACAGCACAGGAGTCACTTCCTCATCACCAACCGGCGTGGTCTGCAGAAACAGCGTGGAACTGACTCATCCCACACCAATTCTCCCAACTAAGTGGCTGCATGCTTGGTCTGACTGGTTCACAGCCTGCTGGGAAAATCTCATCAACAGGGTGACGTAAATCTTAAATATCCAGAAAAGATAAGCATGTAATAGCGACTTGTGCCACAAGCATATGCAAAGATGAATCAATTTGAAGTCAGCTAAAGCCAGGCTTCTTTCATGAAAAGAAGCATGCAAAGTGAAGGAAATGTTTATTGTGGTCAAGGAACAGATGGAGCTGATAGCACTGAATGGTTTTTGAGATTGCCCAATATTTCACTTCTTTCAGTTTTGTGTAATGTTGACAACCTTTAACAATTTTAGTTGTCTTTAAAAATTTGATTTGCCTATCCCAGAGTGGATATTTCCCAAAAAGCTCCAAGCACAATACTTTGACAGTGTCTGACAACAAGACTGATTAAAAGATATTGTTTCCTTCTAATGAAAAATTTTGCTAGCTGTTTATTGATGATGCTCAGGTGTTTATATTATATGCTTTGTAGCAGGGACTTAAGAGCTGTTGCTTTCCTATTTATATACTTTTACCATATCAGAGAACTATATCTGCAGCTCAGTGACAGCATCCCTCATCCTCAAACAGTAGCTTTAGTATTGCTGTGGGACCCAAGAAGGAGCATCCTTCCAGGAAAAAAGTAACCCCACAGAAAAGAACTGACCCACTCTGGGTCAGTTTGTGTGTGTCAGTTGGTGGGCTGGATTGGTAGAGAGCCAGGCCTTTCAGCTCCTGCTCCCCAGAGGATTCTGTGCCTGTTGCAGGACCTGTGGGGCTCAGGCTGCAATTTCTCCCTTGGATCTTTGGGGTTGGAATAAGCTTGGGACTTAGGGAAGTACGGTACTGGCAAGGGGGCACAAAGAAACGTAAGGCTGAACAAGAAGGACAACTGATGGTGAAATGAAAGTCTTGAAATGTCACATTCTGGTCTGGAAGTGTGACTACTCTACTGGAAGCCACTGAGAGCTAAAATTGCTAATAAAGACTTATATGTCAATAAATGTTTGCCTTCTCATGGACTGTTCTCTGCTCCTTTCACAAATGCTGGATTTGACTACAGTAGACACTTGCTATTTTCCCAGAAATATTGCGTCTGACTGTTTCTAGTAGTCCATCTGCAAGCCCAACAGGCTGCAGGTGCCAGTGTTAATGCACTGTGGGCAATTTTAAGAGGGCAACGTGCCAGGGCCATCTTTCCCTTCTGCAGCCATTTCTTGCTGCAGGAAGCAGTGATGCTTGCATGAACATCAGCGGTATCATGGCACTGCAGAAACAGCAACACAACTAGCACAGAAATTAGCAGCACCAGAGGCTGTACCCTTTCTTGCTGAACCTTTGCTCAGGAACACATGCCTGGGCAGCCCATTTTTTTCACCAGAAAAGCTTTATTTATCTTGTCAGTAGGTGCTGTATATCAGTTGAATACCAGGACACTGAAGAAGAGGTAAGGGTGTACTGAAGTCAATTTGAACTTGATTTTTGAGTTGTTATCGAGCTCTTACTGACTTGCTAGCTCCTGCCAATACACAAGACACTTAGAGGGAGCAGATAGCAACAGAAGGTTCAGCTGTTTAAATGTTCCTCTATCATCTTGCGTACATTTTTGTTCATGCAGGTGAGTACTGGTGAAGAGAAAGCATCTCTCTCTTCTCCTCCCTCCCTTCTTTACCCGCTGTAGTCCATTTTGTTCTTATCTGCAATTCTCCCTTCTACTTGCAAACGTTTTTAAGTCATGAAGATCTAACGATGAGCCCTGCTAAATCAAGGAGGAATACAGGTCACATCCTTGGTGACAGAAGGGAAACAATCTATAAGAAAAGGCTTGGAAGAAAACCACTGGCATTGTAAGACTCCCTTGGCAAAATACAGGAGTTGTTACATTAAGTGTTACACAACCCCAAAGTGCAAGAGGTTTCTGTTTCTGATTAGTCTAATGCTGAGCTTGGACGAATGAATAAACAACTAAAAGGCCTAGTGTAACACTAAAGATAGTCTCATAAACTCTTCAACCAAATAAATATTTAAGTCTGTTTCTAGGTAATGATGATTGATTAAAAAACTTTTATATATACACAATCCTCATACATACAGCCATCTGATACTCTTAAGGTCCAGCTAATTTACACTAGTTATGGAAAGACCACACATATTTTTTTACTCACACCTGACAAAAACTTGCTGTCTTTCAGCGTAGCTACCAGGAAATACCTCATTATTTATTAATGGCCATGTTTTTACAGTTTGCTCTTACCTCATGTAAATCAGTGTCAGATATATTTGATTTCTTCTTAGACAAGAATAATTCTTTTTAAAAAAAATGTTCCCATGAATGAATTACAATGTGTTTTCACCATTTGTTTATGGTAGTTATTGCAGACAACTTGGCATAAGAACATCTCTGAGAAAATTGGAGAAGACAACCACTTAACAAGAAGGGGATGGGAAGAAAATAAAGGTTTGTACTTTTTTTGATCAATTTTTGTACACTTTGTAAGCTGGGTGATAAACTAAGGTACTGGGAATGTCACAGGATCAGTGCACCTAACTTTTGTCAGGATGGGTGCTATATCAGTCACTATCTCTGAACTCTTTGGGGCAGAGCTGATGACTTCCAACCACAACTAAAGCTAGTCAAGTTGTGTGAGACCCTCCATGCAGAGGGAATTGAAAAAAAAACAGATTATGATTGTTTGAGTTCAAAGCTAAATGTAGAACTGCAGATGCATAATCAGTAGATGCAAACTGAATGTAACCACCACTGATTTTAGTGGTAGCATAGCAAACTCACTGCCCCCATTTTACTTTATTGGACCTCAATGAAAAGAGCATTAAGTCAAGACTTCTGGCTCCTGAGTGGCTGTGCTGAGGGGCTACAATAAATATTTTAATACTTTCATAGCTACTATTTTTTTTTTCCAGACTGAAAGAGAAAATAACATAGTGTGGTCAGTATGCAAAGTTTCTATCATCAATCAGCTGTGTCTGATTCACAGATACACAACACTTGGAAATGTTGTCATGCTCATCTGTGGCTTCAGTAGGAGGTGGTGTTTGTCTACAAGTGTTAAAAGGTTAATTTTTGGAAGGTGTTCTATAATTACTTCTCTGTTGGGGCTCCATGACATTTCATGGTCCATCATAAGCCACAGAGAAGCATTCCTGTATTAGCTGTGGTAAACCTTATAGTAAATGCTGCTCTCTCTATTGACCTATGCAAGTTATTTCTCTTTTTCAACTTTGTTGTCCTGATAGTGAACATTGGCATTGCAAATACAATCTGGATAAAGTGGAGTTATAATTAAATTGTTGGTTAATTAGAAATTCTGCAGTTCAAATTCAGGTCATTGTCATTCTGTCACTCACTGTAACTGCACTGATTCAATGTACCCAGGAATGGGTTCCTATACTGTAGTTAACTCACCCATGATAATATATGTTGTTCATAAATGTTTAGCTTTGAATTACTTGGTCTAAAAGTCGCACAACCTCTGATTGTACCTCAGTGTAACACATTATTTAATGCATAACTTGAGGTTATGATGACTTAAATATATGTGTAAGGACATGGCTGAAGAGTCCTTCTCTGTTTAAAACTCCAGATTATTAAGATTTTGTTTCTCTATTTTTTCCCAAGGCCTCCTTAATTTAATTCAATATGTAAAATAAAGTACATTAGATTTTACTCAAAGTTTCCCCAAAATTGTTACTAGTTTTACTTAAGGTAGCTACAAGGTTTGGATCATATTTGTTTAAACTGAGTATTTTTCTACCTTCATCTGAAGCCTTGCACCAATAAAATCTATTATGAACTTGTTTTTCTTTCTGTGTGGCTAGAAACACTGTGGACAGGTGGGTCTTGTTTGCTTTAGCCAGCATCAAGGTGTAAGGAAGAAATATTGATATATGATGAGCACGCTTTTCCAGCTCAGAGAGGGATGGGTCTCATTAAGATATCATCTGTAGCAGCTTTTGGGGTGGGGTCATTGACGTGAATTACTTATACATTAATTTGACTTTTCTACCCTGGCAGATCTGTCCCACAGTCAGTAAATACTGCTGCAGTTAAAGATAAATGTCATTTGTTGCATCGGACGTTTATTACCTCTCTGCTTCTCTATTCTGAATGTTTCTGTAATTTGTATAATTTGAAATTTCCTTTTATTACAAAACCTTGTATTTTGTTAACTGAATTTTGTCTAGTCACTTGTGACCACTAGTCACTGAGATGAAGATCTGGTTGGTTTTTGCAACCCCTTCAGGGAATCCTCCCCCAAAAGCAGGGTTTGTGTTCTTGTGTATTGAAATGATGGAGGTATTCTGAGGCTGCTGCAACAATCCATGCAACTTTATCCTCTGCTTGTCCAAATTCTTGCTTTGTCATCAGAAATCAGAAAGAGTTTAATAAACTCCTCAGCAATTCATTGTATGGCACCCTTGGAACCCTCTCAAGGAGAGAAAAGTTGTGCAGTACATCTCAAAAACTGCAGGTGAGCCATTCTTCAAATTTGCTTTTAGTGTAATTTTAAAGGAATCCTGGACTTCTGCACTGCTAATGGATGAGTTACGAGAGTCCTTTCCTGATACCCTGTATTTAACTAGCAATATTTATTGTATCCTACCTGGGTCAAGCTCTGACAACCCAAGACAGTCAGCTCTGCATGTACCTGGGAAGTACCCAGAACTTCAGAAATGCCAGCAAGCAATATGTGAGAGATTTTCGTGTTAGCTTGTGAGGTGCTGAACAAGGAACCAGCAAGCACAACTTAGAATCCTTGTCCATTTTGAGTAACTGCTCCCAAGTAGTACATTTATCCCATTGAGTCAAGTGTTCAAGTGTTTTATTTCCAGGATGAAAATACTCCTAGAAACAGCCCCTAAAGTTGCACGCTAGAAGCTGCAGCACAGGACAAAACAGAAATCATGTGATTTCAACAACTTCTGGATAACATACATAGGTGTGTGTGGGGTGGGAAGTCACAGAGTGTTTCTTACATGCCACATTTAGCACAGCTCAGTGCTAACCTTGGTGCAGGCTCTAAGAAATGGCAGTAGATGTAAAATGCTATGGGATAAGCGTGGGGGCAGAGACAACTCCAAGCACACTGGATGCAAACAAAGCTCATTTGCTGCATAACATGATAGGCAGAAATGGGGCCCAGGGGTGCCAAGTTAGATATCTCATTACTAGAAATCCAAAATAAGGCCCATTTCTCATGCTACAGGGTGAAATATGTTTCAGGTGCTAAAAGATTGCCTATTTCATATATCTTAACAGTTTTGAAGAAATTATCCATATACCCAGGAGAAGGTGTTGGAGTACTGTATTGTATATGGTAAGTTGGATGTAAAGTGCCCTGGACCCAACACCTATCTGCCATGTACAAAGAGGTGCAAGGTCAGAGGGACTGCAGAATTGGATGTGCTTTATCTTATCTTAGCCAAACCCAACGCCTGGATGGGTTGTGGAGGACCACTTTCTCTATTTAAGATTGCACCTAAGAAAATTCCAAATCTGGTATTCTCTTTATTGTACAGTACCTTGGTCAGAATGGGGCCAGGGCTCATTGAGTGTTAAGTAGGCTCTGCTGATTGGGCTGTAAGGCTGAAAAATGCAGAAACTTATTGATCATACGATCTGAAAAACAGGAAGGGGCAAAAGGGACAGAGAGTCTTTCTTGGAGAGAATTTATTTTCCAATAAAATGACAAACCACATTTCATAGATTTTGGTGTGAGTCTTCTTTCTACTGTAATCCTAGCAATCTATATGATATTTTGGGGGAAAAAGAATTTTGATTCAAAGGTTCATGTGACAGATCATGCATACCAAAAAATAATTGCACTGGCTCAAGCCCTGTTAAAAAGGCATGCACAGCAGGGTGAACACACCACTTTCTCCCAAATAAGCCCAACTGCCACCGGTGCTGAGCAGAAGTGCAATATTGCAGAAAAAGAATCATACAAGATAACTGCTATGGCTCAGGAGGAAACTCCCCTCCTGTCTCTGGTGAGTGTGTAACTCCTAAGTAACTCGGAAGGAGACACTTTACAGGGAAATTCGCAGCGGATGTGGCTGGTCCTTCTCATAAAGCCTTCCAAAAAGTGTGGCTGTTACGAGCGGTTTCGACATGCCATGCTTGCTTTCCAAACGCCCGTCACGTAGCACCTGATGTAAAAGGGAAAGAATGGCACTAACAGTTGCCTAACAGAGTAGCAACACTGCATAGTACAGAAAGAATAGACCTTAGATGCTGAATATTTTGATGCAACATTTTAAAAACAGTCATGATAGTGAAAGAAAACCAAATTCTCTCTGGGTCTGCCACAGCCTCCCCATTATAGCCTTCCCACACTTCCTTGGACCCAGAAATCCTTAAACTTTCCTCCATCTTTGGAAATAAAGACCATTTTCTCCACCTCATAAGAAGGTGAGAGCGAGAATAACTAATTTGTTAGATTCTCTTTAGTTACTCATACAAGGCAACAAAGGCTATATGCACATCTAGGACATACTTGAAACATTTTTTGATTTGTAGACCCCAAAACAATTTTCAGATGGAAATAGAGAATTTCAGGCTACTAGCTATATGTAGCTTTTCTTAGTTCCTTTTTACATATCAATTTGAAATCACTGTTCACCAACTGTGAATACCTGTAACAACATTTTTTGCCCCTGTGACAAGAGGTAAGCATGTATTTGTTAAGAAAATACAGCCTATTGTTTTAAAATTAGACCACGATCGTATTTTTAGCATACCAATAAATTCTTTGATGCGCATATTTTTACAGAAGTCTCATTCAAAAACCAGTATGAAGGGTGAACAATGCTCTTCAATTTCCGACTTTGTAAAAAAATCACCCTCGTTTCCCTTAAAAATTTTCAGGTCTTTCTCACTGTCTTAATTGTCTCTTGTAAGCTGTTAAATACTTATTCCAAATCAATTAGGATTTCATCTAGCCTATTGCATAAAACTAATCCAAGGTTTATGAATGAAAACATCTTTTGACAAAAATAAAACATGAATTGACAAATAAAAAAATAAACCCCACAAACCCCTCAAAAATCACTTTTAACATTCTTAACTGCAAGGAATCTCTGCTCTTACACATGATCCTTCTAAGTACTTTTTCTTGTTTGGACAATTTCTCAGAGTATATTATTTTTTTTTCTCCTAAAATGACCATTATGAGAAACCTGTAGAAAACAGCTCATTGAAAGCTGTGGTTTTTTCATTTATGATCTGAAGTGAGAAGGCAGATTTGCTGGATTTATTCAATCCCCCTGTTTAAATCGATCCCCTTGGGTTCCCGTCAGCAGAACTAAAGAAAGCAGTTCTTGGATGGGACTTTGCTGCCAGACCAATTTTCAGCCCCACAGCACGAGAAACCTTGCAATAAACAGCTCCAGCGTGTCCCATTACCTCGAACTCCCTGGGGGCCAGCCGCACCCCGCTGTACAGCACTTCTGGGAAGACGTAGCTGGTGCCAAACGTGCCGCTGAGGGAGAACATCTCAAACTTGGTCTGAGC
>JAYDZK010000169.1:58107842-58136209 GCA_034509185.1 Euphonia xanthogaster | reverse complement strand
CGACCGTCCCTGGGGCAGCTGGGATCACTGGAGTCACACGGCTTCTTGTCCCCCATATTTGCAACCACATAGATGGAGTTATTTCTGGCCATGCAGCTGAGTCGTTCCTGCACTGGTTTTGGACCAAATCTAATGTATTTTCAGGAAGGAAAAAAAAAAGTCTATTAGAATTTTAAGTGCCCCATGTAAAAGTAATCCATTCAGAATTAGTACTCCATTAACTGCACATCCCCAGATGATGAAATGCAATAGATCAAATCATAGGTTTTGTTCATTTTCTTCTCTGTTCATAGCATCATTTTAAATTGCCAGTCTCTTTTATCTTTAAAAAATGGCCTCCCTGTGTTCTTCTTTCCTGTATCCTTTACAATGTTATTTTCTGTGTGGATAAAATTCCCAGCTAACACACATGAAGTTCTGAAGTTCTTCACATCTTCACAAAGATGTGAAGAACTTCAGAAATCAAAGACAAGAATAAATCAGTACAGAGACATAAATCTTAAATAGCTTAAAAAGCAAATTATCAAGCAGCTGCAAGCCCTGATTCAGAAAAAAATTTTAGCCTTTTAAAATAATTGTTGTCTATGTGCCTTTAGTAAAAAGCGGACACGGCATTTACAGAGCTGAGGACTCCTGAAATCTAGTTTCATAAGGTCTCAGAAGAGGACATAAAAGCTTAGCTTAGACATGAACTCAGTCTTTGTCCCCAGCTGACACACACTGGGGCCACCTCTATGTGTAACACAGCAGATGTGCAAGTGGCTGGATTTCCAAAAGATATTTCTTTCAGATCTAGATTAATATTTTGTGCAATTTGGTTTAGAAATCGCTCAGCCACCTGAACTGAGGACTGAATCAGCTTGTCTGATATAAGCAGCTACATGATAATAAAATAGCTTCCACTTACAGAAGGTTTTCACAAGTGATCTGAATCAATAAAGTTGTGCATGTTTTTAAAATAATTATTTTGCCTAAAACATCCTCATTTTTGTCCTTTTCCAAGTAAAACTGTCTCAATGCTTTTACCTGACATATTCCCATTACCATTTAATTAATAACTCTTTTTGATGCATCTCGTTTCTACAGTACTTGTGAATTTTTACAGATTAAAGAATTAGCAGTTCTTAGTAATTTAGTGTGAGCTGCTCAAGACTCCATGAGATAAAAGGCTGAAATCACCTAAACCACTGCAGAAGGAATCACCTGGAGGGGTCAGTGCAGGGAATCCAATTCACCACCGGATCAGGGATATCCTCCAGGTAGGGGTAGATGGATTCTCTTGTGAATTGCCAGCCATAGATGCCGTCTTCAGGAGTCACAATGATGTGGGCACCCTGTCACAACAGGCTCTGTTTAAAGGGCACCCATCAACAGACAACCAGGAGGGTCAGCAGGAGCAGAAAACACTGATGGACAACCCTCACGGTAGCCCTCCTACCTGCTGGGCAGCTTCCTTGATGGCCTCTTCCAAGACATCCATGTTTTTGTTCATCAGGGCCAAAGCATCGCTGGGAGAAACGGGCTCCTGGGTGGCATGTGGCAGGATGACGGCGTGCTCATAGACGGCTGCCATGAAGGTGTCGGAGGCAAGGGCCCGAAGGGCTGCGAGAGCAAACACCACAGCGGGCAGGAGAGCCTGGGAAGGGGGCATGGCTGCAGCCTCCCAGCTCCTGGGTCAGCACGGGGAATATAAACTAGAGAGAAAGAGGAGGAGTAAAGACTAATAGGTTTGCTTTGGCAATAATCTTCTGTTGAGTAATCTGAGAGATTTCTGCCAATAAGTCAAAGAAGCTTTCCTCGGAATTTGATCTTGTTTCCACTATGAAAGGTTTTAAATAAAAGTAGAACAAAAGGCTAAGAGAGCTTTCAGAAGCCATGTTACTCTACAAGGAGTTCATTGGAAGAAGCACTTGCACATTTCATTTGCACATCCCTCTCCACACTTTTGAGCCCATCTTGGGGAAAGCCCAGACTCCCCTGGTAAGGATACACTACTCCATATAACCTTACTGCACATGGCTACCACCAGTGAAAACTTCAGCCACAGCTGAAGACAGACCACCTGCATGGGGTGCCACCCTCCAGAGTGCAGATAATTCAGCGATGTTTATGAGACATGGTCCCTCCTACTTTTGTCCAATGGCTTATTACACTTCAAGTGGGTGCCTTGAGAGTGTCCTCCCCACCAGGCTCACACGGCAGTATAAACTATCCCTTGAATTGTGCTGACCTCTCTGCCTAGAGCTAACAGACTTGCTTGTTTTGTGAGAAAGAATTTGACAACACAATTTTTTCTTTACTATGGTCCTTTCAAAAGGAAGTTTTTGTACAATAAGGAACTTGAAATTACTCACAGAAAGCACCATTTTTTCTCAAGGAAATAAATTTTTAGCATAGTATTTTGTAAATAGAATATTCCTACTATAGTTTTAGATGATCCCTAGAAAAACCTTAGTTAGGACCTGAGGTACTTTAGTGAGGGTAAAGGAGCATAACCTGACTTGTCATTTACCACTTAGAAGAAATTAAAAAAAAAAAATCCTTCTTCCTCCTTGAAAAAATCTTCCTCTTCACTATGTAGTGTCACCCAAAAGAATGATTCTTCTCCATCAGCACCAAGGCCTCTTCAGGAGAAGCCAACACTTCATCAAGTCTATGATTCTAAAATGTCACTCTGCTCACAGATGGCTGCAACATCCGTGTTCAGGGCACAGGCCTCCAGAGCAGATAGCACCAAAAGCACAGCAGAGGCACAAGTTTTAGGAAGTCCCATGTCTGGAGCCTGGAAGTCACCCAAGAGGACATGGCAGGCAGGCAAAGGCAGTATGCTTAGAAGAGGAAGTCTTGCACAAAAGCTGGGAATTTCCCAGGGTAGCTATAAGATGACACCCATGTAGTCACCCTGTCCGGAAAGACTCAGCATCAAAGGGAGGAGAGCTGCCAGCATTGAGCAATTCTGCCTCACAGCAACACAGGGAAGTCACTGAGAAGTCACCACTGCGCTGCAGCTGAAAAAACACATTACTTACCAGACATACCAAAAAATCAGGCATAGTATTGCTGTAGTAACACAGTTCAACGCAAGCCTGGGTCCCAGAAGGAAAACAACTTCGGGAAATCTCAGCAGAGACCAGCGTAGACACATTCCTGCCCAAACTCAAGGGCATGAGGTGCTGGAAGAGGTAGGCCCCAGCATGGGTAATACCTGTGCCACCCCAGCTCAGCACAGCACAGGTCAGAGTACCAGGGACTTTGGGGGCTGCTGCATTCCTAGGGGGGAGTGGCGGGGAAGGCTGGTTGTCTGAGCAGAACCATCAGCACACCCACCACTCAATAACCAAGCCCCAAAGATCTCTGGTCCACAAAGGTCTCTGCAGGAAGACCGTCGTGAATAGGACACACAATTTCTAGATTTTGCCTATTGCAATGTGCTTTCTTATATCCACAGATCGATCCGGCAGAAATCTCGAAGCTAAAGCTTCATGTGCACAAAAACCACTTGTATCTGGCAGCCAAGTTTCTTACCTCCTTTGGTTCTGACTCAGCAGTCAGGTAACAAAAGGGTTTTTTCTGCACTACCCTCGAAGAAGTGTTTATTGTTATTGGTGGTTACATGCAGCCTTGTTTTTATACAGAGTGAGTTGGTATGTGGGTGACGGGTGGACTTGCACAGGATTGCTTTCTGTATGCTTGACTCACCTCTCACAATAACACATTTCACAATGATAAGTGTTATGCAATCTCTGTAGCGAAAAGAATTCAGTCTTTTTGCCAGTCTTCTGTAGGAAAATACTCAACATACCTTAACCAAACCACAATGGCTTCAAATCCTGGATTCAAGATACTCACCACATTCAGGGCTGGGATCCTACACCACCTGCACACACATTCCATTATCCAGAGGACTGGCATCAGAAATGAACAAACCTGAAGAAGCCATCTCTCAGCTTTGAGACTGGCCACACACTCCTGCTGAATCCTTTCTGCAAGATGAGATCTTCCCAGGTGCCATAACTTCCCTTAAATCCACATCCTTTCTTTGGGAGAGAGTTGTGGTATCACCCACCAGGCTCCCTGGGGACAAGTACAGTGTCTGCACCGAGTTTGTACCCATGGGAAGAGGACCACACCGGACAAACCCTCGCTGGACTGAGATCAGTCTGTGGTCATACAGTAACTGACTCAAACAGTGAACAATGTTTTAAGACAGTGTGGCTTTAGCAGCAATAATGTTGAGCTTCCATGAGTCAGAGCACATTGTCTGGGGCTTTTGATAAACATGTCATTATGTGAGACATGTCACTGTTATGTCACATGTATCTATTTACATTTAGAAACAAAAATGGTCATACGGCGCACAGCAGCGGTAATCAGTGTTGGAGTTTGGAGAATATTTGCACTCCCAGCGTCTCACCAGCTCCAGAATATGGGATTGAGAACCTTGGATTTTTTACCATCATAGTAAAGATCTTGGATGGGTAAAAAAATGGCAAGATGACACTCAGTTGGGCAGAAGGGTCTACAGAGAGAGCTGGATAGACTTGACCAATGGTCTAAGGACAATTGCAGGAGGTTCAAGAAGGTGAGGTGCCAGGTCCTATCCTTGGGTCACAGCAACCCCAGGCAGTGCTACAGGCTGGGGGAAGAGTGGCTTGAGAGCTGTTTGACAGAAATGGATTTGGGAGTGCTGGCTGACAGCTGGTTCAGTATGAGCCAGCAATGTGCCCAGGTGGCCATGAAGGTCAATGGCATCTGGGCCTGTATCAAGAACAGTGTGGCCAGCAGGAGCAGGGAAGTGATCATCCACTATACTTAGCACTGGTGAGGCTGCACTTTGAGTGCTGTGTTTCGTTCTGGAACTCTCACGTTAACAAGGGCATTGATGTGCTGGAGCCTGTCCAGAGAAGGGCAAGAAGGCTCCTGAAAGGTCTAGAAAACATGCATTATGAGGAACAGCTGAGGGAGCTGGATTTGTTTCATCTGGAGAAGAGGAAGCTCACAGGAGACATCACTCTCTACAACTCCCTGAAAGGAGTTTGCAGTGAGGCGAGGGCCAGCCTCTCCTGCCGTGCCCCCAATGAAGGACTAGAGGTAATGGCTATAAACTGGGACAGAGGAGATTCAGGTTAGATATTAGAAAAAAAATGTTTCACTGTACAGGTGGTCAGGCACTGGAATAGGTTGAGCAGGGAGATGGTTGAGCCCCAGAGCTGTTTAAGAAGGGTCTGGATATGGCACTGCATGCTGGTTAGTGGTTATGGGGTTACCCTGGCAATGCCAAGTTTACAGCTGGACTGGATGATCTCAAAGGTTTTTTCAAACCCTGAAGATTCTATGATTCTATGGTGAGACCAGCCATGGTAGCAACGTGGGGAAAAGGAAGGCGAAATTACACAAGCAGAGGTCTCTGACCACTGTTAAGTACACAGCCACAGAACATGCACATCTTTATACACTGATGTGCTGCAAGAAAGTCACTAAGGTCCAGCAGCATCAACAAAACAGATCACTGGGGAGAAGAGAAGGCAAAAATGTGAACAGTGCCATCTCACCAGGACTAGCTGGTCTGAAACAGAATAAATCCCCAAATAAAAAATCCCCAAATTCCTACAGAAAATACATCTGCAGGCCAGCACCACCCAGCATTAACAAGAAGGAGCAAAGGGAAAAGCTTATTTCACATACATTGGTGTTACATGACCAGAAAGAAACAGAGAAGATGGGAGGGAGGAGCTGCTATGAGATACCAGGTCACTCAGTGACTTGCTTACTGGTTGCAGTAAAAATGCTGTCACTGAAAAGCATCCAGTGCAGTCAAGAGGTGTCATCAAGCTGTTTTTTCAGAACTGACAACCAGAATAATTTGAGGTTTCAATTCCAAGTTTTATTTCAACAGAGGTTTCATATGAATAATGATTCAAATCATGTTCTGACCAAAAAGTGGTGGCACATTTTGTTTCAGGAGGAGCTCTTTGACTGCAGTCCTCATTCAGCTTCCATGATGCACTCTGTTGCCATTTCCTAAATGATAGGCACCAATGGCATAAAGGATATAAAATGAAAGCAACACAAATAGGGGGAAAAAAGGTCTAATTGTGGTAAAAGAACAGACTGGCATAAGTCAGCATAAGCCATATTCCAGAAACAAAGATATATTGAGCATGTGTATAGGCCTGCCACAAATCACATCTTTCACTGCTTTATTTACTGGTCCCATAATAATCTGTAATGAAAAAAAATGCAATGCTGTTTTAATAAGAATGTATAGTCTGGACTACCATTCAGGCTTTCTGAGGATTGGAAAAATAAAAATCCAACAAACAGAGAAAAACAACTGCTGTTTTAAACTAATCAAATATTAGAAATCTTATGACACAAAAATAGATTCTTCTCAATAAATGGTAGTAATAACACAATATTTCCACATTATTGCTAAACAAAACACATTGATGACTTTTTGCAACTGGAAATGAGAAACATAATTGGGATGGTTGTTGTAGATGATGCTGTATCCCATTTGGACATACCAGTGTAGAGCTTCAGTTACAGAAATATCTTTGGGAGCATGTTGGTTGTGGGTCTTGTTTCAGATGATCCCTTTCATACAACCATCCAAAAAGCATCACAGTAATGACTGATTTAGTTGGTTTTTTTCTTATTTATCAAGCATCCATCATTCAAGACACGATTGAAAAACGTGAAACAAGGAGTTTATTAGAGGAGTACCCACACGAACACAGTAAGAGCTCAGAAAAATGTGACAAAACAGGAAGAATGTACATTACACCATCTCTCTCACTGAAACTAGTGATTTCATTAAAATGTGTATAACAGGTCTGATTAATCACTATGAGCAGGTTCACTGTGGCTACATTGATACATTTTATTCCATTGCTGCCGTGAAGAGGACTTAGCAGGACACAGATCCAGGCTGTCTTAAAAACTTGTTTATTCTAGTATTTTTTTATTCCTCAATTCCTGTGCTATGTCTCCGTATGTGCAGCTTGCTTCTGAGTTTCTCTAGACCACAGAAATTGCATTAGCATCTCATTGTACTTAGACGTCATGCACCCAACAGGCCAGCAACAGAACTGTGGCTTGAGTGGCTCCCAGTGTCTCTCCCAGTCACTTCTGTTTAGCTGAGCATCACTTTCCAACAGCCTCCCACCAGAAAATATTAACCTGGATAGAATTTTTCATCCAAAGTAAGGTGTGTAAGTAACTCATTGCCTGTCTCTTGCTAGCCTGAAGCAAAAGAGTAGGCTAGTTCACCAGGTGCAGTAGCGTGCCTGCTCCTCTGCACATCTTCCTGTACACAGGAACCTGCTGTGCATGGAGAGGCCTTCACTTTTAATCTTCAACTCACTTCAAATCCATTTGTTCCAGTGACACTTTCCATTTTTTGACCTTCTAGTATTGCCAGTCTTCTCATTTGAAAAAGGCTATCTGAGCAGTGGGAATCAGAACAGGCTGTCTGCTTTCAGCTACAGCGGACTGTCACTCTAGGGCTGGTTCAGAAAATACAGACAGGCTGATGAATGCAGATACCACAGAGATCTCTGACAGAGTAGTGCTGACTGAGGGCTTCAATCATTAGCAACTTTGATATTTATCTGGTGATGTTCATCCCTAAGTACTTCTCTACACGCATTCCTAGATCCAGCATGCTCTTTCAGGAGCCTGCAACACAAGCCTTTTAAAGGCTGCACTAGAGATCTCGGTGATACTTGAACTAATGTAGCTCGGAAGCCTCCCTCCCTCTCTGCCTCACTTTTTTACCAAACGAAATACAGGTTGAGTCACATTAAGCACAATCAGACATCAGGGTGAAAGAGGAAGTAGCAAATGCTCCCTTGTTTAGCAACAGCCAGGACATCAGCCAGAAAAGTGGCTGCCCCGCCAGGGCTGAGCAGAAATATTTACAAGTGCGGTGCTAGGGGAATGCCCCGCAGAATTCCAGTCCCACTGCCGGCACAAGGTGCAGTGGAGTTATCCCTGTTTGCCTCGGTACCAGCAGGCACCGCTCCCTGTTTCCTTCGGGGCTGGGAGCTCGCCCGGGAGCAAGGATCTGACACCAGGTAAACAAACAAATGCCTCCAATGAACAGAAGAAAACTGCGGTGCTCCGGGCTCTCCGTGGCCGTGCACAACGTAAGGGGAAACTTGCCAAGAGGTCCGCCTACTTTCCACACCTCTCTCCTCCCAATCCACTCTTCCCACCCCTGCACTGCGCCCGTCCCCGTCGCTGCCACCGCCTGATGGTGGGAGCTACCCGAGAATTTACTTTGCGAAGCAGGATGCAGTCTGGTGCTAAATCAGCTTGGCTGTAGAGGGAGTCTGTCGTCAGACTGTGCTCCGGCTTCTGTTCTTGTGCTTAGCGAGAGGACAGCGTGAGGAAGACAACTGCGCATTCCAAGGGTTAACCTTGCCTGGAGGAGGCTGTGTGAAAGGTGACTCGGCAGCCACGCAATCCCTGCCGAGCACTGAGTACACGTGAGCAGGAGTCAGGAAGTCAGAAGGCGCTCACTTCTGCCAACAGCGCGCAGTTATGTTACTTGTGCCGCAACAGGACAGCTTCTCCGAAGGCGCAGGTACAAATTTAAAGATACAGTGCTTTTCCTCTCCGAACACCAGAGTGTTTCCCATTACTTCCACTACATGAATTGTAGAGGGTTTCAGTTTGATACTTTCACGGGCTACAATCTTATTTTTTAAGACATTCCCTTGTTAAAAAACACCAATGTATTTTGCCTCCTACAAGTCTATATTTTTTAAATGATGTTGGTCAGATTAAGTGTAAACAATGTTTGGACTTCAAAGCAAACCTGCAGAACAAACAACAGAATTCGGCACACATAGAAATCTCAGCTGGGAAACACAAAGTAGTCCAGTCCACTTGCCTAAGAAACACAGTCTGCAGGGCCCACATCCTCACACGTGCCAGCGTGTCCCACCTGCTCCAGCTGTTCCCTCCCCTTTCCCAACACCTGCCGGCACAGTCCCGGCTCTCCTCAGCACTGGTAGGAGCGACCATTCCACGGGAACACAGACATGCTCCTGAGAAATTGCTTGTTTTCAGCATTTGTGAAACTTATCAACAATTCTGTGCTAGGGAGATTTTCCCCATCCTAAAAATGTGGCCAGAAAGATTAAGGCAGACTCCTCTCTCAGGAAGTACATATCATGGTATGAAAACACACTGCCGTATGCTGGGCTGAATATTTGTTTTTTGAAGGTACACGGTTTTGAGGCTTTTTTTCTGTTTCAAAGGAAGTTAGAATCTTCAAGGGTTCTGGTAATCTCTTGTATACAAAAGTGGCTGTTCAGAAATGGAGTGGGAACAGTGTTGTGGAAATGGCTGCTAATACTCCAACAAAACTTTGAAATACTTAAAAACTCTTTTTTATTGGGGCACAACCCACTGAAACCTACACCAATAAAGTCAAAGGAATTTATTTTCTATTGTTCCCAGTGTTTCTATTGTTTACAGGCCAAGCATGTGCCAACCAAATCTATCATATAAAAATTCATACACAACAGTCCAGCAGTGTATTGATTTTTGCTGCAAAACCAAGTCAATAAATCGAAGTGCAGTAACTATGCTGTTAGATAAGGCAAGTTGAGGAATAGAATGCCATTTAATTATGAATATTACTATTAATTACCATTATTTGTGATTAATTAGCATTACAGAAATGAGCAGGTGAAAGCCTGAAGGATCTGCAGTGAAATCATGCTGAAGCTTGATATATGGATGGAGGGTCCTTTTCATACCACCTCCCAAAGAGTGTGACACTCAAAACTGGCTTTGATGTAGTATTCCGATGTATCAGGCATCCATCAGCCAGCACCTGGTTATGAAAAAGCAAAATAAGCAGGAGCATCATCAAAGCAGTACTCTTGTATGGCAAACACAAACCCATATATTCAGTAATGTTGATCTAGTCAAAAGAGCTGCCATCTCAATTGGAGCTAGCAGGAAGGGTGAGAAAAACTACATTTCTGTCTTTAGGGAGATCTGATTCTAGTGGATTTGGGGGAACAGGGCAGAAGAGTGTTGGCAAGGTGGACTTACTGTGAAAACCAGGCAGAAATAAAGCTGCCTTGACCTCAAGGCCGAGGAGAGAGGACTCTGGTAACAACTAAGTTACTCTTGTAGTGGCTTTTTGACCACTGATGTCTGACAAATCACAAGGGTGTCCCATTACATCGAACTCTCAATTCTGCAAACACATGCACACTAAATTGGTGCTTGACTTCTAGCATCTGCTCAGCAAAAATATACAGTGAAAGCCTACAAAGAAAATGTGACACAGAGTCTCCAACCCAGAACTACTATTTGCAGAACTCACAAGAACTTTTATCTGAGTTAGGGTTCCATCTAGTGGAGAAAATGAAGATTGGGTCTTTATATGGCAAAAATACCAGTAACACACCAGGGTCAGAAGATGAAGAATAACGCTCATAAACTCCCAGGACTGATTATTTAACAAAGACTAAAGGTGCTGTAGTCAACTTAAGAATTTCCAAATTCTTACATGGCACATTTTTATTTCCTTTATATAAAGAACTTTACAAGTTCTCATGTCCTAGGCCTGTTGACATGAGTATGCATCCTTAAAGCTGATGGGAATTTCTGCTCAGGTCAGCTGCACTACACAGATACAGATGTTGCCCATGAGAACATGGATCAGTTGGAGCACTGTCACATCACCTGTCATATCTAAAGTGGAGTAGAGTGTATTTGCTGAAAGGAAGTTGACCCCCATTCCGAAGGCCCACACTGAGTGAAACTGGACAGCTGACATTAGTGGAAAGGTGTTCACCCAAGCAGTTAGGAGTAGAGTGTTGTCAATCTGAAATCTGCTTGCCAAGATCACAGCTGAATCATGGTAGAGTATGTCTGCACAAGTGAAAATACCAAAGTAGCCAAAGGATGTATTGAAAGACACAAATCCTGGATCCTTGGGGTAAGTAAATGGTTTCTCTGTCACAGAAAGGTTGCACAGCTCATGGAAAAGAAAAAAAATTGAGAAAAGAAATTATTAGAAAATATCTTGCATCCAGCTCTAGTCCTCTCAGTTCCTTCTCACCTGGCTCATCATCAGCACTGGCATGGTCAGCATTTCCTAGTAAGTTGAGGTGTACATTCCCGGTTTCAGTATAGTCTATAATGTCTGATACAAAATGGAAAGGAAGCTATTAACAAGATGTTCCATGGGGAAGCCTGCCCTTTGGTACCCTGAAGTTTCACAGCTCATTTGGGTATCACAGTTGTTCTTTCTAGGCCAAAAAAGCTCTGGCAGAGAAAGAAGTATTTCTTATCTAAAATCCAGGAAATATTCACAGAAGAAACCAACTGGAAGTTGCTAGGACAGACCACTTTGCTTATTTATGGTAAAAAAGCCATGACAGAGAAGCCCTTCTAGAAGCCAGTTCTGGGCTCCATGATAGATAAAAGACTTCTGCCACAACCAAGGTCAAGAAGTCTAGTGTGAGTTTGTCTGGAGTGCCCTTGTCTCAGCTCCCCTTGAATATCTTTAGCTGAGCATCTGGAAGAGGTGAGGAAATGTTGGGTTTTCTTCTCCGCAGTAGCCCTAGAGTCCTTAGAGATTTGCTGTTGCAGAAGCAGTAAGTACAAACATTCTAGCTAACATTTATTAGCAAAATAAATCTCACAATCACCAAGCTGAGTCTTCATATATAATACAAACATGCATTTATTTTTTGTGTATGTATATAAATGTATACACCAGATGCCAACTCTCCCCCAGGACTGAAGATCAGTTTTTATTGTGTAGATATGGCAAATTTTCATTATTTTTGCATCTCATTTTCAGGCACTCTCAAGATAACACAAGGGCTGGTAGACAAGAAGTATCTTAGACTCTTGTTGTCTAAGAAAATGTACAAAACTTAGGGAAAAAGTTGCTTTTTTGAAAACAATATTGTGCTTGGTCCTTTATAATTTCAAATTCTGTTTTTACAAGATAATGAATTTCCTTTACAAAAGTATAGAAAATCATGGTAGCAAAATAGTAGCTTTACTCAAGAATAATGCACAACACACACAAGCATGGAAACCAGACATTTGAGAACACATCTTTTCACATACAGTGGTGCACTGTACATGGAACACAATTAAATAGGCTGACAGCTGAATGTTACTCATCATTTACCAGAACTTCCAAAAGAAAGGCAGTCAGTGTTTAGTGTTTCAAAACAGTAATGCCTGTACAATTAAACCACAACTGGTTGTCCACTAAGGGATCATGTCCCAGCTCCAGAATAATGAAGCACTGTTAAGGCCAGTCACTGCAATATTAGGTTAAACCACAACAGCAAACAGAGAATTGAAAGTATGTCTGGCTATGTTTCATTGCCCATTAGATGAGTCCTTTCTTCAATATCACCAGGAGGATTTTGCAGGCTGGAACTGGAGCTGTTCACGTAAGGAAAATAACAGAAGAGGTAACACAGATTTTATATTCTCTAGATACTTCTATGTGATATCAACATAATATGCAAAGAAGCACATTACATGCAAAGAACTACATGGATCACTAGATTCGGTTCCCTACTACTGCACAGACCCATGCACTGTTCATTCCCATGATCATACAGTGGTTCAGATTGAAAGAGACCTTTAAAGGTCAGCTAGTCCAGATACCCTGCCATGGGTAGCAATATCTTAAACTAGATAAGGTTGCTCAGAGCCATGTCCACCCTGGGCCTGAATGTTTTTCCATGCATGGGACATCCACTACCTCTCTGGGCAACCTGGTCCAGAGTTTCACTACCCTCACTGTAAACATTTTTCCTCATATCTAGTCTGAATCTACCTTCTTTTAGTTGTTGGTGAGGATACTAAACAGTACTGGTGCCAAGGCAGACCCCTGAGGGACACCACTTGGCACTAGTCTGTGTCTGGACATTGAGCCATTGACTACTGCTCTCTGCACGTGACCATCCAAACAATTCCAGCTCACAGACACCTTCCTGATGGAGGAACCATCAGAGGGTTTGCTCATTAATGCCAGAGTCTTGCTTGTATAGAATAAACACTGCCTGGTTTAGCTGTCCATTTAGGTCAGTAGGGATTTAGGAAACCATACAGACAAATTATTTAAGCAATGTTTTTATTGCTCATCTTATCATTCATTATCAGGTTGGTAGTGAGGAAAAAATGCAAGCACAGATTTCAAAAGTTTGCCTTATATGATTGCAAGCAAAATAAAGAATAAATATCTTAGCATACCTTTTCCTTGTTGCCTCAATGATATAAAATATTCCAGTTGCAAGACCCTTTTGAGGAAACAGCCAGTTACAATTGTAGTAATTATAACAAACTTGTGCAATAGCTCATGACTGCAACAGATATTAAAAAATGTGTAATTACTTACACTTAACAGTGGCCATCCTCCTTGGATGGCTGCGGCCCATTCAAAACCCAGTTGTTCATTTAGAAATCCTCCCAGAATTGGACCTACAAATGCCCTGCATCAAATCAAAATCAGGTATTGGCATCCCAAACATAAAGGATAACATAACATATTCTCAGACAACTGTTTCATTGGGTTTTGTGGCCTTCCTTTATAGACTCTCTCCTTTGACAACAAAGAGATTTTCTTCCACAGACCTAACTTTCCTAAAATCCACAATAAGTATGAATTTGTTGTTTGCCAAGGCCCCAGTAAATCTAATTACCTCCTCATCTGGAAACAGGACCCACATCAGAAAGCTGAATGCAGTCTTTTCAGGAGACAGACCCAGTTAAGGAACATGCTCTAAGAAAACATCTACGCTGATCAATTCTATCATAAGAGAAATTCAAAGTTGCATCCCTCAAAACAAAAACTTTCTAAACTTCAAGACAAAGGTATGATGAATATAAGCAGGTGGGGAGGCACAACGTGACAGACACAGTCACTGCAAGGTTCAGCTGTGTTTAACTGCTCTGCACTTTATGCCTGTCTAAAAATGCAGGTTATAAATGTTGTGCAGCTGCTGTCTCTTTAAAAAGGTCTTATATTATATGATTATATGGTCTCTCACGACAGAAAGAGACAAAACTGTGGAAAACTAGAGAAACTTCCTGGAAGCAAGTTACATTATAAAACCAGGCTTGATAGCAGCATAAACCTGGGGTGTGGTAACTTTATACTACCTGTGTCTGTACTAAACCCTATACCAAATAAACAGGACTGCTAGATCTTAAAAAAAAAAAGGTGCAAATTTGTGCCACTGAAACATCCCTGCAGCCACAGAGGACTACAAGGACAGATAAAAATATCCTGTAGTGACTGCCAACAAGGGCACTCTGTTACTTCCCTGAGTGACAGCTCTGTGGGGCCACTCAGCCAGTAGCACCTTTCACTTATTTCTGGGATGATGACCCTGACTATATAGTTATAGAATTACAGACACACGCTGCTGAGCTATATAAGCATAAATTCTTAAGAATTTCTGTGGCTTAAAAAGAAGATTCTACCTTAAGCTATCCCAGACAAAAAGAGGAAATGTGGAAAATGGAAAAAGGAAAACAGAATTAGTCAGCAGACATCTAACTGACTCCACCTGAGTGGACTTAGCTTTGTAAAAAATTAAGGTCCACATCTCTCTGTATTGAGCATTAGATATTTTAGTGAAAGGAAAATGACAATACAAAAGTGCAAGCAAACATCCACTTTAATCACTGCAGGTTTTTGATATGCAGAGCAATATGTTTCAAAAAAAAGAAGTTCAGAGCATTGTCAAAACAAAAGTTTTACCTTTTGTTGGGTAAAAAGCTTTAACATGCCTACCAGGCACCTGTCAAAGCAAGAAACCTTTGAACCAAGGTCAACACAGCGACAGCCAGGTTTCCATGTGGCAGTAGTGTGGAACAGCTGAACTCTCATCGCTTACAAAAAGGGGTACACTTACCCAAGGGACCACATGGCATTGAAGAGCCCAGACACCAGTCCCAGAAGACTCAGACCTTCTTCAAACCCATTCTCACTGCAGAGAGACAGACCAGTTGGGGTAGTACAATACATACTGTGTCTCAGTCTGTAGACTGAGACACAAGTAGACTCCCTATAGACTTTTTCCCCTCCTTTTAATTTGCACACCACATAAACAGTTAACAAGCACAAGTGTACAGTAGAATATCTGTTTACCCAGTACTTTCTTCTTTACTGCCCCTCTGAAGGATTGCAGTGCCATTCCTCATCACTGTTTTCTCTCAGTTAAGATCACACCATCACACCAATTCCCCACGTTTCATATGGCAAGTGTGAAACTGTGACAGGTGGCTTTTTAGAAGCAAAGACCTTGTTCCAGAAGGAACATACTAATAAGAGTAAATCAAGACCCTTCGAGGTCATTACTGAGGTACACATTCACAAAGTTATATGGAGAGGATAATGACTGGGGAGCTCAGCCAGAAAAAACTAAGACAATAGAGTAGTGGAAATATTTAAGTGTTACTATCTGCCTTTGCTGCAAAAAGGGGGGAAAAAAGTCACACTTCATATTCACCCCTGAAAAACAGTTGCAGATTCCTAGTGTCAGTAACATGAAAGAAAGGTGGGACTGAGTTACTTACTACGCACATTGCAGGATCTCTGGAAACACTGGGATAGCACTCATGCCAAGGGAAAAGCCAATCAAAACCAACACTAGCACAAAAATCCACAGCTGACTGAAAGAGAGGCATTTACAAGAAATTAGCTGCTGAAGACTCTTTTCAATAAGGACTCCATTTGACTGAAGGCTGTTATATCAGCTCTCCCTGACTGATCAGCAAACTATGTGTCTTCAAGCCAATACTAATACTTGAAAAATCCAGTTCTATGCTTTAAAAAAAAAGACTTTGTAAAAGAATATGAAAAACTTGTGCTCAAATTATATATTTTCTTATCAAATGCAGTTCATTTTATGATGTGCATATAGGGAAGAGTTAGATAGATGAGGTTAACTGAGCAATGACTGTGTGCAAGCACCAGACTTGTTTTGTTGCAGAAGTGAAGGATTTTGAAGTTAAAATTTTGTAGCCTAATATATTACAACCAAATAGACTTAGCTAAAGAATTTTGAAGACTTTACTAATTTACTTTTTTCCCCAGCTCAAATCTATGATCTAAATTTGAAACTGCACCAGTTACAAACCTATGATATTTAAAAATTAGCAACCTAGGAGGAGTTCTATGCATTAACAAGCCTATTACTTTAACACAGTATCTAACCTGTGACAAAAGGATTGTGTAGTTGTTTTGTCACAGTGTTTTGCTGTGAATTAACTTGAGAAATATGACATTACAGCATTCAGATACAACAGACATTGTCTTTGCTAGTGAAAACAAAGCTATAACCTGTCACTTTTCTCAGCAGGCTATATACGGAGAGAAGTAAAATCAGTACTGCTGCAAAGCCGTGCAAATAAACCCCATAGTTTAAAAACACTGATGAAACAGAAAAATTTGGACAATACGACAAAACAAGAACTTTGTTTTGCTGAACAGGAAATGCCACAAAACTGTGAGGGAAGGAAAATAAAAAGCAACATTCTTCCTACCATACACATTAACATGAACACAGTAACACTAAAAAGCAAAGGATATACTTAATGAAGCTGTAAAATCTCTGTTTTCAGATGATTTCACAGCTTTACATTCATAGTCTCATGCTACAACATCTAAAAACAACCATGTTTCATGGTCAAAGGTGGAAATTAAAAATCTGTTTCATGGTCAGAGCTGCTAATTACAGACTTATGGACATACATGACTATGGTTGAAAACATCACATAATGGGACAGGCTCAGGTAGAGGCAGTACCTTTCAATGTGCAGTACAGGAGCAGGTCCTAGCATGAAAAGGCACACTGCTGTCATTAAGTCTCCAAATATCAGCAGCCACTTCCTGATGTACTGTGCAAGAAAAGGAAAAGCTATGCAATTTAAAATTGGGAATTTGTCATGTACACCAAAAACCAACAAATTCTTGTTTCCTCACTCCACATGCAATCACTGGCAGCAGTGGCTTAGTACAGAGATTTCAGGATACTGAGCAATTATCCTTCTTGGTTAGCAAAGTATTTTAGGTCTTAGGCTTCTTTAATATAAGAAACACCCTGTATCATTTTATGATGATCTTTAAGTTCCTTCCAACCCAGGCCATTCTGCGATTCTATGCAATTCTCATGTGACATTAGTTTGTGTCAGGAAAAAAGTATCAGAAAATTGTCACTGTCCTTCAGGCATAGTATTCAAAGTGGAGGTTTCCTTGATCAATTAGCACTGGCTGTCAAAAAGGCAGTTTTAGGTGTACCACTGTCAAAATCTCTTTCTATGGTGGTGTTAAGGAAAGGACCAAAGTCTCTTTCTGTGGTGCTGTTAAAGGACCAGGTTAAAGGACAGGCAGCCCACTGTGCTGATCTAATTGAACATTACACTTTTTAAGAAATAAAGTCAATACAGCTAAGCAGAACATCTTTACTCCTCAAAAACTAATAAAATTAGATGAGGTTAGAAGCATGGATACTGGGACATATTTTCCTACTCTCTATTCCATATTGCTTTGAAAAAGATTGTGCTTAATCCATTAGAAAAGCTCAGCACACTTCAGCTCCTTGTCCAATTTCCTTTACTGACTTAGACATTCTTAAATTACCCTGGATCTTGCAAAAGAGACCTCCCACATGGCAGTAATGGGTGCATATGCAAGGTCTTGAAAGGCAGATCCCTTTACAAGACCAGGCCTAGATCCTTTGTTTCATCCACTGTTCCCCACCTTTAAGCAAATGCACGGAGTGCTTTAGTCACCCTGCACATGCAGCAGGGTAGGACTCACCGGCAGTTTGTCGCTTACGAGTCCAAGGAGGGGAGAAGACAGGGAGTACGAGAGTGCCAAACCAAGGAACACCAAGCCCACATAACCAGCTGGGAGTGTGAACTATGAAAAGGAAGATCAATAAAACAAAAACCATGACAAACCATATATGCTATGTTCATTGAAGGACAATCCAAGAATTACATATTAAGTCAAAATACTGAAATGTGCAATTTTAAGTATTTTACTGATACCCTACAGAGGTTTTTCACATATTTGAAATCACCCACAGAGCTTCAGTTTCATTGCTTTCACCAACACTTTTTAAGTATGGAGTGGTGGAGACACCTGATACAACTGTATTCATATAAAGCCTAAATAATGTCAGGAGGAAACATTATGCTATGTCCCCTACACCAGCACACTGGATTCTAATATTACAATCTGACACACTTGAAACAGACACTTCAGATACTGAAATTTCATTCATGATTTAGTCTCTACCTCTCCAATCTTTAGTTTTATTTGCATTAGAAAAAATAAGTACTGTTTTCATCCATTGTTAATCAGCACACCTTAAAAGTAAGTAGTGCCATAAAACTCAACTCCAACTTTTCAACCATAAGATGATTTTTTGAGAAGGAATAAGAGGTTTTTTGCTGACACCCTGAGGCCCACATTTTCCTAATACAGACACATATTCTGCATCGAAACAAAATGTGTAATGAATCAAAAGCACCTTAGTTTCTCAAATAAGTGCCTTAACAACAAGTTAGAAGGTATTCCAAGATGTTTCATGTGGTATAGACTACATAAATATTCACTATTTCCTTTTCATATGCAAATACATGATAGTAACTCTAACTTAGTGGTTAGAATACCTGCCAAGAGGGCCACAGCCCTTTCACAGCAAGTATCTGTGAGCACAGAACAGAGAGAAAGCAGAAGAGCCATAGAAACACACAGACTCTACAGTGGGATAATTTCAGATCCCTCCTGGGAGATGGAAGATGTACATTCACATCTCCACTGATCAAAGAAGTTAGCATCAAGTCCCCTCCACCCTGGACAAGTGCTCAAAGTACAGACTAGGCAGACAAAAAGTAGCACAGCCATCTGTGAAACATTACCCCTTGGAAAAGCAATTCGTAAATAAAGCCCTCAAAGACCATTGCCTAATTTAACCTAGGAACAGAATCTTAAAGGGGTTCACATCAAGAGATGTAACTCTCTTAGAGAGTCATGTCAGTGACTGCAGCAGCTTTCAAGAATTTGATTTCAGGAAGGAAGAAAAAATCCCTTTTTTACAAAAGCAGTTTCTATGCCCTATTCAGACAGTACTTTGCAGCTGAAAGACATTTAAGCGGAGAAAGCCCACTTTAAAAGACCTTACACTTCTTCATTCTCAAAGTTATCAAGACCCATCAGGAAGAGATGGTGCAATAGATATTGACTTATCAGTACTGTGTAAATCAAGTTATTTGGAATTCATACAACTAACAGTTAACTAAAGCAGTGTTTATTAGATGAAGCTCAATTTTGTAAAGGATATTTACATTTATAGCCAGTTACGCACTATTTATTAAGTCAAGACTTCACTGCATGTTAGCAGGACTTACCTTCTTTAAGATAAATAGAGATATTGTGGGATCAAAAAAACCCAAGCATGCACTTAGAGAAAATATAGTGAGACAGAGTATTAGGACTTTTGGCAGAAGAATGAGCTTCCAAAATGATTCCTTCCTAGGAGTTGAATCTGTTTCAATAGAAGAGGGGGGGAAACTGCATTATTTTCAGCAGCATAAACTCATGATTGATCTTCTTGCTTTAGAAAAGAAATAGTATTTCCCTTTTTTTAATCTTCTTACTCCTGTTGCACAACAGATGAAAGTCAATATTTGATTATTATGTGCTATACTATTTTTATAGTAAAAACTAAAATTCAATAGGTGAAGAAGAAAAGCATACAATTTAGATTCCAACACTGCAAATCCCCAACTTGAAAAGAACTAAAGCATGTATTACTCCAATTATGTGAAAAAAGTATTTGCTTCTCTGCTAGCAGTTATACAATGAAATCTTCATGGATATGTCTCAGCTTGATACTTGAACACATATATGAACAATTCATATCTCATAAAAGAAACATGCTTTGAGAGTAAGATTGCTATTTATCAAGTGAGATCTATCCAGGTTTTTAAACAACTAATTGAACTCCAACATGTTCAATTTGTACTCCAGGAAACTTTTTTCAGATGTCATGATTATGTGGGAATTTTAAGGCAGGCCCTCTTCCTGATGTTGTTTCTCCTATAATACCTGAAAATGGTCTCAAGGTATACAAAGAACTGAAAGTTCAGGCATTAGCATCCACCAGTTCTGAGCTAACATTTACATAACATATTTCCAAACTGGCAGCAATATCATGACAATTTCAGAGCTTGGGGAGGTCAGGAGGAAAGTCAGCAGCAGCAACACATGGTTAATCATTTTAAGTTTACGTAGTTTTCGTATTAAAGGATAAAAAAAATTAAAGAAGCATTTCAAAGTTACAAGCTTTTTTTTTCCTCTAGAAAAGAATAACAGAACTGTAACCTTACAGTTGCATGAGGACTTATATTTAAGCTAGCTTTCTGTCCAAGCAGAATCATCTAAAATTTAATAAATTTATATGACCTCCAGCACTTCATGAAACCCCTCCTTTATTAACTTTAACATTCTTTCATGTTTATCAGATCCTGCACTGTTCAGTACAAATAAAGACTTCTTTTTCTCCCTATAATTAGTTTTCCCCTCCACTGTTAACTCCTCAAACATGTTGAGTTCTCCCGTTTTAGGCAAAATCTGTCTCCAGCTTTTCTTCAACTAGCTGCAATGACAAACCTATAGGAAGCAGACACAACTGATCCTTTACAGGCCCTAAATCTAAGACAAAAGAAAACAAAAATATATCTCAGTTCACTTCCATACAAAGTTCCTACTATTTGCAGAAAAGGGCATGGGGAGTTGTGTTAATTCCAGGCCATCTCATGAATTTAGGTTAGCATTAAACATGGGCCCGATCAAGATGATAAGATAATTCAACTGGGGTTTTGCCTTCTGACTCGGATCATACTCCAGAAGTTGACACTTTTTTAAAGACACTTAAGTACATGAGAAGTTAAGGTGAGTGAAGGAAGCAGGTAGAAGGATGCTTACCATATCTTGGCAATATGCACATATTCACAGGCACCAAAGCCAGCACTATGCATCCCAGTGTGATGAAAGGGACCTCGTAACCAAATGATTGATACAAAAAGCCACCCAAAGGTGGGCCCAGCACCAGTCCGAGTCCTGAAAAAATTTCAAGGCTGCCCTAAAGCATGAAAAAGCAAGCAGAAATGAAGTCAGTATGTTGAGAAAATACAATGCAACAATACAAAGCAAGCCATGTGTCTGAGGAGCAGTACAACATATCCAGGGTAGCGAAAAACAAGAAAATGCATTGCCAGGACAAGAGCTAGTAGTGACCTTCACAGGGTGGGATAGCAAAGGGAATTCCACAGTTATGTGTGTGACTGCCATGACCTCTTTTACTTCACTACAGGGAACCACCTGTACTGGTTCCCGTACAGCATTCACAACTCTGCTGTCACCTAAAAGATCTCAGTCTTGAGGCAAGGCAAATGCTCCAGTAGCAGAAATCATCCACAGGACAGCTCAGGCTGAAGGCATCACCTCTCCCACCTGCCATTACTCCAGCCTGAGGGAAAGGAGCTAAACAAACCTACTTAGATGGGTCATTATCTCAGGGGATGAAGTATATGTGCCAAGTTAAAGCTTTCTCTCCATAAACAACTGTTTGGACTCACTCCCTAGGGTTAGGAAAAAATAATGAAACTGCAATGGGGACAACTCAGATTGCTTTAGATAGAATTTATTAATCTGGTATGTTTTATAAGACACTAATTTGTTAAAGGACAGTAATACAGATACATCTTGGGCTACAATGTCATAGTCACCACTGTCAACATCTGCCTCAACATTTGATTTATCAATGCTTAGACCACCAGGAAGAGCTGGTGGTAATAACTGCTTACAGATAAAAGTTTTGATAACTTCCAGAACCCAGAAAGATACTCCAGGGAATAATCCTCATCTCTAATTTTACTGATACAAGTCAGAGTAGTCGAATGTCCTGAAAACAGTCAGAGTCAGTAAAAGCCAAGTTCTTTATCCTAGGTCAGTCTAGGGTTTCAACCTTTTTCTTTCCTAGCAGAGAAAATAACTAGGCATGGCCATTAATATCACTGCATCCAGATGATGCTTTCACTTTTTCACAGCCATAAAAAACACTTGATTTGAGACTTTGGTTCAGATAATTTACATGATTTGGGGCTGTACATCATTTAGCCCTTCTAAGTTAATGAAGTGGGGAGGGCATGGGGGGGAAGCTGAGACATTGCAGTAGTACAGATCAGAGGATAAGATAAACCTGATACTGTAAGAGAAGTGAGATTGCTTATGTTCTGAAGTCCACACCTCCTCCCTCCACAGAGGGATCATGTTGACAGATGCTTAACTTCCCACTCCAACAAGGCAAATGTGCCTATATTTAATAACTTCCCCATATACCCTCTAGGGTACCCAACATGTAAAAGGAAGGCTGAAAACTTGTACCAAAATGGTAAGGAGATGAAAGGTGCTTTTCAGCATCTAGCACTATCAAGAAGGACAATAGAGAGCAAGGCTAAAAAAGCCTCATCCACTCCTTCAGGCTTCCATTTTACCCTAGGATGCACCTTGCTCAAAAAATCAGCTCTTTCTTCTGCCTGCTGCCTCAGAGCTCACAGTAACAAGAACTCTCTGTCATGCCCATTTAAGGACACTAAATCTACACGAATAAATATGAAGAGGTTTTATTCTCATGCTGAGCAAGACACTAGAGTACACAATATGGTAAAAAGGCAAACATTTAGAAGTCATCTGTCTTTTTATAGCACCCTTTCTAGATTTTAAACATAGGTAGGTACCAAGCCACAGCTGTGTAGCATTTCTGATTCTGGTCTTGAGATGACCTTCACCACCACATATAATTTTCAGCCATGGTTACTGTGCTGTCATAACAGAAATTCTTTTCTTTTCAATTCTGATTATAAAGTGGGTAACTAAGTCCCTTGAAGTCAACATTACTTTACTTACCTATTTAAATTATGTTTTAAAATTTGCAAGCAGGAAACCTTAACCTTATTGACTGAATAAATCCAAAACATGATTACAATATATAAATTGCTCCAATGAAAAGGTCAGCTAATCACTGCTGATACAACTTAGTAGGTTTCTTTCTAGTTATAAAGACATATTCTTATAGATATATATTTATAGAAGTAATTAAACAGATTAACAAAAATATTAATAAAAGCAGAAACTCTTCTGATTTTATTTAATATTCTAAAATAAGTTCTCAACATTTGCTCACTCATTAATATTTAACCCAGTTATTTCTGACAGAATATATTTGAACTGAAAACCAGGATGTATTGAAGAAGAGACAGCGAAAGCAGTATTTTATTAAACACAAAACTTTTCTTTAACACCTTAAAACCCCAACTGAAAAAGCGTAGTATCTCTGTTTGAAATGAATTGTTGATGATCAGAAATACTGCCTCCAGATTTCAATAAGTTCTAGCTCTCATCTTTTCATACATAACTTTTATCAACAAATTAGAAAAATTAAGCCAAAATGGTTTCAGTTTTGCATCTTTCAGTCATTGAAATCAAAACCATTTAAATTAATTTACCGTTTTTTTAATCAATTCACATGGATCCTTACCATCCAGGTAGAAGTAGTCACTAAAAGCTGTACTAGTATTTTATTAGTAATTTGTGTTGATTTTCACTGAAGAGATAACTACTGCCACTAATGGTCAGCTGTCTTCAAAGAACAAGCAACTAATATATACCGCTTAATTGATATCTAACCAGAGTTATGCTAAGGTCTAAACTTGTACTAGGATTGTGATTCTAGATTACAAACAAAACATTGTATGATGATTTCAAATAAGCCTGCATACGAGACAACAAATTTTTTCCTGATTTTAGGCTGCCCACTGGCAATCTGTCATATTTCTGGAGCTCAGCTGTAACACTGCTTTCTGAACTTACCAGGACAGTAGCTATATTAGTGGGAAATGCCTTTGCAAGGATTGAGAACGACGCTGTAATTGCTGCTGCAAAGCTTACTGCATCCATTGCTCTTACTAAAAAGCAGAAACCAATGAACATTGGTCCACTTGGCACCTTGTCGAGCATTCTGGAAAAGAAAAATCCCAACAGTAAATTGGATCAGGATGGAAGAAGCCATCTACTCAAGGCCCTAGAGCAGCATTTCTTGCTCATTAAAAGATACAGTGACAAGACACTCAATACTTTCTATTACTACTTATCTTTGAACCACATCAGTGAAATTATTCAAACTCTACCAAACTATTTCTGGCAGCTTTCTCCTTTTCCCCTTTACTTGGCAGTGAATAGAGCATGAAAACCGTAACCTGTGAAAAACTCCAATGCCACCTCTGTTGTATTCCATAGCTTTTCCAAGCATCTGTGCAAGAAGTCTGATGCAATGTGTTAGAATTAACTAGTAAGAGATTCCTTCATTGCTAATAAAAGATTTCTTTTGCTAAAATTAGTGACTTAGCATCTCGACCTGACAGGCAAAGCTTCCCGTTTAAGCCCAATATTTTTAAGGAAAGAATAATTAAAACATTATGCAGAAATAGTTTTCTTATTGCTGCGCCTTTGACAAGCTTCTTGCTGTCTGTGAACTACTACTTAAATATACAGAACCCACCTCCTCTAACTTCAAAGTAGTAAACAGACTCTGAAACCTAGTGGCAGGGAGAAGTGCTCATTCTGCTTTACAAAAGGTAATAAAAATTAAAGATGCAAAAAGTTAGATGACTTAACCAACACACAAAAGATGCCCAAGAGTTTCTAATTTTGTGCCCATCTTTTCATATGGATGAAAATGATCAGAAGATAAATGCAACAAAACTAAGCAACAGAAATTACTTACCCAAACAGAATGGTCACACATCCTGAAACAAACATCCCTGACACAAACATGAATTTTGCTCCAATTTGTGAAAGCTGTAAATTAAATACCATTTTTACATGTTAGTATTTCAAGGAAAGATCAAAAATTTCCAATATAAGTTATGGTTAAGAAATTAAAAAAAAAATGGGAACTTTATAGCACCTGTAACTAAAAGATTGGGAAACACTGCTTCTGCTGGTGTGCCTTCATTCAATGATGAACCTAAAAATACTCTGAACGGTTAAGTGACTTAACCCAGTTTTAGAAAGGTAAGACAATGCTGCAGTTAACTATTTCACAGCAGCATGCTACAGCTTCTTCAGAGCAGCAGGTTACAGCAGCATTCCTCATTATAAACAAGCAGAAAGTTTGTTTTCAAACCTCCCCTGCAGCACTATCACTGACTGAGGCAATACCCATCACGTATCTGGCTAGTGAGAGTCAATGCAAGCTGATTTTTAAGCAAATTTATGACAACCCTTAACAGCACAAAGCTTTGGCATGGAAAGTATGGTATTTTCAGGCCTCCCCATTCATCACCAGGGAAGGACCCCATCTTTCTTCATTTCAGACTCTCTCACCAGAGTGAAGGATGACAGGAGGCATGCCATAAAGCAAACTCGATCCCACAACAAAGTACAGCTGAGCTTCTAATTCCATGCTGCAACTTCCCCTAAGGACGGTAGGTATTTCAGGCCCTTTTTTTGTTCACGTCTGAACAAAGTCCCTGCCTTTCAGTCATTATTACTAAAGCCCATATTTTGCTGAGTCTCACTGAAACCCTCAGGATCTCTGATTGCTGCACTGTCCAGGTCTGTTGATGCTCACTTCAGCTGTCTGCAGTGATGATAGCACACTCACTCTCTCCCCTGTGAAGTACTTGGTGAGGCTTGTGCCACAGCTGAATACCACCACAGGCACCAAGATCTGGACTTAGTAATGGCACTTATGTGACCCTTTATGAGCCACCTCAGCACCAGAGAAAAGCAGTCACCACAGGGTCAACAAAGAGGCTGCCCAGTCAAAGACAGAGACGATTTTGAACTGCTGCTCTGCAGCAGCCCCAGCTTAGGGAATGATCCTGAGCAGCCCCAGCAAATAATGCATAGACAGCAGTACTGCAGCACAAAACCAAACAAACATTTATATAATTTATTTGTGATTTCTTCAACATGAGAAAAATCCTGAATCTGTGGGAAAGCTCAAGTTACAAGAACTGGAGACATTTCTCTCATATTACTATCAAATGAAGTTGAAACTGAGTTAAGCAGCAGAAGGTCATAACAGGAGCAAATGTTAGGAAAAAAAAAAAAGAAAAAAAGACAACATACCAGAAAAGAAGAAGAGGTGCAGCTAACTAAGGAAAAAAACAAAACAACAACAAAACACCTTAATGTCGCCAAAGGCAAACTGGATATGTAAGTAACTGCCACAAATAAAATGGGGGGATAGGAGAAAGTGGGTCATAGAAAGCAGAATTGATCATCAGATTACTCTAAAGCAAACAGAACAGTTAACCAGAGAAACAAAACAGTTACATGTCTGTTGCCCTATGCTACTCTCAGGAACAACAGAAAAGTACTGACAAGACTAAGATCACATTCAGACTGACTGGTCAGATTCCAGTTACTGCACAGAAAATTGCAGTAGCACTACTGAGAAGACGTCTCTTTTCTCGGGCTTGCAGAACTGCCTTCATGTACCAACCTGTGTCACCACAGAAAAAAGTTACAGCTCCAATTATACTTACATAATTTCCCAGTATTAAAGAAGTCAAGAAATTGAACAAAGCAAAACATCCAAAAATCAGGCCAACAATTGTGTTACTGGCACCTTTTTTTTCTGCCTGCAAAAAGATCACAACCACTTAAAGACTCAGTCAAATTCTTGAGGTGAACAACATTCATGCCTTGCATATTTAAATCTATTTAATTGTCTATTAATGCAGTTAGAAAGCAATTTCTTTTCTCAAAGGCAGTAGGGGCTCATAAGGTAACAACACGATTAAAAGACATGTTGCACTTCTAATATGTCATCAAGGGAAAAGCAATGTTAATTTGTCAGTGAATGAAAGTGCATTGTTTGCTGAACGGGCAGCCAGACTATAAAAAGGTGGCTTCAATTGGTGTGCAAGGGCACTAGCTACAAAACTTTGATCCCTTGCACAGTGAGAGGGCAGTAAATGGAGAGATCTGTTATCTTCACTGTGACATGCCACCCCTTAACAAGCACCAGACAAATTTTTACTTATTTAGCTAGCCAAATACACTCACTTGGGCACAGTACACAGGGATATTTAGAGAAAAAGAATATTTCTTTGTAAATACTTGATAACAATTTGGTCATGAGAGAAATGGACTTCTGCTGCAAAGGCACCATGACCATCTTCTTCTTTGTTGTATTCATTCAACATAAACAGAGATTTTATTTTTTTCCCCCCTTCCTAGGTCAGGAATTTAGCACACAATGATGGCCCAGAATAAGTTAACAGAGGAAGCTCTAAATAAAAAGTCATGGAGAAGCTAGAGCACAGAAATGCAAGTCAGGACATTGGCAGAGTTTATTCTCAGCTCTACAAAACTACTATGCAACACTGAGCAAAATATTATTTCACTTCTCCAAGAATCCACTTTGACTTCTATCTCATCTCATTAGTTTGCTGTCTCCTCTGCAGTCATAGGGAAGATTAATCCATGGACAAGATCCAGGTCACCATTTTATCCACTGCAGCTACACCAGCATCATGCTATCACTGAATTCCCACAACTGAAAAGTCTTAATTCAGAGCTTACAGGCAGCTATAAATGTCCCATGGAGGTCATGATATTTCTAAGTTTCAACATGCAAAAAAGTAATGCAGAGAGTAGCTAAATTGTGTGTTTACCTCTGAAGGGAAAAAGGGTCCCAGGATTGAGTAGCACATCATTGAACTGAAATTTATAGAAGCTGCTGCCACTATTGTAAAAAGCTGTTCTCTGGTAAGCCGTCTTGATTCCTCACCAACTGCTTCTGACACGCCATCATCTAAAAATACCAAATAGAAATTATAACAAAGTATTATAAGCCGGGACAGAGGGGAACAATTTACAAACCAGGTTGGAAAATTAAAACCCACACTAAACTAGTACCCTCCCGGCTCTGAGATCGGAGTCGAGCCGCGCTGCCTTTTACCCCGTGCAGGAGCGCAGACCTGGCCGCGGTGCAGGTGCCGGCAGCCGCCCCTCAGCCCGCCCGGAGGCGCTGGGCTGCAGCCGGAGCTCCCCGCCGCGCTCCCGGCCCGGCCCTGGCGAGAGACCCGGCCCGCTCCCTGCGCTCCCGGCCCGGCCGCAGCTCGCGGGGGAGCCGCTTCCCCGGCCCGGGCCGTGCCGGCGGGGGAACGCGGGGAGCTCCCTCCTCGCACCTGGGGGCTACTCGCCGCCCGCCGCCCGGCTGCCCATGGGGCCGCAGCGGCGCCTCCGCCGCACGTGTGGCAGCGCC
>JAYDZK010000169.1:58077926-58100768 GCA_034509185.1 Euphonia xanthogaster | reverse complement strand
CGCGGCGGGAGCGGGCCGGGTGGGGGCCCCGGGGCGGCCGGCGCCGCTCACCGGGGCGGCCTGTGTCTGTATTTGCAGTAGGAACCCAGGCGGGGACCGCACCCACCGAGAGCGCCATGGCCGAGGAAGGGTGAGCAGGGCCGGGGCCGTCGAGGGCGGCGGGCGGAGGGGCCGGGTCGCTCCGTTGCGCGTCAGGCTCGGGAGCTCTGGCTGTGCCGTGTGTGCAGGCCTCGGCGCGGTGCTGCTGCGTGCTTCCTGCAGGCCGGGAGATGGGCGCGGGGTCCGCCTGGCAGGGCCGCTGTGCGCATGGCGTCCTCTTCTCCCCAAAGGAGCATGGAGGCAGCATGGCCCAGCGGCTCACCAGGAGGATTTAATGCCTTAGCTTCTTTCAAGTTAATCCTTCGCCTGTTTTTCCTTTGGCATAGTGCTTTAACTTGCTTTTTTTTCTGTACTTTTTTAATGGCCGGATGCTTGCAGGTGAACGGGAAGCTTTTGCTTTTAGTTAAAAGTGGTTGGCAAGATCAGAACATTTTCTGTCTTCTCTTTAGCATTACTGCTGGAGGTGTAATGGATGTTAACACCGCTCTGCAAGAAGTGCTGAAGACCGCACTTATCCACGATGGCCTTGCTCGCGGTATCCGTGAAGCAGCCAAAGCCTTGGACAAGTAAGTGGTGTCACCAGTTTCTCTGCTGTGAATAGTAAAACTGGTGATGAGGTGTGTTGAACATCTGCAGTCGCCATTTTGTTGAGGTGTTCAGTTTAAAACTTATGCAAGATTATAGTTTTCTGCCAGTAATTTTTGTCTTTTGTAACTTCTGGTTTGGGGACTTAAAGTGGAATCTTAAAATACAGAAGCTAAACTCAATTATTGAAGAAAAGCAGAGTCTGGTGTATTAGTTTCTGTCATTTTGTGGCCCCAGTGCCACTGAGTGTTCATGTGGGCCTATGGGTTTTGTCAAGATAATTTAATGGTGCTTGCTGTATATGGCTATGAAAATCTAGGTTTCAAGACCCTTATATTTTAAGAAGTAATAAAGTATTCTAAAAACTTTATATGATTGTAATAGGGTTAATATGTATTTCAGACTTTTCCTGCAAGAGTTCATTTTGTTTTTATAAAAAAGCCTTAAATTCATCGATTTCTTAGAAATTTTTTTGCCGTCCTTTTTTTTTTGTATATTGCAACAGTGAGTAAATTGTCAAGGTGCAATATCAAAACAATATTGAACTTATGTGCCAGTCATTGGGTAATCAGTTATGGTGTTTCCTAGGGCAAAGTATATCTGTATATACGGGTATACATACACACCTCTGTGTGTGCGTGTTTATATGCTAATCCATACTTTCCTTGCAAGAAAAATCTGCTTAAATGTAAAGCTACAGTGTTTGGGTGATGACTTCTCAGTTAGTCGGATACCCCTTCACTCGTCCTGTGAGTGATAACTGCTGTCTGACAAACCTGTATGCAAAAACCTCTGGGACGAGGCACTAAACAGGGGCAGAGAAATACAGCTGAGGTGACTGACAGCTGCTTTTTGTGAGTTCTTCTGAGTTCAGCTCCTGCTTTATAAGCTGCATGCTCAGATGATGTGTGTGAGGTTTCTACACATTACTGTGCGATGGTTCTTGCTTGGAAACGTTGCTGGCATTCTGGTGACACTCCTGATGAGGAAGGTCTTTTTAGGGAAAACTGACTTTGTTTGCAGAGGTCACATTTCATTAGGTTAAGCATAGAAGACCTACTCAGCTCTCTCTGTTGTCAGGTATCCCTTTGGTATCTTAACATTGTACCACAGTATACAAAGATCCTAATTAGAATTGGGGCCCTGTCATTACAGCTTCTCTGAACGTAAGTAAAAAAGATTGTTCTGAAGAACTTAAAACACCTTGTTATGGAAATTCAAGCTTTTAGTAACTAAAATTCTAATGTTAAATTACTGTAATCTGTGGTAAATAAGAAAAAGTGACTTGTAGCTTGGTTGCTTTGTAACAATGACAGTTCTATAGGGAGCGTGATATTTATCCAGCCATCAGACCTTTTTCCAATGGCTGAGAATTTATTTAGTGGTATTTTTAGAAACTTTCAAAGCAGGAATAGAGTGAGGATAAAGCTAACAATATATGAATAGCCTATAATGTATATAGAAATAACATTAAAAATAACAAATCAAAAGTATTTTTAGTATTTCAAAAGCTTATGGTGGCTCATAACCAAAAGTTAAAACTTAGGAAGTGGTTCTCTAGAAATGCATGTGCTGAATGCATTTATTTTTGGTTTTGATTATCAAGAAATTTTAATTGGTGCCTGAAGTAACGTCTGTCAGTTCTCCTTTTTTTTTAGACGCCAAGCCCATCTCTGTGTTCTGGCTTCAAATTGTGATGAACCCACATACGTAAAATTAGTTGAAGCACTCTGTGCAGAACATCAGATCAACTTAATAAAGGTGAGTGAACTTGAAACAAAAGTTTGAAACAGTTATGCTGCTTGTTTCAGCATGTAGAGAGCTGAACCTTTAGAACACTACTGTAATTCTGTGTATGGCTTAAATAAGCAGAGCTTCTCTTAGCAGCAGATTGTTTCAGTTCCATGTAATTGCCATTTTTGCACAGTACAAAACCTATGGGTGTAAATGGCAAGGGATGTGGATTGGTTAATTTGCACAGTTAAAGTGAATTCTGGTGTCCTGGATAATAAGAAATAAGATTATTGCTGGGAGTGGAGGGCGGGAGGAACATTGCTATGAGGCTCATGCTGTACAATGATGATACTTTGGCTCCCTCTGCTGACGCCTGTGAGGAAAGCAGCCATCCGTTACCCAATGTTTCTGACAGTACAGCAGCTTCTGGGCTGAGCCAGCTGTGCCAGAAATGGCAAGTTCTAATGTGATGTGGTGCTCTGCACAGGTTGATGATAACAAGAAGCTGGGCGAATGGGTGGGTCTCTGCAAGATCGACAGAGAAGGAAAACCTCGCAAAGTGGTGGGCTGCAGTTGTGTGGTTGTCAAAGTAAGATTGCTAAATAGGTTTTATTTCTTGACTTCTGAAAATAAGTAGTAAATCAAAGGTTGCTTTAGATAAGGAACTGTTAAATACAGCTCCTAAATTTTTTTGTTGATACTGAACAGAAGCTGCTTTCCTATATCATAGTCCCTGTCATGTTTATTTACTTATGTACATTTTGTGAGTTAATAGTTGTGTCCTCAAAGTATTTGTGTCTACCTGCCAGTAATCATTAAAAGGAAGGGCCTACCTAGAAGATAGGAAGCTTTGCTTTAGACAAAAAAGCCAGTTCAGTGTGTCCGCTCAACTTGAAAATGTTTTGCGGAGTTTATTTCACAATAACACTGGCAAAGTAAAGCCACAGTACGAGCCTTGAAGACTTTGTGGTCTCTGAGGTCCCAAGAGATGGCTACATCTTCATAGTGAAGACTAGTGCCTTCTGCATGCATTTTCATAGTCATGCTACTTTTTCACATGCTTTACTTGAGTTTCTTTAAACAAAAAAGATTTTGTTTGCATTCCTGTCAATGGGTATTACATTTGGATGAAATAGAACTGTACTTTATTAGAATACTCTTACTAAAGAATAGGGGGAAAACTGGCAAATTGCTTGAGCTTATTTGTGTGAAATTTTGAGAATTTCTTGTGACAAACTGTCAGAATCCCATTTGTCCTTATGAAAAACAGTTTGTGAAATTTAGGATGGGTCTGTGTTTGTTAATAATGGTTTTTTTTGTTTTACAGGACTATGGCAAGGAATCTCAGGCCAAAGATGTCATCGAAGAGTACTTCAAGTGCAAGAAATGAATGACAAATAAATTTTGAACCAGTCTAGTGTATGTGTGATTAATGATTTTGTGTCTGTGGAACAGTTCTTTTGAGTTGCAAAGGATAGCATCAGAAGATGCAAAAAATTTTGCAAATGTTGGTGTTGTTTATTAGTGTGTTAACTGTGCCAGTTTGCTAAAAATATCATGGGGATCCCAGCTACCATTCCTGGTTTAAGGTAATTCTGTTTTCTCTTCCTACCTCAGAAGTTACCAGCTAGGACATGGCACAGATTCCAGTTGCAATAATGCAGACAGTTAAATACTATCCTTGCTTGGTAATGCTTTTGTCTGAATTTTTAGGATTCTGAGTAACTTACCTAAAGTATTCCTGCCTCTGTGATAAAAGTTTGGGTCCTTCTGCCGAGACAAATGAGAAGAACAGCCTTAACTCTTTCCCAATTCTTCTGAGATGTTGCAGGGTTTCTATAAATGCTTTCTTAATTCATCCAGGGTAGTTAGTGGACACAATATGTGTTTTACTTGTTCCTCTGCCTCAAATTGTGAGTGATGGCGTCTTCTAACTAGTATTGTCATGCCACTTGTAGATCTGATTCTGTAGTTCTCAGTAGGGTAGCCAAGTAGTTGAATTCTCACTTGCTCAGATTAGGCAGTGTTCAACTCCTAACTTGTCCAGTGTTTTGGTTTCTGTAGTTGTTCAGAATTGATGTTCAGAACTTGTGTTTTTGTCTGTTTTTTGTAAGCAAGGGATTCAGACTGCTGTGATTTGTTACCCTCCTGCAAGTTGTTTCATGTCTCAAATTTTCTGCCGAGTACCTCTTAAATGGAGTGAGTCATAAGGAATTGCTGATTATGCTGATGTGTAATATATGAATGTGAATATTTGGGACAGAGCACCTGTGGCTGAGGAGATGGGAATGTTTATCTGTTTTCAGGCTCTTCAGCCTAAGGTTTGTAACCACTCTTCATACCCCTGGTCATAAGTGTGAGAGCAAAGGCAGGCATCTTGTCCAGCTGGGCTCAGATGCACTTTTCTTACAGCTCTTCTTTATGCTTTTAAAGGGTTTCTTTAGTTTTGGCCCTGTCTACTACTTTGTAGTAGGTAGATCTGGGTGACTTGGGTTGTTGAAAAGGTTTCTATAGTAACTTTTTCAGGTGTACTCAATAAAGTCACCTGCTCAAAAAAGTGAGGTCTCTTATCCTTTTGCTAAATTAATGCATGTTCTCAGAAAACAGACCTTAAGGTACTTTAGTTTGTTCAAAGGAGGATGGCAAATCTTGTGAAGGGTCTGGAACCAGTTAGGAAGTGGGTTATTTAGCCTGGAGGAGGCGTGGTTTACTGGTGGGCTTGGCAGTGTTTGGTTTTCAGTTGAGTCCATGATTATTTCCAACATAATTTATTCCATGATTCAATTAATATGTGTTAAGCCTGCCACCAAGTTGAGAGGAGTCCAGCTCACACAAGCTATTTAGGTTTACGAAATACTCATTTAACATGTTTTAACTTTGTGTGGGAAAAATACCATCAAAATGTTTTTTGTGCTTGATTTATACCAGTGTAATGGCAACATTAGCAGTAGCTGGATTATTGCATTTCCTCTTAATTGCTGTGAAGAGGTTCAAGTAAGGGGAGCTGTAGTTTACAAGCAAGTTTGTTAGGCAGTGTTTCTTATGCTGCAGTGGAATGGCACCTCAGTAAACATTCAGGAATGTTATATTTTTTTAGTGTTGCCATACCATTTTACATAGTAATGAATGTTAATACTAGGGAATGGCATCTTTTCATGCCAAGTTTTTTTCATTGGAATAGAATCAACACTTCCTAAATGTTTTTTGAAAGAAGGATTTAGGTTGAAATCTTAAGTTTTCTTATCAAAATGCTTAGGTTTCAAATTAGGAGTTTTCCAGGAAATGAAACGTTACAAGTGACTTGGAGCTTATGCAAAGTAAGCATTGGAGAACTGATTAGGTTTGCTTCATGCTTTTTGCTTAAAATTATCCCTAGGGTTTGGTTTATTGTCAAAAATTTCCCAAGATCCAAATATTCCACCCAAGCCTTAAAGGTTTATTTTATTTTTCTAAATTGGCTGAGGCAAAGAAGTGATAACTACTTCATACTGCATCACTTAGTAAATGCTCTGAGGCCTCTGCTTTGTAGACTAAAGAGAGCCAATATCTTCATGCTTTCTTGATAAAGGGTATTTTTTTAACTGTAGAAGTTGTACTGATTTTTATGTGTCCTGCAGGATTTCAGATAAGATTTTGGAGGAGTAGGCTTTGGGATCCAGCTAGAGGTTGCAGCTCCTGTGCCCAAAGGGATACATTACTAGTCTCCAGACTGGCTGTGGTTGGACAGCACTAAACATGGGGATGGAAAATAAAGACTTCAGTTAGGGTTCCAGGACTGACCCTGACTTTTCCTCTGTTCATCATATTTAATGTCACTTTTGTGTTTTCCTTTTGAAACTGGAAAAACACAGATTGGTTTGCTCAATGATATGTTTTGTGGCTTTTGGTTGGCAAAATCCTCGGAATTTTTTGCTTTCTGAACTGAAATAGCAGGATTGGGTGGTTTTGTATGGAAGGGTAGGTGTTAACAGGCCTAAAAAATGTTTCACCATGAAGTATAAAGCTAATGAAGTCCTTAGAAGAAATTCTGGGAAGTCATTTTGAAGGTGTCAAGCACAGACTCCCAGAGAGCATTGGAGAACATCCTATATGATAATAGAAGTCTTGAAACTAGTTAAGCTAATTTTCTTTTAGAGCCACCTGTGTGTCATCTGGATCATTACTGTTTTCTGTAGGTCACAAAAGCTCGAGTATCTGCACAGTAGCAGCAGCTCCACATTTGCACAGTTCCTGCTTTGATGGAGTCATGGGCCTGACTGCAGCTCCTGTAGCAGAATAGGTTGTACCTGACCTCCCGTTTCCCATGACAGTGCATATTTCACTGTTGCAGTCCCTTGGAGTCTGGGATAGTGGCACAGCTACTCTGCTGCTTCTGGTTAAAAGGGGATGTGTGTGCTTCTGATGGGTGAGCCTGAGAGCTCACTTGAAGGTAATTTCAGTTTGGGACAGCTTGTTCACAGCAGGGTCCCGTTGTAATGTGCTGGTGTGCTTTGCAGTAGCACAAATGTTGGGGCATCAGGGCCTGTCAGCAGCAATCTGCTGCACAAGCACTTCTGAGGGCTTCAGCCATTAATTTGGAGAGCATTGTTTACTTTGCCTGCTTTGCCAAGAGAAGAGATGTTCCTGTCTTATTTAATGCATTAAGTACTTTATGAAGGGTGAGAATTAATCCCACATATAGAAAAAATAATAGGCCACAAAATATCCTTTAAAAAATTAGGCCCCAATATTTTCTGTTTAATAACGTTTCTGGCTAAGAATTGCCTTTACCTGATTTTGTTCCTTGTTTGTTTTGAAAGAGCTGCAAGCCAGTGTTCCTCAGGTGTCTCTGTTCCTGAATCTGGTGCAAGCATTGTCCCTGAAACCTGCTCCCTTTCCTGAAGACTTTACAAAGGTCTTTCATCCAAGGATGTGAAGGAATTCTGAACGTATATATTTGTCAGCCCTGAAGATCTCTTGGAGATGATGTGTTTGGGATGTGAAGCCTTAGTAAGATTTGTAATTTGTGTTAGTCTGTTGCCTGGAAAATAGAACGAAACTTCCCTAGCATCTTTAGAGTGATAACATAGAAGCAAAACTTTACTTGAAAGCTTTTAAGTACATGATGTGGCAAAACCAGAACATGGCACAGTAATTCTACAACTTTTATAAGATTAATTGATTAGTATACCTGTTGTCCAATTAAAATGTTGGTTGATTAGGTAATAATTCCCAGGGTACTGCCCCACTGGATGCAGCCCAGGGCTTCTTTGCCCCAATTCTGTTATCTCTAGTCCAGATTCTGGTTGTACAACCATCCTTGTAGTTGGTTCTCTTCTTGGAATAAGACAAAATATTTTAGGAACGTGTTTAGGAGGTTAGCTTATTGTTCCTAAATGTAGGGAAAGAGGACAGGAAAATTACTAGGAGCTACAGACATGCATTAGCAATCTACAAAGCTACAAATACATGAAAAATGTAAAAAGCTGAAAATCTTAAGCATCAAGACCATTGAACCAGATTAGAGATGTTAGGTGAAATCAGATGTGGTTTGTATTTTTCAGCCTTAATGAAAGCAGAAGTAATGACAAAATATTTTTTCAATGGTTTTAGACATTTAAGTAATTTACACTACTTAAATACACAATTTTTTTCAGCCATTTGTCAACAAACAAATGTTTGTTTTGAGATTATCTTTAATAAATTGAGCAGATGGAGTGGTTAGTATGTGTAATGTGTAATGATCCCACATGCATTCATAATTTCTTGGTGCACTGGCATTATTTTTGTATGGAAGTTCGCCAAAAAATCCCCTAAGTTCGCATCAACTGCTTCATGTACCTGATCTACTCTAAATTATGATACAATCTTTTACAGACGTAAATCACTATACAAATATCTGAACTTTCAGCCATTTGTTATCATGCTTCCTCCTTTTCATTCTAAAAGTGTCCAAGTCATATTATATGAACTAATGGAAACTAATCTGTAAATCATTTTGTCTTAAGGAGCTTTTCCCCTCCTCTGTAATTAAAAAACAGTTAGGAGGGCTTCTTATAGTTTGTAAGTAAAAGTATTTAAAATATTTTCACTGAGACCTCTGAGCAACACAATATTACATGAAATGGGGGTACTTAAAGTAACAAGTATGCTTTTAAAAAAAATTAATTAAAAAAAAATTACAATCCAAACACAATTTGGGTTGTACCTGATGGGTTTGTTTTAAAAAAATCTTTTATTGGTACCTAATATTTTCTACTCCTGAAAGATTAGGAAGCACAAAACAGAGTTATATAAAACTATATCTACAAGGGAGTAAATGTTTAGGTACAAATCAACCTAGCTTGTCCTATAGCTCAGTCAGTGACATGAATCTGTTCATCTTTGCTGTAGTCTGACTAAGGTCTAAGGTAAGGTAAGTTTTACACTTTGAAGCTGAACAATAGAATTAGTATGTTGATGTTCTAAAGTATATTAATGTGTAAGCAGACAGATACTATTTTACAGAAGTGATGAAAAAGGTATTTATGTCAGTTCCTGGCATGCCAGGCTCCTGCCCTATAAGATTTATGATCAAGTTTTGAAATTAAAAAAATGTATTTTATGTGGATGTCCAGAAAAATGTTTATTAAATTACCTGTTTCCAAATTAAAAAAAAAAAAAAATCATACTTCCAGTATGCTTTATTTTTCCTTGTCACCTGAGTGGTTCTAAGACATTTTCTGCAGTGAAAGCAGTCAGATCCCTGTTAAAATAAGCTTTGTATTTTGAGGGCAGAAAAAAATCCATGACCCTTAAGTAACCTTTTGTATTGATTGTATTGTTAGCAGCCAGTGTGTTGGATAACATAATACAGATGCTTAGGACAGGTTTAGGAAGGGGAAAAAACCAAAAGATTTCTAGTTTTAAGACTATGTGTTTAAGGAATTGAGGTCATGTTTTGTAGAACCCTTCCAGAAAAAAAAAATGAAACACCCTTAGATATCCATATATATAAAAGTGTTCATATGTCAATAGATCTATGGTGTATACCCATTTTCATCCATTTATTTGAATGGGCAAAATTTAAGTAGGACCCTTCACCTTTGCTGTTTTCAGAGCAGCAAAATAGAATGTTCATCAGCACAAGTACAAGAAGTACCTTTGCAAGCACGGAACTTAGCAAGCTACTGTGCTTGAAAAAAACATGTAAATTCAAATCCTGTTTCTGCCGAGGCTGACTTCCAGCCCTCCAAATAAAAATCTCAGCTGATTCTGACTCTTCCCTCATGGTTATCTACCATTTGTTTTTCAGCACAACAGCTTATACAATTTCTTTTAAAACCAGTATGTCTTGAGCCTTTTTTGATCATTGTGAACAGTATTATCATTCTATCTAACCCTCAAGACCGTATTCATGCCCTTTTCAGATGAAAGTTATTGGAAATATATGTGCCTTTTCTACTTGTAATTGTGTGAAAATGCCCCTAAAGCTACTGTTTGGACATGTATTTTGAGTGATTTTCCTTATATTAAGAAGAGGCAGACTAGTAGCAGGTGAAGGCAGAGCAACAATTGCAAGAGGCTAAATCAATGAGACAGAGACAATCCGGCCGTGAGCCTCGAGGTGAACCTCTCTCTGTCACCCTTGATTTCTTGCCAATGAAAATCCATAAAATGAGTGGCAAAGTATAGGGAGAACAACTGTCAAGGGACAGAGGAGTGGAAGAGCAAAGATGCATGCATGCAGACACATGGGTGTGCCATTTTGAAGGTAGATTACAGGGCTCAAGATAGAATTAGGTGGGAAAGAAAGGCTGTGTGTGCCATCCTGTTAGTCTCTTGGCATGTATGTGTTATTTAAATATGCAGTTATATGCTATTTTTTCTACAGTTGTATCAGGAAATTTGAAGGCAAAGCAGCAGACCCTAAGAATGATCCAAGGTTCTACTGGGATGAAATCTGCAGTATATATAAATAAACCAAAGAACAAGTCCAAAAATGCCACCAAAAAAACCAACCTCCCCCCCACCCCCCCGCTCAAAACCAGCCCCAACAAACCCAAATGAAGACTGTGGTTTTTATGGTTAAAAATGGTGGTGAATCTTTGTGCCACCAAGCCCCTGTGTGGGGGGTGGTAAGCCATTTGGAAATGTTCATTGACCGTGTGTTTTCATTCCTTGGATGCACTAACTTGCTAGTGCTTTGTTCTTTAGGAATGAACAATGCTCACACATGTGGACAGTTTCTGGTTTTCACTTCTTTCTATGTTTTAAGCATAGAAAGCTAGCAAGTGTGCTTTATTCCTGAAAAATAGAGTTTAGAAGAGTCTAAGACTGGGAGGTCTGCGTGGACGGGTGTTGTAGCTTATGAGTTATAATTTTCCGAAGTGTAGAATGGGGAAATAGTGCCGTTTGGGAGGCCGGGGACCCCAGCCCCCGTTCTGCTAGTCCCGGGTGCCTGTGCCGGGGCAGGCTGGCGTGCGGGGGTCGGGCACATCGCCGGGGCCCGGCGGCGCTTCCCGGGCCGGGCAGGAGGTGGCAGCCGAGCCCCGGCCGGGAGCCCCGCCGGCGGGAGCAGGTGCCGGCCGCGCTCATCCCGGCGGGCTCGCAGCGCAGGAAGCGAATGTGGAATGTGACTCTTTAATGCCTTTGAATGCTGCCCGCTTCTATGCCTACTTTCCAGCGTTGCAGCCTCGTAAAACCCTAGCACGTCAGGTGTTGGGGCTTTTACGGTATGTAGAAATGTGTTTGCTAAACCCAAGGACTTTGTTGTACAGCTGCGACACCTTAAATCCGTTTTTGTGGGAGCTGTACCACTCAGGGCAAGCACTCTCATCTGCTTTCCTTCAGAGAGATACTTGATGAGCAAGCTAACAGGTTTGGGTGTTGTGGGCAAGGATCCAGTTGTTTGGAAGTTCATACGTTGTAAGTAGCGCCATCCATCAGACCAAAGGACACCATTGTCAAACACATAAAGGAGCAGCACAGACTTGAGATAAGAGCCAAGTTAGGTGAAGGCTTTTTTTTCTTTTCCTTCCCTGACTCAAGTGTCTGATGTATTACAGTGTTCAAAGCCTTTCAGTATGCTTATATTGTATTCACACATATGCAATGTATTTGAAACATTCCTACCAAGGAGATTGTGGTAAAAACTGTAATGTGCAGCTTGCTGGGTTTCATTGTAAAGTAATATAATATCCACATGTGTGAAGGCCAATGCAATATTTTATTTTTTGCTTACCCCAGGGAATATGATATTAAATTTATCAGCTGAAGTATTCGAATGAGAACTCATAAATATTTTCTGAGATGCATCAGTGGCATACATAGGGAGGGAGAAGACATGCAGCATGGGTGAAGAGGAAGTTGTTCATACTTTCCATCCTCCACTATCACATAACAGATATGCCTTGCCCTTCAGATGGGATACTGGTAAGGTTTCTTGGTGACTGAAAACAAGCCTTAAATTGTGGAGAATTTGCTAGTCTGTGATTTTTTTCTTGTAATTATTAACTCTGTTGTACATGGAGTACAGATGTTGTTCACATTGGATACAGAGCTTGGGGAGAGAGGAGAAGGCTCCCAAAAAAGAGGTACTGTTCTGAAGACATTTCAAATGCTAAAGAGAGCTGTTGGCCTGCCTGCTTTACCTGATGTGCTGTCACTGTAGGCATCCCAGATGGACAAGCTGCTACCAAATCTAGGAGGAGTTTGCAACTGCCCTTGTGTAGCTGTAAATCGTCCAGGGCTTAAGCAAGCATCTCTGCATGGCATAATCCTGTCTGGCTGTGTGATCTAACCTCTTGTTTGGAGTTAATTTAAGCGTCTCCAAAACAATTCTGTGGTGCTTTAGAACAGTCCAAGCCATGCTGAATTCTCTGTTGGCATTGTCTCAGTGTGTACCTGCAGCTAAATTTGTCCATATCAGGAATGGTACTGAGAACAAGACCAAAGAGTACATTTTGCCAATGTAGAAAATATTTGTGCCTCCACACCTTGAGTATCACCTACAATTGGTCTCTGCATCTCAAGAAGGGCATTTTTTTTCTCAAAAAAAAAAAAAAAAAAAAAAAAAAAAGAAAAGGGCATCTAAATTTGCTGCAAAAAATGTAATAGCAGGCTTATGGTTTCACTTCAGTTTGGAGAGAAAGCTGAAGAGGGATGAAGCTGATTTATAACATCAAGAAAGCAGTGCAGAAGATGAGTGCTAAACTTGTTTACCAAATCCCACAGTACTGGATCAGGGAACATGTATTGAAACTGATTGGATGTAATTTAAAACAGGTTTTTAAAAGTGCCTTTCTTCAAAGCCTGTAATAAACTCCTAAAACTGGCTGCTGCAAGAAAGTGTGAAGTCAGAACACATCAGGAGTTTCAAAATAGATTAGACAAATTAATGCATAAAAGGTGCAAACCAGATCCTATTGGGAAGGCAGTGATATTCCCTCTAACACCTGAAATCTAACAGCAGGATGCAGAAGGAGCATGAGGATTAGATTTCAGATAGTGGCTTTTTTCATGTGCTCTTCTTAAGCCACCTCTGCAACAGCCACTGTGGGAGACAGAAGCCTGGGTGATGGATATTGGGTGATGGGTATTGGTCTCACCACATGGGGCATTTCTGATAGAAAAAGATCAGATGGGCATGCCCTTGGAGTGCTAAAAGAGCTCAGATTGCTGCCTAAAGCCTCTTGTTTCAAGGCCACAGACTTGAAAAGGTACAAAAGAAATCAGTACTTGCAGAGAAAGCAAGTCAAGAGGAGGTAGCTACTACAATCCTTTTGGAAGTCAGGAAGCAAGACTTTTTAGGAATCTGATTAGCAGAGAGCTTAAAGGTGAAGTCTAGCAGTCTGAGGGTGGCTCAGAAGTGAAAGAAGTAAAAAACCTTTTTTTGTTGACATCTGAGTTGAAAAGATGAGAACCATGAATATACCTATCCAGTTATCTTTCTATCTTTACTTGTAGGAAATTGTATTAGAATGTCCTTGAGCTTCTTTCTTTCTGAGCTTGCTCTAGTTTTGCAGTGGATGCACCTTCTGTGACAATGTCATCCTGGGAACTACATCGCTCTTGGATCTACTTATCTTCTACTGGCTGAAGTTGATCCAGGGCTGAAGCTGGCATGTGCTCTCTATTGCCCTCCAAGTATGTCACCTTTGTGCACCAGGATGGGCTATTTTCAAAAGGAGTTGAAAGTTGTATTTGTCCAGCCCAAAATGTCTTTAGTCACCCAGCTCTGCCCTTATTAGATACATTCTCTCTCCATAATATTTAATCTATCAGAAAAGATGAACTGGCACTTTTTTTTGGTATAATAGCAAGGAAGCTCTTGGCACTTCAGAAGGCATTTCTCCCTTTGATCTAAAATAGCCTGTGTGCACTGACTTCTCTGGCACACTGCAATGTTCACCAGTTCTCTTAAGTTTTCCTGAGAGGAGCAGAATTGTGAAGGTGGTGAAAGGGTGAACGGGGCAAGAATTTATTTGGTTTTTTTCTTTTAGCTGTTGTTGGCCTGACATCTGAGGAATGAAGCTAAATTTGTAAGGACCATATTTTAAAATATATGCCAGTTGTTCCAGATAATAAAATAGGGATTTTTGTCCAGAGAAGAAATGAAAATAAATAAACATGGATCTTTTTCACCTAATTTATGACCTGCAAATATGATTCCTCTGCAACCTGCACGATTAAATCTCTCCAGTCAAAAGGGACCATTTTGATTACGTCTTCTATCAATAAAAAGTCATGAAAACTTTCTTTTTTTTTAATAAGAGAAAAGAAATCCAACAATATCAGGTGGCTGTGGTTTAGACTGTTTTGCCATTTCTACCAGGAATTTGATTGTGTTACAGGCAATGTATAAATTATAATTCCTCACCTTTAACATCACTGTCAAATTTAGTTTAATGGACGTCGCCTTTACTCAAACCAATTTTACACATGGTAGAGATGGAAAGTTTTTTTGTATAGGTGTGATATTACTTGTTCTTATGGATGCTGGTTATGGCACAGCTTTGGTTTTTGACCTTGTAGATGTGTCAAGAGGGATCAGAAAGTTTTGTTTAAAATGTTGCATTTGATTAACATTTTTGAAGCCCAGTCTTCTTTTAGAAATACTTTGTGGTCTAAGTGCTTTTGGAGGACAGCTGATTCCCAAAGAAAAAGGTGCAGCAGTTCTGTGTTAAGATCACTGTTCAGACTTATTATCCCAGCCTCAGAAATATGTTTTCACTAACCTAAGAGTGTGATAAGCTGAAGGAGAAGGTGCACAGCTTCGGCATTTGGCAGTGCTTCCACTGGAGCTGCTGTGCAGGGGTAGTGATGGAGGATCATGAAGTGAGGTGTTCTTTCAAGTCTTATCATGTCTCAGCTACTTTGCAGTCTCTGGAGGGTCCCAGGCAGAGTTTCTACAAGCTGCGCCTTAGTGTTCACCAAACTGTACATGTGCTGCAGATGTCTCGGGCTATCACCTGAAGTTTGTGATAACTACAACACATGCTGTTTTGGATGATCTCAGTAGGGCATCTAGTATCTTATTTCTGAGGCATTTTTGCTGCAAAAAGCAATAAATTCAATCCTGTCATCATTAGGCAGGTGTTTATAAGTACTGCAAGGCTTTAATCTCTCTCCAGGGAGAAAAATACTTCAGGGGCCCATTCTACAACTTGGCATTTGCTTTGCGTCTCTGGCATGTTCCTGTTTCTTTCTATGTCAGGAGAGCAAGTGTGGTTTTATGGCTAGGACACAGGTCTTGAATAGTTTCCCAGCTTTGCCAGGGACTGCTATAAAGTGTAGAGCAAATCAGTCCCTCAAATCGCCAGCTCCAAAGAGTGAGGGTAGTGTGGCTTTTTATTTCTGTGGTGTGTTTCTTCTACATATCTTTAGGACACAGACCATGTTGTGTTAGACCTATGTATCATGGATCCAAAATTTGTACACAAAGTCACCATCTACTGCTAATAATAGAGCAGAAGTTTAATTTAATTTAATCAGAGTATTTGATAAATTGACCTACAAACAACTTTGCCATCATCCTGTACTTTGATAGTCATATGATGTGCCAACAAGAGATTCATGCTTGTGATGTGACTACTGCAGTGTCTGGGTTTGGGAGCGTGTCAGCGTGTACCAACTCTGGTTTCCTTAAACAGGTTTATTAGATGGTGAGCTAATTTATAACTGGATTATGAATTAATTTTCTTCAGGCCTACAAAAGTTTATCCAAGCATTGTCTCCCTGGTCCCTGTAGGAAGCACGGTGGTCTCTCACAGCCTCCATCTCCAAGGAGACAGTTTTTTCTGGCTGCAATGGTTCCTGGATCTGAAGGCAGTTTGCACCATCTGAAAGGCCTGGAAAACCTAAAGTCCACTCACTGATAGTTGTTGAGCAGTCATTAGTGAAACTTTGTGCTGAAACCTTTTGAAAAGTATTTGGGTAGCTAAGAGAAAACTCATAAAACAAAGAACACAGGGAAAGAAAATTCTTTGAAGAAGCTTTGACTAGATTGCATAGAAGGCCAGTAGCTTTCATTGCTCTCATTTCTTACCTCAGGGAAGAAAAGAACATAATTTTTAAATTTTGGGCCCTGGGAGAAAAGTAACAAAGAAATTCAACAGGTTCTCTCAAGAAAATTTTGATGTGCCACATTGACCTTGGAACAGCCCACCCATAAAGGCAATGTTAAAACAATTATCTCAAGAAATTGTGGCGAACTGAAAAAAATAAATAAACATTTCCAAGTAAACTTTCCATATTTAGAAGAAGATGGTAGAATAACATTAAGGCAATCAGGAAGACTATGAGAAACACAAACAAATCCTTAAAGCTTTAAATATGAGCTTATTTGATGTATGCATAAAGTCATGACAACTGCTGCCATTTGCATCAAGCAGTTAATATTTTCTTTTAGCTGTAGTTTAATTTTTTGCCAATTAATTAAGATAATATTCTTTTTTTTTTGCTCATTAAAACATTTACAAATTCATTGTATTATAAACCATAGCCTATAGTTAACCTTTAGAAATCTGTGCTGATGCAAAGAAGAAATTTCTCCATTGTTACTTTACAGCTTTTAATTTGTTTTTTTCAGGAAAAATACACCATAAACTATTTTTATTTTTTTCTGGGGAGTCTAGAAAAATTAAATTGTTTCCTTTCCTAACTCCCCCACTGAATGTTTTGCACCCATATAAGTGTGGATGTGCATACATGTTTCCCTCGCAGAAGAAGGTAATGTACTTGCAAACATTCATGGTATCTCTACTCACTTCTTTCTTGACTTTCTTGACTTTCTTGATGTCAGAGTTTCACACTCCCTTGTGCTTAAAAATATAAAATCCTGAAGTAAAATATGTAGTACAGTACCTTAATTTGGTATATTTTTATTCCAGCAAATAAATATCCATTCTATTATTTTTTTCCTGTGTTATAAAGTTTCTGTAATAGTGATTTTAACTGTTTTATCTTCTGAACAAATCCAGCCTTTTCTATCCATCTGTGTAGGCTGTGTCTCCCCAGTCCTGCTGAAGCTGGATCTGTGCAGTGTAAAGGTTGAAATCTTGAAGCATGAAGGAGGGCTGACTCAGAGACCTGTAGTTTAGTGTATGCAATCCTGGGCTGGGAATGGGGAGAGAGAAGTTTAGTCCTTTATATCTCAGTAATTTCTTGAGTCTTTGTTTGCATTTTTTTTTCAATAACTCTATAAAGTAAAATGCAGAAGCAGTCCATGGGACAGAATACCAGGAAGACTATTGAGTTTCTTCTGGTAAGGTCCCTCGTCTCTCCCCTGGTCTCTCTGTTTATGACTTCAAGACTGGTTTACCAAACCTATATATCTAGAAGGTACAGTAAGCACCCCTAACTCTCCTTATGGCCAATGGAAAACATAAATGGTGTCACTTTATCTCATCTTAAAGCAGATATTTAAATGATGAGTGAAATGAAGCCTCTACTCCTCCAGAACTGCAAGGGAGCTTTTGAAGACTGGTCCAGGTGCCTGCATATCTCTGGTACATGGACCCTCATGGTACTGTGAACAAACACACCTCAGGCCAGTGCTAAGTCAGAGTACCCCAGTTAAGTAGGCCTGACTTAATATTTTACAGGAAAAGCCTGAGTTGAACAACCTTTTGTTTCCTTGTTCCATGGTTATGTCTGCTGGAATCTGAGAAGCAGCCACTATTATTTATCTGTTCTCCAAATTTGGTAAGAATAGGGAGACTCTTCCTTCCAAAAAAAAACTCCAAAAAAACCAACAAATCAGCAACAAAACCTCAGGAATCACCACACAGAAAGAAGTGGATTGTGCTTGGTTAGTGAGCTGTATGTGAGGGAAGGCTTTGGAAGGAAAACAAAGGCAAGGTCAGTGCTTAAAAAAAGTGCGTACATAGTAGCAAATGGCTGCTTTACCCTGACCACAGCAACCTAAAAACTGTACAAAACTGCAGTTCTGCTCTCAGTGTGCAAATTGAATATATCCCAAAGCTCAATTTGTAGTCCATGAGACTGCAAATCCACATAGCCACTTGGTAATGCTGAAAGTCAGTTTAATGAATGTCAGTAAATATGAACACACTGTGGCTGCCCCTACTTTTAAAGGAAGAATTAGCAAATACACACTTGGGCCCTTTCTTCTTACTGGCTTCAGTGGAAGGTGATGTGGAAACTGTTAAATCATGTCTGGAGATTCTGAAGTCCTAGAAATAATTTTATTTGGAGTAGAAACATCTAACACAAGAGAAGATCCTTGCCATCTTCTCCACAGCATGTCTATTCAGAATAGTATATTTTAAAAAACTAATAAGGTATTTAATATTTAAGGTATTTCCTTCCCTCTAAGTGACTCTGAAAGACATAGAGACACATATTTCTTCCCTCCTTCATAATAAGGAATCAGAATCACATACCCATCCCTTGTACAAACCAGCTGCTGGGACTTGGCATTGTATCTAGCCATAGCAATATATATTATGGGCAAAACCACAAATGTGTCTGACCCTAAGAAAGACACAAAATTTTGCTTTCACAGAATGTCGGAAACAAAGTGACTCTACAAAATGTGAAACAGATAAGCTCTAAACTCTTTTCCCTCCAGATCAGTGCCAAGATCAGCCCAGTATGGGGAAGATGCAGCTCTGATCAGGACAGAAGGAGGAAGGAGCTGAAGGGAGTTTGCTGAATGGCTGTACCCCTTCCACGGGACACCACCTTCTAGTTATTCTTGGCAGCACCAGCTGCAAATTGCCTAAAAATTCTGATAGATGTACTATGCCTGCCCTAGAACCTGAGTTACTCAGCTTTCTGCTCCATGATTAATTTTTTATGTATTATTTAATTTGTGACTCCTGAGGTAAAGAAATTATTAGTAGCTGCATTACCCATAGTGTTGCAACCAATAATGTCTGGCACATTCCTCGTTCAGCTGTTGTAAAAATGCTTAGGGTTCCTCATCCTAGGATAAAACTAAGCTTCTGAAACAAATACCAAAAATCTTCTCTATGGCCTTTTCTCCAAAACCAGTGAAATTAACTGCAGGGCCATGTTTCCCCTTAGAGCAGGAAATCACTCAGCTGAAAGTATTATAAACCATTAAATAGTTATCAAGTGTTTTTCCAGGAATTTTTCAGTACTCATCAGAAAACAGTATCATAACTTAGATACACTAATTTTGACTCTTTTACATGTGTATGTAGTGTAACTTCCATTAATGTGTGTCGTGGTTTAACTCCAGCTGCCCCCCAGCTCCTCCCTGACTTGGAGTGAGCACTGCACAGCAACAACTCAAACATCAGCGTGCTACCAACATTGTTCTCATCCTGAATCCAAGACACAGCACCCTTCCAGCTACTGAGGAGAAAATTAACTCCATCCTATCCTAACCTATAGCAAAGTGCCTTTACATTTACAGAAGAGGTTCTGTAAAAATGACCTCATGGTCTCCCAAATTTTTCTTTTAACGGTTTCAGATAAAATTTGCCTCCTTGAAATGTTACTTTAGAAAACTGATGGTGTCATTCACTGATCCTACCTTGAATCACATTTTGTTTTTTCTTGGTTGCATTTATAATGAGGATGACTTCATTATTTCACTGACAGTGTTATTAATGATGTGCAAGAGGGGATGGAGACTGGCCCTTCAAGCGTTCCTCCCTTTTTATCTTGCCCTCACAGGAATTGTTGTAATTGTAGACTGTTAACAGAGGAAAAATCTGTATTGTTTGGCTAAATGTGAAGATATATCTAGATAAGAAGGACAGAGCCTATGGGAAGGAACCATATACTAATCTTTTCTGATCATTGTTGTATTTTAAGACTAATGAGAATTTAATACACATGTTGAGTGAAAGGATTTAGGCATCTTAAATCACTGCAAGACTAGATTCATTGGTGATTGCCTTCTGTTTCCTTCTGTTTCCTTCCACCTTATCTCTAGAAAATTTCTGTAGGAGCAACCTGCAACCCTAAATCCCACCCCAGAGTGTGTTGCTGTTGGGTGTTGCCCAGGATCCAAGAGAAGGCTGCTTCACCACATGTCACAGCTCTATTGCTTCAGCCCCCTCCACTCCCCCATCAATGCTGAAACTGTTTGCTGGACATTGTGTGGCTTCCCCAGAAGAAGTAGATTTGTCTGCATTAGAACATTTTGCATGTACAGCTTTGTCAGCTAAGAGTATCAGCAGAGAAGAAAGGGAACATGCCACTAGTTAAACCATCAGTTCTAGTCTGTGTTTTTATAGAAGCAAAAAGCTCTGTTGAGAGGTTTATCTGCTGTCATGTGGGTAGCTGGTTTAAACACTGTTAGCAAACATCTCTTGCCAGTATGCACTGCATCTCCACAGAGTTTGTTGCAGAAGCTATGTTTGCAAAGATTTTGAACTATGGAGAAGGTTCTAGCCACAGGGTTGAAGTGCCATTATGTTGAAAGTGAAACTTCATTTTTCCTAGTCTGTAGTGGAGCCTGAAACTGCATGAAATGGGGATAAACAGGCAAATGTACCCCAGTACCTTCTAACACTTTAAATGGTAGCTTGGCCTTTAAAGCAGATGCTTTGCAAATACTCTGTCTGCCTGGAAGCTTCTCATCACCTGCAGAGCCTCCAGACAATGATCCACTGTGCAGGCTTCAGCATAATTAAGAATAATTTCCACTGACTCTTTGGGCAGTTTTATCTCCTAGTTTCTTTCCTTAATTTTGCTGACTGGAGATGGTGTGTGTATATCTACTCTCTTGCAGTGTTCAAGAGTTCCTGTGTATGAATAGAGTGGATGTCTGGGAGCAGCAGCAACACAACTGAGGCTGATGTGTGGATGCTGAGTGAGCAGCAGCTCAGTAAAGCCAGCAGTAGGAAGGGGAAGAATTATAGAATAGTTTGTGTTGGAAGGGACTTTTAAAGTTCATCTAGTCCAATAAATGCAGCTGCTTTCTGTCCCGTGTGCCCTGTGTCTGTGGGCTACTGTGACCCAGCCCTGAGATTTTTCTGCTGGTGGTGCTTGGTGCAAAAAGTGAAATCTGAAAATCTAGTGCTGGGGATATTACAGAAAATAACCTTTCCACAGAGAACAATGGACAGAAGCAGCCGGACATCTATCAGACAGCATTGGCCATTCCAGTGGTTTTTATAAGTGGAAGAGTTCATATCAGAAATATTTCCCTTTCATCCAGCCTAGAACATCCAGGCTTTGCTGAAATCATTAAGTGCAGTTATTTCATTGTGAATTAAATGCCAATTAGCAGAGTGAAGCCATGCTAGAAATGGGCTGCATGACTGAAATTTTTAAAACCCATGGTGATCCAGACAAATGGGGAGTAAAGGGCAGAAGAATGAAAGCTCCTTTTCACACAGGTTTTAATGCATTTACTTGAGGACAAGAGGGAAATGTGTCCTAACATAAACTTCATTTTCAGGGAAATGCACACATGGATTGGCTGATCTATTAATTACAATAGAATTGAAGGAAAGTGTTACTTTTCACAGGGTTTTTAAACCACCCTTAGCACCGCCACTGCTATCACTGCTAGTGACTGGGAATTACAGGAAAAAATGTAAACCTGCAGTTTTTCCTATTTGTATCTGTTTGACTTGGTTTAGACTATGAAATTACTAGACTTGTCTGGTTCACTTTTCTTCATGGGCAATGCAATGTTCTGGCTTTCATATCCTATAAAAGTAGTGATGCCACAAAATTGCAAGGGAAATGCTTTGCTCCCACAGCATAGATATAATTAAATCCAACTAAAGTATTTTCATTGCCTGAGATGAGGAATCTTAAAAAAAAAAACTAGACCAGCAATTCAGGTAATAACATAAATATAGTTTTTAATACCATATTATCAGACTGTTGATGAGAATTTTCAATTGATTTTTAAAATGCTTTCTTTAATGAAACATACAATCATTATCATATGGTATAATGCCTATAACCAGCTATACCTAACAGGATTGTAATCCTGTTGAGCTGCTGTAATGGCATGAACCACAAAAGCAAAACCCAAGCGGTTTATCAATGTCAACAAACTCCCAGATGGAATTTCAGTCTATTATGCACCATTTAGCTGTATGCTATTCATTACAACATATGACAAAAATTATGCTTCTATTAAAAATGCACATATGAGAATATGTGTTGTTGAAGAGGGATTGTTTAAAGAGCAGAAGGCATCTTTTGCTGCAATGCAGTCTCATTTTCTGTGCAATGCCTTTTCAGGCGTATTTGCAGAATGATGGGGGAATTAGGATCAAGTCCTGAAAGAAATGCTGTGACTTAGGCTCAGTAGAATATTTCTGGTTTTGTCTTTTCATGTGAACTTTCCTTGTACTGTCCATGTGTGGTGAAATCTGGCCACCCTCAGAGAAAGCATGAGCTGGAGTATGGCAGTGAGAATCTTTGAGAAATAAACCACGAGGTGCTGGCCTTGGAAGTTGTCTGGAACCCACTGAGACTTTGTAACAGAGTGGAGACAGCCTTTGGATGTTGTAAGGATCATTATTTTGTAAAATTTCAAAACTAGTCAAACAGTATGGATTCCAAAGTTCAATGTGCGGTTTGTGCAGTCATGTCTGTCATTTTTGTTGAAAAGTCCCAGTGTAAAAAATAATAAATTTCCCAGCCTAAAATGAAATTCTGGTGGAAAGCAGTGCCATGAGACCAACATGAAGCTAAATTGTACCAAGTAAAACTGTTTGCTGGTTTGGAGCTGTCTTGGGAACCCCCAAAGCGTTTGAAGAGATCCTCAGTGCTTCAAGCAGCGCTCATCTATTATTGAAGTGGATGGACTCTTCAATATTTACCACTACAATGGCTGCATGAGTAAAGAGGAGAGGTGAAAACAGAAAAGGTTGAATGGGGAAGTGCTTTGCTATGCCCTAGGACCCTCCAGAGAGATGTCAATTCTGTGGATGACCAGTCCACCAAGAGGGATGGCACCTCTGGGGTCGACAGGGACAGTTCAAGATCGGAAGAGCG
>JAYDZK010000169.1:58047033-58074741 GCA_034509185.1 Euphonia xanthogaster | reverse complement strand
CTTCTTCTTCTTCTTCTTCTTCTTCTTCTTCTTCTTCTTCTTCTTCTTCTTTTTCTTCTTCTTCTTCTTCTTCTTCTTTTTGGTGGTTAGCACACCAAGAGTTCAGAAAATCTGAGTGTTTGTTGATGGAGACCTAACCCGTGGTGACCTGTAGGAGCTACCAAGGATGCTGCGTATGCTGCAGGGAGATTTTCAGCAGATCTCTCAGTGGGTTCTATTCTTCTCAGCCCTCTTGTTACTGGCAGGTCCCGCCTCAAGGTTTTGTTGAAGCTTGTGGTAATGTTAGGACCACAGTTTGACCTTGGGCATACCTATGTAAAACCAGCTAAGTTCAAAGTGTGACCTTCTACTTAATATAGGTTTTGGGTTGGATTGGTGTTTTTTTTTTTTGTTGTTTTTTTTTTTCAGTATAATTTCTGGATTATAAAAATAAAACTGTTGTGGTTTATGAGCTTGCTTACATGCAAGAGGAAATTGATGGTGGACTGTTTTATCAATGTTGATGTTGTGCAGTTCTTGGGAGTACTGCCTTCTGAAAGGGGAGAGCTCCAGGGCTGTAAAAGCAGCAAAAATCCCCAGAGAACTGGAGTCAAGGGATGCTGGTTATGACCCTGCAATGAGAGCTGCTGTGTGTGGTAAGCAAAATAATCATCAGGTTTTTGGTTATCACACAGAAATCTTCCTCAACAACCAGGGAAGATAGTTTAGCTGGGGTGAGTTCAAAAAGAAGGCAATAGGTAAGAAATGTTTAGTTTTCACTGCTGCTGTTACCAGGCTGTACCTCACTTTTCTCCACAGGTGCATCTGCAGACAGCCCAGGCTCAGGTTTTCAGTGGTAGCTGCATGCCCAAGGCATGTCACTGGTGAAACTAGAACAGGGTCTGTAGAAGGGGCCAACTCTAGGCTACCCTGAGTGACCCCATTGTCCCCAAACAGTGCAAGAGGACAACATGCTGGGAAACCACCTCTGTTGGTGCGGGATTCCTCATTATCCTCTGAACCACCAATCTCTGTTCTATTTAATACTCTATTTCTCATTGCAAAACTCATCTCATATACTCATTTCCTTCCTCACACACTTTCTGCTGAAACTCTGACCTCCTCAGCAGTTGTTTCCATGCCTACCAGGATAATGCCTGTTCCATGTTTTAAGCTAGGCCATGACATGCTCCTCTGAAATGCATTAAAAATTATCTCAGTTAACACGAATTGCTCTCTAATTCTGCTCAGTGTTTGTGTGCAGACTACATCTCTGAATTCATCTGGCATTTTTTTTTATTCAGGTATATTCCTAAAGGATCTTATGCAAGGGGAGTTTTGTTTCTCCAGACCTGTCCTCCTCCCCACCAACTTTATAAGACAAAAGAAAAGCTGGCTAATTAATTTTCACTTTCCTCTCTAACTACTGAGAGATCTGTTTACACTTTAAATGGGGTGGGCCAAGTTGCTCTTGCCCTCCCAAGGCCAAAATAAGAACAGACTTTAAAAGAAGACTTTGTAAGTACCTGTGTTTGCTAGAAATATTTAGCTTCTGAGTCTTGTGACCAAAGCAAGTTGTTCATTTGAGCAGAATACAATGGACTTTTATTTCCCATTATGGGAAATACAATCTCTGAGATCCTGAGAGCATCATTTGGTAGCTGAGGCTTGAGGGTCAGTTCAAAGTTATTGCTAGCTGTCTCCTGCTCCTGCTTTCCCTTTTCTGCCTGGTCTGATGAGAGACTGCTTCAGTCAGCATTTAAGTAACCTTTTAAAGTCTAAGAAAGTTATTTTTGCCAATTTTTCTCCTAACTTCACAAATTCAGAATGCTCCCTTTAAGATAATTTTGAAATACAGTGACAGAAATATGGGCTAAATAATCAGAAGAGACTCAGAGGATCTAATATGTATTTAAAACTATCAAGATATATTGTTCTATTTTCCCAGAAGTGTAGTAATGAATAACCATAAACCTGGCATGCTTATAATAATCACTGTAGGATATTGCAGTTTGCACTCAAGACCTAAGTATTTTTTTCTGTGACAGCATTAGTTGGTTTACATCTTTTCCATTTTTTCTATGCTAGACAGGTCTATGCATAAGCCATGTGCTATTTTCTTACTGTACAAATACAATAACTGGATGATAATGCAGAGGGAGAAAAAACCACATTTTTGTTTTTGACTTTTCAAATACTATCAACAAATTCAATTTGCATAAGATATTTCTACACTTTGGAAGATACTTTTTGTTGATACGGCAGAACTTTAAATTGGTACTTAAGGAATAGCTTGATATTTTTGTCTGTCTTTTTCTCAGAATATAAACTTGCTGATGACACTGGGCAAAGAGGAGTTTGATAACCAGGAGCAATTTCCCACTTCAACATCTGTGCTTAGACACACCTAATAAAGATACTGAAGGGGAATGGGTGTGTTTGGGACTTGTGGGTCTTTAACTTGTGGAACAGGGACTTTAACTCCCTGTGGGTGTCCTTCATTTTGGGTACCTGATCCAGGTTATGACATTATCACTTCTGTGTCTGTGACAAGCAGGGCGTGTTTTGTTCTCTTCAGGGTTTCCAAATGTCTGGAATATTGGAGGAGAAACCATAGCTTTCTAGAGCTTATTTTTATTGAATGTATTATGAAAAGGGATACTTAGGAAATGGCAAGTCACCAGTATGCTTATTAAAATGACCTTAAGGTCAGATTCTGCCACTGTTAATCAGAAGAGTTGTACCTTACTCCTTGAGGTTTCCTATTGGATTCTGTGGGATTACTTAAGGAATTCAGGTACTACTTGATGGGACCAAAGAGGCAGGGAGGCTGGCTCCTAATAAGCAAGCAGCTGTAGTGCAGCATGTCTTCATTTTCACCTTCTATTTCAGCTAGGTAAAAAGTATTTCAAATGCAAGTTATTTTCTTTTGAAAATCCTTACTTCACAGAGATGAAATTTTATGTAGCAATTATTCATATATTTTTGATCAATATTTTAATAGATTTATTTTTGTAATGTGAAGTCATCTTTGTTGCAAATGTATTTCTGGATTAGAAGCTTTCCAGTTTTTTAATTTTCAAAAATTCTGCAATAGAAAGAAAATAATTTTGTTGTGATGTCTCCTTGAAATCCTGCAAGTTTTGCAAAGATATTTTCCAGGGTTTGTTTGTTTCTTTTTTATTTTAATTTTATCAGGCCAAATGGTTTGATTTTAGAAAAAAGGAGCAGTGCTTCATGGTCTTTCTGAACTGGCAATTAGTGAACAGTGACCTGATTAAATATTGTAATATTGTAACAGCTGCATGAAACAGAATGGAGCCATGTTGTGGTTTGGGAATGGTACTCCCAGTTTAGAGCTCTCACTGATTGTCACCAAACCATGTGCTCCCTCCTTCCCGTGCAGCAGGATGGAGAGAAGAATTGGAGGTACAAAACCTGAAGATCACTGGCTGACACAAGAACGATTTACTGGAAACAGCAATGAGATAAGAAAATGACCAGTAACAGCAACAATACTAACGATGGAGGGTACAAGAAAGAGAAGAATGATTCACACAGGAAACCCCCGACAATACCTGGCTGCTTCTGCCACCATGCTATGCCATCTCGGAAGAGAGCCCTTCCCCCACCCCCAAAAAAATGACATGAAGTAGTAAAGAACAACTTCTGAGTCCCAGCCATGTCCCCTCCTGCCTACTGCATAAAATTACCTCTGTTCTGGCATGAACCTGGACAGGTTTCTATACAATTCTGAACATAAATGGGAAACTCACCAATGAAGAATTATTTGTACTTCTGCAAAATAAAGAAATGAGAACTTATTTACATGCTTTTATACACTGGGAAAAAGGAATGCCAGAATTAATTTTTTCTTGTTCTTGCTGGAGAAGAAAACAAATCTGGCTAAGGTTTCACTCTAATAAATAGGTTCTTTTCAGCCAGACACAAACCTCTTCTTTGGGCATTTGCAAGAACATTCTTTGCTTTGAGTGTTAGTTCAGGTTGTTGGACTTGAACTCAAGGACTTGAGCACTGCAAGAAGGTATTTTACTAGTAAAAGCTTTCATTTTTTTTGAAGTAATAAAGGGTTGTTGTTTGTGGGGCTTTGGGGGGTTTTTGTTGTGGTTTTTTGTTGTTTTCTTTTTAATAAGCCAGCAAATCTAAAAATGCTTAGATACAAGGAAATTCTATGATACACAGCTTGCAGTGCAGATGTATAGCCCTTTCAGAGTATTTCAGAGCCTGGAAAGGATTTATGCTCTGTGCTGGTCCTGTGCTCACAGGCAAGCTTAACGCTGTCTAGTCTAATGGTGAAATTTTTCACACGAAACACCAAAACTAGATTTTAAAAAGAGCTTAATAATGACTTAACTGCTTTGAGATGTGCACTATGCAAATGTAATTCAGAGGAATCAAAAATCAGCATTCAAGTCAGAAAATACATGATTCAATGTATTTCCCTGTGCCCTGTTTTCTGTGATCTGTTGTGACTGCAGTTATTGAGATGTTTCCTTTTAACTTCTCTGTGATGAAAGCAATCATGATTATAGAAAATAAAACTTAGAATTTAAAAGAAATGTAGGTCTGAATGATGTCCTAAGAAAAGACAGACCTTTTGTGCCTTTCCTTGGGCCAAATTATGCCTTAAGAGTATGAATGTAAATGTTAGTGATTTTCTCAAGTTTCCTGGATATAATGATAAAAAATCTGCTGGACTGTTTAGGTAACCACGAATAATTATTTTGTATTAAAGAATAAACATTATTTGTTTTTTTTTTTTTAACTAAATGCAAAATATTTTCCTCAAATAGAAGTAGAGACAAAGAAATTTATTTTTTCATAATCAATGTGAGTGATTAACATAGCAACTTAAATGCTGAAAATATATCTGGACTCTTCAGACAGTATTTCTGAATAATTAGTACATTCAAAGGAGGGTGAGGTTCATATCATGTTATATGCAAGACGAAAAAGATGTAGCAGTTTGCATTTAGGAAATCCTGAGGAGGAAAATTCTGTATCACCTATTATTTTTTTTTTTTGACAGTACAAAATTGTTTGTTATTGTGTATGTAGAAATAATGGTGTCCAAAAAAAGTTGAACATAGCACTGAAGGCAATATTATTTCCATAGAACATAATTTTTACAGTAATATCTCAGCCTCTTGAGGTGCATTTTTTCTCCAATTTTACCTCTTGGTGTTTCATTTTCTGATCCATTGATATAATGCTGTGTATCTTTTATGTAATTCCTTTCTTTTGCAAGCATGGCAGATTTTTTAAATGCTTATAATTTATGTTTCCTCCGAAATAGCCAGTATTTGAGTTATACTGATTTTGTTCTTTATGTTCCTTGGCTAAACATGGTGATGACAATGTTTCAGAGTTTACTTGCCAATCTTGAGAGAGCATCTGGAGTCTGTGGTCACAGGTTGTGCTCCTGAAGCACGGGTGCGATGCCAGCATAAACCAAGGTCTGTGGAGACTTTGCAGACAGAGCACAAAACGGTGAGACAGGCGCTAATGGAGGGAGCATCGCAAAAGCAAGAGGATTACTGGTCAGCTCTCAGGGCTCAAAAGCTGAGGGCTTAGGAAAGGCCCTCCTGGGTCAAACGTTCAACAGCAGTTTCCTGGGTTGTCTGAGAGGGTGCTTTCCTTCGCTTGGTCATCTGAACAAGGGTCCAAAGAATGATTGCTTTGAACCAATAGCAAAAAGCTTTTCCTGGTGTAAGGGGTTAAGCCTCGAGGTACTCCCCAGAATGGAGAAATCTCGTACCTTCCATTTTGTCTAAGTGTTTATAACCTCTTTTTCCTCAGGCAGACTGTCCCTGAGTTTCTCTTTTCATAGTTTGTGTTGGCTGGAAGCAGGAGGAGTCTGTTATATTTAAATTTATTTACGTTATACTCATGACTATTATATTTCTCAATTTTTAAAATGTCATAAACATTTCCAGTGCTGAGGGCCCATGAGCACATAAGCCCACACTAGCTTATTGTCCTGGTGAGACATGGTCACATTTTGGGACTGTCTTCTGCTCCCTATTCCCTTGTAGCTCTTGCCTTGGTGGCTCACTAACACTCTCATTTGCTTTTCAAATTGCCATCATGGTACTTCAGCCCTTTTGCCATAAAATCAGCCTGAACCCTCATGCTGTGTCTCCAAGGGCCCCTCAGGGTTGTGTTCAGACTTACAATTGCATTGGAAAGAATAACATCTTTTTTAAATATAGAAGAAAATTATTTATTTTCCTTTTTTAGCACTTTTTTTTTGCATGTTCTAAGCTATGTCATCTCATTCTACATTATGTTTGCTTTTGTGCTTATTATGATTTTTGTTTTTTTTTTTTTTTTTTAATTTTTTTTTTGTTTTTTTTTGTTGCTAGCCAAATCAGGTGAACATTTTTGGCTTTATCACTTTTCTGCACTTCATAGTGTATAATGCTTCTTGTATCTCTGTCTTGGACTTGTTACTTGTGACTTATTTTTGTGTTTTTCCTCTTTGGTATGGAGTCAAAAATGCATTTGCAGCTTTGTTGTTGTCATCCTTGGTTGTACAATAGAGTCTTGGGCCTTTTTCTTGTAATACAATAAATTATTTATAAGAAGCACTTCCAGGTTTTATGGTCTAACTTTTTCCTCACGATTTTTCTTACAGCATTCCTTACTGGTGAAAACTATTTTTTTTATGATTGATCAACCCTATTTGTGAAATGTAAGCTTATTTTAAGACAACTTCTGGGTTTTAGTTTGGTAACCAATTTATTCACCAGAACACAACTTAAAATTGAGGTTTACACTACTGCTGAACTTTAAGGCTGTAGAAAAACTTTTAAATAACCCTACTGCTTCACAGAAAAATTTTCTTACATGGGAAAGAAAGAAAAATTTTGCACTTTGGGATTCCAGAACAATTTAAATAGATACTGATTTTCCTTTTTAGGTGTGTTAGCTGATGCAATGGTTCTTTCTCCTCACCAACCAAGAAAGTGATGCTTCTGGAGAGGAATTTAAACCCCTAATTCACTGACATTTAGCAGGCTTTGGTGTGGGTTTGGATGAGTCCATATTTCAAGGAATGTGTATGAAGTTTGATGAGCACATCATCTGTCACTGAAATCCATTGTTTTGCTCACATTTCTTCTACCCATTGCTGAAAGAATGAAGACAAGGGTGATGTTATGCTCATGTCAAATCCCAACTGCAGATATCACGACTTTGGCTTCTACTCTCCTAACATTTGATACCAATCAAATATGGGGTTTTTTAGGATATGATTAGCTGTGCAATACTAAACAATACAGCACTGTGATGATTATAACTTTAATAAACTAGGAACAGAAAAGGTTATGAATTTGTTTTTCTGTCTGGTAACTGGGTGCTTAAGCTCAAATTCAGGAAAGAATTTCTATGGAAAAGCAAGCTTACAGCATGCTTAATGTCAGTCACAGGTCTGCACCACATTAAGGCACATTTCAAAGAAAAAAAATTACACATGGCCATAGGTGTTTTTAAAAATGGGGTCTTCAAACATAAATATGAGAGGGGGTTTTTGCAAGAAATTGGGAAAAAATCTGTGTGCTGGTGTAGGAGTGTACCCAGGATATGTCTTTGGTGAAGGGCAGTTCCCTTGTTTTCCTAGGATTTTCACTGTGCAGTCCCATAGATACCACTCAGGCAGCATCATCTATGAGAAAGTCAAGTAAGGAATAGGAATGTGGCAAGCAAAAGGGAAGAAACATAAAGCAAAAATTTTTCTTACCAGTCAGCTTTTCAAGGGATACGCTTGACAGAAAGTAACACAGTTGTTCTGCTAACTGGGCAGTCAAGTTAGAGATGCAGTCTGTGATACCTTCTTTTCTAACAAGCGTTTTCACTTTTTCCTTTTTTAATTTGAGTTGCCATTGAGAACATTTTGATTAGTTTGTCATCAAACTTATTTACAGTATTCTATGTCTGTAGTTAATTTATGAGTAGTTCTTGGCACACTTCGAACAGATGTAATGGCTTTGCAATGCATATAGTGTATTTCTGTTTCCTGACTGAAAGAGAGGAATGAGATTTCCACTGCAAATATTTTTTGTAGGGCTTCAAAATTTGCTTTTCCTGAGTATCTAAAAATATTTTTAATACTGTTTCCATGAGCATTCCTGTTTCTGTGAAAACAAAGTCAACATGGTTGAAATGAAGAGTTTAAAATTTTAAAGGAAAAATAAAGCGCTTCTTTTTTAGTGCAATCATCCAGCTTGACCTGAAAGTCACTTTAATCCTAGTTCTAAGGTTTCATAGGGAAGTACACAGCCACAGGCACGTTCACACATTACTTGTGTTCATGGAAGCATTAAGTGAATTTCCAAAATCCTGTCTCAGCACATGCTACATGCAGTGGGAAAAATTCTTTAAAAGTCTCTTTCACTGTTGGATCCCTGGTCCTTGTGACTTCATGTCAAGACTCATGCAGGAAAATGGAGTACCTAAATCTCAGGTGGATAAGCAGCAGAACTGACACTGTGGTGCAAGAATAATTTCATCAGACTAGAGGAAACAAAGCAGTGTTGGGGCTGACTACAAAACTGCAGTTTTTCAAGTTTTGAGAAGAAGAACTATGTAGCAGTTGTCAAATTTCTTAAAGTGGAAACACCTTTCGTAAACCATAAATAACGCTACCAGCAAGATCTAGCCCCTGAACATTTCTGAATTATATAAAAACAGGACCAACAACTTCACCTTTGTCCTCAGGATCTCTTAACAATATGTAGGAAAACATCACCCTACAGCTGTTTCATGAAAGATACTTTTTCTAAAATGCCTCTGACACAGATATCCCCACCCAGGTAAACCCCAACTGCCCCTGCAGCAGAACAGGGTGGATATGCTGGATGGAGAGCCGATTAGATCAACTCTCTGTCATGCTCCTGTCAGTCACTGTGTGTCCTGACACTGGAAGAAACCTGCAGCAGGTGAGGTCAGCACTTCCATGAACTAAACCAGCATCTCCCCTGGCTGCTTGCTAGCAGTGGTCAAGATTGCCTTTCTCTTGAGCCAGTTTATTTGGATCTTGGCATCTGTGTGGCTCTGTAAGTGATGAACTAGGCGAAAAGGATCTAAAGTCCAGGCCCAGCTTGGCTAGGTTTCTAGGGATTTTACAAGGAATTTTTTTGTTTTACTTGTGCAACATTTCCAAGAAATACTTTACTATGTATATATATATAAATATATATATACACACATATGTGTGTATATATATATATATATATATATATATATATATTTAGCATAGCTGTCTGTCAATTTTCATGGCAAAAAAGTATTTGGAAACTGGAGAATAATAATAGTAGAGTTGTTTTTAAAGGAATCACCCTACACCATTCTAGGCCAAACCCCTTTATTAAAGGTTTATGAAAATCCTCCCTGTTTTTTACATTCCAGTTGGGTCTATTAGCTTTTCAGGTTTTGATGATCTAGCAGGTATAAGCACTTCTCACATTAAATGCAGTGTTGACAAAGGATATTCACTAGCAAAGGTTTCATTAACTGGGGATTATACTGAAACCTTTTCCCAGAATTGCCAATAAATGGAGTCCTAATCAAAAATTTGGCTTTAAATTCTAGTGCAACTAATATAATTTTGTGTTTGGTTTAAAACTACCTGTGGTTATTTTCTCATTTTTGCAATATTCAGCATTATGCCATCTGAACTCTCAAATAGCATTGTTCCTATGGAGAAAAAGCAAACTTAAATCTCAGGTATGAACGAAGCTTGAGTTTAACTTCTGCTTCCAATGAGTACTGTGGAAAAAGAGCCCATTCCTGCAAAGATGGATAATTAACAAGTTCCCTCAAATGATGCTGTAGGTATTGGACACACTTCTCAGCCAGGGCTTGTTCCTGGAGTGAGGATCCTGACTTGGCACATCTACAGTGCGTCAGCACAGCTCAGGGGTGAGGAGGTGCCTTCCCTGTGCTGGTCAGAGTTTAGGGTGGGTCGCAGCCCCGAGGGTGCCTTTGGTGCCTGGGGGTTTGCAGCTCTCCACAGCACTCAAATATGCTGGCCTGGGACAATCCAGCACCATGGCAGACAATAGGACTTTTGCCATTGATGTAAGCAGTTTAGCAGTCTTGTTGGCCTCAGTATAAAATAATGTAATACCCTCCCCTGGGTCTCTCTTCCAGAATTCAAGATATCTGGCAAAATCTCCTGTTTTGCACTCTCCAGGTATGTGAAGAGACTACAGCATCCACTGGCTTCATCAATCCAGAAAATTTGGAAATTTACAGACCCTTTAGATAGGGGCTGGAATCTTTCTAAGTTTGCTTGTGCACTACAGTGACCTGTTTCACTCTCTTTCCAGGAAGAAAAAGTTCCAGTGACCAATTAGGGGATTGAAGGGAGGCATTAGGCCCTTGTCACAGTGCTGCAGGCCCTGATGCCTGCCCAAGGAGGAGAACCATGGTCTGGAAAGGCAATAAGAGCACAATCTAACTCTCCTAAACTCAGTGGGAATCTCTCCAAGGATCTAAGAGGTTTAGAGTTTACAACATGATCTTTTAAGATGAAGTTTTTGAAACTACCTGAGGGAGCTGAATATAGTTTTCTACTCAAATTAATAGAAACTGGATATTTAAATTCCTTCGATGTCTTTGAAAGTCTTGCCTCTAAGTAGCATATAAAGATCTGCTGTAACTTCCATTGCACCTAATTTACAATTTATAGTTAAGATGATGTGAACTCTAGAGTTTGTTTCAAAATGCAGTTCTTTTATTTACAGCTCCCTTAGCTAAGCCACTGTTTCGTGTTCTATGAGAAGAAACCAAATATTTTGTAGTAGTCACAACTGGTGCTTAATCCAAGTTAAGAAGAATATCATATCTCATGGGGAGAACTGAGACAGAATCATAAATCTAAAGTTGTTTCGGTTTTGTTTTTGAAAAAGAGTTTGAACTCATATCACCCCAGCCTCCTTAATGGTTTTACATAAACAATGAGGTGCCTCAAGGAAATCACCAGTGGCTCTTCTGTCAACAGAGAGCTTCATTTTCTCTCCCAGATTAGGGTGGTCTGAAGCTATCAGCAGCTGATCTGACAGAGTAAATCTGAAACAAATTGCTGTTGCTATAATCTTTCCTTGACATGAGGTGCTGCAGAGGAGAGAAACCAAATATTGTTGCATGACTAAACTGGCTTGGCTGGTGATTTATTCTAGTATATTGAAAAGCGTTAGGATCTCTGCAATTCCTATCTCATCTATCTATCTATCTATCTAAAAATTTGGTTGGGGTATATTTCTTCAGCCCCAGAATAATGTAAGAGAAACCATCTCAGTGCCTTCTGATTTTAAAAATGTGTAAAAGGTGTAAAATAAAATAATCTGAAGAATATGTTTAGGTTTGAGAAATGTGACAAACATCGTGAGGTTTGTTGGTTGATTGGGTTTTATTCCTTTAGGGTTACTACTTTGATAGAGCTTAAAATACTGTTGTATTTTAGTCATACTGCAGCTTAGTAGCACGGTAAAGGTGACTTCAAATGCTTGAAGTCCTGTAGCAGAGGTTACTGGCAGAGAATTGCTAATTTCCTTGGTACTGGTGGAGATTCCAGTTTGGTAAGCAGGCAGCAGCTCTATGTTACTCCTAGACTTCACTGGAGAGTTGTGGTTCAGATGCTGTGGCTGTTTATTGCCATATCTGGGGCTGGATGCTGAAGATTGATTGGTTCCAGCTCAGGAAATCCTCAAACACTGCTGGGTTTCATTTTTCTTTTCTTAAGGAAAGAGAGTTGTTTCTCTCAGTTTGAAGAAAACATCACTTTGTCCTAAATTTAAGCTGCTGAGGGAAGGGCCACCAAGGCAGGTCCCAGCACGCCAAGGCAGCACCATGCTCTGGCTGGGGGCAGAAGAAGGAGTGGTGGATTTCTGATATCATCCTTGAGCCTGCTTTTCTCCTCCTCTTGGTACGTGTCCTCCTCTCTTTGTGTGCACATTTACCCCTGTGCCTGACAAGCTAGTTGAATTGGTTCGGATTTTTTCATTCTGTTGGAAGAAATGGCACCAGTGGGAGAGAGGGTTCCCCTCTTACATCTTGTCTAATACCAAAAGAAACTGCATGAATTTGATTGATGTTTTTCTACTAGCAAAACAAGAGAGTTGAAATATTTTAAAGCCCAATTGCATCAAAGGATAAAAATTAAAATATCCTTACAGGAATTCAGGTTGCTGAAAAGTCAGGTCCAGTTCAGATGCAAGTAAGTTTTATATTAAAACTTGAGCAACCAGCCAGTATAATATTTCCTGAAGTTTCACCCATCATGCTACTTGTTTCTGCAGGGAGAGAAACATAACCTTCCCTTGCTATGTCTCAGGAAAAGTAAATAGTATTGTTAAGAAACTTGTCATATCACAAGTTCCTAATTAGAGAGGCTTGGGAAGCTGGCAAGTTTTCAGACTTCATTAAACATGTTGCAAGGCCCCAAGGAAGAAAAATCTTGAGGAAAATCTGCAAATTATATAGATGCAGACTGTCCTGCATCCTTGGACCACTGGACTGTAGAATGGTATCTCAAGGTGGGCAGAGAAGCTGCATGGACCAAGACCCAGAGCTGTCAGGAGTGTGGCTGAAGGAGCTGCAGCATGGTACTCTTGGTTCACTCTCCTGCTTGCAGAAGGTCGTGAAAAGCAGGAGAATTGTTTATCAGTAGATAAACCTGCTGGATCTGGCAAAACAAAGTGAAGGTGTGTGGTGAAAGCAGCCTCACTGCACAGTGTGTGGGGCTGGGGCTCCACCAGGAGAGAATGAGTGAAATGTGCTCTTTCTGAAGAGACTTCGCCCTTCAAGCGCTTTTGTCCCCTCTGCTGTGTGTGGATCATGTATCTGCCTCTGCTCCTGGCTTAAGGGTATCAGCTGGTCACTGGGATGCCATGACAGCAAAGGCAAGGAGAATCTCCTCCATCCCAGCCCTCAGCTGGAAGAAGAGTACAGGTACACATGAATTTCCCTTCACATTGACAAATTCTCCAAATGCTAAACCTCAACGGCATTTTGATTGGGATCTCTTTTAATTGCTCCCATTGAAGCTGTTGTGTTTGCAATGCAATAATTACACCACTAATGATGGTGATCATCAGTCAGATCAAGTCACTAGAGGTCTCCCCTTTCCTGTTTGTCCCAACATCTGACCTTGAAGACAGGGCTCTGATGGTCCCTTTTTATAATGGTCAATTAATTACTTTGTGCAATGGAAATGTCAACTGCAGCTTGAGGAGGGCAGACAGGAAGGACCATAACCCTGGATAATGTAGAGTCTGGTAGAAGCAGAGCTAAACCAACTTTCTCATACCACACACTTTTTAACCAGAAGTGATGAGAGGGGAGGCAGCAGCTGCACCAGGTTATCTGTGCTGTGCAGGGACTAACTTGAGGTGTGCTCTGAGACCTTCTAGTTGGTCAGATGCTGCAGAGTGGTCCAGCCAGGGATTAGTCATGTTCAGGAGTGAAGCTACCCAGATCTAGATTAGGGGCTGAATGTAATTTTGACTATAACAGGAGAATACAGAAGTCTGGCTATTAGTTAGACAAACTATTGCTTTATATTAATTTTATTTTGTTTAAGGACAAGAAAGGACTTCATTTTCAGTTGAAAAACATGACCTGAAACTGAGCTAATCCAGTTAACACCTATTTCACAGAAATGCCACCCACCAAGAGTTTTACTGAACAAGATCAAGAATCAATTTTTCAGTGCACACATTAACTATAATGGCAAGTTCTTAGCAATTTTATTCTCTTTCAGTGATTGCTTAACTTTGATCGCATACTGAATGCCCCAAAAATCTCAGATGTGGTTCAACCATCTGGCATTATATTATACATTTTAAAAGGTGTACTTAAGACCTTCTGTGGCTGGAATAACACTTTTGTGGAGCTATTGCTCTCATCTGTGTTCCAAATCCATCACATTATTTTCTTATGAGGCCAGAGCTACCATCACTAATTAGGCCTTTTATTTTGTTTTACTAGATTATCTGGTTTTTAACTTTAAGATCCCTTTGGCCAAAAAAACAACTTGGATGAAGTTATCTGAGTAAATCCATGCCAGCTCTCAGACAAAACTAGCAGAGTTGATTTAATATTACCACCTTTCCAAAATGTCACAAGCAAAGTTTTCCTTCTTTCCCAAGAGCCATGAACACCGGTTTAAATGCTGAAAACCAGACCTCATCATAGCTGTGTTTTGCTCTTTCACCATTTTTTTTTTGTGTTACTGTAAAAGCAAACTCTTACATTACAAATGTTTGATTACATGAAATTTCCAGACTTCGTGTTAGGATGATGTGATCTCGCAGGAAGCACAAGGAGAACACAATGTTCAGTTTCCTCCTTTTGTATATGAGTGGAAAGGTAGGTATTAGTCTGAATCAATGCTTTTGCATTCTCATATCCTTACATTTTAGAGAAATATATCTGTTTCTTGGTGTATTCTGTGAAGGAGGCAAATGAAAATACAAATGTAAATGTGAAAATAATGAATTATAGTAACACATATACTGGAGGAAGATAATAGGGTGAAAACAAGTACATAATGAGTTACAAGACATTTTTTTTTTTCTATCTTGGATGTTATTAACAGCAGCAGATGAAATTCAACAGGTTTGGGAATTGCATTTGGCTCAGCTGGCTCTGACTTCCCTGCAATCTCCTTAAAACAATTAAAAGACTCCTTATGTTGGGTTGCTTGTAAAATTTCTTCATCACTGTCTCCTTAGGTCTGAATTGACAGTCACCTCATGCTTCCTCCAGGGTTTAGAATCTCTCCACAAGAATTTAATTTCATATTTTCACACCAGAGATTATGGAAGTTTCTTTGAAGATATAGCTCAAATACTAGAATATGAACATTAGAGTATTTGTGCCACAGCTACATATTTGCTGGTATTCTCACTATTCTCACTTTGGTGCTGCCTGCTGGAGGTCGCTTCCACCCTTCTGGTGGAATATCCACCGTACCTGTGGTGGGGAAGATCAGGCACCCATCGAGCTTGCCTGTTACTCTGTCTTGGATCCTTTTTGCTTTGAAACTCTTCTGGAGGTAACAGAAGGTACAGATCTTGTTCTTCTGTCTGAGTGTCCTGGTTTTGAGAACCCTTTTTTTTGCCAGTGGTTATCTTGGACTGATATTCCCCACTGATGCTGAGCACTGACTGGAACCTAAGGGTGCTTTGAAATGACAGTTTCTACAATATTTTAAAATTCTAGGGATTAGCACTGTTAACATTTTTCTTTAGTGATTTTGAACAAAAGAAACAATTATTGCTCTGTTTTGTACCATGCTTCTTACTGATCAAGTGCATGAGCTTTGCCCAAGGCCACCCACCAAATGGTCAGGATAAGCCTGAGTTGAGATCCCAACTCAGACTCAAGCAGTGATGTTGCTTGCATAGAAGCCAAGCTTTCTATGTTGTCTGTTGAAAAGGGCTTTTGTGCATGCCTGGGACCTTGATTGTAGCCACCAGAAACTGTGCTCTGAAATGAGCTACATTTTCTGAGTGTTGGTACCACCTGTCTTAGAGAGCTGTTGAAGGCTATTGACCCATTCCCTCAGATTTTGCAAGGACTAAAAGTTTTGGACCTGATCTACACACTGTAGGAAACAGTCTGAATCCTTTTCACACTTTCCACAAACTCTAGCTTGTGAATTTACAAACTTGTGCATGGCAGAGAAATAAAAATAAATTATTTGAAAGTTTTTTTCCATGTGCAGTGTAGCTGAATGGTATCATGAACCATAGCTCAACCACCACATTTCCAAAACAATGGTAGCACTCTTTTTTTTTTTTTTTTTTACAGCAATGGTTTGGCCTTCAAATTTTGGATGACCTCTGGGATATTATTGAAATCTCCCATTTTTTACTGCTGGAGCAAACAGGAGAGAAGGAAAGTCTGTGAACACTACTAGCTCTGTGCTGAGATAAAAATACTGCTCTTGACAATATGTTAACTGTATTTTTTTCCTTCATCAGATGCATGTTTTGTTTTGCTTGAAGCAGCATGGGGTTTTATGCTGCATTTTTATAGAACGCAAATTCTCTTTTTTTTTTACAGAAGAGGGTCCCTCCTAGTAAATAATGCATTTGCCATTCCAGCTCAGCATTTATCCTCTTAAATAAAAACCTGACTGTGATTGAACTTATAAATATCCTTAAAAAAGAAAAAAAAAAGTTGCATTTCCAAATCACATTTTCTTCAGCATCCAAAAGTACCCTAGAGAAAGATCATTGGTCTTAAAACGGTAAAAAGAAAGAAAGTAGACCTCTGCCAAATACTTCTCTATCATGCACAAAGCCTCCAAAAGAAAGAAAGAGAGAGGTCAGGATGTTGCACTTGCCCCAGTAAGAAAGCTGAAAAACCAAACAAACCTGCAATTATGGCACAGTTTTCAGCAACAAAGATTCCTTGTATTAAGTATGGGCAAGATTTCCACATAAACCTGTCCAGGTCTGAACCAGCTCTATTGATTTCAGTAGTTTCCACAGACCTGTGTCAGTTCTTTGTCCCATGGGAGCTACAGGTATTGGACATATTAATAGTACGTCAATGCAAAAGGTTAGAAAGGGACTAAATTGTAATGCCTAAATGCACTCCCATTAAAGTGAAGCTGGTAACTGCAAGAAGATCCATGCTGTAAGAAAGGTCTGCTTTCACAAGGCCATGGAAGGCCTAGCTTTTGATATATTCAGTAATTTGCATATCTTTATTCTTGATTTTAAGGTCTTTGGAGCCCAACAGACTAGGCCTGAAGAGCTCTTAGAAGTGTTCCAGAAAGGGCCCCTCTCACACAGGGACTTTGAGCTCCTTTCCAGGCATGGAGGATGAGCTGCCTGGGAGCTGAGGCCCCAGGGGACTGAGCTGGTCTTGCTTCTCCATTAAGGGTATATTGGGCAGAAATTGGTAGCAGGAAGATGGAGCCATAAGATCCCACTCCTAACTGCCTCTGAAGCCGATGGGCACTTCAGATGCAAATCTCAAGGAAAATGCTTTTGGAACTATATAGAGGGATTTATGGTTTTGTGTCATAGGTAATTTATGTGTTTTCTTTAACATCTGTGCAAGATGTGTGTAATTTGCTAAGCTAAAAATATGACAAACATTTTAAACAATCTTTAAAACTTTCCCGATGTCTTTTTTCCTTCTTTTTTCAACATTTGACCAGAGATCAATAAATAAGCAGAGTACTTGAAAAATGAAATAAAACCTATACCCAGACCTTAAGTACTACAAAATGCAGAATTAAAACTGTGTAGCAAATTATAAACATAAAGCTGTGCCAAAAGCAAAGTAAAAACCTCTTTAAAAATGCCTATGTCACAGAAGACTGAAGTGTTTTAAACAAGGTTCCTTTCCTGTCAATTTTTGCAATTGTAATATTCTTAAGGGTTTATGTTAAGGTTCATTTGGTTCTATTTCTTTAATTAGCCAAAGCATCTACTAAAGATACAGATGCAAAAAAATTTCAGCTGAGAAATTTAAATCACTATATCTCATTGCTTAGACTTTCTTATTTTAATATGCAGTTAAGAAAACATAGCAGGTCTTTGTTTCTAGAGAATATTATATTGCATTGCAGCAGGCATAATTTCCCATATTTTGGGAGTAAAATGGTCGTGAATATATTTGCTCTTCAAAGCAAAATCTATGAAATATGTTTTGTTTATCCTTTTAAGCATGTCTGCCTGTACATATGTGCTCCTACTGACTATTTTGGGGGAACCTCCACAGCTGCTTTGAGTTGCCATAGTTCCCGGAAATATTTTTGTCAATATTTTCACCAAAAATATTAATCACAACAAAATATTTACATTTTTAAATGTAAATAGAGCACAAAGGCGACATGCCAGCCAGCTACTCCTCTAACTAGTTGCATTAAGCAGCTAGGAAAAATGAAGCAGGAGTTGTATGAGGACTGAGCTCGTAGTGGCACTGATTACTGAATGTAAAGCACTGAATACAAGAACTTTCTTGTGCCATATTGTCCCAACACTTGACAATATTTGAGATGACGGATATTTTTCCCACCTACTTTTACCTTAGAGGGTACAAATGTACTTACAAAGGTAACTCATGGAAGACATTTGAAGCACTGAGGTCAGGCTTGTTATCCTGACTTGTTTTAAGAGTCTCAACTTCATACTTTTACATTTATAACACGTATTTCAACAATAAAGGGGGGGATATATTTAAGGTAGGTTGGGAGAGCCATTAAATGTGTAATTATGGGAATGGCATCCACTGACTGCAGAAAGTTTGGAAAGCAGAATATGGAGAGATCACTCTTCAGTAAAACATCACCGAGGATAGAGGCTTCTAGGTAAGACAAGCCCAGCAGGCCTAAATTGGAAAATATCATTAAGTTAATGACCTGCATTTATTAGCTTCTATCTGAAAATCTTGGAGTCCTGTTTTCCTGTTTTTATCTCTATTATGGTTTTGGTTTTTTTGTTTTTTTTTCCATGCAAGGAACATTCTGAAAAGTTGAGAAAGAGGCAACTGCAGCATTATGGAAAAAAATCTCATGGAAGGTTATCACAGATTGACATGCAGTGATCTTTGTCTTATGCCCTTTTTCTCCACTTCCTTTTCTTTCCTCAGATGAGGAATTGTAATTGAGCTATTGCCTGACTATCATGGAAAGGGGTAGATTTGAAATTAATGTATAAAACCCTTCATCCTTAAATAAGGTTATTATGCATTAACTCTGAGATTTTGTCACTCAATAATCAGACTTCAGTCCTCACCAACACACACCATTTCATGCTCATGGCAAAGCAATCTAAGAGCCTTGCTTCAGAAAAGAGAGGGAGAACTCAACTCATGCAGCTAAAAATACTGTGCTGCCACATGGTATTTTTTGGCAGGGAGCTGGAAAATATTATTTTGCAAGGCAAGCTGGTAGCATTGTATTTGCATGGCTCAAAACCACTTTGCAGAAACCACGCTTTCTTTCTCTCCACAGACTCCCTCTCTACACTAGCCTTTGCCACGGAATCTGAATTTCTTCCCCAGAGAGTCTTTGAGCAGAGATTTCTTCTAGTGGCACCACTGGCCCTTCCCATAAGGATAAGTTGGCTGAAATATTCCTCAAAGGGTGGCTTCCAATGGAGGAAGCCTTTCCAAGAACAGTAAACACACCAAGTTCTTGCTCATGGCATCAAGAATCCTGTTTCAGGAAACACTGGGGTAAGGCTGATTTCAGTGTGTCACATGTGATTGCACAACATAACACAGGGCAAAAATGTGAGACAACTAGAAAACAAAATGCTGGCTCTGAATCAAACATATAAAGCACCTATTTTCAGCTCCACCATCTGCTATTGGTTTGTGGAGTGTCTTTCCCAGCTGAAAACACAAGGCAGTTTGGCACAAAAGGAGAATTCCTCTGGCTGGTCACACACTAAAAGATACATTTTTTTTCCTCTTGTGACTAGCCCATGTCTCTTTTTTTTCCTTTTTTTTTTTTTTTCCATAATGAAATAGGCTGGTTTGTTCACGTAAATAATGATAAGCTAAAAACCAATCCTCTTGGGAAAAATATTCTCTAGCATCCTAGCACGCAAAATAATGGCATTGCAGTCTCTCCTTCAAAATAAGCAGTCAAAAATTAGCAACTGAATTACATAGATTAGCTGAAACTTTTCTGCTGAAATTTTTTCAGTGGTGACCTTTTTTCAATTGCTTGATAATCTCTGAGATCATTAACTCTACTGTCATAAACTGATAAATGTCAGAATAAGTAAGACATTCTGTTTATTATTATTCATTCATAATTATTCTGGAAAATAATTATGAAAAAATAGTCACTTCGGGGTATTTAATGTAGAAAACAGTAAAGGAAACCAAAACAAAGCAAATAACCTTAAAGTTTTTTTTTCTGTGGAGGCCATGTGCCCCCAAACCATTTGCTATTTGAGATTCCTATCACTCTTTAGAATAAACTGATTATTCCTTTAGAGCCCTGATTTGGAGAGAGGGAACTGGTCTGAAATTCTTTCCTTTTTAATAAAGATCAAAGCCTCTTGGACATTTATTTGCTGCTTTCTTCCATGAATAAGATGTTTTTGAGTTAAAACCCCGTGTCTCTTGACTTCACCAGGACCATGATTTCACCCCAGCAATTACTCTAAACGCATTACTCATTTAATAAGCATACCACAGTAACCCTCTGCTGTTTCCGTACGAGCATCTCCCAATGCCAATGTAAACCCACTGCACAAAGCTACATTAAAGCAATATTTATGGTTGAGATCTTAACACAAAAGTCAGGAAACTCAGAGTTATGGTTCCCCCAGCCAACCATAACCAGAAGTAGCTTTAGTGTTTTGCACGGCTATGTCTATACCTCACAACGTACATCCAAATACCGTGACTGAATTATAGCTGCTGTGGGAACTATAGCTTTGGATTTCAGTATATTCTTTGCATTTAAATTCTTAACCCAGGTTATGAACAATTGTGAAAATTATGGCTGCAGCATAGGTTAGTGTCTCCAGTTTGCTGTTCTTGGTTACTGCTGAGGCTGCCATGGGAGAATGGTAAGCTCTCCCTGTGGTGTGGATGATGGGAAGCCTGAAGGTCTCTTTTACTTTGACAAACAAAACACTTTGGCTGCACTCATAAGGTATATAGGGATTAGCTTTTCTGCAAGCTTTGTATCATTCAGCAAATACTCTGGAAGAGAGCAAGGGAGCTAATAGGATTTGACAGAGATTACTTAACATGATTCTAATGCTAATATCCAATTAAGTTGGTCAGAGACAGGGAATAATAAGCTGCTTTTCTGTACATTTTATACTGTGTTAGGAAAATGCTGTATCATCACTTCAAGGGAAATGGGACTCTTTTCACCAAGTGTCCTCAGCAACAAACATCCTGAGATGTGAAAAAGAGAAAGTTTGTACAGCAGGCAGCCCTAACCAAAATTACTCACAGTGGTGTAAGATACTCTGTCCCATGCAACAAAACCTCTCTAGCTCGCATCTGCTGCTGTTCTTGGGCAACTTTCCCTGTGACCTACTGCACAGTTAGTGTGCAGTATGTTTAAATCATTCCTTTGGACATAAATATTCTGCAGTAAGGACTAAAAATAGATTTAATAGGTTGACAATAACTGGAATTTGATGGAGAGGTTTGCAGTAAATTGCAGATAATTTTTATAATGTTTCTCAAAGATCATGGAATTGAACTCTGAGTTTAGAAAGCTAGCTGACTCAGGAGTGGGTCATGGCTTGACTGCCAAAGAGGAGCAGAGGAGGCCAGAAGCCTCTCAGACTGTGCCAGTGATGGGCTGGAGCTCACTAGTCCAGACACACAGAGAAGCAAATAGCTGAAGGCTGCTGGCATTTGTCTATCATAAACCCTGGAGGAAAAGAAATTACTTAGGCATGTGTTTTGTCAGGTGAGAAGTCCACAAACAGAACCATGCTAGGCTGTATTTCTTGGGGTGTTGTAGCCTCATCTACACTTGGACTCTGACCACAATTTGTAATTCTTAGTGAACACGACCACTTTTCTAAGGCAAGTTATAATCTTGTCTGCTGGGAAACATCCAACCAAAGCAGAGCATGATAAGTGGAAAGAGAACTGCGTGCCTACTAGCAGCCACTCCAAATCATCACCTTTGTTTGCTTTCAGATGTTATCAGCATCCAACTGCAAGGATGAATGAAGTGATACATCTGGCTCACTGACCAAAACATGAGGAGTGTTTTCCCGTGCTCTTAACAGATGCCAGCAGCAGCACACAGCTGAACTGGCCCTTCCATAACCTAATCCCTTTCGAACATGGCTGCTGATATGTTCATACCTCATGGTTATATGTCTTGGCTTTTCATTTTATGTATTGAATTGTTTGGATAAGGTCAATATATACAGCAGTAACATTCCCTCTGACTGCACAAGCCCAGCTGCTCCTGCCCCATATTTCAACCAGCTTCCCACTCCATCTATATATAGCAATGATAAAATTGGATTGCACAGGAGCAAAACTGATCATTTTGAGGTCAGAGAATAGACATAATTTGCTTTGTGAATGTATATTTCTTTAGTGTATTTTGCAGCAATTCTAAACAGGTTTCAGGCCAAGTCTCTTCACAGAGGGCTTTTGCACAACCAGAAGAGCAGTACATTACTGCAGACAAGTTTACCACTGTTTTTCCCCTGCACACCTCAGTGCCGTGTGTGTGCAGAGCAATGTCTCAATGGGCACGCATGGGAACAAATCTTTTGTTTGCATGTAGTCAATAGCTTGGGAAAAAAACATCAAAACTTATTAAAAACTTGGAGAAAGGAAAAAAAACCCAAAGCAAGACATTTTTAGCTCTGTATAAGCAACATTTCAATTGCTCTAAAAAATACTTATTGGAAAGAGCTTGAAATATAAATATATGGACACTATAGTATTTTGCAAAAGGTCTACCTGTGTCTGCTGAACTGTTGGATAAGCTGGGAAAAAATAATTTTATACTTTTAAGAATAATGAAAATGAATAAAAATTGCCTACCAGGCTATAAATTAATGCAGAGGTACAGCATAGCTCTTGCAAACGGCTTGTTGTCTCATTCTCACCAGTTCACAAGTATGCTAGTTAGCAAAGCCAAAAATCTAGTATGTATCACAGAACTTTTAAAGCAAGTTGGAACTAGGTGTAAAGAGACTTCTCAGTGTTCTGTTGCTCAAAAGAGATGTTTTTTTTTTTTTGCTATGGGAGCATGTTTTTGGGCTTTGGGTTGAAATTGAGTTATCTAGCACACTGTTTATTTAGTTTTTAAGTAATTTCCTACAGATCCTTTGAATTCTGGGTGTCTCCTGATGCTAGTTTATGTGAACCACTGATATTGGTTTTGGATTTTTAAGAAAAAGGAACTGGTTTTGGTCATATTGATCATGAAATGGGGTTCTGTGATGGGGACTAAAATCAGGACTAAGAAAGGCATGGATGAGCTAGTATATAATGCTTAGCTTGGTGTAACTAAGCAAGATGCAAGCCTCTGCCCCATTGTTTTCCATGATTTTCATTTACATGTATGGAGTGTTTTGCATACTGTGACCTCTCAATTAACGTTATTTATATCTCAGTAAACTACCACGCTACTTTTCCAGATGTTCTAATCCTTTATGTAAATGCACTTATTAAACCCAGCCACCAGGCTCAGTGAAACCTGCCAAATCCACTGTGTCTGGACTCACAAACTCCATAGACTAAGCTTTATTTGAGTAAACTTGTTCTGTAAGTGTAATCTTACTTATCATCTGAAGAGTTAAAGTTTCACTAATGTAAATCCCTGACAAATCAAGCACAGATGTAGCTGTTTGCCCTCAGGCTCAGCCTGTCGATTCACTGCCACCCTTGTATCTTTTCCCTGCTCCTTCTTCCAACCCCTCGACCATCCTACCCACCCCACAAGTGGATTTTTTAATACTAGTAGTCATTTAGAACTGTTTATGTAGATACGTTGCAGGTACTAAACAGGACACTGGAAATGAGTCATTTGGGCTTTTCCCTTTAGATGAAACTGTCTCACAAGATAGTGTTGGCCTGTTATTCTGGGTGTCTGTTTTTAACACCTGGAAAAATTTGCTCTGTCAATCCCCAGGTGCCAGACAGATTGTTGCAGTTTGCCAGGCAATGTTCCAGATAAGGAGCCGAGCTCGATAAATGCTCAATGTAAGCTGGCAAATTCCACAAAGCATCCAAGGAAAATTCAGACAGCAGCAGGGAGGTGGTGGTGGGGTAACTCCCGAAAAACACCCTATGGAAGTAGACAATGGGGTGAGGAGATGATTCTTCATATTCCTTTGTCTGTGAGAAATAAAAGTTCCCTTCCAGTCATAAAAACAGTAGATTGAAAACTAAAATAAAATCTGCCAGGCTTCAAACCTTTAATGAAAATGAGGAAAATGTTATTTTTGAATTCAGAGGGTGTTGGCACACACTGGGTTTGTTTCTGATTACTTTAAGTTCTAAATATGTTTCCTTTGCTGGTACCCAGTTGCTATTTATTTGGCTTTAGTCTTTGATCTCCCTTATGCTGGCACTTCATAAAAAACATATTCCTGTTTGAATTCTATATTATGCAGTTAGTCTTTGCTCGTTATGTTTGCCAGGCTGGTTGTACATATAGAATAAGACTCTCTTTGTTTTTGATAGACTCCAGGTGTTTATCACTCTGACTTACCAATGGATTTGACCACAGAATATGCATGCAAGAAGAACACTGAAGAACTAATGGCAAAATTACTGGTTTGATAATTCAACGGCCTCCTATACCATAACCACAGGAGCCACACACATGCATGCGTGCATGCACACAGGGTGAGTTTTGTAAAAGCAAGGATCCTTTGCTTATTCCGTTTTCTTGAGGTGAATTTTTCATTCTGAAAATTAAGTTTGTTTCAGATTTATTCGCCACTCTGAGTTTTCTTTGGAAAGTTTTCGAATTTAGGCCCTGCTTATTCAATTCCACATGACAGTGCATTTGAGGAGTGTCCTGTAACGTCTAGCTGAGGTGATGCAACTCCTACAACTTTCCTACTCCTCCCTTGTAATTCCAAGGAAAGGGAGCATTCCCATCAGCCTGTCAGGCACTGACAGCTCCAGCTAACATGTTTAATCTGCATTGCAATAGCTTGAGAACTGCCGATATTAATTTAGTATCTCAGGTGAGGAGCCAAAGTTTTCTATCACTTATTTACCACATTGCTTTACAGTAGCCAAAAATGAGTCTTCCCCCCCCGCCCCCCCCACCCCTTATTTCTGGCTAATCCAAATTTTGTAGTGGGAAATTATAAAAATTCCAATTAAAAAGTTCTTATTCCAGTACATACCACCAAATGATAATTACCTGTTTAAGTGCAAAGGCCTGTGATGGAACTTGGCTTTCACCCTTACCTGAGGTCTGTTAGAGCTGCTGCAAAATACACTGCAATGAAAGCTGATTTTAATTTATCCTTCAAAGAGGTTGCACACAAATCATATCCCTTTAGTGCTCAGAATCTTTCCCTTTGTATGAATTATTTGATTATTTGAAATTTCTAAAGTAAATCTGAGATTCACTCATGGATTATGTTTAATCAGTGAGTCCCTTAAAACCTGTAAACTTTATCTGTGTTTCACTTAAATACAGATAGTTCAAAAAGTGAAGCTGCCTAGATATATTCTGTACGTGCCTATACACACAGGTGGAATCACATACATATGAACCTTGTTTTAGTCAAAATTACAGGTGGATCATATCCATAGTAAGTGATTTCACTGTGATCTAAGAGGTAACCCAAGCATTCCTCACGGTTGAATTTTCCTATTTTGTTATATTGTTTGTTGATTTCTGTACTTTAAAAAGTAGGGATGCCTTTTCAGTCTAAATGTGATGCTGCAGTTACCAGTTTCATTAAAAAAAATTAAACTTTTAATTCCAGTACATACCTAAGTACTTTGAATGTTGCATTGAGCTTAATATAGTTTACTAAGAGCCATAGCAGCGCTGAAGTTTGAAAGCGTATAGAGAATAATCTGGGGACAGATTTATCGCAGTGAGGTTCAGAATTACTCCATTTACACCTGCTAAGTATTAAACACTGATGTTTGGTTAATTTCATCTTTGTCTGCAGGAGAGGTTTCTCTCAGAGGTCAAACATGCTTGGTGTGTTGGTCGCTTGCTCTGTCGCCATGCTAATGCAGGGGTTTAGCTAACATCCATGGGCTTTTTCCACTGGGAGAAGGAACTGATGCGGCAATTCAGCATATTAGCCAGGAATGCATGCAAGCCCTGCTTTGAGGAGGGTAAAGAAAATAAATGGCAACAGTTTTCTTGCAAATATTTTGTGGGACTCTTTCCACTGGATCCCAAGTGTTTGACTGTCACAAATTCTCTTCTGCCTCCCAAAACAGCCATTTCGCTGCAAAATAGACTCCTGGTTCCCAAATTATGATCTGGTTCCAAGTCTGAGCCCAAGTTTGAGTCCAAGTCCCAGGCCCCTCCTGGGGTAGTGCTTTGGTTTTGGACAAGTCCTGGTGATCTTCTCTCAAACAGTGACTGCCATTATTTCCAGCAACTCATATAGAAAATGAGTTTAATTCCCTGGACATGGAAGAAGTCAGATTACCCTCTGGCTCTTCTGCTATCTGTGGATCAGGTACAGCTGAAGGCAACTATTATCGTCTGCAAAAGAGTGGAAAAAGGAGGGATAAGAACCAGGGAAGTGAAGGAAAAGGCAACAAGAAGATATAGCAGCTTGAGGGAGTGGAGCAGTGACAACAGCTCTTAGGTTCCATGTGATTCAGAACAAAATAATGCACAGAAGAAGGCAGAGCTATGAGTCATAAAAGGAAAATAAAAAGGACTTACCTGTCTGGTATTACATGGCTTCAAAATACTTTTTTTTGTTGCTTTTGGGAAGGTAAAGTTCTACCCAGAAATGAAAAAGCAACAATAGCAGTTGCTTTTACACAATACACTACAGAGCACTATCAATTCCTGCTTATTTTCCTCCCTACCATGACAGTTTAATTTAAAGGGGAAAATCTAATTTCCTGTGCCGATTATATATCCAGTTAATTCCAAATTCTCATGTAACAGTTAAAATTCCTGGCAATTAATGGAGGAGGCACAGCTCTGCTGATATAACTTAGACACATTCTCATTGAATCTCTGAATAATTTATGTTGGAAGGGACCTCTAGAGATCTTCCAGTCCAGATCCCCATCTCAAAGCAAGGCTAGCTTAGACTGTGTTGCTCAGAACTTCATCCAGTCAAGCTTTGGTATCTCCAGGATCAAAAATCCCGTACTTCCTATGGGCCCCTGTTTCAGTGTCTAATCACCCTCATGGCAAAACTATTTTCCTAATATCTAATCAGAATTCTTTTCATATTATGACAAGTGCTGTTTGTCCCCTGACTTACTGATGAGCACCAGCTCTGGGGATAGCCTGGCTCTGTCCTCCCTACCCCCTCCCATTAGGTGGCTGCAGCAGTAAATGCCCCATCTCCAGGCTGAACAAGCCCAGCTCCCTGATCTTCCTCTCACTCCAGGAGCTCCAGCCTGGACCACCCCACCAGCTCTTCATTGGCCTTACTGCAGTACATTCATATCTTTCTTGTACTTGGGAGCCCAGAGCAGGACACAGGAGTCCACTGTAGGTGATAATGGTGTGAGTTTTTCAGTGGAAGCACTTGCTGCTATCTAAATTTTGCTGCTATCTAAATTTCCTCACTCAGAGGTGGGGTGTGAACACTTTGTTGTGTCCCTATAGAGGACATAATGTACATCAATTCCCTCCACTGTGCATCAATTTCCTCCAATTTCCAGAAAGGAAACTCAGGGCTTATAGGTTTTATGGATGTGCGGATCGTTTCTGTAGATGTTTCATCCGCTGGTGTTTAAATTGGACACTGCTTCCTCATATCAGAGTGGGCCAGCAAAGAAGTCAGTCTCCTTATGGGTATGCATTTTATAAATATCAATGTGGACAGTTTTTGAAAATGCACTGCTAAATCTCATTAAAATAAGCATCATCTAGTCTGTTAAAGACTTAATAATTATTCCCCTGAAAAAATTCTCATTTTAGGTTCTTTTTTAGTTACTCTGTTCTCTTCCCTATAAGGGTGGTGAGCAACTGGAACAGGCTGCCCAAAGAAGCAGTGGTTCCACATTACTGGAGGTATTCAAGTCCAGGCTGGAGGGCTT
>JAYDZK010000169.1:58009369-58042544 GCA_034509185.1 Euphonia xanthogaster | reverse complement strand
CTTCTCTTCTCTTCTCTTCTCTTCTCTTCTCTTCTCTTCTCTTCTCTTCTCTTCTCTTCTCTTCTCTTCTCTTCTTTCTCTTTCCCTTATGGTTTTTACACCTTCTGAAAATGACACCTTTTGCCATGCTGTAGATATTAGTGCAGGGGGTCTCTGACTGGTGGCCTGGCTGCTGCTGCAGTGGTGAAGATGGGGATTTCCTCTGGGATAACCTGTGTTTGCATGTGACTGACTGCTTGCTCCTAGCAACCTCCCTGCTTTTTGCAAGATGTTTCCTTTTCAGTTTACACCAGAGGATGGGGATAGAAGAAAAGGAGCAGGACAATACTTTTGTTTGGATAACTTCCTCCTGCCACCCCCATTTACTTATCTAAAGCTTATCTGAATCTTTATGGGCTGGAAAGTCACAAAATCAGATATTCTTGGGAGTGCTTTACTGCTTTCTAGGCTTGGTGTGGGTGGACATACCGCAGGCACAGCTTGTCACGCAGTGTTTTGGTAGCTCTAGCTCCTTACAGCTGCCTAGAGCCCAGCTACATATGAAAAATTAAACAAATGAAATATTGGTGGAATTTGGTAAGCACTCTGGAGCACAGCCTGCAGCTCTGTGCTTGGCTTACTGCTTCTTTTCCAGGGGAAGGAGAGCAATCCCTTTCCAGTGACCTGAGCCCTCACAGCTGCTCCCAGGACCTGTTCTCTGAACCCACCATTTTGAAGCCCAAGTGTAACACAATTTCAACCCCATGCCTTATTTGTGTTCGAATTCCTTATAGAATATTCGCTGCCAAGATTGTGGCTGTGTCTTGGTTTTCTATGGAACTTAATGGAGAGAAAAAAACTCTTTCAGCCATTTAACTAAAAATATGTGAAATAGGATTAGCCTGTACCTTGTAAAATTTTATTTTAAGCAACTAAGGCCCTGATCCAATCACAATGAGGTCAGTGGGACACTTTCCACTGATTCAGTGGGGCTTGGATATGGTCCTAAGACATTATTTTCAGAAACAAGGACTGTGAGAAATATATCTAATATTAGAAATTTATTGTTTATATTCTTTCTATAATTAAAATGGCCAGCTGCTGTTAAAAGGCTTCTTCTGAGCTGAATGTCTGCATATTAAATTTGAGTCTGAAGCAAAATGAGAGATGTTGGCTCTTGACAACAAAGGCTTTCTGCACAGGGATCCAAGTGGGCTGGTGTCTCAGTTATCCTGTTCCACAAGGCACTGCTGCAGGACATATTTTCAAGCTCTCTGGCTTTCTCCACAAACATGACAGAAGTCTGCAGTCAGTGAGTAGATTTGGGAAAGCTGTTTACATATGACACCACTACTACAGGAATGCATGTAGCTGATCGGATCCACACCTCATTTGTGCTGTTCTTGGACAGACACAACTGAGCCTGCCCTGAAAGTAGTTTCTACATCTTTGGAGTCCTTAATGGCTTGAAATCTTGAAAGACTGAGACACTTGCTGTCAACATTAGGTGTACAGACAGCCCAGACCTCCAGATGGATGGAGACTTCCTGGAGGGGGAAGCGGCTCTTTACCAATATCTTAAGTAAATAAAAGGAATTGCATGGGTAAACTGAGGACATTTGTGTCCAGGCAATTGGCTGAGGTATTTTTTCCTTTTACAGCTGCTAAATAATGGGGCAAAATTACCATCTGTTTCCACCATCTATTTCACCCATGCATGGGATGGATGGTGCCTCTAGGCAGAAAGTGCAGCTTTTGGGACTGAAGTACAAGATCCAAACTGGAAGACCTAGAAGAAGTGGGAAAATGTGGAAAAAAGGAACTGATGAGGGATGACCTTTCTTTTGGGATGTGAAGATTGTCTGCAACTGCTCAGGGTCACCCATTCCTCTACAGGGAGCCAAAGAACATTTAGGGAAGCTGTCAAGAGACAGTCAATATGGCTGAGCATCCAAACACACCCAAATGCTGAGCACTGGTGATAAGAAGTGACAGCTGGGCCCCCTCAGAGCTGTTTGGGCAGGGCATGGCCCCATTTCTCATGCAGGCTGACGGGTACTGTCCTGAGAAGCTGAGTGAGGTTTCCTTTCCTGGCCATGGCTACCCAACACTGCCTTTGTCTGGGACACCAACAGGGACAAGAAGAGCCTGTGATGATGACCTCACCAGCCAGCCATGGGAACACTGCCTCAGGAGGTGCTGGTCGCCTCTCTTTTGGAGAGTTCCCTCCTTCCAAACTGCTATTTAATTGTGTCCCCTGCCTCCCTTTTCCACTCTGGGGAATCATGTCTGTGTAGACCCCTTTGTTTAAATCTTTTCCTGGTGAGGTTACATGTTCTTGAGTGCTCTTGGAGAGTTATGTACCTTCCTGAGCTCCTGCATGCGAGGCTACAGCGTGTGCCATTTAAGCAATTTGCACAAGAATGCTGGGAAGCTCGATCAGTGCTTCCTGCTGTGCAAGAGAGAAGAAAGACTTCAAACACCAATCTTTTTTAAAAATTACATTTCTTCCCATCTCAGAGCAGTCTGGCTGATGCTGGGCAGGAATCAGATGGGCTTTATTTCCTTTATTCCTTGTGTCCAACTGCAAGCTACAGTCAATACTTCTGTTACTACTTCTGTTAACATACTGTCTACAGCCAAAATTTGATCTCACTCCAGCCTCACACCTGAATGACTGAAACTGATGCAGTTTTATTGAAAGGTATGGGATCTGTTGGACACACATTGGTATCAGTGAGCAGTCACTCCTGCATAACCATTCCTTCTGGAACTAGTAATGGCTCACAGATTTGAATGGATGTCAACATTTGGCCATTAAGCATAGATTTAATCTCTTTACCTTCTGAACTTATATCAATTATGTAATGCTTTATATATTCTAGAGATCTGGCCTCATTTTTAACAGATTTTCATATAAAATGGGCCATCTCCTAGATTTGCTTGCTTTGGGTAATATTTTATAATAAATACTTGATATTTAAAGGTTTTTTAAAACTGAATTATTATTACTATGGTGGCATCCAATGCTTTCTCAGTGCTCCACCATGACATCAAAAACCACAATTATAGTGAAGTAGACTGCCTGATAACTATGTGTATTTTACTCATATAAAATGAACAAATGCAAAAATTTACACTAAAAAAGAGAAAATTTAATTTGATTTCACCAAATCGGTCTTTCCCAATAGATATGCTAAGCCCTGTTGCATGCAACTGATCCAGCAACACATACAACAATAAATAGGAATCTCTTTCCACTTAAGCTTCTCCTTATTTATAATGCATTAGTGGATGTGGTTGACACTTGAGGTGTAGAAATGGAATATTTAAATGTAATTTTTTTATTTAAAAAAAAGCCTTGTTTATATTCAATGAAGACTTGCAGAGTGTTTAAACACCACTCATCTTAGAACAGTTCTTGAGTGAGACTGATACTGGCCTACTATCTTTAGATCTAGGCTGAAGTTGTATGGTTGCTTCAGCAAGTGTTGTGTAGAGGGCTGTGAGGAAAATGCCAGCTCCTTCTCTCTGCTCATCTCGTCACACATCCACATCTTTTCCTTGTGCTCACATTACTGCTCATCCAACAGTGCTGGAGGAGCAAGGCACAATGGAGGGCTGGGTGAGGAAAAACTGATTTTCAGCTGGATCCATTCCCTGGTCCAGCTCCCTGCAGAACCGAGCAAATTACTCACAGCTGCAAGGGCACAAGTAGCTTCGGGTAGATGAAAAAGGGGGAAGGAACCACCCCACCCACCCCCTTTCAACACAGCTCTGACTGGAATAAAATAATCATGGAACTTCAGCTGCTGTCAAACAAGCAGAATTACCTGCTGAAGCTTGGTTTGTGGGGGAACAGAAACAATAAAAGTTGAAAGGAAGCTATAGGGTTTGATGGGGTTTGTCTATGTTTGGAAAAGACTTTTTCCTTTCTTAGAGGTTCTTGGAAATGTCTTCAAAACATTCCAGGATTGGTTTTCCTCCTTAAATACTCTTCAGTGTTTTATTTTAACAGTGAAGAGCCAAGTTCTTCCCTCAGATATGCAAGCAAATACTCCCACATCAGTCAGAAGAATTGTCTGCACATACCCTAAGTGCGGGAGTTTTCTCATTTGGTATGTGCTTTGCTTCTTAAGGAGAAGTCAATTCTGAGCACAGACTTTCTCCTATTCACAAAAATTCACAAAAATTTTGAGTTTTTCCAGCATGGCTTGGGGATGAGCTGCTCTCACCCTACAGGGAACACTAACATATTTCATGAGAAAACTCAGTGGCTGCAGAAAGATTGCCCACTAAGCGCAGGGTGTGTCAGGACAGCTAAAATGGGGAATCCGATCCTCTGATTAATGAGAAATGATGAAGAAGTAGGAAGAGCTGCACATAAGAACGGGATAAGACATTAATTAATGGAAAAGAAATTGGTGCATGATATTTGGTTTAAAATACAAGGACTGAAACAGTAATGTAGGTCTTTATACTCCTTGATAGAACACTAGTGGACTTAAAAATAGGTTTGAAAAACTGAGCTGCTGTTTTGATTTGTAAAACAAGTTAAACCAAACTTGACAATAAGGCATGTGCTTTAGATTTCCCTGGTTTGAGGCACTGTTTACTCTGGCAGATGTATCCTTAAGTGAAGCTTTTTTTCCCCCCTCAAAGCTGTTACATGGTAGACTGATGTTGGCTGACCCTGAAGCAAAAATTTGAAAACAGCACATTTATTTTCCTGCTAATGCTAAACACACATGCCATGCAGCATTTTTTTGGTCTAGATGGAAAATCTTCAAATCTGGACTATTTGTCCCTTTTACCCTGACTTTAATGTTTTCATGAACACAAAAATAACATAACAATCTTGGGGAATGGGAGTATGTGTGTTTTGCGGTGGGAGAGCAGCCTGTAATTTGCAGGCTGCAGGCTGGAATGGGCAGATGGGAAGAGCCAAAGGGTCAGCCTGGTCCCATGCTGTGTCAATGACAATGGGCTTACCCACACGCCCCAGCACCCAGTAAAGCTCACAGAGTGCTGCTGCCCAAAGAGGCAAAATGTTAGCAGACCTATAAATTCCCTTCTCTTACTTTCCTTACAACACAAGCAAAACACCAGGCTGACAGTCATCTTTGCTACTACTTGAACAATTCATTGGGAAAAAAAAAAAAACCAAACCAAAAAATCCTACAATTTGCTGATATTTGCAATTTGCTGCAAATTGTTGATATTTGCAGACAGCTCTGAAGAAAGATGACTTTTTGGAATAGTGGTATTGCTGGGATGTATAGGCCCCATGCTACAGAGATTTTGTGGAGGCCACGTGTGATTGCCTCTGTTTTAACAGCTTTCATGTAGGTATAAATAAAGCCAGCATACCTGTACTGCCACAGTCAATCTCCAAGACACTGAGTTTTGTCTCACTGGAAACCAACTCAAACGACCCTCTAAGTTGTGCTGGAGTCAGCTGAGGGTGTCAGGGCATGTTACCAAAAAAAAAAAAGCAACATGAGCTTGCTGACTGAAGTTGCTAATGGAGCAGTGGTTTGGGTGAAACACTGAGGGTCTGTTCCATGCAATTCTTGAATGGATTTGACTGGAATGGACTTCAGCTAAATGGATTAAATTGTTAAACCAATTTAAGGAAGTCCATGTTCAGAGATGAAAGAAGTTGCTTAAATTGGTGCCAATCCTCACATCAGTAAAGACAGGAAAAGATTTAAGAAAGAAGGACTTATAAGAGATCATTCCTCTTGATGAAATATCTAAATCTTTGCCAATGCTCACTGAAAGGAATGAAAAAAAGTACTCTGGAGAACTTTTAGCAATTAGTTCCTGTTTGCAAAGAATCTGGGTCTGTGTTGCTCTAGGGCGCTCAGCCCAACAATTTTAAATGTTTTTTTTACAAACTGGACTGCACCTCATTAGAGATGCCCAGCTGTATTTTTCTCCCTTTCACAGCCATGCACACCACTTTTCATCCTGTCCTTTTCATCACCTACTGCTTCTTTAGCAAGTAAAGCAAGTGAAAATAAAGCACAAAGAAATCTCGTATGCATTTATCAGTTTTTCTCCTGCTGTTTAGCAGCTGGAAGCACAGACTTACAGCAGCACCCTGAGACACAATGCTGCGGCCATCACCCTTGCAGATATTCTGCAGCCATCAGTGGTGTGTGGACCACAGATCCAGGAGCTCTGCTACAAGGTACCCAGGGATCTGGCACACACTATCTATTAATTTATTGTAGGAGGCCAGGCTGACTTTGCTTCCCTCTGAGCTGGAGAATAAGCTACCTCCAGCCTACAAATTTTATGGCTGTCTCATTGCAAGCAGCAAAATTAAAGTGAATCACACATTACCATCCCACACATCCTAGATTAAATTTGTGCTACCGTGTCAGTGTGAGTTCTGCTAACCCTCATTCATGCAGACATATTTCCTGCAGGTCATGGGCACAACCTGGAAGAGCCCTATAGATTGTTGTGGCTCTGAATGATGTAGACACTAAGAGCTATAGGACTGGCCTCATAACCAATGGATAAGGACTGTAGCTGAGCTTTACTTTAAAAACCACAGATATATCAAGTTTTTCTCCTATCTGGCTGGCTAATAGAGATGATAATAGGGTAGAAGTGCCCTTCTGGCTCCCCTCAGAAGAGGCAGCAGGGGTTAAAGCTACAGTCCACTGGGTCAACCATTCCCCAGGAGTGAAGCTTTGCAGAAATGCTCAAGGGAAATTAAAAGAGTAGGACCAGTGTGGCAGAACCAAGGTATCAGCCTGTGTGGAAAAAAAAAAATGGCAAAAGACATGTCTGTTTTTATACTGTTGCATTTTGGAATGATAAAATGATGTTATAGTCAATATACAATATATATTTTGGATAAAATTTATCTTCTTTTTTCTTTTAATAGCAAAAGTCTCACTACTTGACTAGAATTTCAAGAGCTTCAGTAAAAGACTTGCTCTCAAATGTAACAACTGAACCAATATGAGCTGGTGTCCTTGAATGCAGAGGTGTGGCCTCTAAAAACAAGAGATTCATAACAGTACCCTTCTGTTATGCAGCTTAGCAACTTGGGATTTAAATCAATACTCTTCAAAAGAAGATTTCCCATTTTACTTGGAGATCCACGTTAGAAAGTAGATTTTGTATTCAAAGCTGACCAAAGTGTAAATGCAAATACATTTGTATTAAAGTGCATTTGTTAAGGTTCAGTAAGCATTTTCCTCAATTTTTAAGTATTTCTGCAGTCATGTCTATCTATCTATCTATGTATATATATGTATATATACATCCTTTGGATGTGTGTTGTGTGTATATGTCTATACATATAAAAGATACATTGCTAAAATTCCTTTTATATTTTTCTGTGTTGTGGGAAGTATTTCTACACCAATTTTAACTCCTGTTCAAATAAAATAATTTGATTAATTTTAGTATTGGGTTTATTTTTTTTTCCTGCTCACTACATTTGCAAATCAAATGTGGCATACTGAAGATATTTAACATCCATATAATCAAAAAGGAGCGACCATTTCATTTGAGGCCAATATAAAATGAGCTATCTTTACTGTCTAGTTGATTGACCTCTACACAGGAAAAGCAACATTTCTGCTGGCTGGTGCTCTTAAAAAGTCTTCCAGTGAGAGCTGATCAAAACCCAAATTTAAGTTTCTTTCCTGCTGTATTATCACCATGATGCCTGGAAACAAGCACCAAAATAAAATCTCACACTCAATGCTGGCTTTTTAAAATATTTTTCTTGTGTCACACTAACACTGTGAGAGGGGCAGAGGAGATGGAGAAGAGGGGAAGCCTGGGGAGCATAGGCTGGTCAGACAAAGCACAGAGGAGAGTGCAGGTTCACCAACATACTTCCAGGTGAGACACACTGTGCTTGCCTCTGCAGCTGCCTCCAAAAATGATTCCTTGGGCCTTCTGGGATGCACTAAATATACTGGAGTTAGTATCATTTGTAACAAATTTGTAACAAATACAGCTCAGATAATGGTTCATACTTGGTGGTCCCCACCTGAAGAGATCATCTCACAACACCCGTGGAGATGCTGCCATCTTGGGCAGGGTCTCCTTTTGTTAGCAATAAACCAGAAAAGGGTGTTTCAGTCACTCTGCTGCTATTAATCTGAGCTTGCTAAACAGCTTTATTCAAATAGTTTCTTTGGTATCCAGCTTCATGGTACCAATGTTTGGAAAGGTGGTGATTTTTAGAGCAGTTCCCCTTGGTTATGGAGAGTTCTACCACACTGTGCCTATACATATCAGGGAAACTCTGATGTTCCCATTCCTTCAATGAAGGGCAGGAATTGAGTCTGAGATGCTCACAGTGAGCACCCCCCTTTTTTTTCCCTTGGGATGCCAATCTCACCCATAAATTTTCCTAATATACTTCGGTACGCATGATGCTCCCTTAATTTCCATGGAAGTAAGAAAAAAAACCAAACCAGGTATATTTATGCATGGTGCAAAAGCACTTCTTTTATTTCAAATGCCCTGTTCAAAAGACTTAAACTGTAATGGAAATAATTTCAGTTTTTCAGTTTAGCAGGAATCTCCTAAAAATCTATTTCATTTGGAGCAAAATATTGTCCTTTCTCACTCTCCTCCCCTTTTCAGCAGTGCTTTATTTAGGAGCTCAGACAAAAATTCAGTTATTCCCTCAGCTCTGTTATATAGCAGGAGACCTCTTCTACCAAGCAGCATGGCTCTCTGTCAGTCCTTTGGCTGGTTATCTAAGGTAAGTGTCACTGTACTACCAGTACTTCATATTTAGTGCTGGCATTGCTTATTTTATTCCAGAGGATTTTCTTTTCCAAAGTAAATGACCAGATTTAGCTATACTAAAAATTTGATGTTAAAAATTTTTAGTTATCCTAAAAATCAGTGCTCAGACTGGCTCTGAGGCGGAGCCTGGTGTGCACATGTGCCCATGTGTGTGTGACGCACTAACACCAGTTTTTCCCTACATGTCTGGGATCGTGTTTGACAGTGATGATTCCCCCTTAGCCACTCCACTTTTTCAGGCAGATTATGGATTTGGGAGGACTTTAGTCACATCTTTCCTGTCTCTGTTATTAACAGCGGAACAACGTAAAATAGCTGCTTTCATGCTCCCTTTCTACACAGGGAGGAGTGATCCAGCCTTGCACTCCTTAGTAAGGAGTGCATTTGCAGGGGACTGGGCAATTTCTTTCCCTGCTTGAGAGTGGTTCACTTATTTATTGTGTTTTTTATAATGTGTTCCTGGCTTCTACCTTCCTCCTTCTCTAAAAATGCCTTCAAAACACTGTGCTAAAACCTTGCACATCATACATCTTAGCAAGCCACAATCACATCTGGTTTAGAGCCATGGCTGGCGTCAGCTATTCTTCTCACTGACTTTAGAAGCTTAAATATTCAGCAGGGATTAAGACACTGTGAAGGGGGAACCAGCAGCTCTCTAGAACCTGGAAATTTCTAGGCACCCTCCTGACACAGGTGCATTAAGGTTTGGTACACACTAGTATCCTGGCTGCTTCACACTGGAAAGCTCTAACAGGAGTCATTGCATCTCCTTGAAGTGTAAGGTAGGGGACATCTAAGGACACAAGTTTCTGATGACTGATTTCATCTTCTCTTGGTAATAAGAAGTACAAGCTACTTGAATTAGAGAATAATATTCTCATTTTTCAGGAGAGTAATGTCTCATCCAATGGTATTAGAATGTATACGTCCATTGTAAAGTAGAACAATGTTGCGGACAATATTCCCTGACTTGTTTATAGGAGTCAGCCTTTCATCAAGGTGTAGTTATAAAACACTACTTTTGATTGTTAAAGTGTATTTTTCTGGAATGGATAAGAAAAAAAATAGGATCTTTCACAATTACTTAGCAGTCAGTTTTTTGAGAAAGGAGTCTGAGCCACAATCTTCATCCATATCCAAGCTTTCCAAGCAGATTTACTTCAGTGACTTTGATTCAGCCAAGGGGACAGACAGAAGTTCAGACTTCAGTTTCCCTAACAGCCAAGAGAAGGAGAAACAGATCAGGTTTTGAACCCAGCTCACTTCTAATATTAATCTGCAGAAGGCAAATGTTAACAAAGTGGAAATTTTGCATGCAGCTTCTCTGGCAGTGAAGTTTGAAGATTATCGTTTGGAGGCTATCAGAGGTTCTGACAGACAGCAGATCACTTGCCTTGGCCTGCTAATGAAACTTTTGTGGAGCCATACTGGAATTTAGACTGTCTCTGTGGTCTAGGTTAATATTATGAAAAAAACCCAAGGGAGGGAATTACTTGCTATTATTGCTGTCCCAAGTTTTTATGTGGCTGGTCAAGTCACTTTTGAACAATAAGAGCTCACAGAGAACCACTTGCCATTTCCAGCTGTGTTTTGTACTGTAACAAAAAAACTGCCTTGGATTATATGCCCTCTCAGTATCTTCAGTCATAGCAGGTTAAGATCCTATCAGAAGTCTGTTTGTAGTAGACAAATCTTTGGTCTCCTTCATGCAAAATAAAATCCATCTAGGAGCAAAACTAACTGGATTCTCTAAGAGTAAATTAACAGGGCAATATTTCTCTTTTCTTTATCTACAGTTTCTATTAGCCTCTTCTGAAAACAAAACAGCAGTTTGATACTTCCTGTCTGAGAACTTCAGCACTAGAGATTGCCTTTGTTTATTCCACAGGTTGTGTCAGATAAAAATCTAGTGAAAAGTGTCATACTGACAGTGAGACCAACAGGGGTAATTCTGGCAGTGCCTTTACTTACACCTGACTTTCTCTAAGCCTGTTATGAATTGTGACAGCTGGAGAAGGGTAATAAAATGAAACAAGAAACAACAACAAATAAGTACCTCAGAGAATTAAAGCCTCTCAGTTCTGATTTCATTGGGAAAGCAGACCTGTTAGCAATGTGTTATTTTTATCATCATGTTAATTTACCTTTTGCTTTTTCAACTGAATAACGACCACAAAAATGCTGTTTATATATTCTTGGTGTGAATGTTTGATTATTGGTATTGATTTTACTTTGCTTTACATAAGATATTTTACCTAAGATACATAAGATCATAATGATCAATGTCTTTCCTGTGTTACTGGCTACTGTGACAGCAATCTTAGATACATATAGATTGTGGATAAAATTTATCCACAATCTATATTGACTTTATATCCACAATCTATTTATGACTGAAAATAACTGAATGCGATGGACTTAAATAAAAACTCCTCATGAGCACACAATTTGCAGCATTGGATATGGTGGAAAAGATTTTCAAAAGCACTTCTGAAAGTCTGACTTTTCCCATGCTGAACCCATTACCCTTCTGCCCATCAAGTCCTCCCAAATCCTCCTTTTCTGTGTTGTCTCTATTGCTTTGGTCATGGTCCCGAGGCTGCTGTAGGAGGAACAGAGACAGAATAAGCACGTAACAGTAATCCTACACTAGCGTGCTGTGGCAGAGATGCCTGCAGCAGCGTGGCACTTCGGCTCTTCAGCAGTGTGCCCTGGACAAAGCCTGCCAGCTATTTCCCCTGCAAACCAGCCTTCATGGATATGGCTGTGCCCCTGAGAGCCGAAGGTCCCGGTGGAATGCGTGTGATGGGTGTGCGGTTGCGCTTTGTTGGAGGTTCTGACAAATCCCAGCTGTGCGGCCGGCTGGGGGTTTGCCGAAGGTGGAGGCTTCCCTCGTCTCTGGCTTTGCACGGCTGCTGGGGAGGGCTGCAGTAACATAACTCTACTTTGCTCCATATTTTTCCCATATTTAAAAGAAAATAAACCATATGAAAAAGTGCCCTTCCCGCATGCATAAGGACTTCTGAACTCCTCTTGTGCTCTGGATAATTGTTCTCAACTTGCATTTAATTTTAAAGCTTGCTGCTTCTATTTCAGACCAAAGAGAGACTTGTCAGCCATTTCCAATTACAGTAGTTTGCCTAAGGAAAGACATATTTCGACTTGCAAACCTCCTACTGCCTGTGTGTCTATACCCATCCAAATACACCTAGGGCTGAGAACAAGCAGATAATGACATTGTAGGGTTATAAAAAAATAACATTAGGAGAGCCTCCTGTGATAGGATAAGAGAAAATGGTTTTAAAGTAATTCTTTTAAAGTAAGAGAAGGTAGGAACAAGAGGGGATGTTTAAGGAAAGTGGGGATTGACTGCTAAAAGACGTTATTAAGGGAAGGAAGAGTTTGCTGTCTTGCCAACTTCAGATTAAGCATAGAATTGTTTTTCAATTTTTTTTTTTCTGGAAGATGTCTAATAGTCATAATCATTTTACTGACTTCAAGTCAGATTAGGCAGTCAAATTTTCAGGTCTTCTATAGTCAAGAAGTCAAGTAGACATTTAATCATCCCTTTTAATCCCTTTTAATTCAAGAGATCAGTGAAGAAACATCAAAGTGCTTTGAAAAAGTTTTACTGTGTGAGAGAACTGAGACAAATTAAGAAGGAGGCCCTGATCCTACACCAGTTTGTGACCATGAGCATCCATCTCCAGAATTGATGTTGATCTCTGCAGTGGACTTAGAATCTCTGCTTAGCTCAGGGAGTCATAAAGAGAAATGATCAGAGGATCAGCTGTTTTGCTATAAGGAACCAATTTTAATAAAGCCCTGCTCTTTTTCATGGGATCTTTAAAAAATTGACAATATGTTTCCATGCATAAGACTCTTTAATTCTTATAATCCTTCTGGCCACTACTGGGACTTTTTTTTTTCCCTCAGTGAGCTTCAGTTTTGCATTTGTCACTAACTCATGGTTCCAAGATGTGAGGGACTACCAGTGGGGAAGTTTACAGTAGTTTTTGTTTGCAAAACAAAGCTCCTGGGTAGTCACTTTGTGCCTGAGACAATTCTTTGTCCACTTGTTCAGCCCTGAGAGAGACAGAATGATACAGCCACTTTCTCCTCATCCTGGGCTTCTTCAGAGGTCCTGTCATAGCTGAAAGAGCCAAGACACCTGGGTAGGCTGTGAAATGACCCCCAGCACCATGCCCCACGCTGGTGCCCAACACCCTTTGGTGCTGGCACTCCCTGTGCTGCACCAGCTGGGCGGTGGGAGCAGGCTGGGCACGCTGCAGCACGCAGTGGCACGGCATGGGGACATGGATGGGCATGTCACCCTTCAGCTGTACTGCATCACAAGCTAGGCTAGGTTTGCCTTTAGAAAACTATGACTAAATACTGCCAATTAGTTGATAATTCTCCAGATCTGCCCCGGGTATCTTCATTGAAAGTGCTGCTCTTTGGACTGCTGTAGTGGCTGGCAGGGGAGACCTGCCCTACAATGCAAACATTTGTTTAAGCAGTGCTTTTAGCAGCAGATTACATCTCAGCAGAGCCATGAGTACTGATTCTGGCTGCATGAAGGCCTCCCTTGTAGCAATATATCTATTCTGAGTGTAGACAAGTCTCAGTAACATTAATAAATTGGCACTGAGGGGTTTCTATAATATCTCAGTTTCCCACAGCCAGTTCAGCTTCAGAGAGGACTCCGAGAGTTTTTAAAGGGGCAGACTGGAAAAAAATCAAAAGGAGGCAGAAGAAGAGCAGGGCTCAATGTAGACATGACAGGGATAGGAAGGGTATAGTTTTGCTGTCTCAGCCCCTTTTTTCACTTTTTAGATAAACATGTGACTCTTTCTGAGTGCCCAGGTACCATTACCCTTCCTCTCTCTAGCTATGTGTGTAACAGGTGGGAAGGGGAAGGATGTGCAGGAGCTGCACATGGCCCTGCTTGTATCCCCCCAGTTTCATCTACCCTAGAGCTGCCCATAGCACATCCCTGCCCATAGCACCTCTCTGACTCTCACACTAGGTAACTCTCTGATCCTGCTCCTCATCTCCATTGCATGCAGCTTCCTTCACTCCCTGAGTTTGCTCTGGTTCCTCTTTTAAGGGCTCACATGCTCTTTCTGAGTTCCCTAGATTTCCCTTTGTTTACCCAGCAACAGAAAACCTTTCCTTTTTCCACAGTGTGTCTGTGATCTTAAATTGTCTCTCCTTTGTTTTTTTTCCTTTCACCTTGCAAACAGCTCTTGATCTTCCCCTTAAATGCCCAAGATTCTAAACTCCTGCAACTCGCTCTTCTTAGTGCACAAAATGGTAATCCCTCCCAATTTCTCTTGTAGTTTGAAAAGTCTGTCTGTGTCCATGCAGTAACAAGACAGCATTATGCTTTTGGACTAAGAAGGAATGGCATATTTCTGACAGTCATACCTTAACACAGGGAAAGCTGTGAAAATCAGATGTGTGGTGCACTCTTTCCCAAGTCAGAAAAGATAAGATGCATTGGTTGCCTCTGTTTATACTTTTGTCCCTCATTGTTTGGAGTTGCATCTGACCGCAAATATAACACTCATTCTGGATGGGAAAATGTAAAATAAACCCCTGCAATTTCTCATTTTCTCTGGCTACTAGTATCATACCTTATACTTCTGCTAGTAGTAATTTTTAAACTTACCTGCTCACAGGGCAGAGTTCTGGCAAATTGCTGCTTTTCATGGTGTCATTCAAGCACTTTGGCAATAGCCACCCTAACAAAGCTCTCTCTGAGGCTCAGCCTAGATTAGCAGCCCAGATTAGCACAGAGGCAGAGTAAAGCAATAGGGAATAAACCACACCAAGATCTATATTTGGAGTGGAAAAACAGTTAGGCTAACAAGCTGGAAGAGTCAAGCAGGGAATTCTTGGGAACTAAGTGCATTTCTGCACTCAGTTGGAAAAGAACCTTCTTGTGTAAATAACACCAAAACACCTCCTTTCTTACAAAAAGAATGGAGATACAAAAGAATGGTGATGGACAACCCTTTCACAAGAGAACATTACACTGAAGGTGAGAGGGATCTTGACACCTGGAGACTGGATTTGAATCCAGATCTCCAGATGTCAGGAGAGTGGTCCATCCATTGGCTTTGACCCTCGTGGTGTTGGATGTATGCCCTTACAGTTTGGTTAAGCCACTGTATTAGCCAATTGGGCTGCAGAGAACATCAAGATAGCACTGGGCACCAGGGATGAAGGACAGAGCATTCGTCTGCCAGTAGCAGTGCAGGCACCAAAAGGTTAAAAATTTGAGACTCATCCTTCCAGCATGAGAAGGCAGCTGAATGTGACTTAGAGGCACTCTGCCATGAATTTAGTTATTTTAAAATTCATGGAGATTTTGAAACATAACAAAAACAGTTTAGAAGGATTAAAAAAAAAATCTAGAGTTAATGGAAACATTCAGTCCAAATAGAAAATATTAATTGAGGAACTTTGGAAGCTTTATAAATACTTTGAAGTTTCATCTGTGCAGCCAACTCCTGGAACTGTAGGAAATTTCTCCATTAGGTGGGTCACTCCACAGATGCCCACCCAAGCTGGTACTGGTCAATATCATGGGAAAGACAGGAGACAGAACTTGTAACAATTTGAATGACACCAAAAAGGTAATATATTTTCTGCCAATCCTTTTCCTCTATCCAAAGCAGAAACCAACTAGGAAAATATGTTTAACATCAGACATACTTTTTTCCCTTCATATGAAGAAATCCAGAAGATGAGTGTTTCATTATAAAAATATTTCATACTTAAGAGATACTGTCGCTATGCCCTTGGTTGGGTAGCAGAGTAAACAGTTGCATGAAAGTGAAAAAGTGAAAGTTGCATGAATGTGTTAAAAGGCAGTTCATTTTAGCTGCCCTATAACTACAATAACATACCTATTTTTTTTCATAGCCATGCCAATCTTGTATGAACACTCTCCCTTCCTGTTACTCTTTCACCTTGTCTGGATAGGAAATCAAATGCAATGGAGATGGGTGAGACCAGGAAAGTCTCAGATTTTATTGAACTTTGAGGGGTTTTGGAGCTAGTGGCTTGCAGAGGTAGCACTCTGTGGAGGGTTTAATCTCTAGCTCGGTGATTGCCAGTTGAAGGATGAACCGTATGAAGAGACATGAATGAAAAAGAACAACTACATTTGACCCCAGTTTTGTCTGTTGCAATGCAGGAATAATTTGCAGCTTGAACCATATTTGTTTGATTTGTGAGTAGAGAACACAACAATTTTTGAAAGAAACTCAGTTTTGCTGACTCCTGTGTTTGGAAATTACCTTTTCAGTTACTCAAACAGGAAAGGATAAACGCTGGAAATGTTATTAATAAAACATTAAGCCCCCTCCCTCTCTCCCTCCCCAAAACCCCAGCTCCTAATTCAGCAGGGGTCAAACAATAAAGTTTACAATCATGCACTCCACGCTGCTCAGCACTCCGAGCCAGCACACCAGTGACTGGCCAGATTAACTAATCTTCCTCAGCTTCGTCTTGGGCCCTATAACTACTGCGGCAGGTCATTAACCAGCTGGTGAAGCCCCGGCACATCGTACATTTATTCCCAAACCTTAGCAGCCGTTGTTGAGTCCAGGAGCCTTAAAGAGGTACTTCTGATGTTAGCTGACAGAATGTTAATTTATGCTCGCTGTAATTCAAAGGGATTCCAAGGCAACTGTAAACTAATGAAACCTGAATAACTTTCCTGGAGAAGGTTCCTTATTTAATCAGTTGAACTAAAATGGAAATATGTAAAATGAGCAGTCATTCTTTCTTTTAAAATATAAGGCCTTTTTGTGAAAAGGGAGATAAATGAGAACATGATGTGTTAGAGGAATGAGATGTAGAAAAATGTTTGATTAATACAAAATATTTATTCTCCCAAGTTCCTTGATTTTTTTTTAAACTCTGCTGTTCATCACTGCCAAAAGTAAAAAAGTAAAGAACGCAATGTCTACTAAGTTTGGTAACCTAGCAAAGGTATTGCTTTCAGCCAGGATTTGCTTTTTCTTTCCTTTTTCTTTTTTTTTTCTCTCTTTCTTTTTTTTTTTCTTTTTAATCTCAAATGAAAGGCTCTCTTTAATCAGATAATTGACCGGCTGGTAATTTTAGCCGTTTGTGACACACCAGTTGGCAGGTACAGTGGTACATAACCATGAGCCTTTTCCTATAGCCCTCCCTCCCTCTGGGACACTCACAGACGTGTCTCTGTCTTATCAGTCCCAGGGGACAATTCCCAAACATTTTGCAATGAAAATGCAAAGAAGGGGCCTTTTCCCTCCCGAAAAGGAGGACCAGCTGTCAGAGGTAATGACCACTAGTGGATGCACAGATGGCACTGGAGGGGTTCCCTCAGCCCACGGAGCACCTGGAGAAAAGGGGGTGTCCATTGTACAGCTGTTCCTGTAGGGGCCATGCTCTGCCCTGTTCCTGGGGCTCATGGCCCTTGCCAGGTTGGTGGGGGACCCAGTGGCAGCAGACACAGATGTCCCCAGAGTATACCACACTGGCAAGGAAGGCATAATCTGAGGGATCCTCCTTTTGATTCACCGTGGTCTTCTTGCTCTCATCCCTTCTCTGGTCTTCACTTTCAGTGGTGGTTGGGAGTGAAATGTAACTTGCTGCATGACTGACAGACCTTCAAGCTCCTCGGCAAACCTTGGGCCTTACTTTGAAAGGCCCCTGAAAGAAAAAGGATTGTGTGCTCTCTGAATGCAGGGCTGCTGAACCGCTGCCAAGCCCAGGCTGCTCCATTCAAAGGGCTGAGTGAATAAATGAGAATAACATCCTTGGGGACCTCAGGGATCGGTTTACTCTGAAAATCCTCAGCCTTACAAAGGGTCAGAGTCACAAGGTAAATGAAAATGGCTGGGAGGGGACTTTGATGGCCAAAATACTGTAACTGTAGAGGACTTGAAAGAAAACTCTATTTTTTAAAAAGTGAGAGAAGAGAGGAAGCAAACAGGGGGAATGTGGCTAGCAGGGGGACTTCAGCCTGCAGCCTCACCAGAAGGGAGAGGGGAGAGGAGAGCGATCTCTGAAATACTGCTATGGGCAGTGGCTGTAGCAAGGGAGAGCCTCTCTGCTGCCCAATGCCTCAGTGCAACAAAGGTATTTCCTTTGGGTAATGATAAGCACAATAGAACAGAGCAGCATTTCACTCACTTGATAAGTAACCAACAGATCTCAAGACATGGAGGGCTGAGCAAATGGCATTAGGGATGTGACTACACCATGTCCTCAAAGAAACTGAAGAAAATTGCACCTAAGTGCAATTCAGATATTTTTGGTGTTTCAGTTAAAAAAATGAACATATAAGCTAATGCAGAAGCATTTTAAAATGGATATTTTGGAAATAACTTTTCAGTGGTATGGAAGACAAGGATGTGAATGTGTTCACCCACTTTGAGTCTGTTTAAAATTGTCAAAGTCAGTAAGTTGTATAAGGCCAGATGCACATTAACATCTTGAGACCATTGGGAATTAGACACCTAAACACTTCAGTCTCTAAATCTCTGGCTCTTGTTGGTCTCTTCTCTTTACCTTTAGTTCTCTGAGCAACTCCATTAATACTGACAGTAGTTAAGTTAAACACAGTCCTAAACATTTGCAGGATCAGGATGTGTGTGAGTTAAAGCAGTTGCAGTTTCTTATTAGCTGTTTGTACTGTGCCTGGCATCTGGGCCTCATCTCAGCTTGAGTTAATGCAATTCAAGTCATAGTAATTTAAAAAATAGGTTAAATACTGAATTATAAATATCTTCTGACAGATTATCTACTGCTGGTGAAATATTTTTTCAAGTTCTTAAGGCCAAGATACTCAGCTGACAAGTGCACAGCTTTGGTCAGACTGCTTCTGTCTCAATGATCATTGCACCTCAGCTAAGGGAGAAGTTTTATGTGCAGCTGAACTCATTTGTGCCCTCACATGTCAAAAGTGATACCTGTAGGCTACTGAGAGACAGTTACAGGCATGTCTCCCTCCTCAGCTGTCAGTAAAGACTCTGCTATCTACAGATAGTTTCCTTTTGCAAAGTTATTTATTTCTGTAACATAAGAGGGAGAAAAGAATATCCTACTGAAAACAGAGAAATTCAAGTTTGTTTGATTTAGACATTCAGATCAAGGTCCATACTCCATGAAAAAGAGTCTTACTTTAACTTCCACCAGGCTTCATGTTGTCATATAGGCTCCATGACTTGTAACTGCTGTTTATAACATACTTTTGTTGATTGGCATGTTAGTACCCCATACTAGTCCACAAAATAACAGTGGGCAGAGAAATGCAGGATCCTGTTTTGTGTTTCCTACACACCAGCTGCAATACTGTTCCTCTGATCAAAGTTCCTCTGCCTTGGGATTCAGATGGGGAAGAACCTGTCAGCCTCAGACAGCACTACAGACAGTAGTGTTTTTTAGGCTTAAAACAAGAAGGTTGAGCTCACCAGTAGTGTACTCCAGTGAGTAGCTAGACCCTTCATTTGAAAGTACAGATAAAACCTACCTCAAGCTGTTTTGTTTTGTGTAGTGGGTTGCTATCAGAGTTGATGGGACTGGAGAGGAAGTAAAATTGCATCCACATGGGCAAACACTAATAGGAGACTTTTTTTCAATCCAGAAATATTTGAGGCTTTTCTAAAGGTTTATTTTTTCTGCATCATTTTTTTTAAGTGTATAGGCTTAAATCCTTGTACTCAACAGAAAAGACATCACAGGCTTGTGATCCAGTTTCTGTGTCAAATATTAGAAACATCAAGGGAACACATATATAACTTCTCTGTACCTTAGTTTCATCTACATAGTGCAGGAACAGAAGCACTAGTTTAATCCTACAGGCTGTGCTAAAGAGGTACAACTGTAGAAATCTTATTTTTGGCAGATAAATTAATGGAGGAAAAAAGGGCTTTGTTACAGAGCACACCAGAAGAAAGTTCATAGTTTATTTTTAAACAAAAGCAAGTAGTTCACAAAACTCAGGGTGGGTTTTCTAATAGACTGGGTGCTTAACCCAGGGTTTGGGCTCTCTTTGTGGATGCTCTGAAGTCCAATATGGAGCAACGTCATGCTTCAGCATACCCAATATGAGGGTATGCCACCTGTTTTCCCACAACAGTGGGAGCTTTCCTACCTCTGAGATCTCTATCACCTTTGTCAAATTTAGCTGATGTAGGCCAAAGGGCTCAGAAGTTATTGAAGTATCTCATGTTGATATAAGACTCATTTCCTTAGGAAATCAGGCTGAGAAAGCAGTTGGGTTCAGAGTACACTCGAGGCTGTAACATGCCATAACTCACTGTAGCTGTGAGCATCACTGCATAAATGAACACAAATGCACATGTGTTTCCTAATGCCTACTGGAAGCAATAAGCAGAACCAATAATGTACATGTAATTGTATTTATTTTTCACAAATGTCTTTTAAGAAAGGATTCTCTTAAACCAACAATTTGAGAAATGGCCCAAGCTGGGATTTAGCTCAATTATGTTGTGTACGATTATATAATAGACATTTTTTCTGGGAGAAGAAACTCAAGTTGCACATGGAGTTCATTAAAATAGGACTAATGGTTTCAATCATGTTTCTAATAGTGTGGAATAGCTGGTCAGCAATGTGGGCTGCGGATAAGCCCGTGTGATATCTGCTGAAACATATGTGCTTTTGTTTCCCCTCCTCATGACGAGCAAACTGCTGCTAAAAAGTTTTATTTTTACAAATGTGAATAAGGAGAAACATGAATGAAGAAAAATATGAATGACTATGAAGAGTAAACATGATAAGTATATACAAAGCCTTGCTACAGACGTGTTCAGGTAGGTAGCTGTACCTGCTGTGGAGTGGACAGTTGATATTCCTCTGCAATGCACTCATAGGGAAGGACAGTGTCAGGGCAGTACAAGTCAGATTTTCTTATAAAGTGCCAACTTGTTCTTAGCCTCAAGCTGAGAAGAAGCAGAATGGTGCACCTTAACTTACTAATTAAGCGCCAACATTTTTTTTTTAAAGTAATCCTTGTTTTCACAATGTCTTCAATCAATTTTTTAAAAGTGTATATCAGGCAAAGAGTTTTTGATATTTCACTTTTCTTTGGCGTTGCAGGGTTTTTGTTTATGTGGGGACGGGGAGCAGCTGCCCCACATACAGTGCCCCTCAGGCTATTTTTTTTACCTTGAAAACCTTTGCAAGTTACACTCTCCTAGTTTTGTTTTTCCAGTGTTCCCCAGCAGCAAAATTTTGGAGTTTCATTCCAAGTAACGTGCTCGGGGCCAGACCAATGCTTTTCATCCAAGGCTGTGGATTTAGCTTCAGCCTTCAGAGGGCAGCCCAGGGCAGCAGACAGCACACTGCAACTTCCTCTTTGTCATATTTTATTCTGAGCTCTTTCCTGGATGGCAGTATTGATTAATGTCATTATTTCCTATGTGGTGTGCCTGGGCAAGGCAATATCTGAGTGTGGCTCTCCCTCTGTGGACATAACGGCATGACCAAAATGCAAGGAGATGGCTGTGGTTCCGCTGGACAGGCTATTGTGGGAGATCTATAGAAGAGAAAAAAGAATCCCCTTTGCTATGTTGTGTTTCTGTGCAACACAAACTTATCTATAGACATGGGTACAACACTTCTGTTTTCAGAAGGGAAAGCTGCACATAATTTCTCCAAGAATTAATACGAGACTCTCTCATGTTTAAATTTTAGTTATGATTAATTCTGCTGGTATGATGGAGACAGTGAGTTCAGTGTGCCTTCCCCAAAACAAAACAGGGCTTGTTTAATTTAATTCAAAAATCCAATAAAAATGGTTTAGATAAATGTTGAAAGACCCATTGGTTTCCACCGGGCATACCACATAACCAGTTGGCATCCTATCTACTTTCCTCATCTTCCTTTTAATTCTCTCTTTTCCCTTGATTTCTACTATCAACTTTCACACAACTCTGCTATTTTTTATAGTTGCCCCAGGCCTACATGTTCTATAGATCAAGCCACTTCTAATAAGAAAAAATAGTTGATTTATAAAAACATTAACATGATGGGCACTGGAGGAGGGGGGTGGAGGTGGGTGGAAATCCTACAGAATTTTCTTAGAATAGCATAGAATCATAGAATCTTTAAGGCTGGAAAAGACCTCCAAGATCACTGGACACAACCTTTGACTAAGAACCACCATCTCAACTAAACCACATCACATCCCAGTCATTCTTGAACACTTCCAGAGATGGTGACTCCACAATCTCTCAGGACAGCCTATTCCAATGCTTAATTACCCTTTCAGTGAAGCAGTTGTTCCTGAAGTCCAACCTGAACCTCTCTTGATGCAGCTTGAGGCCATTTCTTCTCATCCCATCACTTGGTACCTGGGTGAAGAGGCCAACCCCCCACATGGTTACACCCTCCTTTCAGGCAGCTGTAGTGAGTGATAAGGTGTCCCCTGAGCCTCCTTTCCTCCAGGCCAAACAACCCCAGCACCCTCAAACTCTCCTTATAAGACTTACTCTCCAGACCCTTCTCCAGCTCTGATGTCCTCTAACACGCTCCAGCACCTCAATGTCTTCCTTGTTTTGAGGGGCCCAAAACTGGACACAGCACTTGAGGTGCAGCCTCACCAGTGCCGAGTACAAAGGGACAATGACCTCCCTGCTCCTACTGGCCACACTATTGCTGATACAGCCAGGATGCCATCTGCCCTCTTGGCGTCCCAGGCACACTGCTGGCTCATGTTCAGCTACTGTCAACCAGCACCCCAAGGTTTTTTTCCATCACTCTACTCTGTAGGTCTGCCTGGGATTGTCGGGACCCAGGTGCAGGACCCTTTGCCCCCTTATTCTTGATGATCCATTTAATTTCCTTGTTACTATGCCTAAAAGACAACCTTCATTAAAATTGCTGGAGAAAATGCCCCTCTAACCTAATTGAGGGATTTTACCTCTAGTTGAAATGTTGGCTTCTTTCTGCTCAGTCCTTCTCTGCAATTAAGAGTGGTCTTGGAGCTTGCTTCTGGTGGAAAAACTCAGAATTTTGGCTTTTTTTCTGGCTAGCCATGGCATGCAGGGCAGAGAAAATGCTGGAAGGAAAAGATGCTTTTAAATCACTGTTTTCCTTATGTGTTGTGAAACCATGGCAGAGCCAGGAGGGAAAAGGAAGGTTTTACAATTGTGAGTGCAGTTCAGGGAAGAAAAACAAGTGTCCTTGAAAATATCTCCTGGGTTTTATTACATGTGTTCATGGATGCCAGCAACTGGGAATGGAACAGCACCAGGGAAACAGGATAGATTTAAAAATATAAAAATTCAGAAGTTCTGTAATACAGTGCTAGGGAAGAATGATAAAAATGCCTGACTGCACACCTTGCTGTAGCAGAAAAGAATGTAGACAATCCTCTGAGGAACAGGGAAACTGCTTTCCTGTAACAGCCTTGTGCTACTCTCCAGGCTGAAATCTGGCTCTCAGGCTGACCTCCTCCAGATGCTCCACAAGCAGGAAAAAAAGACCCTCCAAAAAAACAAAAGCCTCAAGGAAGACATTAAGGGAATAGTTTGCCAGTAAAGGAGAATTCTTCATAATTGCCTTCAGTTAGTTACGGTCTTACACTCAAAGTAGGAAAGCTGAGTTCATTTCTAATCCACTTTTAATAGGCATGATGCACAAGAATGCATGGATTTTTAATTGTTCAATGCATGTACATAAAGATCACACATTGCACTTAAAAGCCCACATATGCAGAAACAAGTTACAAACCTTTAAAAGCTGCTGCAGCTCTGTGTGTTAGATAGAGAAAAGCAAAAATGAGTATCTATTGCCCTCATGTTTTACACTGATTCCTATTCCTATCTTGCTGCATTGTGCTCCCTTTGACATCCTGTACCACTTTTTAAACTGAAGAAATGGGCCTGCAGAGTCAGGTATCTGTGTCAAACTTTCCCAGCAGTAGGCCAATTATTGGTAGACTAAGATTACAGTGTTAAACTACTCTGCATGACAGTCCAACACTCGACCTTGGCATGCAGTGCTGATCTCTCTCTGCTGGCCCACTCCAGGAGCTTGTAGCCAATCTGCTGCAATGCTCCAGGACCCAGCCCCACACATGCTCAGCAACCATCAACAAAATAAAAATGGAAGAGAAAACTGTTTTGCTACCTACATGTCTGCAATACAGTTTGTCTACTTTGCTGACAGGAAGGCCAAATGATACCTTTCCTTTTAGGATAGAAAAATGAATCATACATTCTGTCTTAAGAGTAACATTTGTGCGTCTCTGGATATGTGATCCTTATTCTCTCTGCTATAGATATGACCCAGATGCTTTCCTGCCATTCAGATATATGCAGGATACTCTTAATTTCTCTTTCCTTTTCTTTACCTCCTTCCCTCTCTCCCCCTTCTTCTTTTCTTCCTTCCTTTTTCTTTCTTCCTCTAACACTTTTTCTTTCACGGGATGTGTGTATGCAGTCATTCCCAAGGAAAAGGAGTTTGCTCCTTTTTGCAGAACAGTGGAGAAAATTTTTGCATGAGTGGGAAGTTCCACAGCTAATTTCAAAGCTTACCATTTTACAATATGGAGTGGGGATTGTTTCCATGCCCATGTCTCAAAATGTTGTCTAAGTGCCATTGTCCTCTGAAGAGAATGCATCATGCTTTGGGAGCTGCAGATAGGACTAGCTGAAAGAGATCTGGCTTGTAGGGATCCATAGACACCTTCTGCCTGGTAAGCTACTACAAACTGCACTACATTGTTTGGCTGATCTGGAGCTCATTCCTGCTTAAGTCTGGGGTAAAGAAGGAGCACCCTTCGTTGGCTTTTTCACAAGTGTAAGACTGTCACCAACATAAGACTGTGGTATCAAGTTCTAAGGACCACAGGATAAAGGCACTGCAGAGGGAATACAAGTGGTGGCAGGTCTGCCAGACAGATGAGCAGAGGTCTCAGACCATCAGAAGTCTCACTGGTTTCTGCCATAAGCACAAGGGCAAAGGAGTTTTAAGAAAAGGTCTGAAAACCAACTGACTTTGTGGATGTTTAGAGCAAACTCTTCCCAATGTCAGGAGTCACAGAGATGTGGTTGCTTACAAATGAAAAAAATCAAAACAGAGGGATTAGGGGAGAGTTGAGGTCTCCGTGCTGACTCCAAGACAAGTGGGCTGTGAAATGAAGCTTGTTTGATGAGGCAGAGAGGCAAAGAAAGACAACTGAAATATGATCAAAACAGTGAGACTGGGAAATGATCTTTGGAGCAGCATTGCCAATCACAGTGAGCGGGGAAAACTGTGTTTGTCAAGAGAAGGAGAAAGGATGTGACTTCTGTGGTCTACTGTGCTTTGCTCAGACCAGGAATGAACAAGCTTTTTAATCTACAAGGTACTTGGTTTACTAGACAGAATTATCTATTGCATATGTGTCAGAGAAAGGTTCTTGAGCCGATATTCATTCTAAAGCCTTCTCTTTTCATACTGTTTTTACTGGGCCCACAAGTGCCCATTGAAATCAAGATCTCACAGATCTAGTGGATATACAAATATTGCTGACACCTTGTTTCAGCTGCAGAGGATGTAAGAAAACAGCAGACTCCTCATTCAGTTGAGCTCTCATCAGCTCGTTCTTGTCACTGCTGAGCACCAAGGACACCCTGGCAGAGAAAGGTGTCGCCATAAATGGTTCCTTTGGCTGCCTGTGCTGGTGCTCCTTTCATGCTGTCCTCAGAGACTGGGTGGTCTTTGGGTGAGCCAGGGTAGGCTGCTGGTCTGCCTAAACCCTTTGTGAGCAGCCATTCATGCTGTGGTTACATGGGCACAAGAGATGAGGTGGGGAGAGATGATGGGAAGATGGATTTATCCCTTTAGCCAGGTCTGTGTTGGGTGGCCTTTCTTCACTCTGCTTTAAAAACTTCTGATACTTTTAAATAATAATGCTGAGATCCCAGAAAAGTTTTTGGGATGAATTACAGTGACATCAAAGTAAATTAAAATACCAAAAACTGAACAATTTCCTAAGTTGAACCTTACCTGAGACTTTGTGTGGATGTGATTTTTGTAACTATTTGAATTATGGGTTCTTGGTTTGTTTTGCAATTTTACGCCACATTACACCATAAGCTGTTGCCTAATTTTCTCTCCACCAGCATGGCATAAGCATCATTTTTTTCAAGACTGCTTTCTCCCGTTGTTAAATATCTGTGCCTACTGACACTCCTACTTTCGCAGATGGGCTAGAAATCTTTACAGAAATGCATTTTTTCTACAATAGCAATATGTCTAAGAATAAATTAATATACCATTCAAATATTCAACCTCAGAAAGATAGCAATGTTCTTGTTGAATGACAAACAGATGGACAAAGACGTGTCCAGAGATCAACACTGTGCCTGATCTATATAATATCAATGTTATGAAATGAGTTATACAGAAGAAGAGCTAATAGTACTGATTAACTTTTAGGTGAAAGACATAGCATGAAGGACTTAGGCAGGTTACAAAGAAACACTGGGCTGGGCAGTAATAATTTAATATGTAAGACAGAAAAAAGGGAGTCTGGTTTTCATAGAGGAGAGGATATGGATTTAGGATGATCATCACTTTGGCTGAGTACCTCAGTCCTTCTAAAGAAAACCCAGTGTGTTTATAGGGTAGCTAATTAATTTTTGCCATAGAGAGAAAGTGTTATATTTTCATTCTGTGCCTGTCTGACTGGTTGGAAGCTTGATTTGAGTCCTCAGGTTGAGTTTCGCTCGATCTTCTCAAGTCTGGAAGAGCCTGTCTGATTGTGCTGCATGTGACTCAAAGCCAAATTGAGACAGTTAAACAAATATTCAAAACAAAGGAACAAAAAGATTGTGTTTATTCTGTGGCATTACCTGCATTTTTGAGAAATAATTCCTCATTTGTTATATTTTAAATGAGAAAGAGAAATATGTTATTTGCCTATGTATGTTAAATTTTATGTTTCTTGAGACAGAGCTGGTAAACACACATGTTGTGGAGTGTTTCTGTTGTCTGGGGCTCATGGGCCCCTTATTGCACTCATTTGTTCTGCATGGCAAGGGCTGAGTTCCACAGTTTGCTCTTGGCAGCTGAGAGCTATTATTGGGCTGCAACATCTGTTTCAACAACAGTGGGTCCCTGGTCAGCAAAACTAATTAAAAAAGAAGTGCAAAGTCAAATACCATGACCTATCTGCTGTGTCTACATGTAAACATGGAAACTACTGGAATAATGAAAACTTAGGATAATTTACAAAAATTTGACAAGTGATGAAATGCCTCAGAACTGTTCTTCATATCAGACACTTATAAACAGCAAAGGCCAAGATTAGGATTCTTGCAAGCGCTTAAGCACGTAGGGAACTTTTTATGCACATGGGTATTGGCAGTAAACTCACTGAGGCCACTCAGCTGTGCAGCCCTTCCCACGTGGATGAATATTTGCAGAATTGGATTGCAAGCTTCCTCTGTACTCTGCCAGGATTTTCTTAATTGGTAATTGTAGATATGAAGGTGCCCGGGTACACATTTAATGACTCCAAACATGCACAAGATTCCTCTATTTCACTCTGCTGTCAAAATTTTTGTTGTCAATAATAAAGTAATTAGTGCTGGTAAGTTCCAGCACATTAAATACTTCCCTCTGACCTAAAAAGGAGGAGAGGAGTTATGTTTATATTGGACTGATGAAATGAGATGACTTCCTTGAAGAAAATGCAGTGGAGAAAGTATTTAGGACAGAAGGCGTAGGAAGTTGTCAGAGCAGGCACTGTTTCATTGTCAAAGTGATGACTGAGTTATCTCCAAAGCATCCTAATTTTGCTTTTTCCCAGGTTTGCTGATTAATTCCAGACTTTAAAAAACTGAACAGAAACTGAAAAGTGACCAAAACCTCCCTACAGCATATACTCAGATGAAAAAAAGAATGATCTCTTTTTAAAATATGGGTAGATTACATGCTAAAATGGGGCTTAAAGGGAGTCTCTTCATACTCCCTGCATGAGCTGTATGGGATGTGGATGCTGATGAGTGAGTGGAGACAGGAGTACAGTAGATAATGCATTGTGAAACTGCTGCTTTTGCTTTTACACAGCAAATGGGCAGAAGGTGACAGATGATCACTTCCCCATCCCATTTTCAAAATATGGACCATAAGCAAGTAACTGTGGGGTTCTTTTATTTACAGCAAATGAAAAACACACAGAAAGAACTGTAACTCGTGAGGCGACAATTTTTCATTCATACAGTTCCTAATGCTGCACAACATTCTCCTCTCCAGGCCTGAGGGGCAGCTTCAGTCCAGGCTGCCATGAAGATATCAGTGATTAACGGTGCCTCAGAGTGTGCTTCTCTATACACAGTTCTTTTCTCTTTCAAATGTATTCTGAACATTTTCAACCAAGAGAAAAACTTCTAATCTATTCTTGAGTCTGGTTTTAAAATACAAAATTTTGGTTTTATTTAGTGCTTTCCTGACCAAACCTACACTTGTCTATGTCTTCCCATATTGGGGAATAACAGAATTCATTCTTTTCAGGGGCAACAGTGAGATTGAAATAGTGTGCTGAAGATGGTTCACCTGTGTAACCAGTCGCTCTCTGTAATCTGTTCTTTCTTTAGAAATGGTGAGAAGTCAATGTTTCTCTAGAGACTTTTATTGTCAGTCTATCTCCTAGAACCACTTCAATATCCATCTTAGATGGCTGAGAATTATCTTTACAGGGTGTCAAGATAAATGGCTTGTCAGACCTTCTGTCTGATGATTTTTGCATCCTTTTGTAATCTCTCCATTGAATAGTAGGTTAGCAAAAAAGCAAAATATATGCAATATAACGTTCTGGACTGTCAAACTTGCTAGAAAACCAAATTCAGTCATATACTATACCCTTACAAGCAGTTGAAAAACTGCTTGCAATTATTAATGCCACCCATGTGCCATTAATTTTAAAGTCATAAGTATCCAAAATAGCATCTAGATTATACCATTCAGATTATTTGTCAAGAAGTATATTTTCCCCAGGAGCTGACACTGCTTTTGGTGAGAAAAAAATATAAGATTGCTGTTTTTTTTAGCATCAGTGACAAAACTTGGATTATTCACTGCTAATTCTACTTTTTTAAACTACAAATTCTTGTTTTACCTTTCTAACTATATTAACTTGCTATCATGCCATGTAGTGGGTTAGAGGGCAAGATGATCCACACTTCAACATTTCTTTGAGCTTTTCTAGATTTCTTCATTGGCCCATGCACTCGTCTTGATGTTTCTTAGCTGTGCTTCAGATATAGCACCATTATCTGAAAAACAAGTAAATGCATTATTTACCTTTCTAACATTTTGCCAGAAAATGCAGCCACCAAATGCATTTGTATGGATTCTTAAGAAAGCTGAAAGAGCTTTGAAAGGAGAGAAAGGAATAGAGAAACCATTAGCATATGTTTTTTTCTAGAAAAAGTAGCAAAATTGAGGCCTTGCATGTAATACCAGGAGCCTGCTTCACCATTTTGCCTCAGTTATAAAGAGAGCCAAGAACACCCAACATGGGATGGAGGCACCTCTATGATGTTAATGTTTTCCCAGTGTGCTCATCCAGCTGGTGCTAGTCTATAGGTAGTGGGTGTGATGCCTTGGAGGGGCTGCCTGGGCCCACTAAAGCTCCCCTGGGAGCTGCCAGGGGCTGGCACAGGGTGAGGATGTGGCTGCAGGTACTGCTGGCCATGAGGACAGTACAGTTTCTTTGGAAGCAGCCATGCTCCTTCTCCTTTATTGGTTGCTGCAAGTGCAGCAGGAAGAGCAGCTCCCCCCATCTCTCCACTTTAAACACGCCTTTCTTCTCCTACTGTCTCTACTGGCAGAAGGAGCCTGTTCCTACATCCTCATCCACAGGAGAGTGGCATCCAGTTTCTGATATGCTGCTGAAAAACTGGAGCCAGCCGTGACCATGTTGATCTACTTAGTTTTACTGGATGAAAACAGTAATTATAACAGCACTGATGCAGTGCAGAGCAAGACTTTCAGCTGTTGCAATCATCACAGCTCTGCCAACTCTGAAGGAAATAGTCTGTTACTGCCAGCTCAGAACCTGGCCTTCTAAAGAAATCAAGTAACACTGAATTATCGACATCCCTCTTGAACAGCATTGTATGCACATAGTTACCTTTTCTTGCAAGAATAGCTTTAGTCTCTTTGCCCAAATTTTAATCAAATTCTAACTGAAAATATATTTGACCGTTTCCTTTGCAATCAGTTGTATAAAGGAACGTAATTGTCTTTCCACTGTTCTATTCCCGCGGCCTGGGTTATGCTAGTTGGAGTTCTGAGTAGCTGCTGAGTTCAAATTCTTTCACACGCTGATTGCAAAGCTAATCAGCTAGGTGAAATGGGATTGGAATACTGCTATTTGCTCTGATTTCCAGGAATTTAAATAGTGACTGCAGCTTTAGGTCTTGAGCTGAACTATTCTCAGGATGCCTGCTTACATTCACCTGAGAGCCAGTGGGCATCTGGCTGCGAAGCTTCATGGGCTTGCTGCTAAAAATTGGAAACAAAGCAAAGAGGAAAAAAACAAGGCAGACCTACAGGATCTCTCCTAAATTAGAGCTTTCACCATGGGAGCCTGAGCAGCTCAGGGGAATTGGTAATGGGAAATTGGAGCCATGCACCTCAAGGCTGCCAATCTGTATCTGATCCAGGCTAGTATTGGCTGGAAGCCTTTAGCATCCAACAGTTCTTTAGCTCTTTTCTTGTCTTTGTGAAGCTGTTAGCAACCTCACACCAATTCCTGTTGGAAATATATCCATAGCCCAAGGCTACCTTCACAGCTGGCCTAAAGCTGCACCCTCACATTTGTAGCAAAGAGGTGAGAACAAGTTGGAGACATAGCTCCTCTCTGGCCTTTGAAGGGTCCCCATGGTCAGGGAGCAGGTGTGTAGGCAAAGAGCCACGGGCAAGGCATTACTGCTGCTCAAGGCACACTCAGGACACCCTGGGCTAGAGGGGTGCATGGGGAGGCATGGCAAAGGGTTGATCAGGAATCACTGGATGGGACAGGAAAGGAAAAAAAGGTGCAAAAATGTTGCCCAAGCAAGGAGGCCACCAGCATGCCAATGTCAGTCATCTTCTGTCTCTATGCAGCATTTCTCATGTGTGAACTGAATGTGTGTGTTTCTGACCCATAACTGCTGAATTTCTGTGAAAGCAGTGGGAAGACAGGGGATGTGCAGTTTGTGTACCTTTAAAAGCCCTCACATCCACCTGATAAGTGTACACCCAGCTGCTTGTGCCCAGGGTTTCTTGGGACGAAAAATTGCTCAGCCCTAAAAGCATACATTGCTCTTTCCCAGCTCTCCAAATAAATGGAGGAACAAAAAATGCTACATCAGAATTAACAGCAGCTCCAAGGTCATCACAGCACAGACTATATTCTCGGGCTAAAAGTTCCAAAAAGGCTGTGCTGCAAAAGGGAGACTGCATACAGCAGCATGAGGAAAAATAAGTGGTTGCAGCAGAGCCAAATTTCCCAGAACAAACTGATGCATTCAATTAAACCTTCACTTGGTACCTGGGGGTGAGCTTTAACTGCACCTTGGGGCTGGCCATCCACACGCAGGCAGGTAATCAGGTAATATGAGCAACCTGATACCTACCTGAAAAAAAAAAAAAAAGTATGGGCTGGGTGTGCAGTACCTAAACTAATTACTCCAAAATGATTGCCTGGATCTGAGCCAAGCATTATCTCACTTGTCCTCAGCACTACTGCAATGGCATGAGGGGAACAGAAAATGCAGTAATCTGAGAGGGAGATAAGAATGAGAGAGAGGGAGAATTGAGAATGGTCTTTAGCTGTGAAGGAGCTGCTCTGTCTCTGTACCACTCTTTTGTCCAACCTCAACAGCAGTGAAGCAGCCTTTGTGTCTTGTCTCCTCCTTTTAAAATGGATTGGCAGCCAGGAGCATTATCCACACATGCATAGTCTAAACACTGTGAATTAACCTGTTTTTTTACTTTGATCTCCATAAAGCTAGACTCACCCTACTGAAGAATTTTATTCTTCAGTAGGGTGAGTCTAGCTTTATGGAGATCTATGAGTCTAGCTTTTTGATTTGTGGTTTTTATAGAAAACCACAGATCTCTGATTACAAAATCCTGTCATCTTAATTTTTTAAGTAGGTAATTGGTTATACAGAGAATATAATTTTAAATCACACTGTGTGAAATGGCAAAGTTCTGATCCAATGTAATACAGGATTATTTGGTTTATTGAAAAGAATTCCTTTTCCTTTGGTGGGTTTGAAGCAGAGAATGGTTGTTTTACTGTCAGTGGAGAAAGTCAGTAATATAGTTTCTGATCTAGTTAGCTAATATACAGGACCTGCTTAGGAATTCAATATAAAAAATTAAGGTGAAAGTCAAACTTGGAGAGCAGAGAAAAATACAGCAGCACAACATGCTTTGTCTTTCAAATCTGTTACCTGGAGAAAATAATATTTTTCATGTTGGAGTTGGGAAATCCTGCACTGTGTTTGCTACAATGTGTCTGAAAAGTGTGGGCTTGGGAAGTACCATAGGTGTATTTATGGGGAAGGAAGGTACCTTAGACTTATCTTGCTAAGGACTGTGCTTCAGGTTGTTCAACTGATGCAGAAGTTACTGTGTGAAACCATGACAGACATCAAGTAGGAGGTGAAACACTTTTGAAATGCTGTAGCTTTTCCTTCTGATTGCTGTTCTCTTTACAGGCTCATTTACTGCATATATGAACATATAATAAATGAGTGGTATTAATGAAACATCATAACAGAATAGACAAAAAAGTGAAATCAATAAGTTTACCAGCCTTAACAATGGAGGACAAGTCAGACTCTCACTCGTAGATCTAACAGTCCATCCCTAATTCACTTAGGCGATGCTCAGAAAGTCAGTAAATGCTCACTTTCAGTGCTTGCTCCACAGGGACATACTCATTCAGTACAATGTAGATTTGTTTAAACTTGCTGATGAGTACAGACCCGGGGCATGTATTTCTTGCTGCATCAGAACCTGTAAGCCACATGTATCCAAAGGACAGATAAACCGTGGCCATTTATGTGTCGCTGCCTGGCCTTCTGCTTTGTGTTGGGTGTGAGCTGGGCACGTCAGTGTTCACTGTGGTCTTCCCCAGGGAAGACAGGGGAAGTTCAGCTTTGACCAGAAAAGCACCAGAAGAGCTAAGGGTTAGAGGACAGGTTCAATAGTTCCCATCTTGGAAATTCAGTTTGGCACTCTCTAGGAGATACAGCTGCCATTTGTGCTAACAGAAGTTCATGTAGATCTTTCATAAACTTCATTGCTCCTTTTCCTTTTCCTTTTCCTTTTCCTTTTCCTTTTCCTTTTCCTTTTCCTTTTCCTTTTCCTTTTCCTTTTC
>JAYDZK010000169.1:57954700-58006576 GCA_034509185.1 Euphonia xanthogaster | reverse complement strand
GTGCCCCTAGTGACCTGCTATTGCTCCTTAAACTGCAGTGGACTGACTACCTCCCTGAGTTTTGGAGTCTCACAAGAATTTTTATCATAGGCCTAGCTTAGTCCTGGTAGCTGCACTTTGCATATTTTTTACTTTGTGTGATGACAAATTACTCTAGATAAATTTTAGGAGCATGGAGAACATATTGCTCACCTATGTGGAATCTGCATGGAAGCCCCGTCTTTCAATTTCTTTTGTGATTTCCCTTCACCTCTAGTCTGCTGTAAGCTTATTAGAAACAGTCTTGTATAAATATTCACATGTACTCCGTTTTGTTCAAACAAATACCTGTACATTATTAGAGGATTGCTGGAAATTTTTAGAGTTCTTGCCACAATCTCCTTTTCCACAGGGTGATTTTAGGTAGACATAAATCCAGTCACAAAGGTATTCTACAGATTCCTGTCATCTTGAACAGATAATTTCTTGTCCCTATCTGCACAGATTTTTTTTTAACCTTTTGATTCTAACTGAGGAGTCATATCTGTGAAGGATATGACTCCTGAGATGACAGCCACGATTTATAGCCAGCAATTTGGCTTTGTGATTCCTGGTGCAGACTGCAAAGGGTGTCTTTGGATTTGGTTCTGTCATCATTTTAGCTCTATTGTTTTTCTTTTCTTACACTCACTGTTGGAAAACCTGGAGGTTGTCTAGATCCAAGACTTTTTATGAACAACTTTGCTATGAATCAGTAAAAATCTTTTCCACTTGTCTGTCTTATGCTTAACAGTGAATGCAAAGACCGTCTCTTCAGATAGCGACTCACAGGAATGCAACAGGCAATCCACACAAAGGAAATGTAATACCCTAGCAGCTAATTTAAAAAGCATTACCTTCCACCAGTGCTGACCTCCAGCCATGCAGAGGATAAAGATGGGTGTCTGTCAATCAAGTTTACCTAAGAAACCTTGGCACAGTATAATGAATGGACCTAAAAATGGGTGATATTTCTCAGAATTCTCTCCTATTTCTCACCTAAAAAAGGGTAATATTTCTCAGAATTCTAAGGTACTTTTAATACCACATTTAAAGAAGCAGAAGGACTTGTCAGTAATTTGAAACCTCAGCCTGCATACTAGGAATATACCAGTGCTAAATTTGCCCAGTACTACGGACACTAGACATGGACTGTGTTGAACCATTAAAGACCTCCATGGGATTTTGATACACTTACCACCAGGCTGTTCAAATCACAGCAGTACCTACAGACATCCTAAAGTCTGCACACTTGTCATTCAGTATTTCATCATTACAATAGTAGAACAAGCACTGAATTTAAGTGGGTTTTTTTGTTCTAAAATTTTTTTTCGTATATTTAGGAACTTTGCAACTCATGTTAGCTCAGTCCCTGGTTCTAATTTATCATTAATTAAGGCAAGTTCATCTGCTACGTTGCCTGCTGAAATAGCATTTATCCACACTGTTCTTGCAATGCATTTGATTCCTCAGCCCTGCTGTCCATATATTTTTTCATCTAGATTTATGTCATGCAATGTGTTGCTCCAGAGTCCTGTGATGACCAGGACAGAGCCCTTACAGTGAGAAACAGCTTTTAAAGGATGTGCTTTTTGTTTTCCTTGAAATACACAAGAGGTGAGAGGATAAGATTCTAGTTATTTATGAAAGTACCATAGTACTTATGTGAATACACATATGAGAGTCTGGGTGTTGGGCAGAGTGGCTGGAAAGTTACCCATCAGAAAACCACATGGAACATGGGCCATCAATGTGCCTGAGAGGCCAAGAAGGCCAATGGCATCCTGGCCTGTACCAGCAATAGTGTGGCCAGCCAGATTGGGCAGTGATGTTCCTCTGTACTTGGCACTGGTGAGGGCACACCTTGAGTGCTGTGTCCAGTTTTGGGCCACTCACTATGAGGAAGGAATTGAGGTGCTGGAGAGTGTCATGAGAAGGACAATGGAGGTGGTAAAGGGTCTGGAGCACAAGTCTGATGAGGAGCACCCCAGAGAGCTGGGGTTGTTTGGCCTGGAGAATAGGAGGCTTAAGGAAGACCTTATCACTCTCTACAGCTATCTGAAAGGTGCTGTAGCCAGGTGAGGATCAGTCTCTTCTCCCAGGTAGAAAACAATAAGACAAGAAAAAGAGTCTCAAATTGTCCCAAGGGAGGTTTAGATTGGATAACAGGAAAATATTCTTCGCTTAAAGGGTTTTCAAGTAATTATACAGGCTGTCCAGGGAGGTTGAGTCACTGTCCCTGGAGTGATCTAAAAGATCTAAAAGACCTGCAGATGTGGCACTTGGTGACATGGCTTGTTGGTGGACTTGGCAGTGTTAGGTTTGCAGTTGGACTTGATAATTTTACAGGATTTTTCCCAGCCTAAACATTCTACAGTTCTATGATTCCATCACTATTGATCTACATGGTCACAATCAAATACTATTAGACCAGTGCCTTAAGAGATGATGAAAGGAGATGCATGATATGATGAACTGAGAAGAAAGATGAGGAAAATGGAATTGCCATAAATGTCAAGCTTGACAAAAGCTGATTTGCTGTGAGTCTTGGCTCATCATCTGAAGGGGAAGGGAAGGACTTGTCAGGGTAATGTGCTATTCCCATCGAGGTTCTTGGCCTCCAGGAGCTTGAGAGGGCTGAGCTAGCTGAGCTAGTCGTAACCAGAAACCAGAGCAGATGGGGCAGGTGGTGTCTGAAACCTGGAAGCAGGAAGACAGGCTACCACTTCTCTCTTTCCATAGCCTTATGTTTTCTAATAGGAATTGCTCCAGAAAAAATTTTCTGTGCAAGAGATAACATCAGGATCAGAGTTCCTAGGAAGTGGCAGTGAAACAAATTCAGTTTTTTCTTCATCTGTTCTTTAGGCAACATTTGTGTTTCTTTCAATGTTTATATTGTCCCATGCTTTGGAAGAAGAGTTTGAAACATGATAGTTTTTTGCCTTAGTGTTGATTTTTTGGCTTCCTCAGAAAATCCTCCCACAGTGATGCCAACTTTCAAAACTTCGACTCACTTCACTTTGCACATGCTCAGCTGTGAACTGCTGAATTTTCCTGGTTGCATTTCCAGATTATTCCAGTTGCTCTGCGCATGCTCCAGGACTCTGCAATTGCAGCTGTGGGTTCCTGTCTAAGGATACAGTTTCATGATCAGCATAATTTGATCTAACTATGGGCTGCTACCCAAAAAGAATGGCTCCATTTTCTCTGGTCTCCCCAAATGCATTTTCAAAAATTCCTCTTTGCATATGATCTAGCAACTGCACAATTATGGAACGGTTTCTGGGACTGAGAAAGAAAAAAAAATCTTCCTCTTTTTTTTCCTTTCCTCTGTTTTCCAAGGTCAGAGCCAGTTCCAAGTATATGGACCATGGGCAATATGCCTGACCCTTGTTCCCTCTCACTGACCACACTGCTTGGGTATGCACTGCATGGGAGGAAAGAGCAGCTTGCCAGGATGTGGCAATGATAGCGGCCGGAGCCGTGCAGTGGGCAGTTGTACATCATGCATTTATGAAGTAATACACCAAAAAACTTGGGCCAAGTACATAACAGTAATAAACAATGTCCAGGGTATTGGCTCTGCAGATATTTCTTTAGTATATAAGCCATCAGGTACACAGTATCACACCTGACTGTATGGAATCATCTTGGTTGCCAGCAATAAAGAGAAGGAAATCGAAGTTACCACTATTAGTTCACCAGCATGTACTGAAAGAACTGCAGATACTTAACAGATATCTCAGAAAAACAAGCATTCCATGATGAGCTTGCTTATTCAGTGTAAGAAGTATAGGCAACATATCTGCTGGGCTATGCCTGTTAAGAGGAACATTGCTCGTGGTGCTGAAGGATACAATCTTGCCCTGGGGTGGTGCACTTTAGGTTAGTTGGGATTTTACCTTCAATACTCATCATCCTAGGCAAGAAAAAAAAAAGTCAGATACCTTTCTCTGAAGCTGAAGCAAGTTTTATCAGTAGTCTGTGCATTTAGAGATGCGTCACGTGCCCTGTGCTGCCCCCTCTTCAGCAGCTTGGAGCAGCACGAGGGCTGGTGGATGTCTGTGTGTCCTCTCCAGTGGGAAAGAAGAGTTGCCACAAAGCTTTGATTTAACACAGAGACATGCTCTGCATGCTGACTGCTTACTTAGTGCTCTCTGTTGCATCAAAATAAAATGGTAATAAATATCTCTCCCATAATACACCTAGTATTTTTACACCTAAATGTGTCTATTCATCACAAGCTTTTGTAGTAAATGACTCTCAGGGGATGACCTTGCTTTCTAGCAAAGTAACTGGGAGAAGCATCGTTAAATTGTCTTCTGAATATACAAAAACACAGTCACAGAGAAATGACGCGCACACACACACACACACACACACACACATACACACAAAACCCAAAGGCACTTCAAGAAATACAGCTTTCAATGTAGTACCTAATCCAATTCAGCAGAACTCTCTGAGTACGAAGGGTGGTCTGGTGTGATATGATTCAAGCATATGGATATAAAGAAATGCTAAAACAAATGGAATTAAGTAGTTTCTTTATGTTCTCCTCTACCCAGTGTACAGCATCATTATCATTTTATCAGGATCCCCTGGCACTCCTGATGAAGTGTGAGCAGATTGACTCACCAAAGCCACATCTCAAATGAGCCTTTACTCTCTGATGTCTATGGACAGCTTGTGAAACTTTCCAGTTGATGCTGAGATGTCCTCTGGGAATACTAGGAGGAGTTCAGGAAACTTTCTTCTTTCTTTCATTCTTTCTTTTCCTCTTTCTTTATCATGGTATTTTATTTGATAGCTGAAGGAATAAATCTCACTGTGGGAAATATAAACTTGTGATAAATGCAAAGGCTAAAAACAAAACAAAAAATTGTTCGTAATTTTCCCAAACTTAGCTTGTCATTAATAGCAGTGAATTTGTGTTCATTTAAATTTCATGCTCGTTTTTGGGAAGGGGGAGAGAGACACTTCAAAGGCTTAAATCCTTTGTTACATCAGAGGTTGCTCCTGATCCACGCTTCTGTTAGAAATTACCTGCATCAGTGCTATTTGATGGCTCAACTGCACACTTGCCAGCCTTGCCAGAGGATTGCATCCTTTGTAACAGTTCTTAATATCTGCTAATGAAGGGTCACTTATTGAATTTCAGCAGTAGGGAGGAAAAGAAAAATATGTGTATGTATGGTATTAATTTACCTTCAGGTGAATTCAGTGTCTCACTATTGCTCCTTTGTGGTCCTTCAAAAAGTAACTCCGACTGAAAGCAACTGCAAATATATACCATCAGCATAAAAAATTGTCATATATGTGAATATATATGATATATATGTTATATATATCATATATAAGCTCTAGGCTTGTGTTAGTAAAAATTTGCATTGCATCTAGCAAATGAATTGAACCTGTTTGGTCTTTAAACAACAACACCCACATATGTTAATGTAGCTGCTATTACCATAGTATGAATAAAGCGTAAATTCAGTATTTTACTGCAGAAAAGACCATAAATTATGGCCTCAAAGCTACAACCATGTTAGCTCTAGTCAACAAAGCTATGGTACAACAAAGCTGTGTTTAAACAGTTAAAGGAAAAAAAGTTCTAACCAGATCACTCAATGTTTTTGGCTTTTCGGTCATTCTTTTTTTCAGTGTGGGTGAGTAATAAAGGACAAATGCAGGTGATGAAGATTGAACCAAGGTTAGTATACAACAGTAGGGAGAGGCCACTCCCTTTCTAAAGCAGATCTTAAATTTGAAGGCATTTTTTACTCCCAGCTGCCAGGGTAACTTAATTTGTCAGCCATTAATTTTCATCAGTAATTGATGAGCAAAAACAAAGAAAACATTCTTCAGGAGTGCTTTTCTGCAGTAATCCGTTGGTTTCTGAGCCTTATATTAGTCTGACCGGCTTGCTCTGGACTCTAGGCCAAACGGACTTGCATGGACAAAGTAAAAGACAGAAGCGCTCTTTGCCACGTGGGGACGAGAATCCCTTTTATCAGCTTGAGACAGGACACTTACGGCAGCAGCAACCACCCAGGCAGCAAAGAGGTGGAGCCACCCCTGCAGTGGGGTTTTATGCCCCAGGTGATGGGGGCAGGGAAGGAGGACCACAGCCAATGGGGTAACATTGGGGAGGGGCGAGGGGAGGGACCAGCCATGGGACAGAACACCAGGACATGCAGAAACCAGGGGGTTATGTGAGGGAGAGACCATGTCAGGGGAATATGTGACCCAATAACATTTTTTCCAACACCCAGTGCTAACAACTAAATAACTATTTAGTGCAATTCAACACTTTTCTGCTCAAATAATGAGCCATTAATTTAACTCAGAATGCTTTCAGGAAGGACAGGGGAAAATACATCTGTAAAATGCTGCAAAACATTTGAATAACGAATGTTGTTTCTCACATCCAAGATGTGCTGAGGCTGTGATGAAAGATTTTTTTTGTGTGTGTGTGCATTATTTCCATATGATTGCAACCACAAGAATGGGTTTTAGTCTGCTGAGAATCAAACCCTAATTTCTAGATTTCTTCCATTATAATGGATATTATTCCTAGCTGGGAAACATAGACAGTTTTCCTTCCTTTTCTGCTTCTGGTGCAAGTGATTTTTTTAAGAAGAAAATTCACCTAATGAATTTCAGTACTTCCCCTCTTTACAAAAAAATTCCTTGGTTTTAGGTCTTTGTCAAAAAAGCAAAGGCACAAAATAGTTGTCAACAATTTGTATATATTTTGGTTTTTTTGAGTCACAACTCCAGCAGCTAACAGAAACTGAGTAACAGATAAACCATTCATTAAACTAGCTGCGCAACCTATTGAGGAGAGCCATTATCTGTCCTTACCCAGCCTTGACCCCTTTATTTCAGCCTCTTAAACAGCTGAACTGTGGAGCATTTCCTTGTACCACTACCTAAGCCTGCTCTCCACAGTCTGACTTAGCTTCTTTAGGTCTCAGAGATTGGAGCAATTTCTGCCTCTGTCTGGGATGAAGGGAACTGGTGGGGAGCAGAGGAGTGATGGTCCTGCAGGCTGGTGCTGGCTCTCTACCACTCACCTCAGACCAGAGTTGTGATTCCCACTGACCTGGCAAACCTGGCTCAGCAGCCCCTGTGCCTTCCCCATGAGAGACACAATTTGAGCTGGAGCTATTCCTCCACTGCTATTTGAATCAGTCAGGTCACTGCAGAATTTGGGGCACATAAACAACTCCAGAGGTGCAATGGATTTCCAGTCCCAGCTGTAGCATTTTTTGCCAGGCAATTCAGGGTGATTCTCAGCCCAGAGGATGCTGGAGTTTGTGTGTCAGGACAGAGGAAGACTGGGAAGCTCGTGTTTTCATGTTCCTGGTCCCATGGTGACAGCAAATCACGGCATTCAGCCATTCCTTCTGCAGAAGAGGAGGTCCCTGCTGCTCATTCACAAGGATGTCATGAGTCCTGTGAGTATGAGCAAAGCCACCTTCCTCTGTCATCTGGCAGCCTGCACTGGCAGAGGGTTGGTCTCATGCTCGCAAGGAAGGCTGTAAGAGAAGTTCATCGTCTGCACCTGTCAGAAAAAGGTCCTGAAGGCAAGCAAAGACATTGGAACCATCCCTCATGTCACAGGCAGTGGCACTTCAGGAATGATTTCATATGCCAGCCAGACTCCAGCTTCCCTGATTCCTCAGAGTCTTGTCATGGCTTACATACACCATGTGGCACCAAACATGAAAAACTGGAGATCACTGATCAACCTGCTCAAGAGAGCAGATTAAGGCATTGCACATTAATTTGTTTTTACTTTGGTAGTCTTATTGGCTTGCTTATTTGTTTGTTTGTTTAGAGCTTGTTCCATTCATTCCCACATCCTTCTATTCCCTTCACTATATTTACAGGCAACCTGATGGAGTTTGGGACATAAAAAAAACCAGTAATTAACTTGTGGTTGAAAGTGCAGCCTTGATTTAGGTACCCTGTGAAGGCAAGGGAACTCTGGGCACACTCAGCATTGTGAATAAATTGATTTTTCCAGAGCTCTTCCACAGTTTTTCACTATTTTTCATAATGAACTGGCCTTCAATCTAGCCTACATGCATATATTTTATAACAGTAGAATTCAGCTCTTCCTCCCTCTAACACCTTTTCATGAACTGTGCTGGAGCGACAGCTTTAACTTACATGTATTGGCGTAGAGGACATAATTCCATCTTGGGGTAAACCCTTCTGTCCATATCCATTTTTCAGAGTGATTGCCATGCCCTGCACAGATCCTCATGGCTCACTTTCACGGGGAAGGGCTGCACATTTATAGCCACTTGTCACTTCAATGTCTGGAAGTTAAACTATCTGTAAAACAAGCAACTGAGACTCAGGGTAAGGAAACCAAAGGCTTCTCATAGTGGGTAACACTACATTACTGACTGCTTTAAAAAATTCATCAGAAAGGGCAGTTTCATAGAGTCACAGAATATCCTGAGTTGGAAGGCACCCGCAAGGATCATCAAAGTCCAACTCTGGTTTCATCACAAGCCAGCTTTCCTTGAGCCCCCATAGAAAAACAGGGAAAAGCCAGTGTTCGCCCCCAGAGACTAATAAGATGCTTCTCTAATCCTGTGTTCAGTTTTGGGCCCCTCACTACATGCAAGATATTGAGGCATTAGAGAAGGGCAATGGAGCTGGTGAAGGGTCTGGAGGACAAGTCTTTTGAGGAGCAGCTGAGGGAGCTCTGGGTATTTAGCCTGGAGAAAAGGAGGCTTGAGGGGGCCTTATTGCTCTCCACAGCTCCCTGGAAAGGACGTTGTATCCAGGTGGGGTACAGCCTCTCCCAAGTAATGAGTGATAGGACAAGAAGAAACAGTCTCAAATTGCACCAGGGTAAGTTTAGATTGGATATCAGAAAAAAATTTCTTCACTGAAAGGGTAATTAAGCATTGGAACACGCTGTCCAAGAAAGTGGTAGAATCATTATCCCTGGGAGTGTTCCAGAGATGTGTGGATCTGGCATTTAGAGACATGGTTTAGTGTTGAATACAGTAGTGTTAAGTTAATGGTTGAACTTGATGATCTTAGAGGTATTTTCCAGCCTAAATGATTCTATGGTACTGTGAGCTAGCTCAGCCATCAAGTAGCCATGCTGAACATGCTGAAATCAGCCAGATTCAAGTTCTACAGGTAGCTGAGACTAAGGACAAATGGTGAACATAAGTCCAAGGCAATGGCAGTGTAACAGGAGGCTCCTGGTGAAAAATGGCAACATGAGAATCTTAAGTGGCTCACCTGGAAGGTGCTCCCTGTGGTGAGGAAGCAAAGCATGTGAACCACAGAGAGACTTGACAGGAAACATCTGACAGATGGAGGCAGCAGCATATCCCAACCAAAGCATGTCTCCGAAGAGCAGGACAGGTTGGCCTGAAGAGCAGAATATGTGATGATTGTGATATTAACTGGCTGCACTATGACAACAGTAAAAACATATCCGTGTAAAAGAACTGTGGCCTACTAACATCTTACTGCCCCACAAGTCAGCGTACGATGACTCAGAAGACAAACCCTTAAAGAAAACTGGTAACACTAAAGATATAGGAAGCTGTACAAGATCTCAAAGAACGACCATGAACTACCAGAAGGAAGAGTCTGAAAGGAGTAGGAAGAAGTCAGTCTGAACACACATCACACATCAAAGTTCCAGCAGCACGTGCACCGTATCTTCTTTAATAATTCTCCTAATAAGAAGAGAGTTGCTTTTACATATTAGGAGCTTTCTTGTTTTGTTATCCAGAATTTTTTACTGAGGTGGGATTATAAAATGTATATGCACAGCCTACCTTAACAAACCCTTGTTATTTGGCTGGCTACATGTGTGTAATCTGTCCAAAAATTTACCATTTCATAAGTAGAGCATATCCCTTCCAGGCATCATTTGTGTCATCCACTCACATGACAGCTGAAAAGGATTTTCATAGCGGTGACACTCAAAAGGGAAGGACATGCAGAAGGGTTTGATACAACTACTCTGATTCCTAAGCATGTTGGCTCCTGTTGATTTGTGAGTAATCCAAATGTTTTGCTGAAGTGGGCTGAGCTCAACAAGAAAATAACTGGGTTTCCTAGTGGACATGGAATATTTTGGCTTTGAATTCTGGTGCTGCATCTCTTCTGTAGCACAGAATTTTGTAGTTTAGAAAAAGTATTTATGGGTCAGAAAGAAAGCAAATTTTATGTGTTTATTATGGAAACATGCACCCATCTACTGGGCAGAAAGAAGTCATTGCAAACGTGATATCCAATTCTGCTTGTCAAATCAGCTTCTTCTTTGAGTGACCCCTTTATCAATGGCAGGTGACATACTCAACAAGTCTTCCTGAAAGAGATGGTGGTGAGAGGTTCTGTATATTTTCCCTATCTCATTAAGGCATGAAGAGATACTAAAAAAAATCTGGACAGGAACTGTTTAAAACCACATCCTAAACAAGTACCATTCTTTCCTGGTATTTACCTGTGAGGGTGGACTAGAACCTGATGCTCTAGAAACGCCTGTAGATTGGAGCTGCCTGAGTTTTGCCTTCTGGATCTGATGATCAAGAACATTGCGGCTTTAGCTACTTGTGTGCTAAATTGATCTTGATGGTCAGGACCATCCCTTTTAGCTATTTGTGTGCCACAGGTGCTGCAGTGTAGTTCAGGCCTCATTATTTAGACTAACTCAGCAATGCAGACCTTACCTCCTGGTTCCTCATCACTGCTGTCCTTGGAACATGTTCCATGGACATTGACAAACAGGCTCTGCAGAGCCTCCATATGATTTAGGAGTGTGGAGAATTGAAAATTCTCCCCTGTATTCATTCAGTACAAATCCTCCGGTTTCCTGAAGGAATGAATTCCCCCATGGGCTTCTGTCCACTTTTAAAAGGATGCAGAAACATGCAAATATCCTCTTTGACAAAGTAACCATAACAAAGTGGGGCTGGGAGATGAGGACTGAGTATAGGAATAGATGGATGAGTGAGAGACTTGAGAACTGATTGCTCAGGTCCCTGAAAAAGAAATCAATGTTACCTTTTGAATCATTTTCCCTGTGCTATGCCTGTCTTTCTCCCAGTTTTGAAGGATGATGCAATGATTGTAGAGCACTCTAGAGGATACTTTAAATACTAATCATTAAGGATAACTTAGCAGTCTGAGTGGGGCTAATCACAATGGGTGCTCTATTCAACAGGTAGTAATTTTGTCGTTTTTAGAGACATTCCTAAAATGTTCACTATAAATTGCGTAGCTACAAACATGGTCATCAACACTGGTTAAAAATTAATTTCTTGTCATCTTCCAGACTGAGAAAATTAACTGTTTCATGAGCAAAGTACTAACATCATGGATGGATACTGGGTGGGTTTTAATCTCCTTAGAGTCACGTCCTAGGGGAACTTTGTTTATTTCTGTTGGAAAACACAACACAGATTTTACTCCTTAGTCTTTTAACCTGAAATTCACTCAAAACTTCTCCCTCATGTTTTTGCTTCTGTTTTGGAGTAGGCTTGAATGGGCCTCCGAATTATGCTGTGTAAAAAAAGCAGAATTCTCTGAGGTGGTGGCATGAGAGGTGTAGAGGACAAGGAGGTATCTGAAGCAAGCCTTCCTCCATTGCTCTGCTCCTCCTCACAGGCTTTCTTGAGAGGTGTCTTTTAATGTCCTGCCCCCAGGTAGCTTTTCAGCACATCAGCTCTTCTGTACTGGGAGTGCTTCCTAACATCTGTTTCAGATTTGTTGCTCCTTTGTTTCCATTTATGTCCCTTCTCAACCATTATTATTTTTAGGCTGAAAATATTAAATCGTATAGAAAAAAACTGAATAGGCTACGACCAGAGTATGTGTGAGGTAAATTTTATTTTAATTGTTGTTTTCTGTCATATTAAGCACAGGAGGTTCAGCTGCTTTGTAGAAAGGGGAGAAAATAGTTTTGTCTGTCTTCATTTAGCAAAACAAAGTCCACAGAGAGAATCTGTCTTTTTACAGACAAGCTGTTGCAGCCAGAAAAACACCATGAGGTTTTGAGCTCAGAGTCCTCATCACATCACGTTTTTACCATCAAATCACCACTACTACAACAAAAATACTGATCTAAGAATGTAGCGATTTCTTGTTCTAATAATTCTCTTAATTTTTGCAGTCCTCACAGAACGAGAGTACCATGGGAACTGCCCCTTAAGGAGTCCTTAGTATGCATCTCGGGATTTGTTTTTTAGATTGTTGGGGCTCCCATTATTGTTGGGGTGATCAATGGGTACCTGTATGTTGAATAAAAATACTGGCATTTTTTGCATATTCTCATGATTACCAGACAACAGAACTATTCTGCATGGTGTTAAAAAATAAGATGGGAATACTAGTGTTTATTCGTTAGAGTTTATGGAAGCAATCCAGTCAGTGCAAAATGAGAGCTTAATCTTGAGCAAGTATGACAAATAATTAAAAAGTAAAGATTTGCATTCTGAATATAACAGGGTAAATGTTGTACTAAATAGCCAGTATAATGCACAGCAGGACAAAAAAATAAAGGCATGTGTACAACCATGTGTACAAAAATAAAGGCATGTGTACAACTTCAATTTCTGCTCACATTCACACTTTATTGTTGATGATAATTTCTTTTTTTCTTTTCCCATTCTCTAGCCTTCATGCATATATTTCTAGCTCAGTCACCTACACCTGCCAAGATGAGAGTGACACGGCAGAATTGATGATAATTTCTTTTTTTCTTTTCCCATTCTCTAGCCTTCATGCATATATTTCTAGCTCAGTCACCTATACCTGCCAAGATGAGAGTGACACGGCAGAAGTTAGAAGTGGACTGGCTCTCTTGCCATTTTCCAGTCTAAAATATTTAATATACCATTAGATGGTGCATGAAAGTTAAGAATGTGGCTTATGCTTTGGGGAGCGGAGGTCATCTGGCAACCCAGAGGAGTAAGCACCTCGCTGTTTGTAAGATTGTACTGTCTTTTTCCAGTGTAGCATGTCTAGTATTTAAGCTTTGCCACGATTCCATACATGGGTCCAAGCCACATCCTGTTCAATGGAGTTAGCAGAACCTCTGCATAACTCCTCTGTGGGGCCATATTTAAGTTCCACACTGGTAGGACATCAATAGCTCTGTACCACAAACATGGTTTTGGCTGGGCTGTGGAGGCAGCCTCCAGAGCAACTTGTGGAATTCTTTGGCAGTCAAACTACAGAAGCATATGGCACTGAGTTACTTACTGGATAATATTAAAAATAGTATAAGGCTCTGCATTTTAACCGAGGAACTATATTGCTGCTCATTAAACACTTCAGAAATGTCCATCTTCATAAATATAAAATATAGAATTACATATGCCAAAGAAAGGCATTATTACACTTCCTTAAAATGAAATCTTCCAGGTTTTAAAATGCTTAGTAATACTGGCTCACTGACATCCTTCTTGTGACCTTAAAACAATTTTTTGTTGTTTCCTTTAAATAATTTAGTGAGTGATTGCTCAGTGATGATGTTTAAATAAAAACACAATGTGATAGTTAATCTGCGAGACAGATGCTATTAATATTGGATGGATGTAGTTTCAGAAGTATTCTGCCTGAATTTGAAGTACTAAGCTGGATATAAATAGCAGTGGATTTCCCTTATGTGGAAAATGTAATAGCCCCATTAAGCATGTCTTCGCTGCAGAGTCAGGCCGTGTATTGACCCCCAGCTTTGAGTCACAGCCTTTACTGAGATGAGGTGCAGGGAGCCAGACTGCCAAGCTATTTTGGGCTAATGAATCCTCATTAGCTTGGTGCTCCCTTGGGTATTTCTGTCATCCTTCACAGGGCATCTCACCTAGTCCTTTATCTGTGCAATATGTGGAGCTGTCTCAAGTCTAAGTCATTTGGTCTCAGACACTGAGCACCTTTGAATGGCTGAATTACATAGCCCAACCATAATATTTTCAAGGAAATTATCAATTAAATAATAATTAAATAATCAATGACATTATCGGTATCTGTAGCAACAAAGAGCAGGTAGTAATGACCATGGCATGGCCTTGGAGAGGGCTCCTCTAGATTAAGGTCACTTGCCAACAACCAAGGAGCAAATGTGATGCCTTTACAAGGTCTAGCTGTTTCTGAAAAACCTCTGTTCCTGTGAACTATGTCCTCACCAGGAAACAGGGAAAATGAGAACACTGAATGAAGGTGAAAAGCTGCCTCTAACTTCTCTTCCCAGCTTCATCATCCTTCAGAGACCGACAGCATCAGAGTCTGTGTGTGGGCATGACGAATGGAGCAAAATGCAGAGCTGAAATAAGAGGCAAAAAATAACTCCACTCTGAAGACATACTGTTGCAGGGGACTGCTTTATGGCCAAGTCACTCTTCCCAAATGCCCACAGTTTCAGGATAAGATGGAAAAGATGTTTCTGTATATGCATGTGCCAACAAAATACTGGCAGGTATATACTGCCTTCATTCCAGCCCACCCTTCTATTTTCCCTGGAGAGAAGAAATATTATACCTGCTGCTACTTTACATTGTAGGCTATACTCACAGCTACACATTCAATTATTTTTAAACTGTTCCAGCAACAATTCCTATAATGGGGTCTATTTTCCCCTTTGTCCTTTGGGTGTTTTTTTAATTTTATTTTATTTTTACAAACAAAATAAAAGATGGATCAGCTAAAGATCTTTGTTTAAGTATTATTGGCATAGAGTAAATTCAGTAATATGAGAGTTTGTCCTGGAAGGATGTTAATAAGATTACTCATATTACCTATGTGCTTAATAAATTTTTGCTGGCTACTGCTGGATGCTGTGTAGCTTTAGAAACTTATACTTTAAGTTAGGGTAAATCTCAGCTCAGCACTGAAGGGAAGGCTAATGCAGCATTACTTATGGTTTGAAGCTTGGGACCTGCAGCTGCAGCTTCCTTGCTTTATCAGAGTCATCTTTGCACAAATCATATTGGAGTCTCACACAGGATTTAGCACAGGATTTTCTGTGCTGAGGAGATCCAGAGCTGCCACCAAAAGCAGCAATTCAGTCAGCAGAGGCACTACACCAGGACACTAGGCAGGGCATGTGAGTGCTAGGTCTGTTTCAGCTGTCTTCAGCTCCACAAAAGAAGAATATATTTCATTTTTAACATAGGAACGTCTCCATTTTGGGATTTGATTGATGGTGGCATGAAATGCTTCTGCTGGAACACAGAGAAGGATAATGATGGTGTGGGATGAGAGGAAGGAAGGACTGATGCTTTTCCATCACTGGCAGATTTTGTGAACCAGGAGCCACTGTGTTCTCTGCCGCACCATCCCTACTGTAAAAAGCGTCACTAATACTCTTCCCCACAGGAACTTTGAAGATCAACACATTCCTGCTGCTGAGGCACTCAGATGCAAGAGATATCCACACAGAGACTAGATCAGGCCTCCACTGGGAACTTGGGAACTGTATCTCAGCCGTGTGTCTCACATTACTTAGATAAGAAACCTTAAAAGTTTTCTTCAGTACACGTCTGTATCATTTCCAGGATAATGTAAACTTTTGCTTCTTCTTCCTTGATGGTTGTTTTAAATATTGGGGGAATTCAGAAAATAGAAATCCTGTGCAAAAAAAATTTCATTGCTTTAACATGCTGTATTTTTTACAAATTTTTGGCCAAAGCAGTCTCATAATTGAACACTAAACTCCTCACTGTACAACAAAATCTCACGTATTTCACTGAATTTATTGTCTGCTGAAAAATATTGTCAGAGACATGTCATTTGGAGTCCAGTCTGAAACATCTCTATTTAAAGACTTCAGTCTTTTATCATTATGAATAATGATGGTGGTATTTGTAATAGGTATTTGCACTACTGAAATACTGAAATATTTGCCATAAGTATTTGCACTTCTGAAAGCTGCAACAAGGCAAGAGGATTTGGAAGCCAAACCTAGAGTTAAGGTCTGAAGTTTTCTTCTTGGTAAAAGAAGCTGGGAGTATTCCTACAGGAAGAAACTTCAGACATTCCTAAACTACTACCAGTGCTTTACATCTGATGATTAATGAGGGGAGATGATAATGCATCACAAATGCTGAAAAAGTGACACTAAAGAAAGTGGAGATACTGTGATAATGGAAAAGAGAACAAAGAGAAAGAATAAGACAAGAGTAAGAGAAGCATAATCTAGTTTGTGAAGAAAGTACGCTTGAAAGTATTTGGGAAAAAAATCTCCACTGTTCTGTGGTGAAACTATCTTAAGTTTCTCAAATCAATCTAGCTTTTTCATGATAAACAGCACTATAATCTGGATATGTTTTCTGTCTAACTCATACAGTAATAGCAACCTGATTTCTGATATTTGGGACTTTACTCAAAATCTTCAAATACAGAATTTCTGCACATTAAAATTAGTTCATCTGCTATTACATTTACTTTTGATAGGTAATTTTTACAGTCTCACAAATCCTGGTCTGAATATTACTGCTGTTGGGAAATAGGTGAAAATAATCCAAATGTTTCTTTCAAAGGTCAGGAGCTTAAAATGAATGAATCATTTAGTACTTTGACAAAGAAAAATGAATGACAAATATGTTCTAGAACTTAATTTTTCCCCAGAGTACACCTCATGGTTATATGTGCATATTAGTGATATATGCTAATATTGAATATGTACAGGGTTGACTGGTCCTTTGAAAAGAATACCTACAAATGTAGCTTGTCTTTCCACCAGTAAGTCAGTCTAATTTCTGCAAATACATTTCTTGTCTATAGCATTTACCAAAGAGTTTCCAGCAATTGATTTTACATGGTATTTACAAGGTAGCTGGTATGACTAATTATGTTTTATTATCATTCATTCATTGTTGCTCAAATGGAGGACCTGAAATTTCTAACATGTTGATGTTGGTAAAGTACTAGGCATTTCTCTTCCTGCTGCTGCTTTTGTAACAAAAAGATCATTAATGGGTAACAATGTTCATTTATCAATTTATGCAGTTTCTAAACTGAATACTCTGATAAAGATGCACATTTTTCTTATTAAAAATTTAGTTTGTCATACACAGCTCTACCTACACACAGTTTTCTATCTCCATTTTGTAGCAGAAATATTTTTTTCAAAAATTATGTGCTTCTTGTAGAGGTTTGTATTTTGCCATTCACACATTAAAATGCAAAGATTCATGGTCAGTTTTTTTTTAATAATTTGTTTGCCTAAAATACCAGACTAACATAAGAAACAATCCAGTCTCTAGAAAAGTTTTTGGTTTTTTTGCACTCTTATGATACATTTCAAAGCCATTAGAAGCTAATCTGACAACATTTTTATGTGGCATTATTGTCAGTAGGGAAAAAAAAGAAAGGCATGGGAAAGCAGTGGGAAAAACCTGAAAATAAGAGACTTCAATAGAGTTGGGAACAACTGCTAGTGAGATACATGGGTGTGTACAGAAAGTGTACTGCCCTAAGGATGAGGATTTTAATAGAGGTTGCATAACACTTTAAGGTATGTTGTTCAGTGTCTTTACTGTTGCTGTATTTGCAAGAAGAGTGTCAGAAAACAACAGCTTGGTGAAGCAGATTGCAAATTAGGAAACTCAAGCCCCATTTCAAATGGGTGATTTAGGGCATAAGTAACACCACCCATTCTGAAACAATGGTTAATGTACAGCAAAAATCAAATTGCAAAGACTTACTCAGAACTCTGAAAAGTCATCTTGAAGTTCCAGCACTCACTTGGAGCACTTCTCTCCATGAAGATGAATGGCTGACACTTTATGATCTGCCAGTGACAAGACCCTAAAAGCCTTTCTCGTTCTGGGCTAATTAACACATCTACTATCTATTTCCACACCTAGTTTTTGCTGAACTCTTCACTTTCCTATAATTATTATGGTTATTATTACACTGAATTGTTAAGTGTGAAGGAGGAATTTTCTCAATTTAATTACATGGGGTTTGTATGATTGATAAAAACAGTTTACAAATGCATGACAAATTGTCACACACTTTGGGTAAACTAGCAGTGAGATGTTGGCTGTGTGCATTACAGTATTAGAGTGGCAGAAGTACTATAGACTTCTGAATAGTTTAGGGACAGTGCTTAGTGTGACCTGAAAAGGACCAAGAATTTGTGTACCAGGGCTCAGTTACTCACCAAACTGAAGGTGTCAAAAGCTTCCTGCAAAAGTTGACATTTTTAAATGAAATGGCTAAATTAAGAAGGTTGTGTGTGTGTTGCTACTACAAGGTATGTTTTCAAAAGCCACTGTAGGAATTTAGTTGCTTCGCTCTCCGACATTGATGACAGCACACACCTCCTTGAAAAATCACTCTCTGTGCTTTGCCTATGTTGGGGTTTTCCAGCTCCATAATCTCCCAGAGTGTACTGTTATTGCATTTTTGACAGCTGGTTCACATACCAAAATCGATGTAACCCAGCTGACCCTATATCCTTTGCAGGTCATGCATGATTCTAGTAGTCACAGTTTAATAAAGCTAGGAAAAAAGACTTGCAGAGAAATACATCCTTCCCTGGGCAAAGGGGGTGGCAGCAGCTCTAAACTGATTTAATGATATAATGGAAACAGCAAAGTATCTGTCTGTGTCATTTTTTTTTTGTTTTGTTTTGTTTTTTTGCTATGGTAAGCCACCATGTGGATTTTGTTTCCCTCTCAGAAGAGAATATCTAGGCAGTCACAATGGAGATGGCAGGTAGAATGTGAGTCTTTCTAATTTCAAGACTTGCTCACTTATTTTAACATAATTTTAAGCACATGATTTTGTCATTTCCTTTGCTTCCCATCTCCCAAAGCACAGTAACTTTCCAAGTCTAAAAATTACCAAACAGAATTGTTTTTGCTGCTGTTAATGACTCCAGAGTGACCAAAAATTCCTTTAGTTAAGATTCCTCCTATTTTTTAAAAAAATCTTGGTGCTCTATTTTCTGTCTTCCTGTTAATTTTAATTAGCTCCTTAGAATTCTCTAACAGAGGATTAGGTAAAGTTGCATGCAAGTGTGCTGCTTTTCTTTACTCCAAATTTAAAAAAAAATTTAAGATTGTGTTGGTAGTGATAGTTTCATCTGTGCCTTTGTGCATTACAAAACATCATAGGAGGTTATGCCTGGTCTATACCAGGTTGTGACCAAATGAGAATCATGGATACCATGCAAGTCCTTTGTCCCTCTGACATACACAAACTTTCCAATAAGTTTTCCCTTTCTTCCCTCTGCTGTGTGATCATGTTGTTTTTTCATCCAGTTCCATGTCTGTGACGATGTTAAACCTCTCAGTAGCACAGCTGGAGTCTCTGAAGCAGCCTTTACCTTGAGCTGCTCTGACCATCAGAGTGGAAAGGAAACTGGAAGGCAAAAAGAAGCAGTGACAAAGGAAAACAGGGAGGAGCAAGAGACACCAGACAGCATTTTGACAGCTTGGTGCATTGCACTGACACAAGACTGACGACTTCATTACTAATTTTATCCTGAGTGGAATTGATATGCCTGCACTCTCAGTACAGGAAAGTAGTTTAAATGCCAAAATAATTCAGCAGGCATTGCTTGCTTCGGTTTTCCTGAGCTATCTAGTTGTGGAGGTGCAAACATTGTAACCCCAGGGGATTTTAGGGATCATTAGTGGCGTAAAAGTATGAAGATGTGAGTGACACTTGGCCTAAAGCCTGTGACTGATTGGTAGGCACAAATGTGGTTTTCAGCTACAGAAAGGAGTGAGGTCATCATCGTTAGAAAGATGGAAACAAGATGTCCTTTTGCAGAGTCAACTCAAAGTTTTGTACCCGTGCCTTCAGCTTGTTTTGCTGAAAGATTTAAATATAAAGAAAATCACAATATCCCAAATGAAACATGAATGAAATTAAATGAAAAGAAACCCAAAGACTAGAAAGATTGACAGAACCATGGGTAACACAGTGAAACTTCACTGACCTTCAGTTAATTTGTTCTTATGTTCCTATTAGTGAAGCCAAAAATATGTTATTTCAGCAGTATTAATTTCACTAAACTTATAAAGAAAATATAAATGAGAGCAGGAGGGCAAAATTAACTAGTAGTTGACTTCTAGAAATAATTTCCGGTCACAACACAGTCACTTGATGAACCTTTTCAAAAAAATAACCTCCCACCAAAATCACAGTATATAAAATACAGGAAAAATCCTCACTTTACATTTAATTCTGCAGGGTAAGCTGCTTAAGTTCAACTGCAACCTTCAGAGCATGACAAACAGCTGTTCTTTAAGAAAGCACTCCAAAGTAGGAACAAGGAAGAAAGAAGTTAATTATTTTATTTGATGGAACAAGAAAAAGGTGGAATAGGGGAGAAAATAAAGTTTTTTTGAGGTAATGAAAAGGTTTTCTTTATAAGCTTGCTCAATCTACAGCTTCATTCATCCTGTTTTCACATATTTTCTTGGTGTAACATTAGAGGAAATACAAAAAAACACAACTCATTTTTCCTAAAATAATAAGATGGAGATCCACTATAGCCTCTAAAAGTTTAAGAGGTTAATAACAAAGCAGATGAAGTTCACAGGAGTTCACAGGTCACTTATCAAGCCCACAAAGGGCAAGCTGCTGCAGTTTTTCCTGCCCTGCTTAGCTGGTCCAGGTACAGGGAAGGCAGTGAAACCAGCAGTAGAGCAGACAGTGAGGGGATTATGGGGGCACAAGGAGGGGAAAGAATGTTTTCTACACCTAAGACATTAATTTTTTTTTGAGAGAGAATTATGGGATCTTTTGATGTGCAATTGGAAGCTGAGATGAAGGTCTATTTGGATGAGAAAGTGGCTTTTACATTTCACTTTTGATATTGTCCAGAACTTCAAAATGAAAACACAGAATTGTAAACCATTCCAAACCTTACTAATGAAATTCATAACTGGTCTGAATTAGAGAAGGATGTGTCCCCTTTATGTCTTTGTGTTGTAATGTAATTAAATTGGCCTTCTTTGGCAGCACTAATTAGGGCATGACATAAGTCATTTACTGAGTTCATTCACCGTAACACATGAAGACAATAACAGAACTCCAGAGACATGGGACAATAAAGGAAGTAGTAACACTGGGTGACCTTTTAAATTTCTTTCTTTTCCAGTTTGAATCAATGAACTCATTGAGAATCATGAGCACAAGCCCAAGAGCTTCCTCCTGTTCATCACTACCTGGATGTTGCTGCAGGCTCTCTAGTCTAATTTGCTCTCTGTGTCACACTGGAGTGACACTGGTGACATGACTGATCCCCTGAACTGTACACAGAGTTGTTTCACTTGCAAGAATTCAGAATGATTTAAGAAACCTCTAGTACAGGTTAGATTGAAGACTGAAATTGCTCAATCACAATTAAAATTGCCTAATCTTTCTGATGTGTTTTGTGGTTTGCCTGCAAACTCAACCTATAAAAATGAGACACAAAGAGATGTCCACATGTCCACACCTTAGCACAACCCCCCTGCCAAAAACTTCATGGCTCAGGTTAGCCAAGGACATTTATCATGGCAAAATGGATTGTCAGAACAGGCTGAACTTCAGTTCTTGTTGAGTGTTTGCGCCCTGCTGAAAGAAAACCTCTTAGGAATCATTGGCATCATTGTGTTGGATGACTATTGGCACAGGGTTTCCCCAAAGCCATTCTCAAGCCTAACACAGAATATGCCATACCAATATTCCACTAAATCAGGTTGTTTAAAGCCCCATTCAGCCCCATCTTGGACTCCAGGAGTCATGGTAGTAAGATAACAGAGCTGCATGCTTCATTGTCAGCTAACAACTTCATAACCTCTCTGGCCAATAATAAAAAGGAGTAAAAGTCTTTGGAACCTGACTGTGATTTTGTCTGATATAGAAGTTATATGCAAGGTAATGACAGGCAAAAGAGCAGGAATCAATAGAGTGAGGGCTAAAGGGGAAGGCTACACTGAGAGAGCAGAAAGTTACCATTTTGGGAGCTGTCTTGGTCAGAAACCCAAATATACAAATAATAAATGAAGACTGCAGGTGGGAGTGCTGATGCTCTGATATCATAAAATTTTATCATGTCTGGAGATGCCATTGTCAGCACATAGAGTGAAGAGATTGATTTACATCCAGTGAATGCAATGGTAACCTAATAATAACATATGTTTTCCAAATAGGCCACTCTGGAAAACCTGGCTTTATTATAATTATATGTGCCTGTTGGACCTACCAGCATCTTGGATCACAGGCTGAACTCATAAATCATATTATATTGCTGATTTTATATATATATTGTGATTGCAATTTACATGTCAGTTTATATTTATTCCCCTGTTTGACATTATTCCTCACTATGAGAAAGATTTATATTTTTTTCCAGCATTATCTTGACCTTAATAAAGATTGTCTTACTACAAAATGAATTATGAGCATATGGACCTCTTGGGCAAAGGTGGTCTTCAGAGAAATCTGACACAAATTTTTCAAGTGCCCCCATCTTTTGGATTTTTTGCTTTCTGAATTCAACGCAGAGGGAAAACCACAGAGCTCATACCTCATGACCAAAGCAGTGTCAGAAAAGACACCTTTGAGGAACTTAAGTGTCTGTGGAATTGCCATCCCCAGAAGTTCAGGACACAACCATTTCTGGATTTGTTCTCTAGACCAAAGCAATGCACATCCCAGCCTTGCTTCCACAAACCTGTCTACCTCCCATTTCTTTCTGATGGTGTTTCCAGCAACAAGGTTTGCACCTCCTTAGAGAAATTCTTCACTCTCTGGTATCCTGGGATTTCAGGATTTTTTTACTGTTACTGGCACTTAAGGGAATTGAGAAACTTGGTCACTGATGGTGATTCTTCTCATTAACTTAATCCATTTAAAATCCTCTCTTTTTATATGATGGAGTTTGCATCCTGACTGTTGAAGATTATTTAATTCAGGCAAGACCCTCAGAGCCTGCATTTTGGAGGTGTTGAGTGCTACAACTTGAAGCCAGTGGAAAATTTCACAAGGTCAATTAACTTAAACATGGTCTGTGAAAATTGGCTTAAAGTGTGCCACAACAGGCTGAAACTAAAGGAAAAAACAGATCTGAAAAAAAGGGAAAAGTAGGGTACTTTGTTAGGGTACTTTTAAATTTAATTTTAGCAGGGATATAATACACAGAGAAATAAATTCCACAGATCTACTTAGCTACTTATGTTACAAGTCTACTAAGTTATTTAAGAATTTCTAATCTCTCTCTTCTCTTAGCAAGCAAATACACATTCAGCCATGTACAGTAGGAAAAAAAACTGCTGTTATCCTAAAGGGTTAAATAAAAATGACAAAAATTATTGCTTAAAGTATTTTAGTCTATTTTGTGTTTAAAATGAATTTTTGTGGTTTTGTTTTAATTATATTTACTACATAACTCACAGTAAATAAATCAGCTTTTATATATATATATATTTAAGGAAACCTTAGAAAGGCAGAAAATATCTAAAAGTTTTACAGTAAGCCTTCCAATGACATAACATGGTTCAACTATGTTGTGATCTTTTCAGCACATATCTTCTCTGTGTCTTTCTTAGCTTTCTCTCAACTTGGTCATTCTTTTCTGGATTATTGTCAATTGGAAATGCTCTGTATTATGTCTTACTGGTTGTCTATTTAATGGGTCAAACAACTTTTTCAGTACAGCACAGAGTATGACAAAATAATTTAAAAATATTATTTACTATTCTCTATAGATCTTTAAGAACAATATTCTCTGAAAGTTTGGTTATTGAAAATACATTTCTTAATACTATTCTAGAGTCTCAATGTAATATCTGAGCTGGAAGTTTGGACCTATAAGTCCTCTTATGTAATAATCATAAGAGCTTGCATCTAATACCTCAGACCTTTATTCTATCTTTAAATTGCCTAGATAGATACTTATTAACATTCGTTTTTCAGTGGGCCAATTTTTTTCCACAGTTGTGCCAATAAAGCAAGCACATTGATTTCAAAGACTTTAATCCAGATTTATACAATAATTACTGAAATTATTGGAATTTGACCTCTTAGGCCTTTGTGTTGAGAGATTTCTGTCCTCACAATGTGAGGGTTTTTTAGCTTTCATTAAGGCTCAAGGTTTTTCTAAAGCTGAAGTTAGTTAACATGGATGTATTTCTTTGTGGAAACACCACACTGCAAATCTTCGTTTCATGCAGGTTTAATTCCTCATACTATGCATATCCTGTCCATAATCTCTGCTTAGATTGGGGTTTTTTTTCTATCAGATTCACATCCTTCAATTTGACACAACTGTGTATATGAGATAAAGCTGAAACCTGCTGATCCAGAATAACAAGCTACCAAATTGTTGAAAGCAGAATATGAGGCTAAACCTTTTCCAAACAGGAACCTAAATTCATGTTGTTCTTGATTTTTGTATTTTTTATGTGACACTGCTCTGCAGAGTCATATAGCAGGAGCTTTATATTGAGGTTAATCTCAACTCCAGAATAGGGTATAAAATACTGCTTCTATTTTGGTAGACTGCAGCTGTAGGCAAGAGAATGGCTGCAAGGTGAGAAATGCAGCACAGTTTCACACCATGAAATATCAACTCCTCAGTAAAAGCCTAAGGGCTGTTCTGGCTATTTCACATCAGTTTTTTGGTTGTGATCAGATAAGCACAGATTCCCTGTTTAGAGCAGTGTCAAGGATGGTTCAGTTTTAGACTGGGATAGTAGCTCTGAAGAAATAAACCTAAGTAGTAAATATGAAAGCTTTCCCTGATATAGGGTCTACAATCTGACCATTTGCATAAATCAACAATATTTACCATGTTATGGGTAATGTATTATGCTGACTTTAATTATGCTGATTCATTTATAAGTTGTGGCATTCGTAACAATCCCAGTACAACTAAAAGAGAGTTTTACTACCTGTAGAAGAAAATGAGAGTTTTACTACCTGTAGAAGAAAGTTTTCATAGCTTTTAGAGACAAATACATAAGTTTAAGTATTTCAAAGAGTTAGGCAAATAGCTTCCATGTTTCTGGTCCTAGGTTTTGTATTTGGATCTAGAAGTCTGGATGAAGTTGAGAAAAAATATAAGAAAATACATTATTAAAAAGTCTATATTGGAAGTACTTTTGGGAACTGCAACAGCTTATTGGAGTAAATTTGATCTCTAAAGCATCCATACATATTAAGGAAGATGGAGAAATTTCTTTCTGATGGGTATTTCAAGATTACTGCTCATTAAAGCTTTCTGATGTAAGTATGCTCACAAACGGGAATTAAGTCACAGTTTTCTAGACTTTGCAAGTACTAGAAACTGTGTATGAATCTGGAAACAGTTGCATTTTTTATTGGTACATCACCCAGTGAAATCCTTACCTGCAAACACTAAGTACTCAAGCATTTAAGCACCACTTTTAATTAGTGTTAACTGTATAAAATTGAAACAGTATTCTTCAGAAAACTAGCATACTTCTAAACTAATCTCTTCTCCAGCATCTTTCCTACCTTGTGAACCTATCTTTCCAACTACCTAGACAGCATCAGGAAAGTCAGATTAAACCATAACAAAAGAAGTGGGGAGAAAAAACCCAAAAATTTTGATACAAAAGAAAACTGTTTAATTATCCCTCCCTACCCCCAAAAAAAGAAGAAGTTGCCTGAACCTAACTGCTGCCACATGAGTAAGACTCAGCAAGGAAGAGATGTCACAGAAGCATAATGTGGTCACTGTGAGCAGCAGTGCTGTCTGTTTATCACTATCTGTCTCTCCGTGGGATTCAATAGAGGATGGCTTGAAAAAAAAAAAAACACTTTAAAAATCCTTATTCTTGTTAAAAATAAAAGTGTCATGAAGGAAAGAGGACAGATGAAATTGCCACAGTTTTGTTGCCTGAAGCTCAGTGGTTTCCTGTGTGAAATATTGAATTTGCTGCTCCAAACAGTTGTCCACAAAAGTTAATGTGCAGCCTGATTTTGCACTTTTGGAAATAGTTGTGTGTTGTAGCACTACCTTTGGCCATGTCCTGTGGCAAAATATGCCCAGAGGATAGCCCAAACTTGTTTTATTGCTTGGTGTTCTCCAAACCTGTGTGGTTTAGGGCCTCCTTCCCTGACCCTCAATGTGAGCTCTTCTGGCATGAGGTCACCCAAGCTCTGATGGACTCACATCCACAGACCTGGGTCTTGTAAGAGAAATTCAGAGTTGGAGGAGACTGGCCAAAGGGATCACCTCTCTGGATTTCTAAAATTCTGTGGTTTCCATGTGAGATTTGACTGTAGACACTTTACCAGATGACATATGCCTGGAAGTGGCATATTAAATTCTACTTATGATCCAACCAACCAATTGTCTTTAGCTGGAGTTACTTCTTATTTTATGGTCCATTGTTGGTGCTCATCTTAAAATGTTAGACCTGATAGCCAAAGGCTCTTTCTCTGAGCATGCAACCTAATTTCTGTGGATACCAACACCACAGCTCAAAGAAGGGAAGGTGGCTGCTTTCTTCTTTCATCCAGAGTAGTCTGCAATCTTAAAAAAGTGTTGTGGATATACAGCTAAGCAGATGAGAAGAGGCACACTCAACCATCAAGAAAGTTGCATAAATAGGCAAAAAACTGTATTCTAAGTTTTTGCAGCTGAAAGATAAAGGAGAGCTATTAGACAACAAAGTTTGCCTTGGCTGTATTATGTGCATTTTTCATTGAGGTTTTGTGCTAATAGCTCACTGGTTTGAGCAGATATGAGGATGTGCAGGGCTGATAATTATGCAGCAAAGATCTAGGGATATTTTACATTTCCCAGGGAGAAGGGGGAGGGAGAGGATCTGTTCACGCATTGGCTGTAACCAATCAAATTTTGCATGATGCCAAAAAATTAAACACAGTAAAGCCAGACCCTGTTAGCAACGAGTTGATTGCTTTAAATAAGGGAGATTTCCTGAATGTTTAAATTGAAACTTCTACTATGATTAAAGCAAAGAGAAGTACCAGGATGCTTCCTAACCATTTAGTTCCTAAAATTCTTGTGCGGTCTGGAGATGACAAATTCAATTCTGATGTGCTGTGTTTTACACTCTGCAGGCTGTACTAAAAGGTAAAACTAATCAAGCTTGGGTTTCCCATGGGCTGTGCTTTAAGATGTTTTCTTATTTAAAGTCATGGAAGTATGTTAAAACCCATGTAGACTGGGTGAAGTTTATACAACGCAAAATATAATTGACCATGCTTTTTCAGAGTGTGTATATTTCCACTTTTCATTATTTTTTTGTTTGTTTAATCCTTCATCCTGCTTAAATCTCTATTCCAACCATATTTTCAGATGGAAGATGGGGAAGAACAGCTTATAGTTCTCTCAAGATGTTACTTAAGACTATTTTTGTAGTGAATTGAATTTCTTTTATAAGATTTTAAATGCAGTAGGAGAGAGAATAGTGTACTCAACAGTGAACTTCTAATTACAGGGGACAAAATATTCATTCTGCTCATACTCTTTTTAGAAAAAATCCAGAATTTTGTCCCCAACCCTGTCTATTAAGGGAAAGTTTAAGTCCACCTACAACAATCCTTCCTCACTATTTCAAGCTCCACAGAATGGTCAGCTGGAATGTAGCTAATTAATCATCATATGTACACACTGAAATCACTCTTTACATAGCAGGAAAATGATTTAAATGGGTCTTTTCAGCAGATCTGGCTGCATCAGAAATTACTTCTATACCGATTATGAATGTAGTCCTCAAACATATTTTTGAAATGATAATTTTTAAATTTTCTAACTGAAAATTATGTTTCCCATTGTGAATAAATGAAGCACTATTTCTGTGCAACCACACATTTCACCATATGAAATGATCTCATCATGATTTCTGTATCCCACCAGAAGAAATATTCATCTTTAAATCTTCTGTGTCTCAGAAGTTTTAAGGCTGCTTTGAATTGCTATATTGTTTACATTTCCAAAGCTTAGCACTTGTCATTATGCTGATTAATTGTGGAGATATTCTTTTCTGTTCATAATTAAAATCTGTCCATGCAACATCTCTGATATGGTTTCCCAGTCTAGGTTGGAGAGAAAGGAAGCAGAAATGTATTTTAAAGATTTATTATACCATAAGTTCTGTAGTGGACATTTACCTAATGAATGACAGATAGATGATGAATATTATTTAACCACCTGTGTCATCATTTTCATTTTGCTTGAAAGTCTAAATTATGTCTATAACAAATTGAAAATTCAGACATAGAAAATGTCTGTATTCATGTTTAGACTGTCTTTCAGACTCTGTTTCAGTATACATTTGGCTTTGGAAGTCCCACGGGAATCCCTACTGCTATTAGTAGATATCTACATGGAAACTAGAAAAGTATTTTAAAGGCAGAAAATGCTAATCTAAATGCAATGTTTTTCTGAGATGCATTTTCTAAATGCAATGGTTTGAACACAAGTACACATGCAGTTGGGGTCTAGGTTTATCCTGCCAGCTTTCACTGAGTCATGTTACAATTTCGGAGAAACTGTGGCATTATTATTGCAGCTTACATGTTGATTTTAAATAACATTTTCCATATACAGGGTTGTTTTGATTGATATACCCTAAAGAACACCCGTTGACAAGTAAGCATTGGAAACCCTTTAAATTACACTCCAATTAGTCCATATGGTAAGTGACAGTGGGGTGCTGCTGTGAGCTCCTCCCTCATGGGTCTGCCCTACACAGCCAAGTGCAGGAGCTGGGATCACACAGCTTGATGGTCTTTATATATGGACGCTTTTGAAATTAGGATGTCAGGCTTAATCCCATGTAATCAGATTGTGCTCCTGCTGAAGCAAATGATGAAAACCTCTTCTGTCCAAAACAAAAAGATATAGCAAATGGGTTTAAGACTGCTTCATGTGAGTTCTGCATGCTCAAGAGTAAATTTAATTTTTCATAACCCACTGAAAACAGCCATCGGTATCTATGGTGAAATGTAAACTGGTATTGAAGGAGCAGATGAAAGGTTGAAGCCTACTGTGCTCTGTGGCCTGGACATGATGGTGAGAAGACACCAGAGAAGTGGCTGGCTAGAAATCCCCTTGTGCCTCCTGTGCAATGGTCAGGGCATTGCCAGGTGAGAGCCCAGCAGACCATTTTACCCAGCAACAGGAGAGACGTTGATGGAGGTTTGTGTGGTGGCTGGCACTGCCACTGCTGGACTCTACCAACATCCTGGTGAGCACCAGCAAGCTAAGAAAGCCCAGGGTGCCTCCTTGCACCCATTGCGGCTGTAGCTCCAGAGCTATTCCAGGCAAGCGAGGAAGCAGGAGGTGCAGCCGCAGCTGCAGACAATTACTGCCTCCACCCAGACTAAACAAAGGGCGGCCGAGCAGCCAGATCCTAGAGATAGAGGCTGGAGAGACTTATCCCTTCAGCCCGGACCACTCACTCAGGAGGGTGCTGTGCACGGCCAAGTGTGCGAAGCCGGCAAGTCTCAGATAATTGTGAATGACAGGGAAAGGCAAGGAAAGGGGAAAGAGCAAGTTTAGCTTTGTAAAGGCATGAAAGCATCTCTCCCTTGTGCAGCTTTGTTTTATTCCCCACTCAGAGGAAGGTCTGACTCTACCCACATGGATTTTAGGCACTCCTTTTGGGGAGAAGAAAGAAGTTTCTGTGCTCTTTGAAGCTTGTGTATACTGGTCAGACAGGAAGCCAGAGTTTCTGTCAGTCAACAGCACATGCAAAATTTATCAAGTATATTACTTGACAGAGGTTACGCTGTCATTACTAGCTAATAGGGCTCTGCCAGAGAATTTTTTTATGGAAGCATGTGCTGTCAAAGGCAAAGTGTCCACTGATTGATTGCCACAGCTGACCTAAACATACAGGGATCACTGCGTAATAACCCCTTTATCATATATAAACTGCCAAATGCTAAGTTCAATAACTCTAATGGTCTCACTTAAAGCCCCAAAGAGAGGCAAATTCAAAGGAGCAGAGGAAAATGCCATCCTTTCTGCACCCAGTGCAGCAAGACTGCCACTCAGGATGGAGAGGCGGGACTGTGGAGTAGGAGCACCAAACCCTGCTGCAGGCGGTGGGCTCGAGGGAAAATACCATCCAGTCCATAAGCTCAGCTTTACATACCAAAAAATGTACTTATTAAGTATTGCTCAGATCTATGTTTTCTACTAAACAGCGTGCTATGGTTATCACAGAAATACTGTGCAACAGTCAAGTTTGGCACATCCTAGGCCTGAAAACTGCTTAAACTTTCTCAAAGAAAGGTAGGCCACTTCTTGAAGGAGTTTCCTGGCTCCTTATTAAAGCTCCTCATAAAAACCCAAACGAAACAACAAAAAAATATCACAAAACCAAACTACTATCAACAGAACACAATCCTCCCAACCACCAAAACAATAACAACCAAACAAAACAAAAAGCCACACCAAGCCCCCAAAATAAAGTAGCATTTACAAAAGAGGGAAAAATAAGGTTTCTGAAGCTATAGACTACACTCTGAGATCTCTATCAGCTGTTTAAATGTATCGCTGCAATTGCTTTCAGAGATAGAACCGTAGGTAGTGAAAACAAGGCATGAATGTTCCTTGTGTTGAGTTTTTCTTAGGGAAGGCAAAAAAGGCCTGAGGGAAGGGAACTGAAGATGATCTTTGCATTGAGGGCTATTACAACACTAAGAGTTGGGAAATGAAAGGTTTGAGGGGGAGGCTGAACTTTTATCTGTTGCTGCTCTCAAAAATAGAAATCACAGTTTTTCTTTAAATGCTACTATGAGTTTTCCATTCAGTTGTTCCACGGCTGTTAAAATATTCTGTCTAGCTGTAAATGCAGCAGCTATTTAGACAGAGATCATTGGTAATGGTAATTTTAATAGCCAGGAGCCAAGCCCTTGTCTCCTGGGGTCAATGACATAGCTTACTATAATAAACACATGGCATTGGCCTGAGAGTCATTTCTGATGGGGAGGTGGTCTTGTGAGTTCTTCTGTCACAGTGTGTCCTGGAAGACTATGATAGGAGGGCAGCTGGGGATCCACAAGGACACAAGGAGATTGTACACAAGGAAGAAGCCCTCAGAACAATTTCAGACAGAAACCACTTGTCACTGGGGTTAGGTTTATGCTACTACATTTTTTTTCTTTCTTTTTTTTTTTGGTTAAGCAGTCCAAGTTTGGTTCTGCTCAAGCAAAGTTTTTGGGTAAGCTGAAACAAATAGTCCTCGCCCCTTTCAATACATGCACAAGGCTAGATCAAACTCACCATCTTCCAAATCATCTTCTGGAAATCAAATTAAAAGGAAACAACCACAGCTCAATGTTATTAATAAGTATTTTATAATAACCAAAAAACCCAGCAGAAAATATCCAGGACAGATGCCCTCTGGATGCTGCACCTGTTGCTCTCTTGCCTGTTTAAGGGCAGTGCAGAGTAAGCGCTGCTGTGAGCAGAGCCAAGGAGGGAAGCAGTGTGCACTCTAGGGATACTCTAGCCTGGAGTGAGCTGAAACTGAAATTGCCAGGGCACTTTACTTCAGAGCCACCTTATACCTGTATAATGCAAGAAGAGAGCATCCCAGCTCTGCAGAAGAGCCCTCATGGGAATGCTGTACTACAGTGGGATTTGTAGGCCATGAATGAGGTGCTCTGGAGAGCCAAGGCAATCTTTCCAGCAGGGTCAGGCATGCAGAAATGTCACAGCTGTAAATCTGGGTTAACGTCACCTGGGCAAAATGTCCAATGAACTGGAAAGCATTTACTCCTTCTGGTTGAAGCCATATACAAATAGATTTCCATGAAAGTGGTTTCCTAGACTTTCAAGCTGAAAACAAAATTTAGTCAATCGATTCAGGTAAGAATTTCTTTGGCTTGTGAGATTCACTTAAACCTGAAGTGAAATGCAGTAGTCAGTGAAAACTACAGAGGCAGTTTTCCCAAACCCATCCTAGTCGGCCAATAACCCATCAACTCACCAGGCTGTCCTGCTGCATAGTACCAAGAGGAGATATTACCCACTTTACCCTGCCTTGTGGATAATCTCTCTGCCATTTATTGGTAGTCACAAAAGATGGATTCAAATATCTAGGGTTTCTTCTAAAAGTCTAGAGCTAGATCTAGCTACAGAGATCTGCCAGATTTTACCTGAGTCTCTTGCCATTAAGAGGCAATCCCAACTCTCTCACATGAAGAGTTCAAAGTATAAACCAGCAGAACACTTTACTAGGAGATACAGTGACAAATAATCAGTAACTCAATAATCAGGGGAACATAGTACAAATAGTAAGCCTCTCATAGAACAGGGACTTCAGCTGCAATGAATCACAGCCACTACGATGCAATGACATTAATTTACAATATTTGTATGAGAAAATGCTTCAGTGGGACCTGGAATAAAGACCAACGTGCCCTGGGAAAATGTTGGAGGACATTATTCCTTATGACGGTAAGAAAAATACAGTCCTTTTGGTCACATCTATGGGGTTTTTTCATGTGCTTTCCATGCTCCATATCCTGTTTTAAGTGTAGCACTTAGGATACTTCATCACATATGCCTGTTTGTTTTCATTCACCAGTTCCTTACAGGATGGTTTCTCTTACAGCCTTAAAAGAAGAGCTCAAGTTGAAACCAGTTCCCTTCTCAACAAAGTCAGCAATTTTATTCCTGCTGGAAGTGTCTTACAGTACCTGGAAGGTTGGGCAAGAGTGGCCTGTGATAACCAGCTCTCACCTGTCACCTTTCTTAAAAATAGCTTTTGAGTCAGCCTTTCTTATGACTTCCCACTGGTGCTCAGTAACATTGTAAATAAACAGTGAGTGATTCTCATGGTGCCCTACAAATTCTGGCAATGTCCACAGAGAATCCCATCTATCCAGTCATAGTGATTGATGTTCTCCATCTCATCTTTTATATTCAAGCAACAGATTGTTAAGAGGCTGTAGTCCTACTTGCATGCGTGGTCCCAGTTCCTTCATGGGGGTGTTACCCACAAATAGCGAGTATGGGGCACTCCTGACTTGGGTACTTGCCAAAAATTCCACAGGGAAGCAGATGAATGTATTATACAGCATGACTGAGATATTATGAGATATGGACCTGTTCTAAGTGACTCAACCTGTCACTTTCTTCCTCTCTCATGCCCCTTTTTGTGAGCACACTTTAAAAATATTCAGCCTCTTATGACCGTCCTCTTAAATCTGGAAAAGAGACAATGAAGACCTTCCCATGTGGCTTTTGCCACTGGATCCTTCATTGTTTTCAGGAACATCTCAGCCCCAGTGGTGTTAAATGCTGATGAGAGGAGTCAGAAACTAGGCATAAGCATCCTTCCAGGTGCAGGGAGAGAGGCCCAGTGGGAAAAGATGCATAACACACACTTGGAGAAGAGTCAACCACTCTGAGTCAGTGAGCAGCCAGGGGAAACAAAATGATGAAGGAGACCTAAATTTGGAAGCAGAATGGTGTTTCAGGATCCAAAGTGCTGTGCATCAACATCATCACCATAAGGCAAAAGGCAGAAGGGAGGCCACGGAGAACTAATAAACAGATGAAAAGCTGGCTCACAGAGGTACCTGGCTCTGCTGCAGGTATTATAGTCAATTTGCACATCTCTCTGAAGAGAGTTTTCTAAAACAGCTTTTTGAGCGGTGAGCTTGCCAAAAATAACATTTTAGCAGAAGCACAGCTTGTCAAAACCAGCATTTTAGGTAGGGAAAGTGCTCAGTGTGCAAATAATGTTTTTGCAGGAGCAAGGCTTCCCATATTGGAAGGTAGAAGCCGTTAGCACACCACTTTCACTAAATTCATACCTCCCCCCTTCTTTTTGATAAAACGTTATTTTCATCCATCCTGTTCCCCTAAACAAACATTATTTCTGGAAAGTTCCTACCCTTCATGCAACACTATTTTCCTCAAGCAAAACTCCTGATAAAGCTCCACTTTCAGCAAGCTTTTCTCCTTAAATTGCCATGGTCCTCATGCCTGATAAAAAGGCATTTTCTGTTAAGGCTCCAATTCTGATAAAATGTTACTTTTTCCAAACCTCTGCTCCTGATAAAACATTCATTTTGCCAAGATTGGCTCCTGAGAAAATGTTATGTTTGGCAAGGGCTATTCCTGATAAAACATTTACTTTTGCCAAATCTCCACTTCTATTAATTTTTTTCCCCTCAAAATTATTATTATTTCCCCTAAAGCCTCCTTAATGTAAGATATTGGATATGACACAGTGGGTGACAGAGTATCAGTTGCCAACAAGTCTTTTATCCACAGCCATGATCATTACCAGTGAACCCCCTGGAACGCTGACGTTGAATGCCTCTTTTACAGTGTGGAGCCCTTGGAAGGAACAATGAAAAAGATATTTGCACCCTTGTGCTGAAAACAGGTTTCGTTATCATATTAGCTCCTCATAGAAGGCAGCCCTGGCCTTATTTGAAAATTAATCAAATCGGACTCACCAACAGGTCAAAGGCAAAACACTTCCAAGGATGTTCAGGATTTTCCAATTCTATAATATTGAATGTTCCAGTAGGGTTTAATGAGGTTGTAGACGGGGACCAGATCACTGCTTGTTCACAGCAAACCTTTGGATTGCCAGCAGTTTTGTGGCTATTCCATCTCATTCTACCCAAATTCACATTGGTATCTGTCACAATGCACACCAGATTTCTCAAAAAATGCTTCTTACATGAGCACATGCACAAATCTGTTCCTGCCATTGTGAGCTGCTGTGGAGAGGGGTGACAGCAGCAAAGGGCACAGGCATCATGTTAGCACAAGACAAGAGAACTGGGGTAACATACTCTGAAACACACCAGCCCTTTGAGTTATCACATATGCCTCTGTCTGGCAATGCTCAACCTGCAACCAAAGCATTTTTCTACTTCCATGTCAACTGTAATTCAAGAGCTGGAAACAAAAATACCATCTGGTATTTTTTCAACTGTTTGCAGCTGATCACATGTGTGATCAGTTAATTGTGGCACAGAATGTGTGAGGAGAGCTGAGGACCTGAGGCAGTCTAGCCTGGAGAAGGCTCAGGTCTCTAAATGCTGCCTGGAGTTACCCAAAGGGCAGTACAGAGATGGGTCCAGACTGTTCTCAGAAGAGCACCATTGCAAGGTTAAGAGGCAATGGGCACAAGCTGCAGCAAGAGATATTAGATGAAAGCAAGAGTAAATATCACCATGAGGGTGTTCAGGCAGTGGGACAGGTGCCCAGAGAGGCTATGGAGACTGTTTTTGGAAATACTCGGAACAGGGCTGGACACAACCCTCAGCAGGACACAGTTCTTCTTTTAGAAGGCGGTTAGACCAGATTAGCAGAGGTCCCTTCTGACCTAAATATATGATTTTCAGCGTGTAGAAATTTATGTGTTCAAGCTGGAACCCAGACAACAGAGAGCATTTTTTTTACAGTGAATAAAAACTTTACCTTATGCCGAGTTGAATGTTAAAATGTAGCTGGTACATTTTGTTTATTCTTACTAGTTAATGTTAATATTCTTCAATGCATTAGCCTCCTGAAGATTAGATGAAAGACTAATTCATGGGATGAAGCATTAAAATTAGCAATTTTCATTAAACATCTTATTTATGACTCTTCAAAGACATGATTGAGAATTAGAGATATTAAAACTCAGTGCAGTCTCACATGGCAAAACTTGAAGAAAGACTTGCATGGAATCTATGGAAGAATGTGGGCAGAGGCAGTCAAAATAGCAGTAACACCCTTTCCAGCAGCAAAACACATTTTGATCATTTTAAGCCAATTGAGAAACTGCATTTTCAGGAAGTGCCCACTGGTTCTGGGCTGAAGTTTCAGTAGCAATACTGGTTGCTCTTTCTTACCTCTGTACCTGTGCTTCTAAGGCAAAGAACTGTTTTGGGTGGGGTTTTTTTTGGCTTGTAATATATAAATTCATTCACCTCAGTGCTTGTACTGTGAGAGCTGATTTGGGGTGAGGCTGGCAAGCCACAAATATTGCATTCATTTTCCAGTCTGTTCTTGCAGTTCCTGTTCCCAGGTCTAGGTACCCAAGACCTAGATCCAGTGATGGGCAATTGTGTGACAATGTCTTTGTCTCAGAGCCTAATTTAGGCACTAAAAACGCAAAGCTGCAGATGAGAGTGTCATCTGCAATGCTGAGCCCAGACAGCCTATCTTTCACAAAGAGCAGAGCACTGGGGAGAATGCTGCAGACCAGGAGTGTATTTGAATTGTAACCCTCTGCATCAGAAACGTCTGGTCTATATTTTGGACAACAAAGCTGAAAAGTAACATATGAGCAAGCACTCATGGACTGATCTCATCCCAGTTTGCTAACCACTAGGCTCAATACCCGGCTAGTCCCAGCCATAATGAGCATATGACAGAGAGCTGGCTCAATGTATTTCACTGCTCCCTTGCTCACCAGGGAGAGAAGGAACCCTTTTCCATACAGTTAGCTTTACATTTGTAAATAAAAAGTTAAAATCAAAGGCTTTTCTTATTAAAAAGTATATGAAATAATTAATGAGCCGTCTCTTGCTTTCTTGTACTCTCATATTAACAAAGTGACAATGGAAAAGATGCAGTGACATGCAAAACTTTAAATGTTTAAGCTGCCAAATATGACAGCACTACCTATGTTTTGTAAGGGAGACTAGAAAATCAGTGTTGATCGTTTCCATCTCTCCATACCTCAGCAGATGCAGATGTTGTTCTGAAAATGGATTAAAACCCTGCATTCTGAAGAACTTCTCCAGAGTTCAATATTAACCTCTCACTTCAGATTGGCAAATGTTATGATCCTTGACTGGTTTCATTTGTGTTAACTTTTCATCCCAGAATGGGAGCATTTTCTTGCCAAGAGGCAAAAAAAAATTAAAATGTTTTCCAGGTTATGTTACACTGATAAACCTTAGATCCATTACAGAGAGAAATGTTAACAAGTCAGTAATAATGATGGACTGCAAGCTAGCAGTCCTGATGTTGCAATGAATTTTGTGAATGACAAATAAGAACGAGATTCAAATGCAGTTGCTGATTTCAAATGCTGCATGCTGCAATGCTAAACTTTGGGTACCAAGGTAATGCTCTGAATATACCCCAAACCAATGTCCCCTTCTGAAAAGGTCAGCCATGAATTTTACTGCACTGACATTTAAGTTAAGGTCATGCTGACCTTAGAGAAAGTTGCCTCTTGCCTCCTATTCATATTGGGCTTTTAGGGGAGTCATTTTACTGATGTTAGTCTTTTGTAAATATTTTAAGTTTTCCTTTTGTAAGACCTGGCCTCTGGATAGGCAGCTTCTTGATATGCTCTTGGAACATTTCCAAAATATATGCACGTGCTTAAAGCATTTTTCAGGTTCTTCAAGTATCAGTTTTTTTCAACGTCTACACTTGCACACAAAACAAAATTGTTGAAATAGAGGGTAGTTTTTTTAGCTGTTCAGGATTTGTTGTCCCAGATGTGAGGTATGTGAATCAATAGGATGTGTTTTACTGTATCTCCACAAGTATTTCCATAAAGCACAGCAATGAAAAAGGTGTAAACACACTGACAGCCTATTCCACTGATTTTTTTCAATACTCACAACCTTGCTGTCTTCTGGGTTCAGCCTTGGGAATAGCCTTTCACTATCTAGCAGTAGGAGTTAAGAGTTTCCCTGAAATCTCTTTATGGCTCATGTTGTTGGTCTATTTTAAGAAAGCCATTCCATTTCCAAAATTCAGTCACTTCTAATATCCTCTGCCATGTTCACCTGCCACTCCTGGCTGCTCTTCAGCAGCTAATCTGCACACCACATAAGCATTTAGAATTTGCAGTTAAACTAGGAATAAGATATCAGTACTTGGCATAGTTGATGACCTTTCTGATAGTGACATAAACAGATTAATAGGTATTTTTTTTAAAAAGAAGACCTCCCCCACCCCAAAACACAGCAAGATTTTGCTTGTAGGAGTCATGCATCAGGTCCTGACTCATTTGCTATTCTAAATGGCTGACACAATTATCTTATGCTTAAAATATTAGTGCTGTAAATAAAGCCATTAATACTTATGTGGTTTTCTAGGAAGGCTTTACTAAGAGATTTCATTTTTCTATCAATCCTTGTAGTAGACACAAGTCTAGAGGCCCAATCTCTGTCTAGACATTACCCCCTTGATATCATACAAATAAAGTATATATTGCATTTCTCCACGATAATCAAACTAGTCCACAAACAACATGGCATGAGTAAGAAGATATGAAATGTCGAGCTCCACACCTCAGGCCAAGACTTTTCAATTTCTCACAAAGATAAATAAAAGGAGGTTAATGTTAAAAACAACTAGACAGAATGAGAATCTATTGATATTCTCTGTAGTAAATAACCAGAGGTCAGGAGTAGTGTTGGAAGTGTTTCTGAACTGTGTACGCTGTGAATTCTCACAATGTGAAACCAGTTGTCAAGCCATTTCTCTTGCTGAGAGGAAATGAAACATTGAAACAGAAAACAACTTTCTGTCACCTCCCCTGCCTTTTGATGAAGGGAACAGGTAAAAAGAATTTTTACTGATACAGGCTGACTGGTGCTATTTAAAAATTAAAATCATGGTTTGCTTTCCAAAGAGCTGGGGGGAAAAAAAACTCTGTCTCTGGACAAGTGAGGATTGAACAGAAGGCAACTGATGCTGGAGCCATGAGGCAGAAACATCAGTGCAGATGCCATTGACTCAAACCACCTTGCCAGCAGCATAGCTGACTGCCTCCGTGCCCTCAGGTCAGCTTGGCTCCAAGCTTCCTAGAGCATGAATTTCCATGATTTACAAGCTGTGGGGATAAGAAAGACTATATGATTGTATGGGTTGACAGCACTGTATTTCTACTGCTCCCTGCAACTGTTAATTACAGTGAAATTTGGAGCATTGGAAAGGGCTTCCAGAATAAAAGGAAGATGCTTGCAGAAAATATATATTAACACTATCAAAAATATATCCCCAAATAGAAGTGAGTATTAGGTTGCTTTAGGAAATTCTGAGTTCCGTTACTTAATGCTCCTTATATTTTGCAGGGTACCACTGCAAAAGAGAGGTGGTAATAATTTTATTTTTAGTTGGTGGTAGCCTTTAAAACCAGTTCTAGGCTAGAGAGGAAGAGGAAAAGGTTAACTGCCCAACAGGAAAGACTTCCAATGACTGCAGTAAAGTACAGATACTGATAATGTGTATGAATATCTTTTTATTGCAACAGTACTGTGGCTGGAGAAAGAGAGCCATGATATCTATCCTGGTAAGACAGAAGTTGTGTTCCACTCTGAAGCTTGAACCCATTTAACTTATGTCATAGGAAAAGGTACAGAGAGCAGTCTGTAAGGCAGCAGAGGAGACGTACACGCTGTATTTTATCATAAAACGTATAGCAGGAAAGTCCACTGCTGCCCTGAAGCTATAAATTCTGTTCAGCAGGCATGCTATCTGAGAATTATTTTAAAAACTATCTTTGGTAAAAACTCTCAATGGCTGGCTAAAAGCTCTGGTCAACCTAAGGAAATAGAAATCATGGAGACCTTGCTCTTACTACAAGTGCTGAGACAAACTTCCTCATAGCCGGAAGCCTCGCAGATATATTTGACTAGAATCTCTACTGGTAAATATGAATAAAACTTCACATGTCAGCACTGAGACATTCACACACAAGACAGGAGAGCTGTGAGTAGATCTAGAAAAATGATGGGAAAAGAGAGAGAAGAGTATTTTCTGAGGAGCAGGATGCTGGCAGGTCATCCAGTGTTGTCAAGGAGAAGGGGTTCCCTTTCTTGACATCCTTTCTCATTATGCTGAGACTATCTCAGCATAAATCTGGAGATGATGAAAAAAACCTATTTCTTGATATTATTTCCTTTTTGTTTTTCTTCCTTTCTTTGGAAGTTCTTTCACCTGCACTATCTTTTATTGAAATTTGAGTTGAATGGTGGCTTGTCTGCTCCTTCTCATTCTGCCACTCATCTGAACTATTTAAACCAGACTTGTTTACCACTAAACCTCCCTGGGCAATGTGAAGAAGGTGTTTGTAGCCTTCAAAAAGTCCTTTATTCATGTTGCACCTGCAGAAGTCACAAAAGGAAATAATGAGCAATTTGTTCACATGAATTTCTACAAAAATGTCATCCATCAGTGTGCTTCTAAGAGAGCAGACTTTTCTAACAGCTTTAATTGCACAGCATAAAGAATTTACTGCAGACAAAAAGGGACTCTCAGAAGGTTGTTTTTTCACCCCAGAGTATTCAAGTTCTTCTGAAGACCACATATAACTTACTAGAAAGCTTAGAAATACTTTATTATTTTCTTTTCAGAAGTGTAAAAAAATATTCAAAAGTACATATATGGACTGAACACAGATTTACTGCCACTGGCTCTTTGTAAGGCAGCCGGAATGAGGCTGCTCGTGTACATAAATGAGTCCAGCTGGTACATTTACTGGCAGCTTTATAAGAACACCTCCAGAACTGCTGAATGCTTGTGAAAGGTAGGGTATCAAACAAACTAGACTGGACATGTGGGCCAGTTGATGGGCAAGGCACTATAAACCTATCCATAACTAGTGCAGCTGTGACTATAAAACTTTTTAGAAAACCCCCCAAAAATCAGACACACAAACATTTAATGAATTTCAAATGAAAAACCTGGAATGCTTAGAGGGATTATGTAATGATTTTTGGGGAGTCCATTACAGGTCACACTTAAAACAAGAAGTGAGGTTTAGAAGTCAATATATTTTGTTGCTTCCTTTAATCAGGCTCAATTAAAATTTCCCAGCCACAATTAACCTTCTATTTTTAAAATCACATTTCAGAGTGCAGCCTGGTATTAATATCCAGCAAAAATAGGGGACCTCTTTAAATTGCTGCCAAGAGAGTAGTAGCATTGTGGTTCAAAGGCAAGCTTTACGTATTTGTGTTAAACAGAGAAAGCAAAGCCATTTGCCTCATATGTAATAAAAGCCTATCTGAAATTTATTCTTCCTCCAGCAGGGAAGTCCCTACATCTGGTCACTGCAGTGCTCCTCAATGAAAGTTTATGTCCTCAGGATCAATTGCTTAATTTATTTACTTTTTTCTCACCCCAAGCATCAGCCATTGGTAGTCAAACCCTGAGGACTGATTGCAATATGTTATCATCTGCACCTTTCCTTTACATGAACAGAAAAATGGGAACTCATTATTTTATAGACATAGCAAGGCATTTGTCAGGATGCCTGTTGTGAGTGCACAGTAGTAGTATCTCTTCAAATTCTGAAAGAACCAAATAAACTTTATGAACCTGGTCTAAGATATATCTGACCATAGACCTCAGATTGATTCAAAGATAGTGAGCAAAATGGGAAATACTTCCCATCAAAGCTCCAGAGAAAACATTTCAGTATAGTAACAGTGGACAAAGCAGGACTTTGTAGCAGTATGTGCACACAAGATTTATTTCCAGCACAGTTCTTGGGCAATGGCTCTGAAAAATATCACAGTGATTACAACCTGCACAGCATTCTCGCTTTAGCTTCACACACCTTCTTTAGCATGGAGAATTTTCCCATTCCATTTTGCTCCATGGGATGCTAAACATCCCAGTCAGGCCACATATGCAGGGGCAGCTCAGGGGCCATCATGTCCCTGATCATGAGATCTAGCCACGGCCCAAGCCATGAAAAGCACTGGTTGTGCAGCCAGATACAAGGTGTGTTTGTAGCTCTTTGGGAAACTGCCACAGCCCATGTTTCTGAGGGACTCATAGCCTATGTCTTCACAGGGTTTGGAAGCTACTTCACAGTTCCTGAGGTGGTACTGCTGAGACAGATGAAATTATTCTGGGGACTGTCAATTAGGTAAAAATGTTCTGCAAATGGAATCTGGCTAGAGCAGACAGGCCAAGCCTCTATAATAAAAGGGAGATAAAATCTGTTTTGGAGGATCTTTCTGACTGTGTTACATTATGGGAAATGGCTGTATTTCATTCTGATCTGAAATGCTCTTTCAATACAGCCTCAGGCACATCTGTGTGGAGAAAGAAGATGGAGCACATCCGCTAGCAGTGTGCTGGTGTTCAGGCACCATGCAGAGCATCTTCTCCATGCACAGTTCAGCTGCTCATACCTATTACAAGCTGGACAATTTTCACACAATAAAGTTGTCCAGAGACAAAAATTTTGCGACTATCAAATCATATTAAGAATATCTTCTTCAGCAAGGATGAAGTGCTCACTTTTTATTACACTGACATGTTACAGTCATCAGCTTCCTAATCAGGGTAGGAAAGCCAGAGGAGTAAAAATAGCTGAGAGGGCTGAAGTTTCCCTGTTCTACACAGATTCAGGGGAACGAGTGAAATATAAAATAGCTGTCAGTTTGTTTTCTAAATAAACCCATTGGTAAACTACTCTCTGAAGTACAGTCATAGATAAATTGATCCCATGCTTCAGCTTCTCAACTACTCAGCTATGACCTGCAAGGCTTCTTCTGTAACAAGCAAGTGCTGAGAAAATACAAAAACTTCAAAAGCAACTCCTACTTGCTTGGGGTTTTTAACCCTAATTTTCTTCTATTCCTGACAATCAGAAGTCTCTATTTTTATTATTCTCCTATTCTTGTTGAACTGGATCAGCAGCAGAAGAATAAAATGCAACTCTGAGGGCGCTATGTTTATTTATGCTGCCTGTGGCGCTGGCCTCAAAGCACACAAATACCAAAAGATTTGACTCAGTAATAAATACTACTGCTAAGATCCTTCTCCTTCCTTGAGGTTTTTTACTCTGTCAGAAGCAAAAGAAAGGGAAAAAAGTGCATTGTTTGCCTCAAACTACAGGCCAAATTCCAAATTTTTGTTTCCTGCTGCTAAAGCATAAATTGTGAGGAAAGAACAGTTTCACATAGGCTTTAAAAGGTTATCTCTACAGAACCCCTGCTCAGGCACTGTCAGAGTCAGACCATGTTAATTATCTCCCTTTAGCATTTTGGATTACAATTTCTTCTGCTTCAGCTGACAGGCCATCTTAAAGTCCCATGCTGGATTAGTAGTGATAATCTTTCCTTCTTTGGATGAAGTCCACAATGGTGGAAACAAGGCCAATCTCTTACCTCAGATAGTCCCTGTCTAATTCACCCTCAATGGAGACATCTCTTTATTTGCTCTCAAAACCAGGAGTCAAAAGCTGTGACTTGTCTTAATCACAGGACATGTTTGTTGGGAACTGCAAAACATCTGGACAGTTTTAATGATCTTGTATAAACTAGATGATGTGGCTTCAGATGGATTTGCATAATATCCTGCTTATTCACCCAGGTAACTTACCAACTTCCAAATAGCTGCTTGTGATTTCTATTCTGATAATTTCTTCCTTCAATGACTTTGTTTCATCCTGTCAAACTTTTAGTCAAACAGATGAAATTGAAAGTAGCATCCCACTGATACAAAAGTCTTCTGACTACTGGACAATTGGTGACTCAGTCAGCATGAGCTCTCTGATTTCTTTGATCAATGTGAGAATTAAAATGTTCTAATGTAATTGCTAAACACTATGAAACCAGTTCACAGTGCATCTGCTCCCCTCCTTCCTGCTATCCTTTCACTGCCTTAGATGCTTAATATGAAACACTGCTGCTTGGGCTGACACAAGCTATAATAAGAGTAGTAGTATTAATTTGAAAGATATCTACTGCATCACTCAGTATCTTGGTAATTGTTTGTTCTCTAGGTATGATGTCCTTAATAAAAATTTACCCACTCTAATTTGCCATCAACATATTTAATTGTGGGTGCAGAAAGGCCTTCAATCTGCACCCTTGCTGATTGCTCTCTTAGAGATGCAGGGATACAATAAAGGTACTGGAGTGTGGGCAATGAGAGCTGCATTGTGAAGAACTAACACAGTGCTGTGCAGAAGTGCTTCCTAAAGAACAATGCCCCAGATGCTGAGTAGACCATACAGCCATGTGGACCATGGCCAAACTTCAAACAAATCTGGTTAAATATGGTGGAGTCTGATAGGACTGTCACCAGCCTCTGCATCTGACACCATTTCTGTGAAACCAAACACTTTAAGGAGAGTTTTTTCTCTATTTCTCCATTACTGGCACCAGAATACCCCTATGGAGTGCTGGTAACAGTTTTTTCCTCCAAGTGAAATTTTAGAGGTCACTGCACTGGCCGATCTCAGACACCAGTCCAAGAATCTGTCCTGAGATATCTTTCCAAGTGATAACCTGGCTGCGTTTGTTTTGCAGACACAAAAAATTTAGTTGCACATCTATTTCTATCACCCTGTAACAAGAGTAACTTGCTTGAGACTGACATTGATTGTGTTGGTACCATAAATATCTCAGCAAAATGACATTGCAAGCCACACTACTACAATGTGGTTTGCTAATCCAGCAGTGTGTTTTTCTAACTCTGTGATTTATGTCAAGGCTGTATCAATCAAGGATTGTAAATGCATAAATCTAATTGGTTTTGTGATTTGTTTTTGGAGAGTGCACTGAATACTAGCTGCAATAACACACTCCAGGCTACACATTTCCAGAGGATTACTGAACTTATTACTCTTCTTGGGTGGTTAAAGTCAGTCAGTCACACAAATACCTTTATAACACTGCATGTAGAGGGCCATATTTTTAAGGTATAGTATATGAAAGAGATAATTTCAACGGATAACAGCCTCCCAGCACTTCATAAATGCTGAGGCAAAATCAGGACTTTATTGAAAAAGGAAATTGATCTCAAGACAATATTCTATTGCAGTTGCTGAAGATCACAGCTATGTTATTACAATAAGTTCAGACTGCTATATGGCAAATGAAGGGGAGCTAGTTGGTTCTTGTGGACTTAAATCTGCAGAAAGAAGCCTAGGAGATTGTATGTGTAAGTGCAACCAAAATGCTCAGCATGCATGGGGAGTTGAAGGACACTAGTTCTGTGTTAATAAATATCCTGCTGTGGTGCTACTGTACTACTCCTGTGTGCAGCTGAAGGAGGAAAGTCTAACAGGGCATTCATTTCAGTGGGACACGCAGAGTAGGTATAATGGATAAAGTCTGAGATCTAGTGAAAAAAATGGGAATTTTCTCCTTGGATCTTAACCTACATCCTTTGCTAGCTTCAACTCCTACAGAGGCCTATTCGTGCCATTTCTCATAGATAATGACTAACATCAGGCAAAGGCAAAAGCCTGTTTACACTCTATGCAGACACCCTCACACAGGCATGCATGGCTGTGCAGCACAGCTGGACCAGGGCTTTGCACCTCTGGCAGCCCCAGTCCTGCGTGTGGGCAGCAGGAGCCAGGCACACTTACTTTTGTCTTCAGCTGGGCTGCCGTGCATGCCATACAGTTAGGGGCCAATCAATCTCAGAAATACATATCTGATGATGTCCTCCTCTTGAGCAAGAGGAGGGAGTATAGGAATTGTTGCACTGGGTCTGTGGGTTGGGTCTGACCATGATCCCTGACAGGTGCTCAGCAGATGCCAGCGTACCACAGTTGGCAGATGTGGGCTAATCTCTACTCCACAGGCATTAGGCCTCATCCTGATCTCAGGCTTAAACTCTGAATCAAGAGGTTTAATGGCTGGATTGCTTCCAGTGGGCCAGTATTATTTATGTAACTGAATTGGCGTTTGTCCACACAGCAAGATAAAAGCAGGAGTGCATCCTGTTTTGGAAGCAATGGCTAGCACAGGGACTGCAGCCAGGTCGAGGGAGTTATACCCATTATACCAAATGGACAGCTGAGTCAGGCCCTGACCCTGAAAAATATTGTGTTTAAAGCAATCCCACTGAATTTTCCCAAGGAACTGGAGTGTGTCCAGTGTTTTAGCACTCTGGCCATCTCAGACTATGATGCATGCAAATGGCGGGAGCCCTTCCAGCGCCTGGTGCCAGGCACCTCCCTGGCCTCATGCTCCTGCTCCCCAGCAGGACAGCAGCTGTGCCCCAACAGCCTTGCCTCCACGATGCACTTCCTGCTGGATCCAGACTGCAGGGAGGGACAGGATCTGCCAGTTTTCCTTGACACTAAAGCCCATGTCTGGAGAATGCAGGGTGTCCAGCACAAGTTTTAGAACTGATTCAGTCTAACCCTGCAATGCATACAGTGATAGGACTTAGCAGGTTGTTTCACCAGGTTTAGGAAATCAATTAACTTGTTGGGAGAAGTCTAGTAGGTACAGTAATACCAGACAGGTGTTTATTAATACTAGAACCATACTTCCTCAGGGCATTTATTCTCATCAGCTCCTGATGTTGGCTCCTTAGCAGAGACAATTGTCAGCTGACATCCTTTGTCTGGCACATGAATCAAGAGTATTTCACCTCCCTGCTCACAGGTGCTAAAATAAAACAGAAAGGGTAAAGTAGGGTTTACAAGGTTGTCCATGCTGAGCAGTGGGAAAACTACGTGAGGTTGGCCTCATTTTCCATTCCAAACACTCCAGAGGAATGATTGGGATGGGCACCTGGGCTGGCAGATACTAGGAGGAGCACAGATGAGGGGACCCCTAACTTCTGGTGGCATAGCAGGATTACAGGCCTACTTTTCAATCTTGTTGGATTTGGTAGAAGTGTCATTTTAAGATGATGTGCAGAAAGGCCCATGAAAAGAGCTTAAAACTGTAAGATATAGGGTCGAACAGGAAGTATAGCCACTTGCAACCCAAAGTGGCAAAGAATTATCTGTGTGTTTGATTTTACACGTGATCAAGAGGCTGGGGAGAGACTGGTGGACTTAGAGGATTTTTAATCAGATGCATGAATGTTTCAAGCATCCAAATGTGACAGGCATGGAGTCATAAATATATGCCTTATTTTTTTTTTTTTTATCTTTTCTGAACTTGGTATGAATGAATGAAATTCTTGTTCCTGTATCTATTTTACCAAATGTACCCATTATGGATTTCTTTATGGTTGTTGTTCTCCAGTAATAAAACTCTTCCGCTATCAATATGTATTCAAAGACAGCTCCCTTTAAACTACCCAGATTGTTTGGGGTTTTTTGAAACATGCCACAGTGTTAAGATGCTATTCTTAACATACATGCTATATGTTAAACATATGTATCCTTGAGGAATTTGTCCTTATGTCTTCCTTCCTGTCTAGTTGAGGTATTATTGAATGCTTAAAACCCATGTTTGTTGCTGTAATTAAGTGGAATTTAGGGTGGGTCTCGTGGTGATTAATGGTAGAAGTAGATGTTTTGTCAATACAAAGGAGAGTACTGGAATAGTTTGGTGGTTTAGTGTTGGTTTTTTGTTTTTTTTTTAATCATTATGGCATTCAGTTTTGCAAAATTTAAAAGTTATTTCCAGAGAGATAGAATGGAGGGAAGAACAGAAATATGTTTGTGCCTTTGGAGGAAAAATATTTTTTGTTCATGATGCAATAGCTTAGTGAAACTTAATCATAGGTCAAAGTTTAAGGAGAGCTCTTAAAGGATAGCAAATTTTCAGGCAATGCGCATCCTGGAGCACTGCTGAAAGGAATACCAGCCATCTCAGCTACTCGCTGCCAGTGCAAAGCACACCTAGGCTTGGTGAAGACAGAGATTTCAGCATGGGATGGTTACTTGGTGTGACACTCAGTGACAGCAATGCTGGTTCCTTTCGGTAGGTGCGTGACTCACCAAGTCCTTGCCTGTTATTGCCATGTTTGGTGAAGGCCTGAGTCCCACAGGCTTAAAGCAGGACCCAAAAGGATGGAAGAAGTGAGCCCCTCTTCCTCCAAATAGCAGCCAGTGTTTGAGCTACCAGAGGTGTAAGGCAGGTGGGAAATTAGGCATAAAACCAAAAACCCCAAACAAACAAAACCCAAAGAAAGAAAAAATAAAAACCAACAAATGCTGTTTTTCCATGCACAGAGTGACTTCCAGCAGACTAATCCCAAATGCACAGTGGTATACATTCATCATAACACAAGTCCCTGCTCTCAAGTACCTGTTCCACAGCCTTCAAGAGGAGACTAGCTCCGTAACCTAGAAATCTGCAGCCATGAACATTTTCTGCAAACTTGAGGAGAAGGATGTGAAATTCTCCCCCTTTCATGGCTGCAAAGAGAGCAGACATTTGTACCTCTATGTAAAAATCCTTTGGATTTCTTTACATATTCAGAGCCTGAGGAGCATTTTTTCTACTCTTAAAACAAGGTCAGTAGAAGAAATGAAAATGATAGGTGTACTCATCTGCTCCTTGTGTTATTCTTCTCATTTCTACTAGATCTCACCTCAGAAATGATATCTGGATCACCTACTTGACAAATCTGCTTTCCTAGCTATTGTGTTTGGTGTGTTGGCTATGTGATAATATTTTTTCTTTGTAAAGCTCATACAAATTGACTGCATTGTAGTATCAGAAAAAATGTCTGAAACACTTTCATTGACACAGGAAACTTCCACAAGACCTTTCATAAACAAGGAAATTAGCTGTAATTTTTAAGTATGGGTCTTTTGTGGGATTACTTTTTTCTGACTTCGTTCTGACATTGCTTCTAAAGTATCTCATTTATCACTAACCAGGTAGAAATATTCTTTTTGTGTGTGTTATTTTACAATGATATATGTATAGACATAAATAATTTCAGGAGCCAAAAAAATGCCAGGAAAATTATTACTTCCAGTGCTAGTGTTGAAACAGTGCCAAGCCTGAAGTTTTGTAAATTAGGCTGTAAGTGTGAAATCCCTCCAGCTGTTAAAAGTATTCCATATCTAATTATATGCACAGTTTTTCAGACTATTCTCTCCATTTGGATAACCCTGAAATTACATACTGTATGCCTGGAAGTGAGGGCCACATGTGTTCTGTAAAAACATCCAAAAACATAAAGAAAGCAAATAGTCAAAACAGATAAGCCACATTTTTGTATGGTTTTGTATGGTTTTGTCAGTGTTTTCCGATGTGGCTTTCTTTGTTTTCAAAACATTTCTTTCTAAACACCATTTACTGTAATGTGCCCACCCTGTCATTCCAGATGCTGCCAATAGCTATATGTAAGGAAGTGACTATTTTTTAAACCTATTTGCACAGGAGGCTAAAACAACAGCTGCATGAGAGCAGAGAAGCACCAAAAGAAGAGGAACTTTTTTGTAGTCATTGCTCCAGCCTTCAGAAACCAACTGCGAAAGCTCTTTGTGAGCAACAAATAGCATAGTCAGAAAGAGGGTAAGCTGTTCATTTCATGGAATAACTTAATCAGACTGATGGGAATTGCATTTTTTAAAATTAGCTGCAAAACTTTCTGGTTGTATCTGACCCTCTGCATTTTCATATTGCAACAAAACTTACTAATGTCTTTGTCACTCATTATTAGCAAAGGTACTCAGTGCAACAGTGGGGTGCCAACCTAAACATTTGCAAACTTCACTGGATTGATCCAAAACTAAAGCTGCCACCAATTAGGACCAAGCATGCCCTTTCAGTACCAAACACCACCTCTGAGCTGATACCCAGATCCTGGGGAAATGACTTCTTCTTTCCATGGAAAATGGCCTCTGTTTGCGGCCACTCACACTGGCTGACACTGGGGTGCCAACCTAAAAATTTGCAAACTTCACTGGATTTCTCCAAAACTAAAGATGCCAGTAATTATGACATAATGGCAATTATGGCAATTATGCCAGAAATCTCCTGAATAGGAGCCTAGTGACAGAAGCATTAAATAAAAACTGAGTCCTACATCGTAAAAAGAGCAAAATGTTGGCAAGACTGGGAAGATGCAAAAACCATTTGCCTTCAAAAACATTTGTCATCATACTTTCATTGTTCTCCTCTGGCTACATTACAGTTCTATGCATTCCCTAGGAAGAAACATATGTGTGCATGTGTGTCTGTATATATGAGGCTTTATTTATTCCTTTGTTGTACATATGAAACTTTCTGACTCAAATATATCTTCTTCAGCCATGGATCCTACTGAAGACTCTTCCTGTGTTGCTTTTGGTTTGAACACACTTACACTGCATACATATTTTAGTAATTTTAACTAAAAGCAAACAAACGAAAAAGTAAGCAAGTTACCCAATATATTCTCCCATATGAAAAATATAATTTTCTTTCAAAGGTCCTTTGAACAACAACCCTGTGGTTGACAGCACATACAGTTGGCAGCCTGGACTGTCTCAGCTATTTTACAATTTAAATAGCTCCAGAGTTAAGTGCATTGAATTCAAAATACTTATGAGGGACTGATTAGGTCACCCAAGTAAATTTGCACTACCTTGCAAGGTAAACTGCTTTATTACAAATACACCTAGCAATGCTGGCATCCCACCATCAAACTCATGGAAAATTCCACAGTGTGTTACAAGCAGGGATAGCTTTTCACTCCTTTAACTAAGTCCTTTCTCTGCAGGAAAGAGTGAGTACACAGCAAGGACTCTTCTCCCACTGAAGTTTCCTTCTGTGACCTGTGGTACACCTCTTATGGACCACTCATGGACTTGGAGCTGAGGGATCCCCAGAAGAATCAAGCTGCAGAAAGGTTCCATCTTTCTGATTCCCCAAGCCAGCCAGACCCTCTGCTGCTCCTAGTTTTGCCCAGTAGGGAAGAGTAGAGAGCAGAGGCAGATGTCAGCAAGGAAAAAACAGTGTAAAGGGAAAGAGCATGTGAGAGACAGCCTTTGGTGTCAGCAGGGACTCCAGAGGCACAAGGGACAGAGACTGTAAATTTTGAGGAATATACATGAGAACACAGGAATGCTCAGTTTTTATTTTAAAGACAAGTACAGATATTTAGCTCAAAAAGGTTTTGAAAATCAATGCAGATAGTAAGAAAAAACAGTGAGATTTTCAAGTTGCTAAAGGAAAGAGCTTTGTACAGCATATCTTCTCTCCATATCATGGTCAGGTGTGGAGTTGCTGTGCTGTTCCCATGGACTGCTGCTCTCCTCCTCGCTGGGGTCTGCACCATCTGGAGCCATGCCAGACAAACCTGAAGATATTCTGAAGCTCAGTGAAAACCATGGTGGCTACCTGCACTCCTGATATGTGTCAAGCAGAGCTGGAAAGCATTTTGAATTTTCCAGAACTTTCTGCATCTGGCAAGCCCAGGAAGTGTCATGACTAATATTCTTTGGAAATCTCTGATCTGCAAAGGCAGGGCTCACCACAACCAGAAAACAGAGCAGTGTTAAGAGTTGTAGGAGCAGAAAACACTTTTACAACCTTCCATGACACATCTATGGGTTTGCACATAGCCAAGGTTTTAGCTAAACCAGAATTACTGATGTGCCTACACGCGTGAACAAATGGAAAAGTTTTGAAGGTTGAAATGTTCTGAAGTAAAAACATCTGGCACGTTAGCCCAAGGGTCCATTTATTATTCAGCTTCTGTTCTACCAAGTGTGACATTGAGTTGAAAATAAAATTCTGAATAATGCGTTCACCCTGGACTTGATTTTATTTTTTGCTACACTGTAGTAACTTGTGAGCAACCCTGTTGATGAGTCTTTTTAACACTCAGAACACTGCAGAACTGACCGAGCTGTTTTCAGCAAGACCAAATTGTTCACAACAAAATCTCATGGTAATTAGCCATGAAGGATTTATTTGTTAAGTCATTGTCAGATAGAAAATATTCAAGTAATAATTTAAAGAACTGGACATAGAAATGTTGTTCTTATTTTAGTGATCTTACCCTAATTATAATATCCCACCCATGTTTTTACATGCAGTCACAGTGTTTATTTTGCTTTCCATGATTCCCATTCATTAAAAAAAAGAAACAAAAACCAAAACCCCAAGCCATCACCAGCATTTACATCTGGACTGCAAACCGCAGCATTCCAGGCAAATCCAATGATGCAGTCCTGCCAGAGGGCCTCAGGAGTGCACGCGCATGCCGTGCAGTCAACATAAAATCACTTCAGATTTCATGCAAATGAAATTTGCTTGGTT
>JAYDZK010000169.1:57937550-57954600 GCA_034509185.1 Euphonia xanthogaster | reverse complement strand
TTGGTTGTTGTTGATCAGCTCTACCTAACACATGATATATTTAGTAGTTTTGGTTACTAACCTATGAAAAAGACTGTTGGAAGTATTTGCTGGTTGTTTTGATTTAATTCCAATACATAAGAACATCTTTGTTTTGCTGCTGCTGTGGTTAAGCATTGCCATATTGTAGGATTTCCTTGATTGGTCTATTTGTATTACATTTCAGTTTTCTAATTCTAAGATGGTGTTTTATTTATTTTCTGGCCACAAACAATAAACACCCATTATATGTGTAGGTAAGGAGAATTGTACAGGACAATACCCTGCTATAAACCAACAGTGAAATAAAAGTGCATAGAGATAATTAAGACTTAATGCACAGGAGCTGGGGTAGTTAGGCACATTAATATTTTAATCTGATCAAGCTCCCATCCAAAAGCTGTGTTTTAGAACCCTGGCAAGATGATTCAGGGTATTTTTGCCAGATAAAGCATCAGGCCTTAAGCATTAAAATGAGCCTGCCATTTACAGCACACTATGTCAACAAAAGCTTTCCAGAAGACCTAAATAAACCAGGGATGTCAGCAGGAGCAGGAAGAATATGAAAACATCTACTAGACTAAGTGTCAGGGGAGTTTGAAACTAGCTAGGTTGCTCTTCACCCATTCACTGCCATGAATCGAAAAACTGACATTTCCTTGGATCAAATTCCTTTCATTTCAGATGTTAATCTTTATATTCCAATAGATAAAGTGTAAAATCAAAAATGACTTTTTGCGGCAAAACTCAAAAGCATGTGTATCTTGTCATTCACTTTGGAAACAAAATGTTTTTAAAATCAGCACATTCCTCAGAAACTTTTGATCTTGACAGAGCAGCATATCTATTGAAAAATTTATAGTAAAACCCACTATGTAGCTATGTGTAGCCAGAATAAAAACTCATTTGACTTTGCTTTTTTCCATGCATGTAAATATTTTTTCTTTCTGTAGCATATGTTTATGCCACTTTCTTTAAATTTGAAAGTGTTACATCCCAGTCCTGCCACTTGCTCTGTGTGAGTGCGTTATTGCACCTATGTATCCTTTGAAGTCATGCCTGTTTAGTAGATTAGTCAAGCATATGTGACAAATAGATTTTCTTTTTGAAATATATTATCTAATAAATCTTTGATATATGACAAAATCATTGGTGTGTTTCTGGTTGCCTTCAGTCTTCCTTTGAGATCAAAAAAGGAATGTTGTGATAAAATAATCAATCAAATACATCATAACTTTTTCTATCAAACTTTAATGTTTCAAGTGTGTATTAACCTCTACTACAGTAAAGGATAACAAAAAATCTTTTCCCAGATTTTATAAAATTACTTTCAGCACCAAAGAATTGCAGCCATCTAAATCTTACAAGTCCATTTTTCATGGGCAATGAAAATGTAATTGCTGCAACGTTTACATATTTGGCAACTGCCACAGTGAGTCCTTAAAGCTCCAGAAAATGGATAATGTAGAAGTTCTCAAAAAGAACATAACTAATCAGAGGATAAACAAAACTATAAAACTACTTCTCTCAATTTGAAACATGGCAGTTAACTTTAAAAGAAAAAGAAAAACAGAAATTTATTCTGTATGTTGTGATGATGTTTATATAGAGTAGGTTCTATACAGCTTCTGTGATATAGGTTCTGTTGGTGCCAATATGTTCTATATGCCCTTAATTCAATTAAAGCTTGTTTCTTTGATGTTTTTCCTTTTCTTACGTCAAAAGTGAAGAGGTGTAACAAACTTGGAGACAATAACACAGTCCTTCCTCTGAGGCTTACAAGTGTCACCTTGGCAGGAGACATCAGGAACTGGCAGATCCTTTATAATGCTAGAAACTGGGAACAACTTTCTTGTTCCTAGCTGCATTCAGTTCAACAAGTCCTGCCCCAAGCTTGGACCAGAGTTTACATGGGCTTCAAGGATGAGATGCTGAGCACATGGTCCCCTGAGGGTCATGTCCTCTCCTGTCACAGAGGGCTGCCCCAAAGCCCCTTCTGTGCACCACATGGTCTGGAGCTAGTTCCTCGCTTGTTGCTGAGTGTATCAAGAATTGCACATGTGGGACAGAGATTGACTCTCTTCACTCAAGACACCAGAGCTCACTGGCTACATCTAAGCTGCTTAATGGTCCTTCCCATTCATCTTGTCCTGAGATCCCTGTCACAGATAAAACACATTATTTGCCTCTTATTTCTTTCTACTGCCCATAAAGGAGGCTTGATATGGCCAGTTAAGAGCTGGGCTGTTCAGCATTAGAAAATAAATTGAAGTATGCTCTTGCAAGGGTAGCAGACCAGGAGAACAAAGCAGTTTTGGTGCTCAGCCCCCAGCATCAGCATTGCATGCTCACAGGATTCACTTCAAAACCACGCTGCTGCCTGTAACTAAAATGCTGACGTAGACACAGTCTCGAGCAGCCAATTTTCATAAGTCTAAAATTACATCAGGTAGATCTTGACCAATTAACATAGATTTGGACTTTACCTAAACACCTGTCTCTTCATGGGTGCATTTTGAGACAATCCAAGCTAAAGGAAAGGACATCACCCCTTTTTTTAGGTTCAGGTGCAGCAGTTAAATGGCCTGTCCTTGTCTTAGTCAGCTGAGGGGATGTAAAAGCCATATATTTTTTGAGGGGACCTTCAGGACCCCCAATATTGCCGATGGTGAAAGAAAAGCAGTGGGGAACTGAACAGACCATGCAAAAATAAGAATTTATTAAAAATGCAGCATTACAGTTTATAGTACTCATTCTTAAAATCATCTGAGGGAAGGGCAAAATTTAAAATTCTATATGGAGCACAAGTAATTAATATACAGGATAGCATACTCGCTGAGTAAACCATGGAGTTGAGCTTGAATTGCATAAGCCCTTGAAGGAGCAGCTTTAATTTCTTATTCCTCCTCCACTGAATAAGACATCTTAATGTAACTACAGAGAAGCTGTAAAAAACAGTTTGTTGGAAGAGACAGGCAGTTAAGGTAGTGATATGCAGCCTTTTTCTGGCTAAACTGAACTTCCTAAACCTATATGCCAGCAACTTCCTTGGAAACTGTGCATACATTTGTGTGTATGCCCGCATAGCCGGGTGTAACAGAGCCCTGGATATTGGATTACATCTGCACATCCTTATCTGTCTGCTATGGCTCCTGCATCTTCAGAGTAGCAAGATGTATTCTTGTATCTCTTTCTAGTATAATTTGCAGGGCTGCTCGGTCACAGGAGAAAGGCTTTGGTTCCCCTCGAATCATAATTTTTTAATAAGAAAAAAAAATCTCTGAGCATGATTTCATCTGCTCTAGCAGGCAGATCAGCTATTTATACACTCAGACATACGTTTCCCTTTATCTAATGAGTATGCCATGTTGTGGTCTCTGGCTGCATGGCCCAGCCCAAGATTCTTTGAAGCCAAGGGAAAGACATTTGTTCATTTGGCAGCAGCAGGACTGGGCTAAGACATAAAAAATTGTGTAAAAAATCCTTTCCTGTAGAATTCCTGGTTTCGTCTGAAGGAAGTAGTGCTAAATATTTCACAAGAAAGCCTGATCCTGCAATCTAATTTTAGACATGATGTAATAGGAGCATGTACTAAACAACAGGAGAGAAGGAGGGGAATTAAGGACAAGGATAGAAGTAACAAGAGCATGTCTTTCTCCAGCCTTGTTATTTGTGCATATCGGTAGCTCTGCTGCATGGGAAGATGTAGTTATTAACTTATCTATTTAGGACTTATTTTGTCTTATGTAGTAACAATAGGTGGAGAATATGCCTGCTGTTGTGAAACTTATTTTCCCCTTTCCTGAAGGACAGTTTCTTTACAGATATAATGAATAATATGTACAATGTGTAAAGTGTTCCGGACATTGGTGCTGACTCCCTCTGCCAGGCCCTGTGCAGCACCCACCACCCAACAACATTTGCTTCATGTACATGGCAGATAGGAAGCAGTAGGCAGAGCAGGACCAAACTTTTGAGAGAGCTTTTTTCCTCCTCTCACATACCAGCTCGCAAATCACAGCCTTCAGCTTAGTCCTGGAGGCGGGTACTGGCAGCAGTGGTTGCAGAGGACCTCACAAAAAGCCTGTGCTGGCTGGGAAGAGGGCAGGGTGTGGAAACTGCAGGCGTTTGGGGTGCAAAAAGTACAGCGGCACCAGCACCCTAGGTGACCAGTAAGACCACTGTTTTCATGTCTGCTACAAGTCTCTGTCTCCATGGCTTGGAGTGAATAAGTTTCCACTTGCAAAATAAACCAGTTCTTTCTTCAAATGAGCCCATGTTCCCTGCCCACACCTACAACAAGTGCATGTGCTGGATTAAGTGTGGTTCTCATAAGGTGGGAGATGCTGCTTCAAACAGAAATCCATGGAATGGCATTCTTTCTTCAAGTGAATTTTGCAGTTGTCTGCAAGCCAAATCAAACATTAATAACATTCAATCAACATTTCCATATGTAGATATTTTTATCAAACCACAGTCTCTTTCATTGTTATTTTTCAGTATCGCTTTGGTCTCTTGTATGTATTATATATTGACCAAAGTAAATAGCAGTGTAGCTTTATGAAACATTGCTTCACATTTATGGGTATTTTTAAAAGTTTCTGATTTTGTTACTCTTGCCAGTACCAGTAAATGTGTTTGAAGTCCTTCACATGTTGCTTTGTTTATAGTAGAAGCACCACATTTTGCTGAGGAGCACATCTCCCTATTAAAAAAAAAAATAAAATAAAGAAGCTGAAGTTTTATTAAATAAAAGGATTCAGAAGACTCAGTTGCTCCAAAACATTTGTGTGCAGGAAAAAAAGTTTGTGTCCATTTTCGTTAATGATCTCATGAGTTTTACAAGTTAAAACTGAAAGCAAAGAAACCAGGACTGATGCTTAACTGGCAAGAAGCCAGTACAATGAAATTAATAACATATGTTGAAGAACCCATTTGTAACAATTTTTCCATTAAAAAAAAAAAAAGTGGCAGCTTAAAACCACTGACAAGACTGTCTTTTCTTTTTTCCTTTCTTTCTCTTCTTCCCTTCCCCCTTTCCCTTCACTATATAGAACACTTTGGCTTATATCCAAGTGTTCAGTACCAAACTTGTCTCAGAGTTCAGATTAATGCTTTATGCAATTTTAAGTGATTCCCTTGCAGCTGCTGCTCAGGGAAATATTGTACTGGACGTGTTTGCTCTGAGCAACCGGTGGCAAAACCACAGATGCAGCAGCCATCCCTTGGCAAGTAACAGATGTGGTGTGTGCTGTGTTCAGCCCATCCTCGGCACTTACCTTACTCCTGAGCAATGTGTGGGGCACTGACCCAGCTCACTGCCATCCATGCACAAATTCAGCCTTAAAGCGCTTGCCTTGTGAGATTTTTGTCTTGATTGTTCTCTTGTCACATGTAAGCAAACCTTATTTATTGATACCTGAAGTTAAGGCTGAGAAGTGAGGACCTTGGCCTAAAGAAGACTGCCTCTGTCATTACCATCTGGGATATGTCACCTCCCTGTATATTTCTTTTCCTTCTCAGCCATTGTGTGTTTTCACTGCTGTTGGGTTTGGTTCTTTCCTCACTCCATCTAGAGACTGTGTTGTATGTCCTTTGGGGCAAAGCATTCCCCCTTGCTAAGCTCTCTGTCACATTTTCTATGTGAAACTCCAGGCACACTGGGGCTTCCTGGCCCTGCTGGGATTCTCCCACTAAGAGTCTTGAGTGCCTTCAACAGGATGCACAAGCACAAATTGTTTTGGTCACTAGACATGATGGGAGGAAAGCATTGTGATTTGAGAAATCATTGCTTGGCATAGGGGAGACTCCTTGGGTTTTCAAGATGGCTAAAGGGGTCGGGGAGGTTCTTAAAGGATACCCTGGTGGTTTACAACCAGGGCACAGGGAATTACAGGAGAATTCCCAGCTGTGGGAGTGCAGTGAGATGCTTGGAGATAACTGGGGTATTGGGAAGTGAAGTGAGCTCTTAAGGTAAGGAAATTAAAGCACCTGTAGATGTCCAACAGGTTGGAGGCATTGAATAACACTGAAGATTATTTGGGAAGTGAAGCATCACTGCACAGTGGGTGGAGACACAAAGCAGTCAAAATAAGGGAAAAAAGAGTTAAAATTGCCAGATATTATAAATGAAATTAAAGCTTTCAAGGCAATTAGTGTTCATAGTGGGCTGGAAAAATAAGTTAAAGCCTTTGTAATACTGAACTGAATTCCTCTTTGTATAATTTCACTGACTTCCTTGGCTTGTACAGGGTGGTACTATTCTGAATTTGGCCCAAAAATCAAAATAATGTTAAATGCAGCTATCATGCTGTGCCCAGACTTGGAAAGAAATTGCAAGGATTGTGAATAGGAAAATCTTCAGTCATCAGTTCATTGTATGACTTCAGTAGAAAAGGAAAACAGGTGTAGCAGAGTGGGGAAAGAAGACTGACTGTATGAATGAGGAGAGAAATCCAAATTAGTTCCAGTGTTTGGAGACTGTATGAGGTGCTAGCTCCATTTCCTCCACAAAACCGGACATTTTGGGTCTTCTCACAGAAAGCATACCATTGCTCTGGAGATGGAACAACACTTGGAAAACACTGGAGACTAAATCTGTTTTCCACTGGAGAAGTAAAAACAAGATAACAATGTGCAGTATTTCTATATTTTCATGTGTTATAGTGTCTAGGCATAGAAACTCACCTTCTATTCACTGTGACTTACCACACAAATTCAGGTTTAAGCCGTATTCCTATTAATTTTCACCTCCTTTTTTTTTTGTTGTTGTTATTTTGTGGGTTTATTTCTGAATCTATTATTCTGTTTTAATTTAATGTCTGACTTCAAGGAATCTTTTTTTCCAAGTTTCAGCAGTTAGTTGAACAAACCACACTTCTAGGTGCATGTGCATATCTATATCTAAGTTGTAAAAAGCTCTGTGACATCAAAAAGAAAAGGGCTGAAATTTGGACCTTTTTAGAGTCAATAACCAAAACCTCACTGACTGCAGCATAGTCAAAATGTTGAGTATGTGGTGAATTATTCACAAGAGCTCAGTTCAGTTGTTATCTGTTCTCGTGTCCTTCAGCTGGTCACAGAAAGTGCAGGCGCCACACTTGATTCCTAACAATTGACTTCCAAAATTAAATTAACCCAATTTTTGAAAAGAACTCTGTAGGACAGCCATTTCATTTTCAGGGTAGCTAACCTGATGAAAATGAAACTGAGGCTCCATTATTTTACATTTTACTTTGGCAAATTTTAGTCCCTCTTTTTTTTCCCTTTACTTGAAAAATGCATAGCATTAACTTATATTCACAGATTTGCAAATCTCTCCTTTTCTATAACCATTAAAACAGTTTTTCTTAGACTTCTGCACATTACATAAAACTGTTTTTATAACAGTAATTTATTAGGTTAAGTTGGAGAGCTTTTACTGCTCTTTATATAAAAAGACTGGGCTGATTTTGGATCTCTTTAATGTGGCCCTTTAGATGTAGTAGCTCTGACATTAGAACTTTCTGGGAATGTATGCCCAGTAGCTTGGTAATATGCAAAATATGCCAGAGAAGCACCATTCCCTTCAGAATAAAATGGCATTGTTCTCATTCTAACTGCACTATGTATAGGAGTAAAAATTCCACTTTGAATATCAACAGAAAAAGGGTCTGATGCCCAAAAGACAATTTTTGTGGCCTTCTGTGCTGAGATGGATCTGCAGGCCACAGTAAAAAGGGGTCAAACTGGAAAATGATCTGTTGAAACGAAAGGCTGACTAGATCGCCTTTATTAAAGAGACTGGCATAAAACTTCTCCCTTTTAGGAATTTCTGTAGTATTCCAGTACCCAACTTCCTTGGTCTTCTTTCAGTTTGTGGGGTTGTACTCTAAAGTTGGGTCAGTGAGGCAAAAGAGGCCCTAAATTTTAAAGTTTACTGAGCTGTACTTGACTAGTCAAGCACTTCCTGCTCTTATGTTTTTGGGAATCTATTTAACCTGGATTTCAAAGACACAATGTGTCATCACCTTCTGTCATGGAAAACAGTTTCAGAGCTAAAGTTGTGCAGGGAGCTGGAAATGCAAGCGTGTAGCCATGTTTTCAGCTTTTGGTGCTGTGTGTTGAATGATTTAATGAGATGTTTGTGGGTTACTTTAGCTGGGGCTGAATTCTGGCTTGCACTTCCTTGTGGTGTGGTTTGTAAGCATGGAACCAAGCCGTCCAGAAGCAAAAGCCAGCACTGCACAGCATGCATGATCTAATATTAGACTAAGTCATTTTAACTTTCTCTGAACTCTGTTAACTAGCCACTTCAGAGCAAAACTGCTATAAATAATACAATTTGCAAGGTGTAAATCAAAGCTACAAACACTCATGTTAACCATTCAACCTAACAAGGAATCAACTGCTTCATACTGTAACTCATATGAATAACTAAATTACTTGGAATGCCCCTATGGTTCAGCCTTATGGATGAAGTTGCCTGACAGGTACTAAAAAACAAAGTGAAAGATTGAGATAAAATATAAGTATGCACATTCTCTCTGGCTTTTGAAATTGCTGAAAATTTGAAAAGTGATAATGAACTTTATAAGCACTTCCCACAGCATTTCACAGTCTGTATTTCATTTTTGTGTTATAGTAAGTCTTTCAATACAAAACATTTGATTGCTTTTAATTGATAATTTATTTGCTTTTAATGTGAAATTTACTACTTGACTAAAACACATCAACACATATGTCTGAAAAGTGAGTTACCCTTCAAAGAAGCACAGGAAGATTTATCACAGAAGTTGTGAATTTTTTGCCTATTACAAATGAAAACATAGGGTGAGGGGTTTTTAACTAAACCGAAATTAAAAATATGGCTACCTAAGCAGAAAAACACAACACATACTGAAAAAGAATGCCTAATTTAGGTTTTGCTTAGCTTTTTTTAGGTCATGAAGTGATTAAATATATTTTTGAATCCTCTGAATTCCTCATGCAGGAATTCCTGGAAGAACCTGAGTGTGTTAACTAGGATATTATAAGACTATCACTTTAGTGCCTGAAATGCTAACTACTGTTACAACTACTGTCCCTTACAGTCATTGCAAGCGCCATCAATTTGATTTGATTCAGCCTCTTATAGTTTAGACCAATAAAAGCTGTAGCTTCGTTAATACTTTGTTCACATAGGGAGGCTGAGTCAATCATGTCTCCCAAAGGAGTGCCTTGCCTCCCACTGTCACAGAAATTGTCCACACAGCCCTTGAATGTACCTGGGGTGACTTGTGAAGTTTCAGGTAATATTCAGACTTCTTCTTGAATCCTAGAGCAGCAAAACAGGCCAGGAAGAGGGAGTTCCATTTGACAGCTCTGTTGTACATTACGCAAGGATTTACATGGACAAAATATGTAACAAAAGAGTAGTTTCTGAACTCAAAGCTATGAAAAAGACAAATGTCAGAGCTTTTCTCACTTGCACCTTTGATGACATACAAAGACCTGTGGCACAGTTACAACAAAGCACTTTGGCACATGGTTAGTTAGAAGAGGGCAAGTCCCCCTGTGCTCAGCCAAACATTTGAGTGTATGCTTAACTTCAGCCATGTTAAATGGCTTCACTGAAGTCAAGTGAAAGCAAAATGATTTAGAGTGAGACTTAAACTTCATCTTTCACAGATTGATAGCATTTAAAGTCAGGAAGAATCATAATAGTCATGTAGCCTGGGCTCCTATGGAATACGGGACCAAAGAGTTTTGCAAAGCGTTCCCAGTATGAAATCCATCACTGCTGCCTGAACTGTAACTGTGCTTTCAGAAAGACAGGCAATGTTGATCTAGGAACTCCATGGGAGAGAGAATACGTTGTGTTCCAAGATAAAAATTATTTTTTTTAAGCTGTGAAGAACCTTCATTAAAAATAGCTATGTCCTTGAATGCTGACCGAAATTTGATGAGATCCAGCTTTTATCCATAATAACCTTTTCTCTTTAGTTAAAAAGATTCTCCCATTTTCTTTCCACAGAAGTATCATCAGACCGTCATTATTCAAATCTTGATCTGAACTTTTCAGTGATTAGATTAAGATGCTTTTTTCTCTTGCTTCTGTGACTGAAGCTTTATTTGAAACTCTCTTCTGAACATTTTTCAAATAGACATCATCCTATTTAAATGCCTCCACTCAAAAGTAGAGAGACTTATCCCAGTAATAATCTTACTAGTTTCAGTATTCTCCAGTAGTAAAACTCCTTTGCTTCTATCTGATAGTCTCCTCCCATATGTACATCTAGGACAGCATTTGCTGGCTCAGCCTCTCTGCTGCCCTGGGACCTCTTCCTCTGTTTGTACAGCAAAACCACCAAATCCTTTCCTGAGTCACTTTGTGCCTAAGGACTGTCAACCACTCTGTAAAAACTATCTGTATTTTTCATTCTTAATGAGAGGTCTCTAAATGAAGGCCAGCATTTCACGTGGCATGTAACAGTGATTCAGGTGAGGCCAACTTACAAATCAGCTCTTATTTCTGTGTGGTGCTGGTATGTCTTCATCACTACACATATTTTCCAATTTTGGTGTCATTTGCAATGATTTTATATTTTCTTCTATATATTTTTAAAGAACTCAGTCCTATTGATTAACAAATTTATGCTACATTTAATCATTATTTATTAAGTATATTTAATCATTATTTATGAAGTATATTTAATGCTTTTTTGAGATGCATTGACTACCAGAGGGAAGGAAGAGAGATTAATATTTGCTTTGATCTTTGCATAGGAATAAAATTGACTGGTCAACCCTATTGAAAGAATGAGCCAAAGAAATGCACAATGAAAAGTAAAATAGACCATAAAAAATCTTTCTTATGAATGAATAATGTTGGTGGCAAATTTTTCATCCTGAACTTAGTTATTCTGCTTTAACATATTCTGCTTTAACAGTAACTATTTCCTTTGGCTTTCATCACATGGCTTTCCATGAGAAAGTGAATTGGTTGATTGTGGGTGAGTTTTCCAGATTTAGGGACTTCAGTTAATATCACTGAGAAGGACTCTTAAAAATATGTGGAGATTAAAGATTCAATTGATTTCACTGCAGATTGTTGGTTGAAAAGAGACAATGTGACAATGTAGCACTGAGACATTAATTTTAGCTTAAGAAATAGTTATGTCCCAACTGCTTAGTTTTTAATTGCCTTTCTCAAATGTGATTATTTCCCAGCTTGCCACTTTCCCCTTTCATTTTCTTTCTAAATTAGAACAACTGGCACAAGAAATGAAATGGACTCACATCATATTTGAAAAACAGGCTCGAGCCTGACTGACTCAAGCCTATTTATGCAATCCCTCTTTGACTGGTGAATATCATCACCAGCAATATATGAACAGTAAAAGCTCATTTCTGGTTGAGATATTTAGTAGAGCACCTTCTAAATACAACCCTGACACTTGAGAGAAAGGAGTTTTATAGTCCTTTAAGTCACTTGCCTCCTTGCACAATTTGCTTTTTCTCTTAGTGACTGAGTTTTCCATTTAAAAAACCTAAGAATAATAATCTTACCTTCTTATATGAAGTGCTTTGAGGTCTGTCATGGAAAACTGCTTTGTCAAGCAGAATTATTATGCAGACCCCCTGTGGTTTCAGTTTTTTTAGGAGGTAATTTTAGTTTGGCTAAGGACACTTGTGTGACGACAGGTCACGCCATCCTCTATTGGGCAACTTCTGGATGCTTCTGACCATGTACTTCAGCCACACAGAGGGAAACTGGCCTGGGACTGGCAGACAGGTTTGTAATTTAAAAGATTAATTTAAACAGAGAAGCAGTCACTTATTTCCCTTTACAGGAGGTCCAAAACTGAGTGCAAGGCACCATGACACACTTGGCTTAGTTTTTGTACAAAATCCCCTCTATCCCCGAGTAGGTGTGTTTTCAAATAGCAATTATTATTCACTGTGGGGAAAGGAAGGTGTGTGAAGTAGATGAACACTGGAGACTCAAACAATGTCCAGAGAACTTTTATCATTGTAGGAGTACAGGGTGGAAAGCAATAACGGTTGAAATCCTCAACTTTTACATTAATTGTAACTTACCAAGTAATACCTTTATCACAATCACATAACCCCAAACTCCATCCCTGCTTCCTGCTGTTCCTACAGCCTCCAGGGCTTCAGTGGTCTTTGGGTTTTCTTTTTTTTTTCCCTTCCCCCCCCCCCCTTTTCTTTTTCCATCAGAAACATATATCTTAATGTGTTTTCTTTCTTTTTTAATAAAAATATCAAAGACATACTTATCAATGACTGAGGAGGGAGAGCTGTGGTGCAAGCTATTTTTTAACTGGAACACGCACCATGCTGTGACACACTCATCCAGGAGCAGAAGATTGATGGCTAGACATGTGGAGAGAACTGCCACTGATTGAAATCAGACAACTGCAAGCTGTGAGGGAGATCCAGGGGAAACCATTTTAACCACAGCAGTCCAGTCTTAGCACACTTGGACAGGGGCTTTCCTCTGTCTGAAGTCTGCACTGCAGGACACAAAGAAACTAGGCAGTACACTGAGGCCAAAGGCAAAAAATAGAACTATGACAACGTGGAAGATATATGTGTACATCTCTATCTATCTCACCTCAGCAAATTATTTCCTTCACTAACAGATAATAGATCAGAAATTTCATTTCTCAAGTACCAGTCATCTTCTTACACCCTTCAGATTCTTTCTCAAAGACCATAAGAAAGGAAACAAACCGAGCTTTCAAATCTGAAAAAAAGAATGGGAATTGTACTAGAAACCTGATTTTCAGAAGTGCTAAGCACCTGGAGTGTCAATTACAATTCCTGTGAGCTGGAACTGTTCACCATGTCTAAAGACATCAGATTGCTGCTGCACAAAATCGTGGTTTATTTAATTCCTTTTTGGAAACACCGTTCATTTGCTGCAAAACAGGGAGAAGTGAAAAGCGTGATGCTGGGGAAGGGCATGTTCCCCAGCACCCATCTCCGGGGCTGCCAGGGTGGGTGTTGGTAGCAATTGCACAGCCGTGCACTTGCACCGAGACATTTTTATTTCATTACCGGTGTCAGTTTACAGCCATTAGCTAAGCAGATTGGCCTGGACCAAAATGCCTCCTTTTTGTGTGCATGCGTCTTATCACTAGATCTTACTTCCATTATTCAAGTATTTAAAAAAAAAAAAAAGGAAGGAAGGAAAGAAAAGAAAGGACAAGGGAGAAAATAAAGGCTTTACTTGCATTATGTTTTGTGGCTTGTCCCTGTCCTCTAGGCAGAACAGTCTGAAATAGGTTTTATTGGAAATCATTACCTAAATTCCAGTGCTGAGAAGAATATTGATCTCTTGTACATAATGGTTACCAGACTGCAGAAAGTAGCAGAGAGGGCTCCAAGTGGGCCGACAGAATGTCAGTGACAATTCATTTTTTTAACTAATTAGGATGCTGGTTTAATATCCTGTAAAAGGCACTTAATGCCAGCCTTTCCATAGCATCTGTCCGGCCCTGGCAGTGGTGGGGGGCTGCTCCTGGGGTGGTGGGCTGGCAGGCGCACTGGAGATCAGCTTGGCAGGGCCCCAGCATTCCCCCGGCACCCCGCACGCGCTCACCAGCTGTCCCAACTTTCCAAGGCCCTTCTCAATTTTCTAAATATATGTCGCATAAAAATAAAATTTCGGACAGTGATGCTCTGAGGAGCCCCGTGCCTACAGTGCATAATTCATTCACAGTGTCCATAGCCCATTATTCCCACATTCCTCCTGCAGAGATATCAATTTCATCTCTAGCCAAGCTGGAATCTGAATCTCGGGAGAGCAGTGAAGTGGTGGTGGTGCGGGTATGCCACTGTTCTTTTTTTCTTTTTTTTTTTTGCCCCACTCTTTTTTGACTGCCCAGCAAGAAATGTTACATTCATTTTGTGTTTGCATACATGAGCTGCTTAGAAAGAGACACATAAGTAGCTCCAGATTCCCAGATTTGGTAGATTTCAGGGGAATAAAAATATGTGGCTGTCCATTAGATGCAGAACCACACTGGGAAAAATATGATCTTCTTCCCAAAATAAAACTGCCAGTTGTTCAATGCATCTCTCACCCACCAACTCTCATGGGAAATCAGTGCTTTGCTAATGAGGTTTCTGCTCATCTCACAAAATGTGTAAGGATTCCTATAGATTTCCCTGTGTTGATCATTTCAGTAACAAGAAGCATGCAACTTCGCAGAGGTATCAGGGGCATTTAATTAACACAGTGCCTGGAACATCTGCCCCAGTACTGCAATGAACTGTGGAGAATGGTTTGTAGTGTATTTAACCAAGACAGCAACCGGTGTACTGTGAGCACACTCAGAAGTGTACCAGCAAACTACAGTGTGAATTTGTGTCAATTCTCCTAGATCTTTTATTCCCCATCAACCATCCTGAAAATAGTGTCAAAACGCTGTCACAGAAAGGCTAATGCACTGCACAAAAAAATAGCAAAAGGTTGCTCATATGAAAGAAATTAGGACAGATGAAGAGATTTTAAGGACTAATGAAGGAGCTGGCAAAGCAATGTCATAATGGATTTCAAGTCTGTTATCTGTACCCTGACCAATTCTCTATTTGCTGTGTTTAGCAAAAAAAAATCCTTTTTTCTGTCAAAAATGAACATTCTTAGCTTAAGTTGTTCTGCCTTTTTTTTTTTTTAACGGTAACTTACATATTAAATTTATTTATATTAAATTTATTTGTGTTAAATTTATATTAAATATAAATCACTGTGATTAACCAGTAATAGAAAAATTGACAGCAGTAACTCTATTGAAAATCCATCTGGACACTGTCCTGGGCAGCCAGCTGCAGGTGGCCCTGCTTGAGCAGGGGAGTTGGAACAGGTCACCTTCAGAGGTGCCTTCCAAACCATTCTATGATTCTGTGATTCATATATGTAAATTAGTATTAATGTGTTTACATAGAACCACACATTTCTAACACAAGAGCAGTAAAAGGTCACAGTTAAATGCTAAAAATTTGAGGCAGACAAAATGTTATTTTTGGTCCTATTTGTCAGTGTGAGAAGCATGCAGAGATGCAGTGTTAGAATTCATCATGTCTAATATCAGCCATCTCAAATTTGGGTATTTAGTCTAAGACAGTTCTTTTGTAATCATGCTGCTACAGAAATAACAGAGGCTGCTGTGCAACCAAATACCTACTGCATGGAGCAACCAAATACCTACTGGAGGCAAAGCTCTCCATTCGTTCATGCTCACAGCTTGTCTTGGAAGGAGACTGGGAGAAAATTAGAACCTACACAGAATATCAAAGGCATACAGCTAGATGAGATACAGTCCATGCAGAATCTAGAAAGGGCAGTGAAATTTCTTCTAGCTGTAGAATGACAGAATGTATGAGTAGGTACAATAACTAACTTGGGGAAGAAATTCCCTGTTGTGTCGGTTTTGGCCAGAGTAGGTTTAATTTTCTTCATAGTATGGGGCTGTGTTTTGGATTTGTCCTGAATAGAGGGCTGATAACATAGAAATGTTGCTGGTTTTCTTTTTTTGCTGAACAGGGCTTACACAGAGCCAAGGCCTTTTCTGCTTTTCGTACTAACTCATGAGAGGTTGGGAGGAGACACAGCTGGGACAGGTGACCCAAACTGATCAAAGGGATATTCCAGACCATATGGAACACTCAGTATAGAAAGTGGGAGCAAGAAGGAGAAAGGAGGGGCATTTGGATGATGGTGTTTGTCTTCCCAAGTCACTGTTATGTGTGATGCAGCTCTGCCCTCCTGGAGATGGCTGAACACCTGCCTGCCCACGGGAAGCAGAGAATTAATGCCTTGTTTTGCTCTGCTTGTTTGCATGGCTTTTGCTTTCTTCATGCTTTCTTCTGCTTTATCTGATCCCATAGGTTCTCCAGCTTTTACCCTTCTGATTCTCTCCCAGTCCAGCTGGTGGAGGAGTGAGTGAGCAGCTGTGTGGGGCTTGGTTGCTGATTTGGCTTAAACCACAGCACCATTCTAGACGACAAATTCAGGTGAGATGGATCTGAATCTTGATATCTTGCTTGAGACGGTCAATTGCTTAGAAGGTCCAGGGCAGAAATAAAACCTGCAACTACATAGAAGATCCATGGCAGAAATAAACCTGGACTATGTTTTCCACATGCCAGTCTGGCAAGACAGACCTTTTGCTATCAATGATTCTCCACTATGAATATCTATAAGTTCTTATCGTTTTCCAAAGGAGAAATTCAGGAATTTAATGCAGTCTTTTCTGTTTTTCCTTTGAATTTCCTTAATTGTCCTTCTGAAATTGAGAGGCATATACAACATGTAAGGAAGAACTCATATGCAATTTCCAGGAAAAAACATATTGCAGAATCAAGATACTATTAATGTCTCTTGAGTAGTCCTCTAAAAATCATTACAGCTTTTAAAGAATTCTAATTAGGCATGTCTGAAGCGCCAAATCCAGGTGGATTTTCACCCACTTCCAATAATATGGCCACTCTGAGCCCTCACTAAAATAGATCGTATCTCCGGAATCTGACTGTAATGGAGATCAGGTTCTGACTTATCCCATAACCTCCCAAAATAAAGTTAAGTTGCTCTGATGCAGGGTGTTTTAAAGCTCTGTGGGGGTTACAGCTGCATGCCTGTTAACATATCCTCCAGTTGCTTTCATTTAGTAGCTACAAAACAGCGCTAAAGCATAGAGGAGAATGGTGAGATGAGTCATTCTTCTCCCCTCTTTCCCCTGATTTTCTGGGTTTGCTGTTTGCCCGTATGGTATTTTCCTGCACACATCTATGGAGTATTGTCAGCATCTGCTTCTCTCCTGAAGCAGTATGGGACTGCAGCTGCAGCATGGAGGGGGAAGAAACATAATTTCTATCCATGACTTTGACTTTGTTTTTTCTTAACAACTGTTCCAAGATGAATATTTTAAGGTAAGAAAAGTGCTGTTTTTCCATAAAAAGGCCCCATCATTGTGGAGGGATAGAATGTAAGAAAATAAAGATAGTGCAGAAGGTAGTCTCACACCTGAGGAGTTGCAGCTGTACT
>JAYDZK010000169.1:57926260-57937450 GCA_034509185.1 Euphonia xanthogaster | reverse complement strand
ATTGTGGAGGGATAGAATGTAAGAAAATAAAGATAGTGCAGAAGGTAGTCTCACACCTGAGGAGTTGCAGCTGTACTGATCACCAAAGATTAGGAACAGGCCTGCCCTTAATAGGCCACAGCTGTGTCCAGTAAGAAGAGCGCTACAAAAGAGTGGGTTAGCGAGTTGGGAAGGGAGATGCAGTTTGTTGGCTGTGGTGTGAAGAGAGTTGGAGTTAATTGCTATGAAGAAGGAGTAGGAGTCAGTGCTGTGAGGAGCTGCCCATGAGAAATCACTGAGAAAGTATGAGAGCTTTGCAATATGATGACAACACATCATCATTTTTTATGATGTCTAAATCTATATTTGATCAACAAATCTCTGTCTCTACAACATCTTTCTTAGGAGCTAAATTAAAGAAGTCTAAGCATATGCCTTCAACATGGCCAGGGTGAAAGGAATTCAGTGAAACAATCTCAGTGGATTTGTATTTTTTGGTCCTCAATGTAAAGAAAAGATCCACTCCAAAAATCTAAATTGCTGCTTAAATTAGGCAAATTCTACATACCCTGCCAGTCAGATACAGTCTGCAATATTAAGAAGCCCTCATTTAAAAAGATATTTCAGTACAAATAGAGTCAAGACACAATTTCAAATATTATTATTCTTACTATTTCTATTATTTATTATTATTGCTACTATTTATTATTGTTATGACAAAATAACATGAGATCTATGATGTTTGGTATTCCAAATTAAGTACCTTTTCACATAGAAGTCATCTTAGGTAGACAAGACATAGGGAATTTTATTTAGAAGATCATTGTCTGATCTGATTCTGCTGTTGCCTTGCTACAAGATGAACTGGGTGTGGGCAGAAACAACTTGTTTCTGAGCTCACCAAGGATGTTGCAGTTTGGAAGAAGCTGTGATGGTTCCTTCTGACCCTGTCCCAAATCCCCTTCCTATGTTCAGAGAACACACATTTTTAAAATTCACATGTTTTAAATCTGATTATAATTCTGCAAAGTTAATTTCAACGAGGCAATGAAATTCATAGTATACTCATAGATATACTGTGAATGCACTCATCATTGTTTGCTTAATAAAAGCAATTAAAAGCCAGAAAAAAAATTACATTTGTTCCAAGTAGTTTTGGTCAGGCCACATAACCATAAACATGATAATGCCTCTTTTTTTATTTATGAACTATTCACCAGGTTGACTACATGACCCACACTGAAGGTGAATTTCAAAAATTAAATCTTCACTTAGGAAATCATTTAAAGGAATAAGAACTGCCTAAAAAGTGGCAAAGGCTGTTTTATCATTCACATATGGCATTCGCAGTGCTTTAATGAGGAATTATAAGTGTCTGGAGGCTGTCAAAACACCTGTTTGTGGGTCAGGAATAGACTGTCCAGTCTGAAGACATGTGAGCCTTTACCAAACAATGCTTGCAGAACAAAGGACAGCATGGGAAAATATGTCTATTCTAAAACTTACTTAGACATTAAACTTTAGGGGAAAAAAAAAAAAAGGCATTGAAATTATACCCATCTGAATGCTCTTAAAATGGCCCTGTAATGAGAACAGCTTAACCAGGGATGCGTAGTGGATCATATTGCATTTGATTTTGGAACAATTTAGTTATGATTAAAGGCAATAATAATGATGATGATGATCACCAGATCATCACATGCTATTGTTCTTGTTTCTATACTGTACAAGAGATGTACTGTACTGAACTCCACTGCAGAGAGAATCAATGCTCTAATTTAGATCTGTGTGGCCAGCAGGTAAACAGCTGCACTGCTGTGGGTACAGCCTGTTTCCCTGGAGGAGCTGAAATATATTCCATGCATCCCTGTGCAAACTGGGATTGGAAATTATTTCAAGGTTACATATCAAGCTGATGTCCATGCTATAGTCATTCTATCAGGCTGAACTGCACGGCCTGCAGGACTTCAAAAATGGAGCCCATGGTTCTACTCTCAGCTCTGTGACCACGCTACTGAAACCCAAAAACCAGTAGGAATGGCAGTAATTGCAACAGGACAAACAGGTCCCCAGTGATTTTATTGAAAGGAGAGCCTATGTAAGTGCAAATGAATTAACATTTCCTGAAGATAAGCTCAGGGAGTCAGAAAAAGATACTCTTCCAAGGGTAAAGATCTGAATAGGTAAAAAACAAAGCTGGCGATATATGACCTGGGTTTTTTTTTTTAATGAGATCAATAATGATTTTTAGGGCTGTTGTCTCTCTCTATTGCTCCAAATATTATTAACCATTTGATACAAAAAGGCCCAAACAACTAATAAAATATGGTTTCTAAATGTATCTAAATATCCAGTCCTATTCAGTTTTTTTTATTACCTTGTGAACAATCATTAGCTGAAATGGCATCATTATTTGTAGGAACATTATGAGAAGAGCACCTCCGATTCCCTTTGTGTATGGAAGTAGCAATTTTTAGAAGATCTGTCAGACAAGATCAGATGGCTGGATTTTAGTAATGACGGATCTCTGGATATATAGCTTCACAGTCCCAGGTCAGAACAAATAAAAACAAACAAACAAATGCCTTTTTTTTTTTTTCTCTAAAATTGAGGTAGACTTTTGCATGTGTTGTACATGTCAATGAATTCCAAAGGAAGTTTTACCCCTTTGTTCTGTGGGAGTAGAGCTGGTGCTCAATTTCCTTATTACTCTGAGGGATACCTTGTAAAATATTACTGTGCTTATGGTAAAAAACATGTGATGAAACATACTGCCTTTGCCCTTAACACTTCTTCCACTGAGAGGAGTCAAGTGAAAAAATGACAAAGCACCAATATTCAGATTTTTACTTTAGTCTTTTGTTTCTTAGAGAAAATTGTGTTAATGTATTCTGAAAGATTGGGTTTTCCACAATAAGACAAAAGAAACATTAAAATGAAACAGTGAAAATAGTATTTTTTCCCACAGAATTGTCACAAAAACAGTTCTGCAGAAAAAAAGAGTGTTGAGCGAAAGTGTGTTATCGTTGAAATAAAGACTTTAATGAAACAAAAATTTAAAGCGGGTTTTAATAGAACAAGTAAAAATTGAAATAGGTTTCAAAAGGAAAACATACAATTGAGTGAAAAGAGTATAGGCAATTCACAAAGTTACATTAGATGGGATAAAACTAGACTCTATGTTCTGAAAATGTGCAAATCATTGTAAATTCTTCCCACAAACAGATAAAACTAAGTGAATATCAAAGGCTATGTAAACACTTAGAAGAATAAGGTACATATCATCCTGTTTATTGAACATCTATAGGCTGGTGTGTTAAGGCTAGCCTTTTTTCTCTCCCAGATTTTCAACACCTTGTGCTTCAGCCAAGTGGAGCTTATGCTCACATAGATGATGCTTTAATGACATCTGACTCTCACTGCTGTCTTTCTGCCTCTTGACTTTCCAAGAGTCATGCAGCCACTTTACCACTCCTTCACCTGGATCACTCCTGGACTGGAAGAGAATCAGAAGGGTAAAAGCTCGAGAAACTATGGGATCAGATAAAGACAATTTAATGAAGAAAGTAAAAGCCCTGCAAACAAGCAGAGCAAGGCATCAATTCCCTGCTTCCCGTGGGCAGGCAGGTGTTCAGCCATCTCCAGAAAAGCAGGGCTGCATCACATGTAACAGTGACTTGGGAAGACAAACACCAAAATTCAAAATGCCCCTACTTTCTCCTTGCCCCCACTTTCTATACTGAGCATTGCATATGGTCTGGAATATCCCTTTGATCAGTTTGGGTCACCTGTCCCAGCTGCGTCTCCTCCCTGCCTCTGGTCCACCCCCCACCCTCTTGCCAGCATGGCAGTACAAAAAGCAGAAAAGGCCTTGGCTCTGTGTAAGCCCTGCTCAGCAATAACAAAAAAAAAATCTCTTCAACCTTCTTCAATTCAGCACAAATCCAAAACACAGCCCCTTACTCACCACTGTGAAGAAAGTTAACTCTACCCCAGCCAAAATCAGCACAATCCCAAACTAGCTTTCTATAGAAAGTTGCCTAAGGATTTGCATAATTGATTTTCTTCTCCCTTTTTCTCCTCTTCTATTTGGCCCACCCATTTGGGGGATCAAATAGGAAAATGTGAGCTGTCACTAGAGCTGGAGGTGTCCAGAGGAACCGACGTGGGCATGTGATCTAGCACTATGAGGTTAAGTAGTCAGGTCAAGGTCCTGACCAGCCAGAAAATCATCCATTAATGAAACATCCCTTCTACCCAGGGAACAGGCTGATCCAAAACCTGTGGAAGCCCACCTGGCTTCAACAGGCTTGAGAGCAAATTTTCATGAGCTTCCTAAAACCTTGCCTTATAAAGCCTCTCTTGCAGGTGAAATTCTTAAGGGAAAGATACTGGGAGATTTGATCAACAAGAGCTTTAATCAGATTCCCTAGATGCCAAAATGTAGTGAATTGGAATATCAAGGATTATGGGTCTGAAGAGCTTCAACTGACATCCTTGTCTACTCACTTTACACTGTATATTTCCCATAACATGAGCTCTCATTGGAACAAATCACTGCTCTTGTCAACAGCATCCTACAAAGAGCCTCTTATAAAGTGTGAATTGATCAAAACCCGTGAGTACTCTCAGAAGTAAGATGGCACATGGCAAATATTTCTCATTTCCTTGCTGTAAATGTAAGTGAAAATAATTTACTCTGGTTTGCTTTTAAGATGTATTTTGTCTTCAAGTCAGAAAAAAATCTATTTTTAACATTGCATTTATAGTGTTTTTTTAAGCAAGTGGATTTAAAACTTCTTTATTGTTGCTTTTAAATGGAATGCTTTATGTTTAAGACGATTGCATTTGAAAGAGATATTTTTGGACATCTGAAGTGACATGAAATGCAAAAAAATAGCTCTCTGTTTTCAAATGAGCTCCAGGCTGGAGAAAATACTCCATTGCCTGCCTATGAATCAAGCAGAGAAAGAATAAAAAATAAAGTACTTTCTGTCAGCTTTGAAAGCCAAATCTTGGATGCATCTCTGTTGCACACAGCACCACAGCAGAAGAAGGAATAGAATTTCTCTGGGTATTAGGGAGCATTTTTCATCTCATATATCACTGTCATTTTCGTGTTCTAATTCCAGAGAGTCAGCTAATCTTCTACATTCACATCAACACAAATAATTTAAAATAATAATTTGAGGTGTTGGGGTTTTTTTATAATTTGTCTTCCCCACAACTCCTGCCTGTTCTTCCCTCCACAATAGATGGATAAAGCAGATGTGTCAGCCTTGAGCTTTTTTAGCCAAATGCCTTGTTGAGTTCAACCCACGTGTCTGCCTAACGATGAGTAGAGAATTCCTTGCAGTGGCCTTGGTGCATTACAAAAGGATTTAGTGTCACCACTTTCCAAGCTACATAACAATTCCATACAAAATATTTCAGCAAATACTAAAAAGATTCTCTTGTACACACCTCAGCTCAAAAGCAGCCATTCAAAAGTAAGCAGAATGACTGAAAGAGTTACTTCAGTGAAGTATTTTCTGGGATTTTTTTAAAGCACTAACCAAAGTCCTCTTGTCACTGGCCATGCACAAATTACTTCTTGTGAAGATTGCTGGAAAAGGAAAGTAAAGAATAGTAAGAATGGCAAGAATAGTAGAGAAAAACCTGCTGGCTACAGAAATCTGCTTAGGACTCTGAAAACAAGAGGTAATCAAATAGAGAGCAAAAAGATCTGTTCTCTGTGGCTGGGCAAAGCTGGATTGAAGAGCAGGGAAAAGGGAAGAGTATTCCTGAGTAGTTTAGATCTAAGAGGGAAGATGTATTCTTAGAGGCATGAGAAGCATCAGGTTTGTCAGGCAGAAGAAGATGAACCTGGATACTTATAAGCAAAAAGCTAACAGAAGATTATTGTAGCTGGTGAATCAATTTTCTCAGTGGGGAAGATTTAGGCAGTGAAGAGCTGGAAGAGATGATGGAGGAATTCAGCAGTTTTGACACTAGGAAATTTTTAACTGCAAAGACTGGAAAGGTGAAACAAAGGAGTCTCAGAGCAGAGACTGAGTGGAATTATAGCAAGATGGGAAAAAATGCACTGCTGTGCTCCACTTATGTAGAGGTCTCTGGGCTATTTGATGCCTAAACACTTTGCATCTGATTCCCAGAACCCTGGTCAGTTTTGCTTTGAAAACTTGACACTTTTCTAAACAGCACAAGTTAAAAATGACAGCAAAAACTTCTAAATGGAACAGCCAATTTGAACCTTTCAGGTAAGGGGGACAAAATAAATAGGGGAAAAGGGTGTCATCCTTGGAGTTGTGGAGTTTCCCTCACAGCTTCCCTAAAACTCACAGAGCCTATCAGGGTCAGCTTTCCGCCTGCACTGTGCAGAGCAGCTCTGTTGTACTTCAGAGCAGGCAGGGACTCTGCCGTGCACCCAAGGCAGGGATGCCTGGCTCAGCCTGCAGCAGTGTGACCTGAAGTGACACCCTGATGATTAGTGAGCTTCATATTATTGGACTCCTCAAGTGCATGCTGTGGGCTGCAGGGGGTAGGCAGAGCTTGGACAGCACACATCTGTCTATGTGATCAGAATGACCAACCTACCTTTATGAGATTCTTTTAAAACAAAGAATGATCTTTGTTAGGCCCTGGGGGGCCCTTACCACCAGCATGAAGAGTACTTATTAACCATAAAAGCATGTTTAAACTGATAATATTCAGTATTCCTGCAGGGGAATGAAAATCACCAGGCTTGCTTGGGCAAAGGTAATTCTGTGACACAGAGCCAAGAGACAGACCCCAAATCCCAGCCTGTGGCCCCAGGTCTCCAGACACGACTGCTGACTCCTGGCTTTGCTAGACTGGCTGCATCAGAAGTGGCCTTCCCATGCATTTTAGTGTAAAACTGGGTTCTGAGTATTGTCAGTTAATTCTCTGATTTCATGCCCACACAACTTCTCTAGGGGTATACCTGATTTTGAAATCACTTCTGTACTTTTATGTAGCCTCTACCCAGATAATCACAGCAGTGTGGTATCACTATGGCTCCCCTGAGGAAAAGGGACGAGGTTTTTCCTCTTAGACTATTTTCTTTTTCCTTTTTTTTTTTTTTTTTGGGTTTGGTTTTGGTTGTTTTTTTTTGTTGTTGTTTGTTTTTGTTTTTTAATCCTGAGCTTTCAGCAGCATTGAAACAAAGGACTCAAATTCTTTTAAAAGTTACATGAAAAATCCAGGCCTTCCTTTACCATTTTCTCTTTGTTTTGTGATCTCCCAGAGTAGGGTGGGTTGTTGTGGAAAATACGGAGAAGTATTGCATTAGGAGAAAAATATAAACATGATAAAATGAATCTAGAAAGAAAATAAGAAAAAGAGAGTCAAAAGGAATGATTTCCAAAACATTTCTAAATGGGTACTTCTTTATGCCATACAATTCTCAATGTGTGTTGATACAGCCATCAGAGCAGTGTCTCTGGGATTCAATATTTCACAAGGTTAGAAATTCTGTAGAGAAGAGACTTGTGTCTGTCTCACTCTGCATTTCCTTTGAAGAGGAATATGAACATACAAGCTTGGATAGACTTGGATTCTGTTTAGAGGGAAGGAAGGTGAAGCAAGACAAAAAATTATTTCACCCATCCCACTTAAATTTCTGATTATCAAACCTCCTATACCTTAAGTTCTTGCACACTTAGTCCTACTCAATACAAGTAATCTCTAGAAGGAATTAAGGATCAAAGTCCCAAAAAAGCACATGATTTATCTGTATAAACAGGAATTAGGGAGAAGCCCCAGTAGCCATCCTCCACAAATCTGTGTGCAAAATGGTGAAACTCTTCTTCCTAAGCTCAGAATTAGAAGCATTGAGACACCATTTTACGGCACCTGGGAACGTTTTCCAATAGACAGATCTGTATAATATTATTCCATTTAATCTGAACCAAGCTTTGCTGGTGGGCTGGCAGTTCTGTAGTAGATTTCTTTATGAGTTTGTGTTGACTCTGACATTTTGAATTTTCTTTCTTCGCTGAGGTCATATGAAGGTAGGCAGGAGACAACACCTACAAATTCCCAGCATGGGAAGTGAAGTGATAGTAAAACTTCCCCTATTGTGTAACGCTAGCAGTGAAGGAGTAGAAATGCACAGATATCTGTGAGTCCTCCTTGAAAAATAAAGAATGTAATCTATAACTAGCAGTTTGCTTTCCTATGAGAGCACAGTACAAGTCAGAGTCAGAGCTGGAGGTGACATGTAGACATTTCATGCTTATCTGCATAGTTTAAGGGGCTTTTGAAAATACTTAACAGCCTAGAGTACACTTTAAAATATTACAGAAAGCTGAGCAGAGGTGGAAAATAAAATACAATTGTTAACAATTTAGGCATATATCTGTATATGTGGAAGAATGTCTACACAGTTATTAAAAGAAAATGCTGTAACTATCAGATATAAAAGCACCACTCATAATAAAATCCAAGGTCAGATATTGAAAGAAAACCATAACAAAGGTCATGGTTAACTGCCTAAATCCTAAACAGATAAGTCACTGACAGCCACAAAAAATTACTCTCGGATAGCTCATTTAGTTGTCTTTGTGCATGTAGGAGATATCCATTTCAGTCGTTGAAATACTGGCTACTCTTAAAGCAAATTTTTGCATTAGACCTCCTTCAAAATGTGGACAGTGCCTGCTATTGTGTGGTGGTGACACAAAGCACACAGGAGGATGAAGATGCACTTTTTATTTGTGCAATTGCCAAACAAAGTCAAAGTCAGTGAAGCAGAATAAATTAAATACCAGGAGTGGCAAACAGTGAGTGAAATCATCTATTCATAATTAAAAATTGATTGGAGACATAGATTCCTTGTGGTTTAAATAAAAGAAATCATTTAATGCCTAGCTGTGAATGGGGTTCAGTTTGGCAGTGTCTGAAGACTGTTGTATCATTAGCCCTTTATAATCCTAACCACATGCTTCCTCTCCTAGCTCCATCACAAAAATTCCAACCTGGTTAAGCATTAATTACCTCCTTCCTTCGTTCACAGGTGCTACAAAGAATTCAGTCTCAAAGTACCGCCTACATTGCATTTTCATTGAACTGATGGAGCTGGAAACTGAAATACATAAGTAGGAGATGCCATAATATTGGCACTGCACTGCAAAGGTTCAGGAAAGACTAGAAGGCCCCATAAAGATTTGTGGGATTTATGTAGGAGATTTTATGGCAACACTATATCCCTCAGCACATGGTGCTGCTGGCAGAAGCTCCTTCACTCACCAAGTGCTGGACTGAGCTTCATTAATGCTGGAGCTCCATTATTCTGGAGACCCGTTTTTGGCCAGGGTTATGTGGCTGCAGGGCCTCCCATTAGGATGGGACAGGGTGGCCCTGGAGGTGCTGGGTTAATGCCTGGCACCACGGGGAGCTCCAGCTGCCACAGCATGGCTGTGGACCTGGACGCACCACAGCTCCTCATGGCTGCCATTAAGGAGAGAAATGGGGAACTGGGGAAACTTGCTCCCCAGAAATAATGGAGAAGACAAATTCACTCTGACTTCTGGGTTTCTTTTGCATTTCCTTTCAATGAGACAGCATTTGAATGAGTCCTCATCATCCTTGCATGCTCCTAAAATCCTTTCCACATGCCTCCCCTTTCCCTCCAGAATTAGCCTCACCAGTGTGTTCATATGATATAAAAATCTACCTTCACCAGTGCATAATTTTCAGATGTCCAAAAGGCTCTTTCTTTGCCCAAGTGCCTGGAATTAGGGTTAAAAATAATGAGGATTATTAATTTTATTCCTAAAGCACTCCCCCTGCTGATGGACCCTGAGAGAACTGTACTATATATTTAAGTATATGATAAAATGTAGGAAAGCATAAGAATGGTCACTGAACAAACCTTGATAACCTGTAAGAGTGATAAAATAAGACAGTGAAAAGGGACTGAATACCAAAAAAAAAGAGCAGAGACTGTGGTAGGAAGACATAAACATGGAATAAACATACGAAAAATTAGCAAATTTTTTTGCTAACATTTTTTTAAGAGGTAAGAGACCATTCTCACATTTATCAGTTTGGAGAAAAAGGGATCTTTTATTTCAGTGCAGAGTAACTTCAGTAGCTCAGGACCACTCCAGGACACTCCTTGCTGCTGGAGTGTGGCATTCCCTGAGGTGGCAGTGCCTGGTGGAGGTTGCTGCAGTGAAGGGCTCGGGGTGTGCTGAGGGAATTCACTGGGAATGAGCTCAGGGAGTATGTCATGGATGCTGCCAGGGCTCAGACTGCTCCCAGCTCCTAAAAGCCCTTCCCTCCCTACTCAAATCAAGCAGTTTCTTCTTAGGCAGTCCATGTAAAACAATCCTGTAACACACTAATGGCTAGAAATGGAGACCTGAGCAAGCATGCATGTTGACAGCTCTGAAATGCAGAGAAAGGAGTGAAGAACATGGGAGAGGTGTGGAAGGGGCCCTTACTGACAATCATGATAAATGTTTGTGGCTTTTCTTTCACACTTGGAAGTGTAACAAACACCAGATTAAGCATTTGCAGGTAGGAATTTGGGCAATCTTTATTTAATGATGTTCAATTCTATGTGTGATATTCTGTGGCTTTATTATTACAATCTGTTTCTACCTCTACCTCTCCTTGCCTACTCCCCCCAGCTCCCAGTGCAGTCAGACATGGGAACTACGGATGACCTGTTCCTACTGACAACCTTCTCTCACATCTTTAGAAACAATCATGCACTTTCAAAGGGCTGTAAATATAGTTCTTGTAGTATTGCTTAAAAATTTATCCAGCTTTTATTTTCATAGGGACTGGTTTTTACAATATCTAACAGTCCTTCCTGTTGGTAGCCTTTCCAAAAGAAGGAAGTATCACAATGGTAAGTCACCAGAAGAGGGGGAAAAAAAGAAAAAGGAATCAGAAATCTTTTCCATGGCATCACCTAGATAATCCAGTCCACATGTAGCTCTGCACATGAGCAAGTGACCCCATGGACTGGAGCAGGTCTCCACACACATGTGTAAATCAAGGCCACATAGTTCTGTTTGCAGCATCTGAGTTCTGCTTCAATTTTGAAACAGAGTAAGATTCACATGGTTGTGATTCACATTGAATTTGAGCCTCAAATTTGAACATGCCAGCTTGTCATCAAGCTAGCTGCCTTTATTTTATTTTTGGCTTTTTCTTTGTCAGTGCGAAGATCGGAAG
>JAYDZK010000169.1:57892314-57923676 GCA_034509185.1 Euphonia xanthogaster | reverse complement strand
TCCCTTCCCTTCCCTTCCCTTCCCTTCCCTTCCCTTCCCTTCCCTTCCCTTCCCTTCCCTTCCCTTCCCTTCCCATCCATCAGTTATGTCTGAGTGATTTCACTACTTCCAATTGAAAATAAAAATAATGCAAGCTAGAGCAGGATTTGCACAGAGGAAGAGTCAGCAAAATCGGAAACAACTCACAACTTCTAACCACAGTCACCAGGGAGAATACAAACAACAACTTTGTATTCCTTGGTTTGCTCGGTGTTTTGCTTTGGGAGCTTTACAGACACCAGACTTTGATTTTTCCCAACCAGGAGTAGGTATACATGGAGTTTTTAAAGCATACACTTAGGATATTTATGGAAACCGCTTCCATTTCAAGTCAAAACAACACAGATCCTTCTCTGGTATGAAATGCTTGTTTCAGAGAAGAAATGCCAAGTAACACTGGTGATTTTCAAGTTACATTTGGGATCTCTGCCACAGGTCAAACAGCTGTCAAATTTATTGGTGCTCCAAATCAACAGACAAGGCACACATTTTCACATCTGTTCAAACCACCAAACCAATGGTTTTGTCTTTTGTTTGTTTGCACACTAAGGCTCACAATGCAGTTAAGGCTCTATGCCCAAACCACATCAGAACTATAAGGGTTAAAAGCATATCTGATGGTAAACTGAGGAAAGGCTTACAAAGATGAAAACATGGGGCACCATTTTGGTCAAGCTCTGCTTCAGAACGAAGAAATCCATGATCTACGGCCTGGCATCTGGCCTAAATTATTTTATCTGTTACAAGGTTGACAGTTTTGGCATCTCTCTCTTTCACTGTTCCTTACAAGTTTGCAATGCCTGGGTTGCAGCCATTCCTGGTAGGCTCTGGAAGCCCTTCCCTACAAGGAGGCCGTTCATCATTGTATCTCTGAGCAGTCTGAGGTCTCCAGCTTCATACATAGAGCTGCCCTTGGAGCAAAACAGAGAGTGTGCTGTTAACTATTTAACTGTTACCCAAATGAAACTCATATATTACAGTCTTAGAGTAAAAATAAAACAGAACAACACAGTTTTAATTGCTATTTCTACAATAAAATTGTGGCTTATTTATAAGTTGGTATTTTATTACTTACTGCAATTTATACACACTTTATCTGGAAGTTCATGGTGGGCAACAAAGGACTGCACACATATTTTTTTTCGTGACTTTTCCATGAAAGCATGACTGCATCTTAAAATATGGTAAAGTAGTTTATAAGTAAAATGAAAAAAGCTTACATGGAGGATTACATAAAATACATCTGTCTTTTCAAACCATTGAGATACATAAACAACTCGTTAAAAACTGAAAAAGCCAAAGAAAAGGACAAAAGACCTTTCAATAAGAAGCCGTTTTGAACAGATTTTTTTTCTGCTTTTCAAAAGACAGGATGTTACATTGTTCCTAGGAAGATGATCTCAAATGATCAGGAAAAATACCAAAAATTTCAGTAAGCACTGTCCCTGAGAGAGATTATGATAAAGCTTACAAAAAAAAATTGCAAGTGGAGATGTCATTTTAAATAGAGTCCAGGCTCTTATTTTTCCATTGCAAAGAGTTTTCTTTTATGTCAAATGAAATTTTAAGATCACCTATGAATTTGCAACCGAACCCTTTCCTGCCAAATCTGATTCCAATCCCTAAAAAATCTGTTTCTGTAATATGGCCAGCAATGCAGTAACTTCTAAAAGGTAGCCAGACATACTGGCAAAAAAAAAATATGTGGTTAATCAACTAAAACTATGTAGTAGTTTGGGAACAATCAATCAGTTTCCAGAACCTTTAAGGCATGCAGTTGCTGTGAGGATATCCAAGAACAATAGTAATACTAATGGCTAATGTACACAGATGTTTTTGAGATGGTCTTGTCTTTATTTTTCATTTTCAAGACACTTCTGCACAATTTTAGGCTCTACTGTTAGACAAAAAACAAACCCATCACAAATAAATTCCAGATAATAATACAAATGTAGAGGGACAGTAGGTGTCACTTTGCACCAAGGTAAAATAAGCACTACTAAAAAGAGGTTTGTGTTCAACCAGTGGTGTTTTCTCTATCTGTGCTTACCCACATAAGGGCTTGGAGACTTCAACAGAGACTTAGGCAAAAATGCAGAGAGCTGCATACAATGCTGGGATACTGAAAATTCTCTGAGCTACTCCTTGAGGCATCATAGCTGGCAACTTGAAAGATGCTTCAGCAAGTTGAAAACTGTTCTGTCTAAAAGCAGAAAATGTCTCATTTTTAGTAAACAAAGCTGAGCTGCTCACTTCCACCTTCACACTTCAGCCTGCCTGGCATCCAGAACTCTGCTAATTCCTTGAGGGGCTCATTAAAACACATTGCACAAAGTCACCCCTAAAACATGGCAGTAAGGAACAGTAACTCATAAAACACAGTAGCACTTTCTGAAGTTCTTTAAAATAGCTGGGGGAGGATTCCAACCTCTCTTATGCTCCCTTAATACTGTAATACTGTGGTCTGAGCTCTGACCAAAGAGATGTGTGACCAAGGTTCACTTCCTGGCTATATCTCAGAGGATTTTAACTCCTGTTTACCACTTCCTGACTCTTTATGCATCAGGTTGCTGGCTTCCATCCTGAGAGAGGTTTGTGTATGTATATTACATTAAACTCATCTTGGATAAGTTAGCAGACTCAGCAGAGGAACCAAGAGATAGGCAAAAGCAGCATCCATGTGAGGACACTGTGTGTTCTACTGTAAATTATGGAATTCCCTTTAATCTCCTTAAAAATACTTTTAGAAATCTGTGATCAAAGTAGACATAATATCCCTGTCATATGAAATGACAGTCCAGATTTTTGCACTTAAACCACCATAATACTATTTAGGTCATCTGAGAATTAATAGTGTTTGGGGTCTACAGTTTTGCTTTCCCTGATGAAACCAGCTGCTTTTCCACTCTAGAATCCTGATAGGCTACTTGGTCCTTTGGTAACAAGTGCTGCAGAGATGGTCTTCCCTTGAACTGGCATCATCCAGTTGTTTTGGGCTTTTTATTGGGATCAATGGGTACTGGATTGTGCCCAGCAGGCAGATGAACTGAAAAGGACTGAAGTATTTTTGTAAAAAATCTGTAAAAAACTATGCCAAACACATAGCTTTACTTTTCTGCATAAATTCGACAAGTTGCATCATTGATGATTTTTTAAATTAGTGTAAGATGTTTCCTACAGTGGTCACCCACATCAAAGTAGAAGATTGGGTTAATCTTTACCTGAGCATTTTGGAAACACAACTTTATGACATAGAACCCAATTGGTCTTTTTTCATGCTTTTTCTCTTGCCATAACTCCATTTGCTTCAGAGGTCACAGTTAAAATTTTAAAGATTTTTCAGGTGATTTTGATTCATATTTCCCTGATAAACTTTAATAAAGCAGATCAGATTACTCTGCCCTATGAGTCAGTTAACTATGCTCCTATTTATTTGAGAAGCAGTTCTTGTTTTCAGGTATGTAAAAACATTTTATAACCTCAAATATTTTTTTCTTTTCTCTTAAAGGTTAGCAGCAATTCTCCTGTACATGGAACACTTGTGATCCCAAATCATTAACAGAATCTGTGTCTAGACTAAATACTACATTTTAAAGCAAAGTATTTCAAAAACCAGCTACTCCTCGATTTACATACCCAGGCTTAAATTTTAGGTGTTTGTTTCCACTGTAGCAAATGATGATGTCATTAACACCTAAATCAGGACAGAAAAATGCCTGTTTTTAGGTGTTAGTGACTAACTCAGGGAGCACATTGCACCCAGAACTTCTAGGCCTGGCAAGAAAAAGAACTGATGTCAAAACACACTTCCTTGTCTAAAAGATACTCATGTCTAAGACAAAAACTAACCAAGATCTTGCTGTGGAGATCTTAAAAACTTTGAAAAAAAAAAAAAAGTTAAAAAAATATATTTTGCTGTTCACCAAGAAAACGGTTGAAAATATGTGTAAAACATATGTTTTGGTGTTTTGAAGTGGTTTGCTTCTAACAATAGAACTGCACACTCATCACTGGTCATTGGATAAATGTGGTTTGGGGGATCTGTGTTATGCCAAGACTCAAAGCATTTAATATGAGCTTTGTTTTGGAGCAATGGCAACAGCAAAAGTGAGCTTACTTGCAGACAGTGGTGACTTCAAGCTTCTGAAAGCTACATGATCACTTAAGATCCAATGCTTCAAAAAGTCCCGTGTGGCATGAAAACATCTGACCCACTAACCAGCTGCAAGACTTTCCCAGACTCTCATCAGCACATGTACCTTTGCAAGCTCTGCTAGAGCCCAGAGGAGAGTAGACTCCCTTCCTGCACAAGTCTTTTGCAACTCTCAGGGCTGCGCTTCATCTCTTTGCATAAATTGACTGGTTTATGTCTGTTACTGGCTTTGCACCGCATCTCCTCAGGGGAAAAGCTCAAGAGCTGCTGGTACCTACAGGAGTTAGCTAGCAGAGTGTGCCAGAAAACACAAGTACACAATTATTTTCCAAAAGCAATGTTCATTTTACACAGACCTAAATATTGTGTGGCTGTGGATATAAATCCAAATGCTTAAGGATATCTATTCTATCAATTACTTATTATATGTATTCTCCATTTTGTGTGCCCCTGCATACATTCACATGCTTGCAGAGCCACCCATGTTGTTTGTACATTTATCCCTGTTCAGTTTTAATCCGTTGGGTTTCAATTTCTATGTCTAATGGGAGATGATCAACACAGACACAGAGCCCTCAAGAGTGTTTGACATCTCTTAATCCAGACCCATCCTTTCCTCTCTAAGGCTCCCTGCCCCTCACCCATACACCTTACAGCTCTGCAAAATATGGCCACAGCTACAAAGGCTGGAATAGACTAAGAAGAAATTGAGGGTCATCTGAGAAAATGAAACAAAGAGATCTAAGAGCCTTCGAGTGGCTCTGCTACTGTCCTGTGTCACCCCTCGAAAGTAATGAAAGGAGCCAATGCAATCTTGTTTTTTCATGAGACTCACACTTTGCTTTACATTAAATTCAGGTAGAAATGCTAGAATTGACAAGACCAGCAGAAGCAGGGCATCAGCACAGCCTGAACCTGCTTGCCTTACTCAGGCAAGTAGATACCATAACGTTAACACATAGTAAAACCCTATTATTCCCCATACATGAAGTGCTTGCAGGCTTAGGTCTCCCAATGGAGACTCACGTGCTTCAAAATAAGTAAATAGTGAGGAGAGACAGGAAAGGACAGAAAAAAGTTCTGATGAAGCATGAATGGAAAAAAGAGTGGCAATAACATCAATTGTTGCAGTACCATTTATGTTCATGATATAAGGTCTCACCCATCTGTCATTTCATTTAACAGCAGAAGGTGGGGGCAGCCCCTCCATGTCCAGTCCTTTAGTCTGCACATTTCTTTAACCTTTAAAATCACTTCCGCAATTTCTTTTAAACAGGGATTACCAAACTGGCAACAAACTATTAAAGTGAATGGATTTACAATATGCCCTCTAGATAGCTTTACTGTCACGGAAATAGTTTTGCTGTGACCATGGGCTGTAGGAGCAAAAGGCTGGCAAAATTACATGGTTTGCAATGATAAAATTCAGGTTTCAGCCAAACATTTTGCTTCTAACCTGCAGCCATCTCAGCTGTGAAGTGCTTATTAAGTTCCTTTCATGACCACAGGACCTGCAGTTTGTAAATGCTGCAGGTGTGAAGGCATTGTGTGGCACTTTTAGGTTAGTGAAAGAAGATTGTTATTCATGGGTGAAATATTCCATTTATTTAGTGGAAGAGAAGTAATGTGTGTGGGGGTGGAGAGTGCAAAGCTGATGATAGAAAGACATAAATAGAAACAGACTTCCACAGAGCACCTCAGCCATTCCAAATTTCTGCTTCAAGCTTTTAAGTCTCCCCACAATGGCCAAGCACTGGGATTTTTCCTCTAATGACACAAACTTTGCTGTATCTCCTGCCACTAAACTATTTTTTAAAGTTTACCTAATCTTACTTAATTGTCATGGAGTAACAGTAATAGTGCCAGACCATACTAAACCAATGGCTTTTATATCTTTTTCTATATCTTCTATAGAGTTGAGTGTGATTAGGCTGTCAACTGCTCTCATTCACACAGGAATACATCCCCAGAAAGTTGTGACTGAGAGTGGGCTTCATAAATACAATATAATTTCAGAGTTATGTACTTTGAGGTTGATGGAGGACTTCCAACGGAGTTTTTCTGCTTTGTATTTTTGTGTTTTTCTGCTTTCAGTGAGATCCTGACAGGGTCTCTGATGTACCCTTATGAAGTTGTTAAGATAGAATACAGGAATGTTTACCAAACTTTTTGTCAGACCAGCAATGTAAAAAATACACTACATGCAAATATACTACCTGTACACTAAAAAGTAGTTTTCAAGAGCTACACTTAATCCTTCATTTTTAAAATTTTCTTTTCTAATTTGACTACAGACATGTGGGAGTCTGAATTTTTCAGCTCCAATGTGCCGCATTTCTTAATCAACTGGGGAGGCAGGAAGTGAATACACACGTGTTGTAATGCTGGCTGGCATACTGCATTATTGACAAACCCCACCAAAAAAAAAAAAAAGCTAGCATGTCAAAGTAGATGATGTAGACAAACCTCTAACATAAATTCTATGACAATTTTTTCTTTAAAAAGAAGTTCAGAAAACTGAACCGAAGTGGGTTAACACCGAAACTCCTCCAAACTGAGTAACACAGCAGATTCCCTTACTTACACCTCTTCTATGTTAGTGGTAGCTGCTGAGTAGACAGTAATATTTCTCATTACTAATATTAAATGGAGAATATCCTATCTCTGTGAAGCTAGGAGAAACTTAAGCAACATCTGAATTCACCTAGCATTCAAATTAAGGGGGGGTGTTCTCTTGGCCAGGGCACCAGCTCATTTTCTGCTAGATCATGAAATCTTTACAATTGTCAGAGCCTCAACACCTCATTCACAAGACATGGACGTGATTAAGTACCGACTGAAGGAGACTAATAACTCCTCTCCAGTTACCAGCACACATCCCTCTGCACAATTTGCAAGACCCTAAGCATTGAAGGGAGCAAATACTGATCAGTAAGATTCCAGCAAATCACCCAAAATAGCACTAAAGTTGGAAGATAATAGTTATAGCAACAGGAACAACAATGGCAAATTCATCTGTTTTTTAGCAAAGGGGTTTTTTTTAGCATTTAAATATATAACAGTACATTACAAGCCTGAATCAAAAGACAAGTGGAAGAGAATTTTGAACCCGCATTTCTTTCAGGCACACATTACTTCAGGCATTTGAAGAAAGTGTCGAACAGCTTCCCCACCCACTTTCTCAAAGTGGAGGAGAAATTGCTCTCAAATGTTGGTTATAAACTTGTAATCTGAACTCCAGCCACTCGGCAGGGCTGCAGAAGAATTTACGATGTGCTAAATATTTCCTTTGTTCTTCCCAGTGGTAGCCTGCTGTAGCAATTAGAAAGCAACTGACTGCACATGTAAACTGTGGCTCTTTTCTAAAGAATTGTTCGTAATTGTTAGAAGCCTTCCTAAGCAGGACTTTCTCTGCTAATACTGCAATACTTTAGGTGGGTCTGTATTAATTGTCTGTATGATTTTTTTTCTCATCTTCTAATCTTAGTCATGTCCTCTAGGTACTTTACTACTGGGACAGAAGACAGACACAACTGTCGACCATTGCTATAATTTAGCCATTACCAACTGGGTACCTGAATCCCTCTGTCTTTATTGGGCACCTAGGTAGCTTCCACAGGAGCAACGTGTTCATGCAAATGATCCAGACCACTACAACATTTGTTTCCATTGCTGCATGAATATAATGCAAAATAAAATGTAATTCTTCTTGATTACAACAAAGAAAGCAGTCTCCTAAGCCATTCTGTTGCATGCTGAGAGCACAGGATATCGAACTGCACGGTGGCAAATTTGATGTAAGCTTGCTATGAAAGAAATTGCAAAGAAACGTGCCTTGGAAAGACTGCAGATTTTGCAAATCGGAAAGATGGCTTTGGGAGCTATCCCACCCACCAGCATCCATTGCCTTAGACGTAACTATAGACAAGGTAATAAGCAGGCAAAGTAGATCAACTGGTACAGCTGCCATAGCAAGACATGCTGAATGTGGAGGCTGCTAGTGAGAAGATGAACAAATGCACTAAGTAGTGACACCCCTGCTCTCCTGGGAGTGAGAGCTCATGGTGAGGAATATGTTAGCTCTCCTGGGAGCAGCTTTAGCCAGCCTTTTGCGGTCGGTCACCTCCTGCCCAGGGCTCAGTATGCAGGTGTTGGCCAGGAGCCAAGGGCAGCCTCACAACCTTGCTGCCCGTGCTGCCTCTGCAAAAGAGGTTAAGAGCAGCGAGGAAGCCAGAGGGAAAGCTTCCTCTGCATGCCAGCAGCAGGATCCATGGGATTTGGCCTTGGAATTCCTGTGGAGCCCTAACCACTACATCAAAGTCAGCTCTTTGGCAATTTTATGCTATTGCTTAGCCCCCTGGCTTTCCTAATCCTGGGGATAGTGTACCATATTTTCCCTCTGAAGCCTGAGGGAAACACAGTTCCCTAGTCAAAAAGCAGCCAACATCCATTGAAAAGACAGCAAAATACCACCTCTGCCATGTGGCCTTCAACATAAACCAGCGGACATACAAATTGAAAGCAAGCTTTCACATACAGGCTTTGATTTGAGCACACGCTCCTCTGTGGTGGCCTTCTCCCTGTTGCACCACCTGGCAATGTCTGGAATCAAGTTATTTATACTCTATACAATGAGAAGTCAAATGAGTTGGATGGTTCAGTGTTTTGGTAATGAGATACACAGGTTTCTGTTTTGGGCTTGCTGTGTCAGACTCAGGCTGGACTGGTGTAAAGGAGTGGAAGTCATTGCTATCCAGTTGTTTCTCAGCAAAACATGTGAAATGGACTTTTGTTTGTGCCCCCTACCTTTGAAGGCTCTTCAGACAAGCCAAGGAGGAAGGTAGACTGAGCACTCTCTTTTTTCCCTAGATTTGATCCTTACCAGGCAGAGCGAAGATGCTCCACAGCCAGTTCTTTAACACCTTCCTAAGAATTTGGTGAGACACATTTTCCAGAGCAGATCCAAACTCCTTGTGAAGAAGTTGGCAGAATGGATCCCAGCTTGTGCTGCTGCCTCCTACATATTTTAAATGTAAGCATGAATGAAGAGACTCTCCAGACAGCACCCAGAGCTATATCTGCCACAAGAACAAGTCATGCTTTTACTCTGTGCTATTGCATTGGCTGTGGTATTTCAAACACAGCCCTGCCATCGATTCTTTCATCCAAGACAACAACTGCTTTACTTCTTCAACTGGCCACTTTCTCATTGCTGTTATGAACTTGTATTTCCTTGGATTTTTAGGGCAAATTAATAACCAGTGAGACAATCCTCTGTGCCAATGCGAGTGCTGAATATTGTTGTGGTTAGTTGTCACAGGGCTGAAGGGTTCATGATCCTGACACTCCAGTCTCATAAGATGCCTTGAAGCATAACCCATCCCCAGCTGCCATGTTACAGGGAGAATTCTGATGATCCCATCTTTTTACAGTTTTAGTAGTGATATGAACAAAAACTCAGTGTTTCTCTCCTTTTGTGTCATCAGCAAAATATTGGTGTATGTGTCCTGGATTGCTTTTAAGATTCAGCTTTCTCATATATAAAAATAAAGATACACCAGGTGAGAGGAAGAAATCAGAACAAGGAACAAAATTCAGTGGGAGTTGAAGATAAAGGTAACACTTAGAGGCTATGTTCAAAGGACTGCAATCAACACATGGAACCAAGGGGATTTATTTGATGTTCTGAGTGCTCATTTATTACTTGTTTCTTGGAGATGTATGCTTCTGTCTCAGCTTTGTATTGCAGGAGCACTGCCACCACGCACATTCCCTCCCTCTTTTTTTTTTCCTTCCTTTGACCTACTGAGAGGAACACTTTTCTGCAGGCTCTGCCAGTGTAAGAGGATATCAGTTGTCTCCTGGACTCTAACTTTCCATCAAACTGCAGTTGTAAATCTAAGCACTAAATTGATTAATTTTTAGCACTATGTGTTAAGGCAGAGCCAACAAGGCCAAAATATGATTAACTCATTAGGTACCACAGACACATTACAATAGTCCTTGCTGCAAAGAGCTTCTAAATCAAACAGATAAAACCTACCACAGATGTAAGGGGAAACAGAGGCAAAGTGAACAAGTTAACTCATCTAAATTCTAGAAAAAGCTCCAAATAACACAATAACTTTTGATGATAAATCACCAAAAAATGTAAATGAACTCCTATATTTTGGCTCTTTTTTAGCAGAACTGAATAAAGATTTTTGAAAGACATTGTGTTACGTATTTCCTCTTATAAATGGATTCTCGATGTCATAGCTTTTATATGTTTAGTCTCTCACCCGAGGATTTTAAACAACTACCATTTAGTGCAAGCTTCTCATTCTCCAATGCTTGGATAAATACTGATCCCAATTTACATACTGAAGCCTAGAAAGTCAGGAGACTGGCTTAGCATTCTTCTAGAGAATTCAAGCCAAGGCAAGATTCCAGAAGCAACATGTGTGGTTTTGCCTACTCAGTAGGTGACATTTGCTCTGCATTCTATTGACCTATTTTGTAGTTATTCAATGTTGTGGTCATCACTCTCAAGACTTAAAGTGTGTTGGTTTAGGCTCAGAGGTGTAGGAAAACTGGATGGAGACAGAGGAGGACTAAGTCACTGTCTTTCGCATGAAAAAGCTGTGGACAGCGGCAGAGAAAGCACAGGTTAATATGACAGTAGTGATTAACAGCTTTTACTGTGAAAGAAAAATCCTTCCCATTAGTTTTTTAAGGTAGCTCTGATAAAACATGGTCATATAGTTTATTTTTGCCTCACTGATCACTGCATTTATAACATTAGCAAGAAGCACTGCAACAATGAAATTAAAGTTATCAAAGTGCTGCTAAATTTCATCCACTTGAACATCAGCTAGAGTCACAGTAACTTGTGCCAACAGCCTCTGATTATTTTTATACTTTGTTTGACAGACACTTCTGGAAATGTCTTCTTGTTTTACGTCGTCAGCAGGGCTCTCAGGCTAAGTTCCTTACGTATCTCTCAATGCTGCTAAGCTGATTGGCATTTACTTGTACCCCCTCACTGTAAGAATCATGGAGTCTGACTTGGCAAGAATCATCTCCCTTTTTTTCTTTATTTTGTTTTGAACGGAACATCTGCCCTCCAAACTTAAGGCCATCTGGTCTTATTTGAAAAATGAAGGGGCAAAAATTAAAATCAGTTTTCACTAATTAGAGGAAGGTTGTGCATAAACAATTGAAAGGTCTTTTCATACTTATGGCCTGACATTTCCACAGAAAGCTTAATTGCTTGCATGGGCCTAAAGGGTTATGTTCTTTTTTTAAGTTGCATATGCTCTCTGCCAAATACTAGCTTGGACATGCTGTGAGTGATTTTTGGATCACCAGCAGCTCTTGCTATTTTAGGCTCTGTCACAGCTTGAAATTGTAATTAATTTTGAGGATCCTGACAATCATAATTATGACCATCCTGGTGTCTGATAAGGCTCACTTTCCTTTTTTTTTTTTGGCAGGAAATCTTTGAATTTAATATTGGGGAAAAATTCCATACTGCAGACTATCATGCTGCAATAAATTTTTAATTTAAAAATTAAACACCTGCCATAAAGTGGAGCAGGAAACATGGTTCTTGTACCATGAAACTTGTAAAGTTTTCATGAATGTTCTTGTCATGAATTCAAGATTCTCTGAAACTCTATTCATAACATCATGTAAAGAAAAAGACAATCAAAAGCGACTCGTCATTGAAGTTTTGTATGCTTAAGATGCGTAAAAGAGACAATTACAGGTTTATCCAGAAGGAACCATCTATATTTTTGTAAAAGTAAACACTAAGTTGAGCTGACTCTTTAGACAACTACTTTCTCTGTCTCTGTTTAGTTTCTTTTTGCTATTCTGGGGTTTCATTCATCATATCCTCTCTCTTTTCATCATATCCTTCACTTTCTCTCTAATTTTGATTAGGAAATCAAGTTTTGGATCCAAGAGATCCCCAAAATATTGTACTGAACTAGTGTTCCAACTGAGAGTTTCCATTCACCTGAAAATTTTCCTGTGGGATAAAAAGCATAAAGTTTTGAAAATTTCTTATCACTGCCCTGAAACTTAAAAAAAATGCTGTGTTCTTTTATGACAGGTGAAAATTCATGATGCTTACAACTTCCAGTGTGGCTTACACTTCGACTTCACATCACTGGCAATTTGTAAGGAGTACTTTTCCTTTCTGTATTTTAGAGACATTGAACTAAAAATTCGCTGGAGTTGGGTAGTGAAACAAGTACAGAGTGAAAAGAAAATATTTGTTGGACCTTTGGATTCACTTCTGATGGCCCTGGGAAATAACAGTTGTTCTGTGGCCCTTGAAGAGAGAAGCAGACTGCATTTGCCTAACTGCTTAAGTAAGGACATGCGTCACACCGCAGTCACTGTTTTCGGAGATTTATCCTCCCTCTTTAGCAGCTCCCATTAATAGCAGAAGGAATGACACTGAGTTACAGAAGGGAGGATGTCCCTTCTGAAAGAACACTGTTGTGTGCTATTTGGGGTACAACACTCAAGGCCAGCTTGTACCTTGCAGGTTTTGGCTGATTTGGGATACTGCAAAGCCCCAGTATAAGTAGGAAAGCACTCAAGGAGCTTCCTAGGGTATGTATCCCTAGCCTGAGATGACACTTGGTTAAGGAAGTGAAGACCGGCAGTTCTGTGCAATCCCCTGCCTGTGAAAACAGTTTGGCTGACTCAGAGTACAAGAGAGAAAAGCTATGCCTACCTTCTTTTCTGATCCAGGGGCATTTCTTTCGTCACTGGGACCGAGAGAAGTTTTTCCTATGTTCCTCCAGCACAGCAATACCAATTCTACCTGCTTTTGTAGCATCCTTTTGTTTTCCCTTGAGAAAGAGTTAACCTTTAGGACACAAAATATAGCTCTGCTTTCCTATTTGTACTGTATTCAAACAGTCATTCCAGGAACCTAAGCCCTAATATCATGCCCATTTGAAAGGATTTTTTTTTTTTTTTTTTAATAAACACTGTGAGTTTTCCGCTTCTCTTTCTTCCCCAAGGGTTTTCTGGTGTAAACTAAATAGATACTAAATGCTGGGGAAAAAATACCCTCAGAAACAAACAGGCAATGAATCCCATTACTTGTTGGTGTTTCTAAAGGAACTTTGTGATTTTGTTTGAATCCAGATTTTTCAATGCCCAGAACAAGTACGCCTGCTTAAATATTTACTATAAAGAATTAATGCATTCAAAACCTCTCCTAATTTTATTTGGAATGGGTAGGATAGCTTCAAACATACCATTTTTATTGAGTGAAAACCTCATCCAAACATTCCCAGCTTTCAGGTCTAAGCATAAATGTGAGAAATTCATAGGTGATGTCATGGATCCACTTCAGAGCTACAGCCATGAAGAACCTGTCTGTCAGAGAGATTTTTAACCTCCTTCTCAGTTTCTGCCCAATCATATTTAAATGTTTTGTTTTAAAATTTCTAAACAGCCAAAAATCTGGATAGGCCCAGGAACCTTTTTTTACAGGACTGAGCAGGTTGCTATTTTTCTCATTCATGATGCTCAATGGGATTTGCAAATTAGTCGTAGCCTCACTGGGTTCTCAAATGAGATTTGCTCTGATAGCTAATTCTTTAATACCATTAAATATTCAAGCCCAGCGAAACCATGACCATCAGAGAGAATAGTAGTGGTTACAATATTTATGCAACTTTGATCCTATCCTTTATCTGCCTATTGCATATACAAGGCTACTGCTTGTCCTGGAATATGAATTCCTTCCTCTCAACACAACTCCAGTCTTTCCAAAGAAGCCATCACTAGCAGTAATACTCGAAAACAGGGTTTCCTTTCTTATCTCAGGTGGTCTGCCAACATGTCTGATTGTACTCAAACTTTTCCTTTATTTAGGCCAGTATATTCAAATATTTATTTTTGTCTCCCAGTGTAACCCCTAGACTGGCTGTTGGAACATTTACTTGAGGATGGAAAAGAAAATACTGAATCCAGAGCGGGAAGCACTGAAGCCACTGGGTGACTAAAGATAAAGAAGGAATGAGATGCATGATAGTCATCAGCTCTAAGACTGTACTTATTGAAATGCCTCTTTAGATATTCCACTTTATTCCACATATAATTTTTACAGTGTGTACTTGATTAAGGAGCAAGATAGTGAAGTTTCACACAGATACTTTAGCATCAGCTTCTGGATACTTTTCCTCTTCTCCTCTTCCTCTTCACAGCCATCCACTCAGTGTAAATGTTCCATCAGGACTGTCACTTCACTCTTGCACTTTGATTTCAGCCTCAAACTATTGCACTGCACAAAGATTAATGCACATTCTGAAATATCTGAGAAGCTTCTGGCATGCTAAACATCACACATTGTGCATCTCTTCATATGTGTTTTGTCAAGCCTGCAGCAGACTCTGCTGCACTCAGCCTCTGAACGTGACTGTGCAAAGCCTTTCGGGGCACCTCAGCAGTAGCAGTGACAGATATAAAAAATTATGAGGCATAGCTACACAAGCACAGCTCTGGGGGCAAATATCCTGTTTCTTGCACTTTCCCATATATTTCCAGATTGGGGAATTCCTGAAACATAAGGAGTATCATCAACTCCTCCAATGAAATCTTCAGAAAGGATTAAACAACTAATCCTTGGTTGTCAAAAAAAGAAAGAAGATACCTTTCCCAGGTACCTCACTCCAGGAGGGGACACCACCAATCCTGCTGCCCTGCAGCCAGGGCAAAGCATCTGTGCCCTGGAAAGTCCTGACACCTACCACACATCATGGTCCCTGCTCATTGTGCCACCTGCTGTGAATTCCTCCAGGCCCTCAGGCAGGCGGGCACTGCCATGGAAAGAATTACAAGGCCAAAGTTTCTTTTTATGCTTTGGCCCGAGGATGCTTGAGATTAGGCAGAGCACCACCCTGTGCTGCCAAGAAGCCCTTTGCAGGCTGTGCCTTTAGAGTACAATTCCACTCCAGATGTAAATGTGTAACAGGCAACTTAGCAGGTAACCACTTAATTGTCCTTTAGCTAGTAACTCCCTGTCCTGGTCATTAAAGCATTTTATATACTGTTCAGAGTATGTACATTGTAGTAGCAATTATACTGAAATAGATAAAATAAAACAGACTGATAAACTTGATTGTTTGTTTGTTTTCCCTTATTTTCTTTCCAGACCTGCTGTAATTGTTTGCTATAACAGAAAGAGCAGCAATAATGCTGGTTAACAGGGTTGTTGTTAAGGCATGGAGTGGATTCTGCTCAAAGCTCATGACTTAATTCCCATGTATCCTGAAACAACACTCCCAGTCTTCTTGAAAAGGGAGAAGAACACTCCATTTTCTACCTATTTTATGCATCCTTTATCCCCTGAGAAGCATTGTGTTGGTGATTGATCTTCAGATCTGCCATGAACATCTTCTTTAGAACATTCTCTGACTTTTCAGAGCTCTTTTTGGGCTCAGAACTTCACTCTACACTGCAACTCCCACCAGTACTTCACTGTGCTTGCACTGCATGTCCAAAATCCTTGCGGTACAAATCGAGATGTAAACCCTTTCCTCCTCTATAGAAAGAGTCTGCTTGGTATATCCTATACCCAGTAATTCATTATCACTTCAATATAAATTATGCTCAGCCTACTCAGAAAGTAGTGGAGAAAGGCTAGCTGAGTAACTAACATAAAAGCATTAAAAAAGGCACCCTATTTCTTTTACTAAAAAAGTTTAATAAGATAAAGGGGTGCCTCTAATAAAAAGAAACAAAACCCCTCAGTAGTATTAATTTTTTTGTTCTCATAGGAACTATTCACTAAAACATCAAATTATTTTTTTTATTATCATCCATATTATCTCAAATGTGTAAGATTTATAGACTTTAAATCTAGAAGGGGAAATGATGGTTGATGACCCCAAAAGAATATATATATCCTAATTATTTAATAGCTGTAATTCATGGGCAAAATAATGCTTTTCACTATAGCATCAAGACTTGCTTAGAAAGATGCAAAGAGATGGTGCAGGTTTTATTTCCTTTGGGAGTTTGTTCCAAGGACAAACATCCTTTACATATAAAAATACATGGGTTTCAACTTCAGTGCAATTAAATTTTACACATATGTTCTTCCTAATTCTTTTTCCTACCACATGCAATAGGTATCTAGTACTCCTCTTTCATGCAATAGGTATCTAGTACTCCTCTTTATCAGAACATCACCAAATATCAGTGAACATCAACAACATGAAGCACACCACCAGTGGTCTCCACTTAAACCAATTGGATTTTCTGTTTTGCTCCTGGAAAGAGACTTGTTTCCAACTAGTTTAGACAGTGCCAAAGTCCAAAGCTCTTGAAGAAAATGCCTTGCATGAAGTTAAGGACAAGAAAAAAGTTCTAAGATTTGAAAAACAACAACTGAATAGGAATTAACATGAATTTATGAATAAGCAAAGATAAAGATTAGAAATGTATTGTAAAAGAGCCTGTGAAACCATGATTTAGCTCCATTATTCACTTATGGCATTGCCCTTACTAACTGAATTTGGTTAAGTACTCCTGAATAATTGCAAGGAAAATGAGAAACTAATTCCTAACTTCAAGCTGACACCAGAAGGCATCTAGTTTGTTCTGTAAAGAGGGATCAGTTACATGTTTATTTATAGCCTGTGAACCAGGATGACAAAATGTGGGCCCATAACTCGAATGGGCTCCCAACGCTTGCTGTCAGAGTATTGCACAACAGCCTCACAGAGAGCATGTGGTTGTCCTGCTTTTCAGGGTAAGAATGCAACTGCTCCTCTGTGGCTGCCCCAAACAGCAAAGGTGTCCAAGCAAGCCTGGCATGATACTGCACTTCAACTTCTCTCATCTTCTGAGAGCTAGAGTTGAAGGTCTAACTGAAGTTATTCTATTTTATAAATGCAATATTTATATTTATTCAGTTAGCCTTTTAAACTGATCCTCTTTTTCTTTAATTTCCTTTAGTTTCCTTTCAATATAGACTTTTTTTGTTGGGTTGTATAACAGCTTCTACTTTCTTAATCATCTGTATATCATGTAGTCACAGAGCAACATGAAAGAATCCCTCCAGCTTCAAGACCCATGTTCCTGACACCCCTCTCTGGCTTTCAGCTATGATTTGCTTCCTATTTGCACTTGGGAAATAGGGCCATGGTGAAGATTAAAGGCTGTGCCATAGTAGAGACACACTGCCTAGATGAGACCCCGTACTTAAAGAGGTCTTGATAAAGGTAAATTCCAAACCAGCATCATGGGTCCTCCCTTTCATTTGATGTGACAAGGAGTACCTGAGGAATCCACATGTAATTCTTGTTTCTAACATCACCTGATGCTACCTTACTCCTGCCTAAGCTTTTGTCATCTCTTTAATCTCGGAACCAGAATCAGGTCTCCAACATTATAAAATTAAACAGTGGCCTTACTAACGCTACTGTTTTCCAAAGAAAAAAGTTTGAGGTGTCACTGCACCTTTATAGGAACACTGTTTTACTAAGCCATGGTTTTTCTAGTTGAATGAGAAATGAAATTAACTACTCATTTTGCAATCCTCAAATCAGCAAAAGCCATGTGTTTAGAATTACCAAAATCATAGAATCATCAAGGTTGAAAGAAACCTTTAAGACCATCCAGTCCAACTATCAATGCAGCACTGCCACTGTATCCCCTAAACCACTAAATCACATCAATCAGAGACAGATCCAGACACCTCTAAAGCATCTCCAATCGGGCAACCTATTCCAGTGCCTGATTACCCTAACTGTGAAAATTTATTTTCTAATATGTAATATGAACCTCCCCTGTAAAAGGCCATTTCCTCCGGTCCTCTGGCAGGAAAAAACAGCCCTCACCTCACTATAAACTCCTTTCAGGGAGTTGTAGAGAGCAATGAGACCCCCGAGCTTCCTCTTCTTGAGAAGAACTAAACAAATCCAGCTTCCTCAGCTCTCCTCATACACATTTTCTAGACCTTTCATGGGCTATGTTAACGTCTGCTGGATCTGTTAGCTCATGCTTGGATTGTGTCAGGGGCATGCTTGAGGAGAAAATCGTGGTATTCCTAGGACAGCTGCTTTTCCTGCAGCTTCATGAAAACCAGTAGTTTCAAAACCATTTGTTCATACTGAGAATTCATGATGCAGATTAACCTGGATGCAGATTAACATGGGGAAGGGATGTCAAAGGGTCCTGTTAGCATAAGCTGCCTCTGCTTTGTGATGAATGCTCTGTTTTAAGCCTGTACAGTCCACCAGTCAGACTGGACCAGTGTGGCTGAGGTTCATTATTTTCCTAAATATTTCTGAGCTTATAAAAGTTGAAGAAGTTTCCTGACCAGCTCTGATTTTGGTAGTTGGAGGAAAGTATTCAGAGGTGATGATGGTACTTAATTTTTAAGGGAAGAGGCAAGAAAAGAACACATAGATATTTCTTTTTAAAAAAGAAGTGGGCGGGATGTGTGATGGGTCCCAGCCAGGTCCTTTAATAAAAAGGATGATGTCTGTGTTCCCCAGAGGGCTCATGACGCCACTTTGGAGTTTGCACTCAGCAAGAAGCAGCTCATATTGCACACCGCATGACACTGGAACAGGACTGACAAACATCAGGAAGTCCCCAATGGCTGTGAATTTGGCAGTGCTGTCTGAACCGGCCCATTGCAGCGTTCACAGCCCTTGCGAGCATACTTGGGCCCAGTTTCAAACAGATAGCAGAACCCTGGCTTTTTGATTTAAGGCACTTCACTATTTCAAAGAACGTGGAAACTGAAATAATACAGGTTGCTTCTGAAGCCCAAGGTGCACCGGCTAAATCATAGAGAGCTGAAACTTGTACAGTGACTTTCTGGTTTAAATAAGACCATTAACATTCCTCACTAGCAATCATATGCATGCATTCATATTAAAATTCTAATAAAAATATTCAAACCACATCTGGGAACTAGTATTCTAGGTCGGCACCACTATTGTAAATTTTCAGCTAAGCCACTGACTTCTCAAAAAGAGTTTCTACTGGAAATGTTGACAGGCCATTAGCTAAGTACAGCGGTGAGAATGGCACTGACCATGAGACAGTTTAACAAATAATAAAATACTAGTAAACAGATGAGGCTTTAAGCCTATTCATTAGGCTCACTTTCTGATGAGTTAAAACAGACTGCTTATTTCTTGTCCATAAACACTCCCAGGCAGTGAAAATCTGTCACGGATAGGGCTGGTGTGACAAAGTTTGTTTAGTTCTAGAATACAGTAGTCAGAAATATGCAAGAAACCACATATGGTGACACAGCGCCCTTAAGTCTGTAAAGTTGGAGAGAAATTTTCTGGTTAAAAATTCTGATACATTATAATAGTGTATGTTATCCCACTAAAAATTAGATATCTGTGGGACTAGTTTAGAACAATGGGACTGCTAAGAATATAATTACTAAAAAGTGAAACCGTTGTCTGAAACAGTCTCCGGCTGGAGGGTTGTGTGGTGGGAAAATATTTTAACGGGGTTTCCTGTTAGTGTGATTGTTTTCAAGATGTAACACTTGAACTGGAATACAGTGGAATGTTCAGCATGTGCATCTCTCTAATAGATGGTAAGTACTTCATGGTGATTTTGTTTTTAAAACCCCCTCTTTCTGATTTCTGATCCATAAATTCACAGGCTAACACAGTGTACTCACATGATGTATTTACACTAGAGAAGCAAATGTTAGAGAGCAGGATAGGCAGATCTGTTGAAAAAAGAGGAAGCCTCAGAACTTAAGATATATACTAAGAGAAAAGAGTGCATGGGATCCAGAGCCAAGCCTACCCCTGCCAACAGCTCTTAGCTAAAACTTCTTAGCCTGCAAATCCTGACAATTTGCAATTACTCATGCAGAAAATATTTTCAGTACAGCTCTGCAAGCAGATAAAATGCAGGTAAAAATAAAAAGAGAAAAGGAGAAAAGAAGTAAACCGGCATATTTTTATTCATTCCATTCTTCTGTCACTTGCCTATTGGTCATAGTATATAAACTTGTAGCAAACATGTCCCATTATTAGGTTTATTTGTACAGCAGTATGTTCAAATCCCATTTTATATATGGAGTAGATTTTTATATTGATGGTGGACTTCTGTGTAACATAGCAAATATATGCTATGATTTTTTAGCTTTGGTGTTAATGAATGCTGATATTTCCATGTTACAATATTATATTTATGCCTAAGGCTTCTTACACCCTTATATTTTTTCCAACCCTGTGAAAATAGTTTTTCCTTGAATAGGAACGGCAGAACTGACTGTTGCCCCAGTGGAAATCTTGGGTTAAGCTCTTACTCACTTTTACCACTTACTCATACAAAACTAGTAGCTTCTGTGGGCTATCTTAATTACCCTTCTAAGACTGGTTTGTTAAGGCGATCTTCCTCGAAGAGATCTCCTTTGGGATGACAAAACTGAGCAGTTTCATCCTCTTTTCTGAGCATTGGTCTTCTAAGTGGTCTGCCTACACTTCTCCAGGCATGGAGGTATATTTAGGATAGACCACTATAATAATGGACTTTGAGTTGTCTCTTACTATTGAGATTCTAAAAACCTAGACTGCAGAAATGTTTCATGCAGATATTTTGCTACAGTTCTATCTTTAGTTGCACTTGCCTTTGATTTCACTGTTCATGTAATTTATGGAGGGATCTACGTTAACTAAAATATAAATGGTATTTGCACTGTGCATATGCCGATGTATCAATGGCATGGCACTTTCTCAAGGGTAAATTACAGCATCTTGGTCATGACATAATTTAGTTTTGCTTACTCTAAGTTCATGCTGAGTGAAATTCTGATCCAGCTGAAGTCAATGGTAATTCTGCCTTTGATTTTTTGTCAAGCGGCCCAGGACTTCCTATCCTGTGTTTCCAGTGGGGTTTTGATTTCTTTTTTCAGAGCTCTGTGTTACTCTAATTCCTTTTCTTGGATAATTGCTTGGATGATTGGATAAATGATTCCTGCTTTAGTTGTTTAATTTCTAAGTATTATGAATCATATGCCATGGGGAAAAATCCACCGTTGAAAGTATTGGTTAACCCATTAATTCAGGTTTCATCACTATTAGGAAAACTTAAAAAAAAAGCATTTTGGGAAATGTTTCTCAGACTCCCTTCTGTGCTAGGACATCCTATACTCCTTCTGCAAGTATATGCTAGAGAAATTGTCAAACATCTTCTCCAGCACTCGTCTTCATAATTTTAGTGCTTTTTACAATGTGAAATCTATCTCCTTTCACAACTCAAAGCAGTTTTAGACTTGTTTATTAGAAAGAGAGAAGAGCAGTCCATCTGTGGCAAATATTTTCAACTTTAAGGATACATCTTTGAAGTTTGTTTTCACAGTTCCATCCTGGCATAAAGTTTCCTTTAATATAAATGTAGTCCTTTGGTGTTAACATATTTCAAGAAGATAAGAATTTATCAATAAAGTGGAGAGTTAAAAGAAATTCTCTCCTATGCCAGATCCTGCTTTGCTTCTGTAAGACAGTCTGAGGAGATTCACTTAAACCTAGGGGACTGTTTGCAGAAAAAGAGCTTATGTAACTAAAGCTATTGAATTGTCTGGCCTGAGTTTTGGTCGAATATCAGACCGTCTTACTGATCAGTGTTTGCTTACCTTCCAGCTGTCTCCTCCTCTGTTGCTTTTTAAGTCCTGAGCACCCTCTTCTCCAAATAGCTGGCAAAAGATGACTGGCCACCTCATTATGGTAGTCAGGGGAGTAGCTCTGTACCTCACTACAAAAAAGATATCAAACCTTTTCACATCTCCTGTTTTTGCTGAAAGTTCTACTAAAAATTACCCTCCTGAATCTTGGGGCCTGGTGGCACTGGCTGCCATCAGGGACAGAAAGCATAATCTCAGGTTCTTACACAAGGACCTCTGCCATATGAGATAAAAGTGCTCTAATTTCAGGACAACTGAACACTGAGGGCACTGCTTATGCAGAATTTTTACCCAATTGCTTAACAGGTGAAAAAAAACCAGAAAAGTTCTTAGGATAATTCCATTATTTAATCCCATGCATTTTTTGTTTATACTCATACTCAATCCAATCCAAGGACCACTCTCTTTACCTTGTGGAAGTGATTGAGATACAGTTTAATATCAAAGCACTTTCAGAGCCACAGTATAATTTCTTCTATACTATTACTTTAGAGAGCCTGCCTCCATCATTTTTCCTTATCAAACAAATCCTTTGTCTTTAGTATCATGAATCCTAGAATGGCATGTGTTGGAAGGGACCTTAAAGACCATCCAGCTCCAATGCCAGCCCCTGTGGATAGGCATGACTTGTCCATAAGTGAGACTGTGCTGGTTGTCTCAGATCACCTCCTTGTCTTGTACTAGCCTTGATGTTTCATCTGCTTCTCTGAGAAATAATGGCAAAAAAAATGAAGTTAACAGTGAGTTTATATATGTAAAAACATTACCAGAGGCTGTTAAATAGAAGACTTTGTGTATGCACTTTAGGCTTCCACAGGAGTTCTTTGCAGACTTCAAGCTTGTGTACATTTACAATTCTTTACACCCTCAACAGTGACAAGCAACATTTTTGAACTCTCAGTTGTTTAAAGATGGCACTACCTTTCTACATTTAAGTGAAAAGTAAGTGAGAAAAATTGGGTTTATTCATATTTTAACAATTAATGGTGACTTATTAGTTGTACTTTTTAAAATCTCTGACTTAGAAGGGAAAAAAAGAAGGTTAAGTGCAAGAATTTATAAAACTCTTTTCCAGTTAGACTTTTCAGTGCATAGACGGAAATTAAAGTGCTTTTTGTGCTGAAGGGAAAAATAGAGGTGTTGTGGGAAAAAGAAAGAAAGCAAAAGGCTGAACAGCCTTAGTAGTAATACAACTTTTCTATGTTTCATAAAAACAAAATCAAGAATTTTATGGAGGTTGAAAAACACCTTTGGTGTTCATAAAATTATGAATGATTATGTTACCAGACAAAAAATCGGATCAAACCAAGAATTAGAATTGTATGTTTTCAAGAGTTTTTTTCCACACCAAAAATTAGTAGTTCCTGGCTTTAAAATGGTTATTAATCAGTCTGTTGAGGGCAACTCTAACAGGGAAAATGCTCAGCTTCAATAAGAATATTCGAGGATGTACCGAACATATTTATCCTACATATAGAAATCAAATATAGCCTTTCTCAGTGCAGTATACACTTTAAGAACTAGGATCACTGGTTTACAAGAAATAGCCACTAAACCTCTTGATATCTGAAAGATTTATTTTTTCACATCCATGTCTTTCTTTTTCTCTTTTCTTGACTTTTGACACACTTACTACATACACTTACTATTTACCACTTGCCCAAGAAGTAGGGCAATTACTAACTTAGAATTCCTGTGGAGGTGTAAGAAGTCTTGTTGACAGCATTCACCACCTGCCTGTTCTGTAAACAGAGGATTTGTTTACAGCCTTATGACATGCAGTACCTGGGTAACCACAGCTCTGGACCTCTGCAAGGTTTGCAAACTCAGGTTTTGTAGTTTCCTGAAAATAATCATTCTTGCCTTATTTCCTTGTTTTCCATAAAATAATGATAGAAATATTTATGCACATTACAGGGGATATCCTTTACATCACTGATGTATAATTGTCAGGGAAATATCTAAAACTGTTAGGTATTCCTTTAATTAAATGCAGCTTCTACATTATGAAAGTACTAATGGACTTATGTTACAATGTGAGTGGAAGATGCCAAAAACTAAAATGAAAAAAAACCAGAGAAAAAAAGAAAATTAACTGGCTGTACTCAAGAGACTAAATTAGGGTATAAGGAATGGTGCCTTAATCTCAAAGGAAATCCTACTAAATGTGAAGTATTACTAAGCTATCTAATAATCTTGCTAAACTGACATAAAGTTCTAATTAAATTGAAATACAAATATAATTTAGAGAATTAAATATAATAAGGGCTATAAATCTATCAAGTGTTTGTGTACAAACTACAGGTGTGATATTTGCAATACAAACGTGATACATACTGACTCACTTCAAAGAGAAGGCGATTACAAGGGTAATAAGCATGGGCCAATGTCAACACCTTGTAATGTCAGCATTATAAATTTCACCAAACTCAGCTGCTACAAGACTGTAATTCCTTCTTCCATGGGCATTTCTTGCAGATAATAATACAGGCTGCAAATACTACAGAACCTCAAATAAATTCAGAGCAAGAACTCTGTTCCACCAATGATATCTTTTAGTGTTCTTCTTTAGGCCTGTTTCTCCATCATTAAAATCTGCAAGAATGTAAATTGCCAAGTACTTCCCAGAATTAAAATTATGAAGATCACTTTTTCTTACTCTAATTTTCATCCAAATATTAGTGACAATAGGGGATAAACCCTCACCACCTCTCTACTTACAGAGACTGAGAAAATTATTTTTTTTCTGATGGGGGAAACCTACCCCTTCTGTAGGTATGTCTATCTCTATAGGTATGTAACTAGGCGGTATGTCAGGGCAATATTGCTTTGCTTTTCCAGATTGTTCTACTTGATAATAATTGCTGAAATAAACCCCTTTTTGTGATAAATCCTTCCTTTAAGAAAGTATTAATTACTTCAGCAGTACTGCTCACTTTTAGAAATCCTGTTTCCCATTGTTTCATTTACAGCTGTATGCATGATACCAAACAGGACACGTAAAAAGGGTCCTGGATACCTGAGCAAGCTTACTACCTCACTTGCCCTCTCTTAATCTATTCCTCCTGAAAATCTTTCATCATAGCAAGACTTTTTGGAACTTTTGAACAGGTGAAAGCAAATCTGATACAAGAACATTCCTGATTTTCTCTTAGCACTCTGACATACATGCTGTTAGCATTCATCTTCAGAAGTGAAGGTTCCAGGAAGGGATGAGAGAAAACATGTCTGTCCCATCATCTGGAACCAGGTGGATGAAGAAAGGGCTCCAGCACTGGTTGGCCCTCCTTCTTACCAATTCATCAAAGTAAATTCATCTCTGACTTTGCACCACTAACTGCATGTTTACACAACTGAAAAAGCATCTCCTCTTGCTGCCAACCATGGTACTGCCATATCTTAACTCTTACACTTTTAGAGCAAAGCCATGATACCATACGTCTGAGCATCGTTAACTGTGGTTTACATTACCTAAGATATGAAAGTATTTATTAATTAATTCCCACCCCCAAGTCAGTAATATTAAACTCCATTCATAATACAGTGCAATTATTTTAAAAGTTGTTGCCTGTTTTCAAAAACAAAACTTAAGGAAAACTGATACATTAAAAAAAAGGGATAATATTATTAATAGGATACATGATGAGGAGGACTGCTATAAGGATTTACTATTTGTATGCTAAGTTTGAGTAAATTGCCTATAAATTATTCAGTCTTCACAAGCTCTGAGCAGTAAAACTGTTATTACACTTTGCACACTATGTACCTCTAATATCCAATCTGAAGCTCATTTATCAACAACTACTCTTGTATAAACAATCCATGAAGAAACCTGACTTGTTATCACTTGTTATTGATGATCTTTAAAAACTCAGAAATTGCCTCCTCTTCAATTTCCTACTGAATTCTTAGGTAATCACCTCATCAATAGTTCTCAACAAAAATAATTTTTTCCAGAACAAAACTTTCCCCAGGATTTAGGTCCTTTAATCTGGTCCCTCTCAGAGCTTCAAAAGTGTGAGTAACGAAAATGTATATTTAAAAAAAAATCTTAGGATGGTATATGCTTTTATAAAGACAGAAGTGAAGAAAAGTTCTCCCAGAACAGGATATGGGGCAGTGAAAATGAAACACAGGTCTTTTAGGATATGTTTCAGTTTTTCTTGTTTCCTTTTTTACCATGAAGTTCAATCTTCAGTAGCATTTACACAGGAGTACAGGTCATTCAAATGCTAATAAAGCACTCACATTCACAGTTAGTCCCAAGTGTAGTCAGCTAATGGAAAAGGTGAGGAAGAGAACTTTGCATGCCTTTTAATGAAGTGGTGCGCTATAGGGCAAGGAGTGCAGATTTACACTAACTGCTTTGTTCTCATCTGAGGTCCACTTCCCTAGTGTCCATTTCCTCCACTCTCTCTTTTTCACTGTAGTAGCAAAGATGTTCTGAAACCAGAGCTGAAGGAGCCACTTGTAGGTCTCAGAATGACTTAGAGCTGTGGCAAAACCTACACCATTTGGTTTTAATTGCTTAAAAAGAGGCTAAGTATTTGTTACTAGGAAAAGAAGAATATAATGGGAAGGGTGAAGAAGGATAAAGGTTTGAGAGAACACATTTACCTCAATGAACCTCTGCCTCCTGCTTTAAGCTACTCAGGGCTGCTTTGGAGACTGTTGTTGAAAGCATCCTTTTTCCGTCCCAGAACAGCTGCTGCCCAAAAGCAAACTAATGGTGTGAAAGATGTGCATGTAGCATTGCATCAATACTCGATCACACATCTGTCTGACAAGCCATCTGTCTGACAAGCTCTTTTACTCCAAAGACTAAGGCACATAATCTCTACTTGTCCGATTTGGGAAAATCGGCAAAGTGCTGCTCAGGTAGCTCTCACAGCTCTGGATATATCAACATTGTTATGTCAGCTAAAACAAAGTTATTACAGCTTTACCTAGTTTCATATAAGTATCTTATCTTGCTTAGAATTAGGAGCTGGTGGTTTCAGAAAGTACATTGAACAATCAGACACTTCTCTGCTGAAAGACTGGCCCCTCATCTGTGCAGTCCAGTAGTTACAGTAAAAATGCCCCTAACAAAACCTACAGATATACATCAAGGCATGTTTTAGTTAATACTAAAACTGAAGTGCTACTTTACATCAAGTTCAATCAGTGGATTACCATGCCAGAGGAAATTATATTAGTAACTTCTTTTGTGTGGTTTCCATGGGGCTAGCTTGTAAGATCCGCAGGGTAGAGACTGTGCCTTCCTCTGCATTTACCAAGTGCAGTAAGGACCTCCCAGCAGAATATATAAATGATGAGTAAATGTTAATAAGTAACCAAATGTAAATATAATAACCACATTAATGACTACTAATATTTTACATAAACAGACTGGACCCATTGGAAGAATGCAGAAACAGTGAACATTACTGATCCTTTCAGAGTACACTTATTACTTCACCACCAGGACAAAACAAACTTTCCTCTTGCTGGATATGTTAAGATTTCACTGCATAAAGAATGATTTAATAAGTGTGACCTCAGGATTAACTAACAGACAAGTACAAAACAGACCTCTACAACTTCTGTTTAAATGCTCTTAAGATAACTTAAACACTTTATTTCTAATTTATATATCTGAGATTCACAGAAACTGACACCTAAAGAGTCTGATCAGAAGTATCCCAATGCAAGAAAACATTGCTATACTTGCTATAAAGGAAGGCTAATTGCCCCTAAATGCTGTGCCTGGCTTTCTGCCTACTACTATTTTGACAGTGCAGCAAATAAGCTAGCAGTTTAAATCCATAAATGCTTATAGATTATACTGGAGCTGTAACTTACACGTTCAGAAATGTCTGAAGTCTTTGAACAGAACATTTTAACAGCAGAAAGGAACTTGTACTTTGAAATAAAACAGGTTTTCTGAAAATACTCTTTGACATAATTTTTTTTGAATCTCTGCTTTTCATTTTATAGTTTTTCTCTGCTTCCTTTCTCTGTTGCACACCACCTGCAAATAAATGAGGGAAATTGCCTGAGCTTCATTTAATCTTACGCTACTAGGAGAACTGGACGCAATCATGCTTCTGGAAGTAACAGAATTATTTTTAGTGTGATGGCAATATATGCTGTCATTTGTAGCGTCATTTGGCAACAACATTTTTACTTCTATAAAACATGTTAAAAAACTTTTGGCGAATCATTCCTTGCCAACTATATGTTATTATATTATAATGCAATACAGCAACAACACCACGTTACAGTGTAGTAAAAAGATCTTGGTATGAATCTGTATTTGAGTTTATTGCATAACAAGCTCTATCCTGCTGACAAGGACACTGATGAATGCTTCGCTATTGGTTTCACTGGAAACCTCAACATGCCTGAAAGCTGACTAATACACACAAATACTGATTTACCCAGACCATTTCTGATCAGTGACAGTAAAATGAAGTCTCTGGTTTATGCTACCTATATATATAATAAAAACCCATTTTCAAAATGCCAAGTTTTACATCCCACAGATTTTGAAGCTGCTTTAAATAGATTTTTAGTAATATTATTGTGGCTATCTCAGTGTTATTCCACTGAAGAATCTTGTAAATGGATTAAAATAACCAGAGAGAAATTTTAAAAGATGGTAGAAATTCCTAGAAGCAATCAGAAGTGAAAAAAGTATATCTAACATAAAACTGATTAAAAAAACAAATTCAAGGAATTACACTAAGCAGCATCATAAACATTTAATGGTACAGCTTAAAATGTTCACATTTTTATATATCATCCAAGGATTGCTCTTCATTTTATTTGCAATGAAATGAAATCTGAAACAAGTTTCTACAGCCAGAATAAACACGGATGGATGTGGGGCACACCCTCAGTCCTCCCACCGTGCCAGAAGCTCTGGAGGTGAGGTAATGCCAGCCCTCACATTTCTCCTGCCTCCCCAACAACCTGACCCAATGTTGTCTCTGGAACACGTCAGAGTGACTTTCAGGCTACATCTGCACTTGGAAATTTTCTGAAGATTGCTCTTCTGACATAAGGCCATCAGCCAGAGCAGTGTTTCTGTAAGGCAAAAACTCTCATTATCAGCTCTCTCATTCTCCAGCACAGGATGGATGCCTGGACTAGATGAAGAACCAGGAATGGTCCTTGACTCATACCACAATCTGAACTGGACCGGGGCATTTTTAGGAGAATCCTAACTGGTGAGAACAAACCTACGGCAAGAAGTAAGCCAACAGATCCGTGTGCTAGCCCTGATCAGTGCAGACACAGGTTTTGTATCCCACAATAACCAGGGAACACATGGATTATCAAACAAAAACATATGGCCCAACGTTTTCCCTGGGGCAGCTCCGTAGTTTACTTCAATGAACCTTCATGAAACTTCCATGAAACATGATGGAAAGGTATATTGCAGGAAGCAGAGTGGCTGTCTCCCAGGAAAGAAAAAAAAAATCCTGGTGAAATGGCAGGATACAAATTAAAATTATCAAGCACACCTCATTCTGCCTGCACAGGCAGCTGAAACAATGCAGATTTTTATTTGCACTTAGCCAGCTTCCTTTGAAGCAAGCTTTGGAGACAAAACTTGCACTAATTTCAGTGGGGCTGCTGTCTGTGTATGGTGTGCAGAACAGAGCCCTCTCCTGGTCAGCACCGAAGACAATTGAGGACATCCCTGGCACCGTGTTTGGCACTGTCTGCAGCACATATCTCTGCGATGAAGTATTAAACGTAGCCACTCAAAATAAAATATTAGAAAAGCTCAGCTATTTGGAGCCACGGAACCTTATGATTGAGGTCAGGTTTGTTTGGATTTAAAAATATATGAAAATCTAAGTAACACTGAAATGATGGCATACTTGAAAACTGAAACCAAAAAATAGGTTATATAACATACTTAAAGGCACAGTTGGCATTTCAAGATTACAATGACTAGCCAGTTATAACCTGTTTTTGAACCCACAGCTGAACCCTGCATGTCAAATTACTGAAAAGGGTGGGTCTCCTTCTTTTTAAACCTGAAATCTGATAACCAGGTCAAAAGAACCCCCATTCATTCTTTCTTTTTATGACTATAAAGCCATGAAGCACCAATAATAACCTTAAGTATATAGATCAACACTCTTTGCCTAATTAACATGCTTTTGGATTTCATACTTGAACCTGAAAATAAGAAACCATATTTCAAAGCCCTGCTTTTGCAAAACAAAATTTGCAACAGGTACCTCATCTAGATGCAGGACATGGCAGGCACTTAAATAAATCATAATAATGATCCATTGCCAAAATAGTGGCTCTCTGTCATTAGCTTTTTTCAGAATAACTTTAATCCCTTTGCTTAAACAGCAGCACAACCTTGTTGTCACTGAGATGCAATGCAAAAGAATATTGGTTTAATTTTAAAATTATTTATTAATATTCCAAACCCCATATTGTTTTTAGCAAAATGATTCTCTGGAGCCACACTGCTTATGGCTGTAACCTCACTAGATTTCACAAGCTAAGTAGGGTTGGGTCTGTAGTATTTGCATGGAAGACTTCCAAGGAAATTCCAGGTTACTCTATGAAACAGTATTTGTGCAGCGTGGCATCTTCTGCTGACGCAGTATTGAACCAGCAGAAAGAATATGATCACAAGTGCTGTCTTTAATTAAGAGGTAAAACCAAGGATACCGAGCACTTGTGGGCGTTAAACACCTTATGGCAGTTTTTGCCAGTGTAGGAGTGCCCGGCCAAATACCAGTCTAGATAATTGCATCCTGCCTACTTACATTCCCATGTTGCTTTAAATAGATAAGGCATTATTCTGCTATTCTAGTGTAAAAGTGGATCCTGCAGCCCTTCCTTGGGCTCTGTTAGGACTATTTCTAGCACGACCTTCTCCATGGTCATACAGAATCATTGATGTGAACCAACGCATTTTACTACATTTTGTATTTGCCACCTTCTGAATTCACTTCCATTGAGCTCATGGGAATTTACTTCAGCCTTAAAGACATTGATTTATTGAAAATCACCATTTAATTACTGCCTGTGAGTCATACTTACAATAAATCTCTGCAAAAAAAACGTCTGATTATCAGATCAGTGTCTGTAGGACTCCCTTCAGTACATGCAATGCTCAGTTTCGGTGTGACTCTAACCTGCCCTCACCAAAACCAACAGCAAAACAGCAGCATGGCTCAATGGCATCAAGACCAGGCTCCTTACTGGGAAATTTGCCTTGGGACCACACCATGTACCAGCAGCGCAGGCCTCCCACACCCCCTCAATTTGAAGCAAGTTACCCTGAACAAAGATACAGACGATCTTTTCAAGGCAGCTGTACATTTTAAGAGGGAGCACAACAAATGGTTAAGAGCTTGCTTCAAAGTGATATGTCCGTTAAAACAACCAATGTTACTACAGGACTGTTCCCCACAACAGGAATTCACTTCATTGAAGTGGAAGGAAACCAGACTTCACAAAA
>JAYDZK010000169.1:57879183-57889449 GCA_034509185.1 Euphonia xanthogaster | reverse complement strand
GCGCTCGGGGTACCGGCAGACGGGACGGGGCAGGCTGCTTCCCACTGCCTCCTGGCCGGCAGCCGTCGCGGGGGCTCCGGCGGCCACTTTTTGGAGTATCCGAAGGGACCGGGGACAGAGCTACCCGTTGTATTTGTTCCTGTCCGTTTCCTCTCTCTGGGGGATGTCTCTTGCCTTTCCCCTCCCCCGCCCCGGCTTGTTTTTCTTATGGTTTAAAGACAAAACGTTGCATTTTCGGGTCGTCCCACCGCGCCCCCGCCCCCGCCGCGGTCTCCGCTGCGCTGGCGGACGGGGAGCGGGGAAGCCCCGGCGGGGGGGTCCCGCCGCCTTTTCCACCGGCGATGCGGGGACTTGTGTTTTGGTTAGAAAGCGTTTCCACGTGGGTAAGCCTTGTGTGTGCGCGCGTGTGTGAGTGCGTGTGTGTGTGTGTGTCTGTGTGCGGGTGTGTGCGGGTGTGTGCGCGTACTTGATCCGCAAGGAGGTAACAGGATTCTCCGTTTCAAAACCAGTGGGCTTTTAGCCATTAATCTCCTTCTCCTGCTGTCATTACAGACACTTCCAAAGTTCAGATACCCGCGGAGAGCCGCCGGCTGCGTTTCACACGGCGGTTCTCCCCGAGCCGCTGGGGCTCCGCGCCGTGCCCGGCCGGACACAGGGCTGCCCGGGGAGCAGCCCCGCGGCGCCTTCCGCCGGGAAAGGAGAGCGGGATCCCACGGCATCGCCGCTGCCAATCGGTAGTTGGCATCTAAAGTTTCATTTACATTTATGAAACTGGCGCTCCGAGCCAAGCAGGCGCGGTGCTGCCGGCTCCGTACCCGCGGGCAGGGCTTGCAGCCGAGCGCACGGAGGGACGCGCTCGGTTCGCGCGTGGCGGTGTGAAATAGCTGGTGTTCACAAAAACCCTGGGACGCGCGCTGAACCAGACAAGGGAGCGACCTGGCCGGTTCCAGTTTAAGTATGAAGTCATGCTAGAACAGTAAGGAACGAGTATTTGCAGTTTTCTGAGTTTTGTTTTACGTGTTTCATTTGCGGAGATTAGAAAGCGTATCTAAGGTAAACTAACCAGCACTTTAGATTTAGAGGGAGTTATATAAGGAAGGTATCTTTTCTGTTTGGCAAATATATTTTCTGGTCTGACCCCGGAGAGGTTTAGATTTGATGTTAGAAGCATGTACTTTGCAATAAAGCTCAGGCAGTATCTTTGTTTCTTTTCCCTAACACTCAAAAAAGGTTTCGTAGAATTGCTGCGGGTTTGACTTGTCCACTAGCATTTCTGAAAATGCTGCCGAGTAACAAATGCTTGCATACTTGCAATATATATCACACTGTGAGTAAAGTGGAAATACAGACTGACATTTCTCTCTCTTCCTGGTGATTCTTTCTCTGTTTGACATCTAACATTAGCTGGGCTATGTCTGAAACAGCTCTTTTTTTTTTCTTTTTTTTTTTGAAGTGCGGTATTTATGTTACCAAATGTTCTTCAACCAGATTTAATAGAAATGAAAGTGGAGTATGTTGACGAATCTTTTATGTATCTTTGTTCAGATAATTTGTATGCAGTTATTAATTGTTACATGTATATGGTGGTACTGATAATAAATTTAGTTGAAGGTTACTCTTGCTGAATTTGTATTTCTTAATGGCCTCACAACACTTTGCAGTATAAATTTATTCTGTGTGGATAATGTTAATGGAAGAAATAAACCCTAAACAAGCAGTGTATTGAGTAGGGCACTGGTGGGTTCTTAGTTAGTTGCAGTTCCCAGTGAAAATATTTCAAATAAGGCAACTGTAGAAATACAGCTATAGATAGTATCATGTGGCATATTTTTAGCATCTGATGCAAGTGTTAAAGTTTAACTCTTTAAACTTTATGCAACTCTTTAAACTTTATGCAAGTCCTAGAATTAATGTTAAACATTGGCATTTGGTGAGGGAAAGTTGCCTGTTTCCTTGATGAACTGGTGATATTGGACAATGTTGTGTGCAGTCCTCCAGTGTTAAAATTTAAAAAGCATTTTACTCTCTTAAATACGCAAGTTACCACAGAAAGGAAAAAGAAATTCCTGGAATTTCTGTTAAACGCTCTAGGACACAGCTATTCAATTTTTTCTGTGTTATCTTTTTCCTTCTTGAAAGTAGGGATTTTATGAACTCAGGGTAAAGCAGGTCTCCCTTTTTATAAGGAGTGTTTATTCAGCATACTTCTATACTGCAGCTGCTGATCATATTTCATAGAGCTGTTAAAGCACTTAAAACCTAAAATTAGGTACTGTCTGGTAGTAAATATTTCAAATCGCTCCTTGAAGAAATGGGCTTAAAAAAGAGACATTTTGAAATATATCGTTGAGAAAAAGTAATCTTGCATTGGTTTTACTCTGTGCAATACCAGTCTAAATCACTGATTTCAACACAGTGTAATTTTTCGTTAGGTTTTCTTAATCTCCTGGATTTTTATTGTGATTTTATGCTGGCTTTATTTGATATCCTAATCAGCTACTTTGCTCAAGCTATGTTTATGATGGCAACGCTTGAATTAACAGGTGTCGAATTAACTTCTAATGTACCTGTGCTTCCAGTGAGTATTCTTGTGATTCTAAAAACTGAAATGTAAGTTTCCATGCTTCCTGGTGTGCATGTTTCTGGCTGTTCCTTGCAGAAGGTGCACACTTGTTTTTTTCCAGATTTTGGATGAGTTAATTTACAGATTATTTACAGTATTTTCCAATTGGGGGGTGAGGTTAGGTTTGGTTTTAGCTGAGCATAGGAATAGGTTTACTTGCTCACTAGCTTTCATTTTTGGTACTTTCAGGGTTTGCAGGAAAAATGCAAACACAGGGGCATATGACTGACAGACTTATGTCAAGTAGGTCGAGTATTTTTAAAACTTTTTGAAAGTTCACCACTAAACCAAGTCTGGTAGCGGAAACACGCAGATGTCTTTGCTTTTTTCTTGAGAATACAGTAGTATTTCTGCTATCTAATATATCTGTAATCTTCCTGACATTTTGTGTTAAAAAATCCTGGCATTTATGGTATGCAACTGGAAGAAGAGTGTTGATATTCAGTCATTGATCAAGAGGTTTATAAGTATGCCTAATAAGTGCTATTTTTCTTTTTTGGATTTAAAAATTGTGTAAATGTGTGTCCAACTTAACCTTTTTCTGTCATTGAAAAGCGCTAATTGATCTTGCTGACCCTGACATAATAGTATAGTTTGATATTCGAAACCTTTCAGCTTTGGCATGGCCTTTTTATCACCCCTGAGATTTCAAGGCATGGTTCTACTGAAGGCATAAAGTGCTTCTCTTTGAAAAATTAAATAAAAATGGTTATTAAAAATAAATTATGGTCTTTTAAAGTCAGTAGATGTTTTACCTATCAAAGCCCTAGGCTTTACAATATACATTAAAATTTTCTGATATACTTGTATGTATTAGGTGACATTTTAGATGTTGCTGTACAGAAATCAGGTTTTTATGAAATAATTTTTGGCCAATTCCACACTTCTGTGTTGCAGTGTTATTAAATCTGTCATTAAATCACAAGTGGACTTGGACGCACTTTGCAATGCAAAAGCTCAGATAAGAAGAGTGCTTTTATGTCAAATAAATAATAAAATCTATTTGAAAAGGCAGTAAAACTCACATTTTTAGTCTACATTGTAGTTTGCAATGCTGCCAGAAGGATTGCTTTTGGGATGCCTGTAATATAGGACCTTAAAGGCAAAAGCTATTTTAAAGAATTTTCTTCTTTTAATCCCTAAGCCTGAAAAATGTGTCGAATAGCTGGCTGCCTTTTCGTTTTAACGTTAAACAGTGAAAATTACTTTGGTGATTGATTATCCTATATTGAAATGTATCACTGGGCAGTCTCAGTCACAGGATTGTATAGGCTAGTCATTAGGCTTTTGAGCAAAATGTCAAATGCTAATGGCTGTCTGAGGAATACTACAGTTTAAGCATTTTATTTTCAATTTGTTAAAAATTTCCTTATTTCTCCAAGGGAGGATTATAATGACTAGTGATTATCTTCAGAGCTTCTCACTCCATAAGCCAGTCAGACTTTTTTGGTTTTAGGCTGTTGGGCTTGGGTAGTAGACACTAAAGTTTGAGTTAGGCTGCAGTTACCATGGATTTGAAAATAATTAGTTTGGAGGATTTCTATGCATAAATTAATTTGGAGATCTATGTCTTTTTCCTAGAACTAACTAAATAAATACTATTACAGTGACTTTTCACTGAGCAGATGTCTGTAGAACTACAGCGGCGGGCAGTTCTGCTGGATGTAATTTAAATGCTGTCTCTAAAGAACTCAGTCTGCCTGGGCTGACTGAATACTCTCTTTGCACTAGGATTGTGCCTGGCTATACAAAATTTGACTAATTTGGAGTAGAAAATTACAAAAAAGACGTCCCAAGGCAACCTGAAAAGTATTCGCACAAAGACTGATTTTTGCATAGATGTTAACTTATTACTTAAGTGTCTTAGTTAATATGCACTAGATTTTTTGGCAGCATTAAAATGAAATACTATTGTTATGTGACCCAGTATAAGCTCACATTCTCAGCAGTGAAAAATTACTGCTGCCTTTTTTTTTTTTTTAATTGGGTAGATCAGCGAGTAACTAGTCTGCTCTTGACATATATATAATTAAACCACAAAAACCTACATTAAAATACCATGGAAGGTCTGATTTAGACCATAAAAGTAAAAGAAACACAGAGCTGAGTTTGCAATTTTTCAAATAATTCTCCTCTATGACTATGTGTATATAACTATTGAAATCAATGCTGGTGCATGAGGTAATTGGAAACTTAACTTGATGTTTTGTGCCAGACCCTTAGCTGTTGCAGATTGGGGTAGGAATGCTGAAATTACTGGAGTGGTCTCACGTTATGCCAGATGAGTATCTAGTCCTCTATTCTTAGTTCAGTCTGCACTTTTGGTGGGGTATTGCAATATACATTATATGCGTGAGATCACATGCACAGAGAAGTGATCCTGCGATACTTAGGAAAATAAAAAAGAAAGTATAACTGTCCAAATTGTATATTTTTTCTTCTATTTGAAGGCACTTTCATACTCCTTTTTTTTGAACATTTTGTAGCATTTTATACGTGACCACAGAAATGCCTTTTACAGTAACTGTACTTTTGAAAATGATGCAGTTAGAAATATTGCTAATTGTCTGTATTTTTTTAAATTCTGTTAAGGCAACCTTGTTGCTCAAAGAAATGAGTAATTAGGTTGTGCTTGTTCAGGGACATTTCATTAATTCCAAGCCTATTCAATGAAAGATGTGAAGTCCATATTAAATCCCATCTGGATGTTTCTTTTTATTCACTGTAGTATATTCTCAGAAAATCATAGAAAATGAAGTTTACCTTACTCCCAAGAGAGAGCAGCTAAACCAGCTTCTGTACGCTTCAGTTTATGCATCCTGACATCATGCTGCATATGAGGTCTTTCTTCCAGCTCTCCTGAGTGTCCCAGCATAGATGTGGTCTCCCAAAACCAGGCACAGCTCAGGGACATGATGCACATTTCCTCACCAAGTTCTAGCAATGCAACTCAGACTCAACCTAGCTTTTCAGGTCTGGTCCTCTTAGCACAGAGAACTGGGAAATTGAGAATTTATAGGGCTGAATGATACAGAAGTTTTTACAAATGGAGTGATTATATTCTGGCATGGGGTCTTGAAAATAACATTTCTTGTTACCTGAAGGCAAGATTTAAACTGTGGTAGGTTTTCCAAATAGGAAGATGAAAGTACTTTTCCACTCACCCACCTATTTTTATGTTTATTCTAATCTGGCGTGGTAGAAGGATGTAATTTAATGATCAAATTAATTTTTTTTCAGCTAATTGCACCTTCAGAGAAGCAATTTTTGTGTTCAAAGTACCATCTGAATCCTGTGCTCACTGTGCAGCAGTATGTCTGGGAGTTACCTGCAATGTGAGATGTTTCAGCTGAAATGGCTAGATGATGTGTTTCCTAGTAATTTCTGGTATCTAGTTAGCTGTGTTTCAGCTTGTTTTCCAATTTTCTGACTAGATGATAGTCTGATTTCTCCAAAGGCTAGATAAGCAGTCAAATTTTTGGCATAAAGCAAATGAAATAGAAGAGTTTGCTCCCTGGTAGTTGTGAAACTGCCCAGCTTTTTGAAGGAAGTCCAGGATTGGAGCAGCAGCTTGCGAGATGCTGTCAAATTGGGACTAAGTCTGAAATTGTTTGATTGTAAGGTCTGCAGGAAGAAATCCAGCATCTTTCTCTTTTTACATCATTATATAGGGGTATTGGTTCCTATAAACATCAATAGCAGTAACCTCATGAGTGGCTAACCCTACCTGGAGTCCCACCTCCGTCTGTTTCCTGCGGTGGAGGACAGAAAAGCGTGAAGCCATGGTTTCACATTTGGTGGCAGCGCTTCTAAAGCAGCCCCTTAACCCGCCCCTGCTGGCCGCTCGTTTAGGTTGGATCCACTCTTGCTGTGGTTCACAAACAGCTGTGCTGGCAGCGAGGCAAAGGTCGGAATGAGTGGCAGCACCCGAGCTGCTGAGCCTGGCAGCGGTGCTGCAGAAATAGCTGCAGAACCACAGTCTCCGTTACCTAATCTGCCACTTCTGTTAACTGAAATGCAGGGTCAAGTCTGTGGGATAGGTGGAATTTTTCAGAATGAAAACATTGTCTACAAAAATCATCCCTTGATCTTTAATCAAAAGGTTGTGTTGATGCAGGGATTTTTGACTAAAATTGAAGTAGCTGCAAATAACTGGCAGATACACGTGCAAGTTAAAACAATAGGGAAAGTACTGGGGCCTTTGGAGGGGACAGCTGTGATTTTCTTGAAGAAAGTTCAGACGTGATACCAGATGACAGAACTTTTCCAGATCTTTGCACTGCTGTCCAGAAACTGGGCTTGCAGGGAACAGGCGGAGCATAACTCCTCTACAAGTAGGACGTCACTGCCAAGGGCTGCAGTGCTCGTGACAGGCTGCATTCTTTTATCACTATTCCTGGGGAAAGAAGTGCAATAATTTCTCAGAAGTGGCCATTACATAGCTGTCACTGTAGACAAGTGCTTAATTTATGGCGACTATTTTTTATTAGTCTCCACTGTCACAAAGTATTAACTTACAGGCTATCATGTTCCAAATGCCTTTTTTTATGTTGTTCCCATATAACACTGAAATATGCGTACTGTACCGCATCATGGTTTATGAACACTCAAGCAAGCCAAACCAGTGATATTATTTTTGATGTGAGTACAAGTTTGATTTCCAAAGAGAAGTGTAGTGATGTAATAAAGTTCTGTAAGTCTGTCTTGAGTTGACATGACTTTTTGATTAATAAAGTTGAGGGATACAAAATCAACTTGGCACAAATGAAATGGATTAAACAGCAAACTAAAGCCTAGATTTCACAAATAGTTGTTAATGAGTCTTTAAAAAGCGTGTTATTACAAAGGGTTTTTCAGGGGGCAATCATCAAATCAAAACCTATTTATTATTTTACCAGTGACACCAAGATTAGTAAGTTCTACTAGCAGTAATACCCTTGATTAGAACAATTGCTGACATAATAAAAGATATTTTTCTTCTTATGAACTTCCTTATGCTTCTGTTGTTTGACTGTAATGCCTGAAGTACTCCTACTACAATGACCGAGGGATGGGTAAATAATGACAAGAGCAGATTGATGAGAATAGTCTGGCTCATTGAGCAAACTGAGAACAAGCCAACGGCATGTTTGCTCTCACTATAAGTCAGCAGTTTATTAAAAAAAAAACAAAACAAATAAACAACAAATGGAGGCCATAGAAAATGATAATGATGGTATTGCAGCCAAAAAAAGGAGTAGTAACTTAAACTAAGTACCCCGCAGAGTAAGGGGGGGGTTACATTAGCTGTGCAGGTGGTATGGATGCAGCTACTAATGCGAAGCTGTACCCTTTCTTAGCTTTAGAAAGGAAACTTTAAAAAATTGGAGATTTCAGATTTAAGACCAGAGGAGTAATTAAACATTGGAAGATGTTTCTTCCAGGGAATTAACAAATTTTAGTTGACCAAAGGAGAATGTAACATAGTTTGATCACAGCTAATAAATATGTAAATGCGGATATGTGGTAAAGGATGCATTGTCAAAGCAGTTGTTTTAGCTAAAATCTGAGAATACCTGTTTTTTACAATTACTTTGTGTGGCACACTTGCTGCTGGCTCACAGTAAAAGCGATCTGGTATGGGGTTTTGCATTTTCTTTGTGGTGGACAAAGGTGGTACATAGAAAATTTTTTACTTTCAGTCATTGTGTTCTGATGGTTTCAGTTTGACTTGGTGGCTGGGGTGCAGCAGTGTTAGTTTTGGTGAGTAATAATTACTCTGTTCTGTCAGAAAGCACCCGAGCCGCATACTGCCACCAGGAGTTCTGTATTCTGGGACAGTTCTGCATTCACACTTTTTGCTTTCCACTGTTCATGGAATGAAGAAATAACAGTTTCTAAAATGCAATATTTAGGAGTTACTGTCAACTTTAGTTAAGAAAAACATTTCATTTCTTCTACCAAACTGGAACCAAAGTACCCAGTGAGTTTACTTTGTATTTCTTTTTGACATTTGAAAATGTTCCACTCAAGAATTTCATGTGAGACGCTTGGCAGCAACAGGAATAGCAGCTGCTGAGCAATGACTCTCACATCTAAAAAGGATGGGCATGCTGTAAACTTCCTTCTTCATCAGGATGTTTCTAGTATGCCTAGCAAGTAATTTGAACTTCTGCAGTAACTCTGATTGCATCCTTATACTACTGAATGCACTCTTCAAACTGTGGCATGCTTTTTAAAGCAGGTAGGATGAATAGGTAGGGTGCTGTCACAGCTTTCATGATACCATGTGGCTGGATTCTTTGCATTAAGATTTTCAGCCTTGTAAAATGGCTGTTTGGTTTTACCTTGTGGTTATGCTCATTTTTATGTTCTCCTAAATTCGAAAATGTTTCTGTTTTAGAAATAACCTTTATTGTTATTTTATGCTTATTTTGTGTCACAAGATTTTTGAGGGGTTTTTATGTGTAAAAGGTAAATTAGACGTGTTTTAGGGAGAGGGAATAAGAAATAATTAATATTTTCAAGTTGACAGTGTGTCTTTAAATATTCTAGCTAACCAAGTATAGACTTTCTGTTTTCAATGGCTTGTTTATAAATAATTGAAATGTTTTTTTTGGTTTGTTCACAGCTGTTTTCTACAAAAAAAAAAGAGACTAAAATTGTGTCAGAAATTAAGCAAAATACTCTGTCTAGTAAAAACCAAAATCTTTCTCCCTAAAATAATCTAGTTGTTTAAAACATTGAAATGGCCCGCTAGTAAGAAAATAAAAATTTTAATTAGAAAATTTAAAAGGGTATGCTTCTATCTATGGCATCTTTGCCTTGTTTGGGTTTTGTTTCTTTTCCTTGGGAGCCACCTTTCTTTTCTCTTTATTTTTATGGGAACACTGTGGGAGTCTAGATTAGAACTGTTTATAAATTGAGGCCAGAAACTGTATCAAAGCATTTGTTTTATTAATTTCTCTCTGGAAAATTCTGTAATTGATTATTTTGGAATGAGATAGATGAAGTTTGTGTAGCTGCAGGCCTTATCTAAGCAAGAGTGAAGAGGTTTCTCACAGGTGGGAAGCCCTCAAGCATCAGTGGATTTGTAGGTCTGGTCTCAGTCTTAGTAATTTCACAGTGTGTTGTATGTTGCTAGGATAAGGGAGGTATTGTTTGGGTTAAAATTCTGTATACTGAAATTCTCAAAGTCATTCATTACACAGGTATGGGATGGGAGGGGTAGGAAGAGTAGGGGAATCAGTTTTAGTCATATTTGGGTATCTGTAAAGTTGGAACCCAGAGATGCAAAAGACAAATGCTGCACCAACATGTTCTTTTACAAAACTAAAGTAAATGAGATCCAGTGCTTGAAGTTGTTTGCCATTTGCCAGGAAGTCTTCCTGTTTTCCCCTTTTTTATTTGTTGTTGTATGATGGTAGAATCAGCAGGCAAATCTGTCACAGACCCTTTCTGTTTCTTACCTGGTTCTCGTACCTAACAGATGCAGGGACATCATTGTCTATGTTGCTCCGCTTTTTTTGCTTTGATGCCAGCTTTTGGTACCAGATGGTTTTGTGGTGCTGTGACTTGTTTCTACGTCAGAAGTACCTGATGTAGAGTGGCAATACCATCTTAATTTTTTTTTAATAAAATATCCACAAATGCTACACAAGCAA
>JAYDZK010000169.1:57846911-57871607 GCA_034509185.1 Euphonia xanthogaster | reverse complement strand
TATACATGTATATATATATATATATACACATATATATACATATACACACACACATATATATATATATATACATGTATATACATATATATTTTTTATATATATATATTTTTTTTTTTACTTTTATGGGTAACACAAGTGCAAGGACGTGGGAAGAGTTGCATGTATTTCTAAAATGTCAGTAACTTTCTTTAATAAGGAGTACTTTGCTCCTGGCTGGGTAGCTCCTATCTGAGACTTTATCTTGGACTAGAGTTTTATTACCGATTTTAAATTGTGCAGGACTGGAAAGTCTTAACAGTGTCTTAAGTCCCCATGGTGGCACTACCTGGGACAGCTGCACATATTTATGTATTTAAAGTGTTCCCAAGCAAAACTTTAGAGCCTGTAAAAGCTTCATGGCTTCATAATTTAATAAAGTTTTATAAAGGTCATAAAAGATTAGGCAGAAGTTCATCTCTTGTGAAACACTTTTTCTGTGGAGCATTCATAATGTGGTTATTAATAGGAGGTAGATGAGCTGGTTTAGCTTACTGCAAAAACATCTTTCCATAGTAGTTAAAATGTTTTTGCAACACTGGATGCCTGATAAATACATGTTTTAGAAGCAATTTTACTACCCCGTCATAGTATAATCTCTGTAGTATTTCTCGTAATTCCTACATAGCTTTATGCTATATGTGAAAATGGTTTGCAGATTACCAATTGAGGTGAAATCTGTGCTGTGTTGCATATGAAGGTAGTATTTGCTGTCTTTATGCTAATGTCACAGAAAGTCATGATTCCAGACAAGTTTATTCTTCTTACTCTTCACTAACAGTGTCAGAACTTGAAGGTAATGGGTGGGAGAGCCATTTCATCACTCCCTCTATCCAGGTGGGCACTGAGACTAAAATATCACCTAGAGTTTGGGCACTGTCCTGGGGATTGTGTGAGGCCTGTCTGCCTAGAGCAGGCACTAAGCCTTCATTTCCCAACTTCAAAAGCCATTTCACTGTTACATCATGGTTAAACTCCTCTCTTAGCCAATTTTCAAAAAAGAAAATAGCATCACTGGCTTAGTTCCTTAAAAGCTACAGGGCATGTCTGTGGGCTAAAGATCCCAGGAAGCAGGAGGCTTTGGTGGTTTAAACTCTAAGGTATCAGATGTATCTGCTTGAAGTGCAGCTGTGCTGTTTTGTACTGGTTAATGCATTTTATACTGGTTACCTCTGGGCAGTTTCTGCCCATCAGGCAGGATTTTTAATTCTTGATGTGTTCAGGGAGCATAAGTACTTCATTCCAGCCTCAAAATTTCTTTTTGGGAGTTAAATGCATAATATTTCAGTCATGAAAATTCATGGAGCATAAGGATCTAGCCTCTGTTGCATGTGTATTAGATTGTGTGAATAAGCATGAGTGCGAGTCCTGTGCTCAAACTTGTGCTCGTACCTTGGCTTTGAATAGTCTAGTCCTTGGTTACTTCAAAGACAGCCTTTCTCTGCAGCTGGGATGGGTTAGAAGGTGTTTGCTTTTGCATGGTGTGTTTGATGGACAGTTGAGTTTTCTAAAGAGAAAGATTCCTTTATTGGATTAATTTCCTAGGGAATTCTGTAAAAGAATCTTTCATCCTTGGGAAAAGAAGCCAGGCACTTGGTATAATGAGCAAGAATAATTTTCAGGTTTTTATTTAAAGAAAGGAAATTATTCTAACTTTTGAGAGTAGATCATCCTCCTGAAGCATGATATACTGTAGTGTAGCTTTTATTCTGACAGTCTTCTCTGTAAATTTGAGATCACTATTATTTTTTTAACTCAAAAAAAAAAATACACCAATAAGAAATGATTGGTGATTCTGTGATTCCTGTCCTGAAATTATATCAGTTAGGTGAAACTTATATCATCATACCTAAGAGCAATTTCACAGCATCCCTCTTGCCACATGAGAAATAAATTATTTCCCTTTTGTCTCAGTGCAATGACTGCATGACCACACACTGCTTCAGAAATCTGTGCTTCTCCATTCTCAGAGCCTCTGAAGAGTTGTGTTTGACTGAATTGAGCAGCTGCTGTTTTCTGAGATGTCAGCTTGATTAGATGTAATATATATATATATATATATGCATACACATTATGTCAGTAATTTATTTGTTTTTCCTATTTTTGACCAGAAGTCAGTCTACTTGCTTAATTGTTATGCTGTAGAGCCTCTCTATTGGGAAACCACTTGTGCCCCCTTTCCTCTGCTTTCTCCTTGTTGGTAGAGGTGGGGGAGTCAAGTCTTAATCAAGATCATTCAGTGAGAATAAGAGTCAGAATCAGAATAGAATTTATTATACTTTGGCTTTCCCGTCTCTACTCATGAGTGAATAGGTGAATAGCTCCATTTTGAAGACCAGTGGGAAAATGATGCAATTTACTAGCTGATGCAGAGGTGAGCTGGGATCCATCAGGTGCAGCAGAGATCCAGTGGATCCTTGCAGCTGGCATGGAGCAGCCTGGGATGAGGCCTATCATGCCACTGTACTTGCTAGGGTGGGTGCGTGTCCAAAAAAGCTCACAACTCTCTTTTTCTTTCCTATTCAGACACAGAATATATTTGTACATCCATGCATGGGATTTTTTTTTAATTTATGGGAATAGTATTTTGAGTCAAAAAGAGGAAAAATAGTAAGACGTGTATTGCACAGATAGAAGAAAATAACCAAATGGTCCTTTTCATTTTCTGGTGTGGGGTTTGTCTCCCGGTGCAGGCTACTACTTAGCAAGTGAAAGAGTACTTAAAAGCACATTAATTGGTCTTACATGGACAGATGGAGCTATGAAATAAGTTCTATTTGTTTTGAAATGGAAGAGAAGGAAATTTTACAGATCTTGTATTTATGAAGAGTCTAGAAATAGGGAGACAAAAGTTTTTCCAGACTGGTCTTGGAGATGATAAATAAAACTATAATTTTTTAGCCCCTAAATAGTTCTCTGGCATGCTTCGGTATAGCAGACACACTTAGGATTTTGAGAACTACAGGTTTACACTCTTTATTTTGTCTCTTTTAGGCATCATTTTCTGTTCAGTCTGTATTAGTAGAAGAAGAACAATTTGGCTGCTAACTTGCTAGTTTAGGGTTTCAAAGGGCCTTATTAGAAACTGGTGTAATTTCATCCCCTGGCCCTTTTATGTAACAGCCTGCATATTTAGATTACTTCATTTAAACCTAGAATTAAACAATAGAGTGCAGTGCTGTAGGACAGGACACTAGCAGATGTGAAGCTAAACCTGAATGAACAGGTTTTTATTTTTGTGACATTTGGACAATCATCCCCCTTGTGCCCTGGGTAAGTTTTTTTTTTTGTTATCAGATTGTACAGACTGTTATATCTGTTACTTGCATTTATGGCCCACTTGCATATGGACCGTCCTTGGCAACCTTTTTTGGACAGTGTTGTTTCCCCATTTTTGTTTTAATGTGTGAAGCTGTCAGATGTGATCCCTTTGCAGATCAGTTTTCAGCTGTAGCTACTTCTCTGTTGCACGAGCCCTGTACCTGCAGCATTTAATCTTCCCCACATTTGGGGTGGGCAGCCTGCTAGCACTTCTGCTGGAGCTCATTGCAAAAAATAAAAATTAGTTTTAACTCTTCAGCTGAATTTCAAAATGCTTTGTTTCACTGTTCTGCATTGCAACACAGCATGTTGTGGTTCTTATCTCTATAATATCAGTATTAGCAGGATTTGGAATATTACAGGCAATTTATCTTCTCATGTTAGTTCTCAATTTAGTTTCTCATGAAAGAGGTGTGGGACTTCTCTGGTCGAGCTTCTAGTCATGAGATGCTGGCAGTATGCACAAATACTTCAGTTATGAAAGCAAGGAACATTTAAGATAGGTAAGTGAAGAAATTATGGATGTAGTAAGAAAAAAAAAGTTTTCATAATGAGTGATTATTTGCTTTTGATTAAAATCAGTCATTGAAGAGAAATGCCATAACTTCAACTCCGCTGTAATAGCATGTAGTAGAAAATCGGGCTGCCTTTTTGAAGGTTTATTTCGCAGTATTTTTGAGAATTGCTTAGGTATTTTACTACCTCCTTTCTACAGACACAGTAACTGGCACAGAGAGGTGCTTGCCATAGAGGATCCGAAATTGTCACCCATTTTGAATTACAGTAGATAAAGAATAAAGTGTAATACTATAATTCCTTGTCTCTCATCTAATAGGAATTTGAGGCAGAAACATCAATGTTGTTCTCTCTCAGCTGTAAGACCTTTACATATGACATAACTTCTATGACACACACTTTTTTTTTGCTCTTTCCTTTGTGCTCTACCACTTCAGCATTCTGTCATTTCTATACCCTAATCCACCACTGTTAAATTTGAAGGCACTTTTTTCAAGCTACATAGTAGTTTTATATATATTTTATTTCTGTCATTTACCAAATGGGACAGAACAAATGAGACAGCACTCAGAAGAAATTAATGCATTTTGACATGCAGAATAAAATGAGTAGACTTGTGTGGCGTGTGAAGTGCATATCATTGGAGAAGTAGTTTGGCATGAAAGATACAAATGTTCACTGTTGACATGCATGTAATAGAAATGTGCATTTTTTCAGAGTTGATTAAAATTCTAATTTGAAAGCACATTTCTTTAAAAGCTAAGTAAGCAATCTCTTAAAAATGTATCCAAGAGAATTCTACAGAATAATATCCATGGCTTGTAAACTTGAAAGATGGGATGAGAAGAGGGGTTGGCAAACAGAAATGCTCCTGTCATTGTCACTGTCATGTTTCCTCTGGTTCAGGTCTCTTCCTGTCTCCTGGAAGATGTTACTGTGTCAGTATCAGAGGTTTAAATGGGAAGACACTGTATGGGCTTTATTTAATAACAAGGAAAACCAATAAAAGAAAATGTTCTGCTGTCCCATACTGTCCTTGGACTGCTGACAGGGACTGACACATAGCTACTATATAGTTTGTCATGGCTGGTATTTCTGGCTCCAGAGAGGCCCCAGACTAGAATTTTAGGGATAGAACTACTTGGGAAAATTGCTACTGCCATAAGCTAAATGAACTTTCCTCAAGGTAGATACCATCTTCTGCTCCAGGGGTCTCCAGGGTTGCTGGAGCGTGAAATTCTCTATTACTGGTGATGTTACAGCCCTGTTGTGGCATGGATAACAGAGGTGACTTCTATTGTATTGTAACAGATAACACTGCTAGAAAAAATAACAGCAAAAATTTGCAGATGGAAAAAAGTTGTCAAGGCCTGAAAACAGGGCCAGCTCAGACCTTCTTTGAATATTCCACAAGGACCTTTTCACCTAAAAAAGGTTTGTATCTGTGCATGTGTACATGCATGATTTGGAACATGTGAGTCAGTCTAATAAAAGTATTATCTCTCTCTCTATAAATGGTGCTTTTTTAGAATAAATCAGAATCTGACAGACACATTCCAAGCTCAGCAGATGAATTTTGCTTGTAGGATATGATACTTGTTCAAGCATTTAAAATACCACATTTATAAATGCTATGCTTCTAATTGATTTTAATATTGAATTTTAACTTAGAATTACTCACAAAATTTCCAAAAGTGTCCACGTCTGACCTATCTGTGAATGCAAAATGGAAATACAAGTTTCCTTAGCACAGAGATTGTACATCATCAGCTTAGGCTTCTGATTTTGACAATGTCCAGGTGAAGTGAACATGTTCAGAAATACTTTCTTCTTCAGTAAAAAGGGGTGAGGGTTTTGTAATGAAAGCAAAATATTCAACAACATGACAGTAAATCAATCTTCTCTAGCTTTTTCATTTTGCAAGGCTAAATGCCCAGTGCCTTCATGCCTATTAAATAACTAAGTCTACATTTTCACATGAAAAGCATGGTTTACACTGAACATACATTAGGTTCCACTCATTTGATTATTATAAAAAGTCCAGATGCAGCAGTGTGCTGAAGAATGTGTGGGACTTAGGGGATGTGATTAAGCCCACTTAAATCAATGGTATTTTTCATGTGCTTTAAGTTAGGCATGAGCTTAAATACTTTTCTGGAAAAGACTTGGAAATACAAAATAAAGGCAATAATTTCAGAAATATTTTACTAGCAAATACATCTGGATGATTTGTGTCTGTGGCTGATATTTATTCAGCATCATGTAACAGTCATGGTTTCTTTCTTCTCCTTATAGTAGTTTTTATCTGAGCTCTACCTACATATCCAAGTGGTTGACTTGCAAATTAACTTGTATTAAAAAAAGAGAAGAATGACAGGGAGAAATATTAAATAATTTTTAAATAATAAAATTATGCTAGGCAAAGAATCGTATTTCCTGTTTTATAAAGTATGTCTTAAACACATTGAGCACATGCAGACCCATAAAACCACACTCACATCCTTGTCCTCTCTTATATTTGATTAAATCTTTAGCAATTTGAAGAAGACGTTAAAATCAATGAAATGTTTTAGCTACGCTGAATGGAAATAGTTTTGCCATAATATAACTTAAGGCAGAATTTTTCCCATTGGAATAAGAATTTGAAACTCATGTTGTTTGTTTATTTATTTATTAGTTAAATAATTTATTTTAAGAATTGTTCATGCTCCTCCATGCTCTTAAAAGCAACACCTAATTCTCTATGAGAATATCATCATGGCAGCCTCCTTTGCCTTGTGTCAGCACTTGGACTTCAGCAGTGATTGTGCTTTAGTCAAAGAGGTCACCAACCCAAATATGAAGCAGCTTGCATCTGAGAGACCCAGAGATTTGTGTTGGAGTGCTACTTTTACAAAGGCAAGCACTAGGGGAGAAACTAAGAAACTAGGTGTGTTTAAGTAGAGACTGAACAAACCTTTTCTTAAATGTGGCAGCAAATCTGGTTTATAGTATCTCTCCCTTTCTTTTTTTGTGTGTGATAACAGCAGAGGAATGGATGTTAGCTGACCATGATTTTTTTATTCTTATTTTGTTGTTGTTGTTTTGGTACTGGAAGCAATGACTAATGGGATTTCTGTCATGAAAAAGAACATCTTTTATAGTTCAAGTCTTTATTGTTCCTGTTTTGTGAAACCTTACTTGGCTTTAAATTTTTAGTCTTTGGTCTTGGGCCACATGAAATTTTTCTTTATGTGATTCAGTCAAAATATACAAGAGAAGGCGCTAAAGCAAACATCACTTATTTCTGAAATGAAAAAGAATGTTTATCCTATTTCAGTTAGTAATGCTGTTAAAAAATTGTACAGGTTTTCAAGTTTCAGTTTGTCGTGCAGTCACCTTCCCTGTGGAACTTCTCACGGCTTGCAGTGAAATGTGCTGGGCTGCCACCTGAACTTCTGGGGATTTACATAATAACAGCCCACAGCCTGGGAGCCTGGTGTTGCTGGACATGGCAGTGTAGATACTAAATTCCATCCAATAAAAAGTCTATGCTTGTCGTCCAAAGTCCAGTCATCTGTGCTTTAACTGTTTTTCAGGGATCCTTTTTACTGACTCTGTGCAAATAGGATTTGTGCATTTACCTGCCCAGATAGGATCAAGTGTGAGAAAGAACTTCTCACTAAATAGTGATCCTCACAGTGGCTCTCGAGCAGTTAGGAAAACCTGTTCTTATTCTTTTTTCCATTCATTCAAAGATTCTTACTCTGTAAAAATTCTTCCAGCAGCCTGTGCCTTGAATACAGCATGTTGCTTACCCAGCAGTTCAGGCCTTTGCTTGAGTGGGATGGGCTGTCATTTCCTCTCCTCCTTTTTGTTTTGTTTTCTTTCAGTAGTCAAATAATAGTATGACAATTGAGAGTATGACAATTTTTGAAACAGTGAAATTAAAATAATTCTGTAATGAAATGTGTGGGGTATTTCTATCATTCAGTGGGTTTTACCATCAGAGGGAGCAATGTGTTCTGTAGTTAATGGTCAGTTATATTGGTATCCTCTGTTTTGCTTCAATCACTATTTACTTCATTTATGTAAACAGCCTGACCCTGACAGGCCCTGATGCATTCAGGGCACCTGAGCTTCCCTTGCTTTCCCTGGTTGCCATGGACCATTCCAGGAGGCTTTTAATTTCATGAACCAGATTCACTCAGCCTTCACTGCACGGGACACAGGAGCCTCTGTTCTCAGGGAAGTCCAGCGCGCAGGAAGAGTGAATGCTGTGCACAGTCAGTCAGATGCTGCATACAGGGGTACAAGTGTTCAGGACCTTCAATCCAGCTACAGTTTCCCTTCACATAGATTTAATCAGTTTCTAATACACACTCTGAGCTACTGTTTTTCAGCTTCCATTCTCTATCTATTATCTAGTTTTCAAGAGATTAGTTACTCAGGCTAAGCTCAAGTCATTAGCACATTCACAAGTTCAGTTTATGCTAAATAATCTTAAGAGCTGTATGTGTTAACATCTTTCTGTATGTACTTTTTCTTCCATGTAGCATTAGTGGTTGTGGTGGTGCTGGAGGTTTGGTGGGCTATGGACATGCAAATATCCTGCTGTTTATCCTGTGGTCTAACTGCTTGTCTGCCAGGTTCTCAAATTCATTGCCTGGGTTAAACAGCTTTGTTAATGAGTTTTAGTGGGTTTTTACTGCATCAGTGTAAAACTGATGATTAACTTGAAGCTTCTGTAGTGTAGCACCTGCATCTAGAAGCTTCATAAAAATAAAACTATTTTTATCCCCTTATCCCATAGCTTTGAAAGTGCAAGAGTGAGTTTGTCATTTCAAATTGAATGCATATTAATAACTGTAGTAAATGATAATTTAAACCATACTCCTTGGGGCATCACAAGTGAAAATCATAGGCTTTCAAGAAGCTGATTCCATATTGCATTTCATGCATAACTTGCTTTTAAGTCAAGGAATCCAGAGTTTAATTAATTGAAGGAAAATTATACATTTTCCTTGCAAGATAATGGAATTAATCTGAAGATAACTGCAAATTGAAAGTAGAAGTAGAGGAAATAGTCCTTGTAGGATCAAGGGCAGTTATGTGATGCACCACTGCCTGATTGTTCATAAACCCTTCAGTTCTTTCTTCGTAGTACTAAGGTTCAACAGTATTCAATTTTGATAAAAGCAAACACATGATTGATCTGAACTTCCCTGGCTGGAATAATACCTAATTTTAGATTTAGCAGGGTAGAATTAGCTAGCATTTTGAGAACTTTATACTGAACTATATACTGAAAATCTCTCAGTTCGTGCAATAAACTGTATTTTAAAACATGTCTATGGAAGCAGAGGTATTGCAATAATGTTACACTTCATCTACTTTTCTGATGCTGCTGGATATCTTCTGCTTTGCTCATTAACCATATAAAGAGTTCTGTTGAAAGTCTTGGTGTTGAGCTGTGATAAATAAAACTGAATAATTGCATAACAAGACATCCTACCAAATATAGTAGACTTGAAGAAGTGACTTGTTTCCAGTTGATCATCTATAGATCTGCTTTGTATTTTGGTCTAAATACCTATGTATTGATAAAAGAAGACTTAGAATTGCTTAAAATATAGGCATTTGGAAAAATTTGTAGCAATGAAGTTAACAAGTTACATCTACAAAAATTGAATGCAAATCTAGAGCCTGATTCCAACATAGTTATGCAGCTGTATAATTTACCTATTGTTGAAAGCCCATCAGTAGGGTATCAAGCAGATCTGCCATCCAAAAAGCTTATGTCAGCACTTAAAAAGAGCAGGAGAAAAAAAGTATGTTTAGATTGTGCTAATCACTGCTTTCGTGTTCTGTGGTGTATGGGAAATTGTGCATTTTTTCAGACAAGGAAATCTTGATGTGGTCAACATGCTAAAATATATAATAATAAACACCAGAGTATAATGGTCAGGAAGCTTGTAGTACACGCTCCTTAATGGATGAATGAATTTCTCATGCCTACCGTGCAGGTCAAAAAAGACCTCTCTAAAATTTTGTGTCTACATTGAGTTCCATCTGTAATTGATCTTGCAATAATATTCAGTCATTACTGCAGATGTGACCTGATTGTGGATCTGCAAATCAAGCTGCAAAATTCAGCATGCTTACCTGTAAGAGTATGGAGCTGAGAAATAAATGTAATTATCCCAGGGGCAGTGCTATATTCCTTGCTGTCTGGTTTCACCTAACATGATGTGCACTGAAAAGGATGCCAGATGGTTGGGAAAGAGCCACAGCCCAGCTTCTTTAAAATCACCAGTTACAGAAATCCATCTGGCATATGCCAAGAGCAGGAGCTGACCAGCTAGCTGTCCTGTGATTTCCAGCAGTCTCAAGAGATCTCTGGAGGTATTGAGTGAATATGTGATGCAGTGCCTAACCAGGAACGCTGGAGCATTTCAAAACATCTGAAATTTTCAGCTGAATGCTTCACAGTCCTCAGCAATTATACTTGTTCATAACGTGGTTTCAGAAAATCATAAGAAAAAATATCAACATCTGTAATACTTACCTCAGTTCTCTTCAAAAATTTACATTTTCACAGAGGAAATAATCAATGGAGAGTATACATAGGAATGCATGGGTTATGGGTGATTTTCCTGCAAATTTTCAGTGCTGAAAGAAAGCAAAAGATTGAAAATAGCTTCCATGGGGGAAAAGATAACCAGCTGTGTAAATGATGAGTGTGAGGATACTTTGACCAAGTATATACAGTAATGTAGAAAAGTAAAAAGCAGCAATGCTGCCTGCTGTGGTGAATAATACAGACAGGGCTCCTTGACTATTGGTTTCACTAAGCCACTGTGTTTACTCCTAATTTTTTATACTTTTCAGTGCTTTTGCTGCAGCAAAATGTCAAAGTGCCATGACTGAGTAATACTTGAAAAATGAAACATATGTCACCTAGGAGAGGCCATTGGAAAAATGAAGCGTATGTCACCTAGGAGGGGCCATTGGAACACAGTCTGATGTTTGGAGCTGACTTTGTCTGTTCCTAGTATTCACTTATCCTTTACTACTAGCTGCTGGGAGAGAATGGGAGAATAAGTCCCTGCTATTCTGCTGCTGCTCAGTGGTAGCTTGTGAACTTAATCTTAACAAAAAAATGTATCTTAGACAATCAGACCATTATAAAAGTCTTGAAGTTCATCAGAGGCACAAATATGTTAGTATATGTAGAGAAAATCTCCAGGTGCCTAATCTTTTTTTTAGGCTGAGTTTTTTGGGTTTTTTTTCATATCTTTCCTTGTGTCTTTCTTGGGGGAGCATAAACAGTTACCCTTGTAATTCGGGGTCAGAAAATAGTCTTCAACAGATGCCACAGTGCAAAGCAGGGAAGGAAGGTTTGTGTGTACATTTGTGTAAAGAAAGGTGTTTTATATGGTGATAAAAGACCTCTGCAGTAATCTTTTCTCCTTTTAAAAATACTGCTACAGAGATAAGGCCTTTGTACTTGGCTGCATGGAGAGATCACTGTCATGTGAAGACGCAAAAAAGTTCCTGCCATTTTCTTCCACTTCTTGGTCTACAGTAAGCTTTGTCCAGCTGGGGGAAAGGACTTCCCTGTCTTTTCATTTATAAATGTTAGTAATGTCACCTGGTAAGTTTGCATGTATGATTTTTCTGCTTTTCCAGAAGAAAATGCCTCCATTCAAATTAGAGAAGCCCAATGAGTGATTTACCCAGTTCCAGACTAAGATATACTTGTGAGTTTGAATAAAAGAGCTCCACTGGAACTTGGCTTTATTCCCAGGGCTTCCCATTTAGCATCATTTGGTACATACTGTGAAGGTATAATTCCCTGTAAGTAAGAGACTTAATGATGTCAGATTAAAGGGGAAAGGGGAGAAAACATCCATCTTAGAAATTAAGAGAGGCTGTAGCTGCCTTCCATGTGGAAAGCAAATGACGGAATAAATCATTCTTGCATTCCTGGAACAGACTGGACTATTCTGCATTAATAAAAAGTGAATACAAAAAATGCAGTAATGGTATAGATGGTGTAGATGTCATGTGGGCTTGCAACCATCCTTCAACTTTTTTCTGCTTTTTGTACTTCTCTTAGCTGCCTGAAGAAAGCTACTAATACACACTATTCTAATGACAGTATTTACTAGAACACAGAGGATTACTGCTGTGCTTTCTCCACTCAGTACGCACACAAGGGATGTATAGCAAAGAAGATGAGCGTTTTTGTTGCAGAGAAGTAGAAATCATTGTGGCACAATTAGAATTAAAGGGTTCTGGTTTAGGTGGTATAATAAGAAAGCATGGAAAATATGTCTGCTCTACCCAACCATCTTTTTATCACTATCTACCTCCGTACCATATAAGGAAACACACTTTTCACACTTGCTGTCAATGTAAATATTTTGATGTATAATATTTAGTGAGATGGTTTGAAGATAGTTTTTTTATTAACTGGTTTTAACATCTGTTGCATCTCTGACAAAAAAAGTCACTGTTTAAATACTGAAGTATGTTAATATTTTAAATATTGAATTTTGATAAGCCAGCAAACATCTGCTAACCCAGTAAAAAATTCTTGACTATCAAAATAACAGTAAAGAAAGAAACAGGATACATGGTAACCAAAGCAAACCCTACAGATACTTCACTCTATTATGCATTGGAACTAGCAAGTATGTGGGCTTTATGTGCCGGTGTTTTATAGATCATACTGGAAATATTTGTCATTTGAGCAAATTCAACCTAAGGATGATATAAAATCTGGCAATTTTTTTTAAATGTAATCAAGCATTTTTGCATTGCAATAGCATGTGTGCCCAGCATGTATCTGTAAATTCTTGCTGTGTCTATATTTTGGCTAATAAGAGAAATTGGTGCAAAGAATGAGTTGAAGAGAATCATGAGGAACAAAGAAAATCCAACACAGAGTATTTGTAATTAGTATGGCTGTAGGATGTGATGGGCTTTGAGCACCACAGAAGGAGACAACCTCAAACAGAGAAGCTGTTAGACTAGCTGTCTTCATATTCAGAAAAGAAGAACTTCTGCATCCTTATTTGCCATTCTAAAAGCACACAGTAAAGAAGCTGCTGCATGATTGCATGGGTCTGTGGCTGGATACGTGATCCTTTAGAGATCCTTCAGTGATTGTTGCATGATGATGATAAGTAAAGCCTTTGGAAACTCTAAGTCAGACTGTGGTAGCAATACATTAATTGGTACACAGACTTTGCAGCCCTCTGCTGTTTCTGTCCTACTTACTTGTCATGTTGCTGTGACTTGAAGAGAGCCTTGCTTCTCTCTCTGAAGTACATCTGCAGCCCTGGTATTCTGCTCAGGTTATGCACACCTCTCCATTACACAGGGTGGGGTTGGCCTTCAGGCTCTCAGTTCATGAAGGCTGCCCATTCAGAAAACTGTTCTGTTGGTCAGTTGCATGATGTTATGATTTGGTAAATGTAAATAAAAAATTATATCTCATTACCATGGCTTTCAATCTTTCAAGATTGATTTGATTAAGTATGCTTAATAGCACTGCAATTGAATTGTACAAAGCCCTCTGCATTTTAATAGATGGACTGATTGCAAAAACATGTTAGTAATGTTGTGAGAGTTTGTGTAGCTTCTGGTTTGTGAATACAAAGTTTAGAGTATCCAATACTTAATAAAATTTCTTTTGTTTTTCAGTGTTAATGAAAATTGCCAAGGAATGAAACTGCAGCATATATTAAAATTATATTTCTCTTGCATTGAAAGAGATTACAGATCTAGTCTTTATCTCTTTGATCAAAGCTCTTGTGGGCAGCAGCATATTTTTGAACTTTGTGGCTCTTAGTGTAAAGTTTTGAATGGATCTGCTGTTACATACTTTTATTCAGCTTTAAATTATTTTTCAGTAATAGAAAGTCAGTGTGAACTTGGTGAAAAGGCTATCCCTTTTTAGGAAAAGAAATATTTGAAACTAGATGAGGGGTCTGGTATTCCCATACAGAGGCATAATTACCATTCTAAGACTTCCCCAGTGCAGACCACAGGGTTTTCCTGCTGGTTTATAATCACATGCAGATATGACAGCATATCTAAACTTGGCATTTTTCAGACCTTGCCAATGGCTCTTAATCCATCTGGCCCCTTGTGTGTCCTTGATCAGCTTCCCGCTTTGCCTGGAGCAACTGCTGAGCAACTTCACTTGCTGGTGGCCATCTCGTTTTGCAGCTTTGGATTTCTCAGAGAGCAGGCTTGAAAGGAAGGGAAAATGCAAAGTTTTTGCTCTGTAGTGCTGCTAGTGAAAAAGGAATATCCTTCTTGACATCTTCCCTGTTGCTTGATCAACACATCCGGACTTGTCTCCTTCCTTGCCTCCCTGTTTGTGCTGGCTCTGAGTGCGCATCAGTAGATTCACACCATGTGACAAACAGCTCTTTGGCCACCAGCTATTTATCCCCACTTTATCAATATGCCCAAAGATGTCCATCTGCTGGAAAATTAAATAATGTGAACCAAAGGGGTTCTTCATCTTTTCCAGCACTTTTCTGCAGTGGATTGGGCATGTGAAGATACCAAATGGGTCCCAAGATCTGATTATACTCTGGTCTCCTTTTGTCCATGCTGCGTTTTACAGAGGAGTGTGCTCAGCTGTTGTGCTTTAAGCAGCGCATCATATCTTAAAAAATATAAAGGTACATTAATGGAAGCTTATGCTCTGGATCTAAGCTCCCAGTTATTTTTTCTCATGCAATTTATGTCTGTTATACCCATTTCCTATGGTACTATGGATCTGATTCAGAAAAGCATATAAGCATGCGCTTAATTAAGTGCTTTCCTGAATAGGTATGCTTTTCTGAATTGGAGCCCATGAGTAACTGGCATGTGGGCTGTAATCTCCCACATGGGACATTCTGGGGGTGGATATTAGAAGACAAACCAGGTTTTTTTCTGGTTTTCCTGCTTTCTGGAAGTCTCCTCCTCCTCTAGACGATTTCAGATTTTGATGAAGTACATTCATCTGTTAGCTGAATCAGGCTTTGTATTTATGGTATTCATCATTTAAATCCCTTTGTTTTGAATAAATACAGGTTGTAATCGATAGAAAGTATATTTGCATTTCATGTTAGAAATCTAGATGCCATGGGTACTCTTAAAAGAAATTAAAGAAAGCTTCTCAATTTGGAAATCACTTTCATAGCCTTAGTTTTGGTATTTAGTACAGCTTAGGGTTTTTTTACAACAAAATTAATTTAGTTATTTCGAAGATCATGTGATCGACTGCCCAAAGTGTGTTCTTTGGCACAGGTCCAGATTCTTGTTCTCTTTTGGAAGTGTTACAGCTGCAATAAATTTGATTTAACCCTTGATAATTTCTATAATGTGTAGTAATAATGTATTGCTGATTTAGTGTTGTTGCCTTTCTACTCAGGAAAAAAAAGGTCACAAATCACGAAATTGCAAATGTTATTATATTTACTACACTTAAGTAGTTGTATATACATGAAACTCAAATATGCTTCAAGATTTGCTTGGTGTCCAGTTTTGGGAGGTTATTCAAATAACATAAACTCTGCAGTTTGCATGTTACTTGTCACTTCTGAGAATTCTGGTAGGTTCCACTGTTTCCTTTGAGGTCTCTGTTGAGTATTTAATGGAAAAAATGCAAAATAATCAAGAAGATTTGCCTCTATATTCACAAAACACATAATATTCTTTTTACTTGGCAATGTAATAGAATATTACAAAGTACATATATCCAAAAGGGTCTTTAGATGAGTGGAAAAAAAAGTTGGCTTTTTATTTTGGAAAGTTGTTTAATTTTTATTTTTTTTTTTGGTAAAGCTGTTCTGTGGTCTTGGTGAGGTTATGCTCATTTCATAGTTGCAAAATTTCTTCCAAACTGCCTTTCTGTTGCATAGTTAACAATCTATTGCATTGCTCACACGAACACATCTTAACATTGTAAGCTCTTTTTTTTTTTTTTTTTCCTGGAAAAATGTTTAATACTCTATAAACTTTGCTAAAGAGATTGTCTTAGAAGGGAAACTTAGCCTGGGAGCAGAGGGGAAGACTACAAAAAAGAAAGTGACCAAACCACCCCTCCCAGGTCTCAGTGTTCTCTGTGGTAATGTGGGACTTTCTCCATGAAGGCTGGTAGTACTTGCTGGTCGAACATTACCACCTCTGTGTTAGTCTCATTAAAGAAATTTTTGGCAGATAAGATGGATTGTGTGCTTGCCCTGGTTAGCAGTTGTTAATGAGTGGGTTTGGACACTGCTTTGCAGCCCTCTGGAGCACAGGTTGTTCCAGAGCTTGGCACAGTCACTGGTCCTCCTGCCATGCCCATGTGCCACCGCTGTGTGGTCATGGACCCTTTTTTTGCATATTTAAATCTGTCCTCTGCTGGAGACCCCTGTTTGTAGCTCATGTAGCTGATAGCAAAGAAAGGGCTTTGGACTCCTCCCTTTTCATGGTATTTCTGCCTGCTCCCTGTTTTACAGCTTTTTAGGAGGATGTATCAGTAGAGAAGATACGGTTTCCTTATGCAACCTTTATGGTATGATGTGCTGTGATCACACTGGAGCTGCAGCCTAGGTTTTGTAACCCTTGAGGTGCAAGAGCTACTAGATATGAAGAGGATCATGAGACATTGTAATTCAACATAACCAGGAAAAATAATTATTTACTCTCAGGAAGAAATTTATTACAAGATGACACAAGATGACACCTCTGTGGCTTCTGTTTCACCTGGGGTTTTTTCTTTTTTTTTTTTTTTATTTCCCTCTTCTGTAAGTAGAAAAATACGGCAAAAGGCATAAAACAACCTTTCAAGGGCATCTTTCCTCAGCTGCCCATTCAACCCGACAGGTTTTGTGAAACCAGAACTTTCCTTTGCTTCATTAGCTGCAAAGGAAGGGCCTTCTTTCTTTTGTTGTTCAGAGCACATTTTAAATAATTTAATAAGCACAAGTGATTAAGACATTAAGAATTAAAGTAGCTTCAGAATGAGACTGTGGTAATGGAGAAGCATTGCCTAAGTTCCCAGCTGAGCAGAAAATGGGAAAAAGCCTTACCTATTCACCTAACTCCTGTTAGAGGGGCAAGGGATTAATGGAAAGAACCTGACTCAAAACCACATTTTTAGAAAAGATAATTCAGAACAATGCTTCTTGAGTTAAATTTTCATGCTCACTCCTCTGTGAGTTCATCCTTAGAAAGCAGGACATATTTTTGGCAGCATATATTTTACTAGAAAATCCTAAAATAAAAATATCAGTACTTACTTTTTCAAGATTTGGGTCATCAGTGTCACCCTAACATACTTTCAACTCTTCATTAATAATCAAGTTTTCTGAGTCTTCACAGAACATTTCTGAATAATTAATAGAAAGACTGTTAATGAAAATGTTTGGTTTAGTATTAGATGGATGCAAGAAAAAATTACTCTGGGAGGAAAATATTTACACCAAAATGTAAATTAATTATTGTTTCACTTTGTATCCAGTGGATGCAGAGCAGTGTTCTCTCTGTAACACTGAATGTCAAAACAAACATCTACTAATTTCTTGGTCTGCTGCTGAATTGAGGTAATATCAACAATTCTATGAAGATATAATTTGTACTAAAATAATTTCATTTATTTGCTGAATTGCTAAACTTAAGGAAAGTCATTCAAAGAAGAATTGGTAAGCAGGCAATCTATTTTTAGTTGTGGTCCCATAACTATTTATAGTATGAAATAAAATTATTCCCAGGAGACAAAAAAAAATCATAATCAATATCCATAGGAGATGGAAAGCTCCCAAGATGTGAAATAAGCTTTTCTTTTTTAAATAGAGCTTTGAGAGGCTGAGCAGAATTACAGAAGCAAATGCATCCCCTTCCTTTTCCAGTCTTTTTGCTCTTCCTCTTCCACCTCTGTTCCTTCTAATTCATGACTCTTGCAGTGGAAAAGAGTTAACTATCTCATTTTGGTGACAGCATTGTTTCATGTCACTGGTGAGCATTGTTCTCTTCCCTCGAAGGGCCTGGGGGAGGTCCTGTGGCAGGGGGTTGGAACCAGGTGTTCTCTAAGGTCCCTTCCAACCCAAACCATTCTAAAAATTCTGTGATTATAAAGAGAATAAGGGCAGGGAATACCTAACAAACCCAAAGCTTTCCAAGTAAAGCAACGTGAAGTAGCAAGCATCAACTGCTGTTGTCCTTGTCTGACTGGTCCAAGAAATCACTCAGGTGTGTTGTCTAAAATGTGGCATCTCTCTTCCTTTGAATTTTACTTCAGTAATTATCAGTATAAAATGGTTTCTGTTCAAGAGACAGCAATAATTGCAATTACCAATTTGAAGGCAGGGTGGCTGTGGGCTCTGTAGTTCTTCTCCGTGTCTTTGCATGCTTTCTGCTTGTGCTCAGTTGCAGTCATTCCTTGCTGGTGAAATGGCTTTTCCATCAGAAAAATACAAGTAGAGATAGAATCGAGAGTGAATGAGGTATGTAAGGGAGAAAACAAATTCAGCTCTGCTCCACCTCAGTTTAGTGACCAGAGTGTAATTTCTGATACACCATTATACTAGTGATGTCTTCCCATTTTGATCTACTATAATGTAGAACTGACTGAATTAGTAGTTGCTGCTCTCTTTAACCACTAGTACAGAGTTCTAGAGATGGTGGGCAAAAGAGACCATTGATTCATGCATGCTCAAATAAATGGGATTAATGCACTTTCCCCTAATGTAACAGCAGTTAGGATGGTGTTAAAGTATCATCATCTTTACCACTCCATAATACCTCAAAATGTTTTCTTAGTTTAGTGGAGCACAGGGAGCACTTGATAATTCTTCAAGAAAATAGGATGACATGCCCTGAGCATGCATCTATGCATCACATTTTCATTTCTTCTTTCCTACTGTGCCAGAGGAAAACCAGGTGTGTAATCTGGTGAGTACAAAAGCACTTTGCCAAAGGCTTCTTCAAGAAAGAGAAGAAAGAATATAATTTTGTCTGCTCACTGCTATGTTATCTTAAAAGCACAGTAAGATGTAGAAAATTACTTCTCTGTGTGTTACCTTTATTTTCAACCGCTCTGTAACAGATTTTTTTTTTGGTCTGGGTTTGCTGTCAATCCAGGATGTCAGTTTTGTTTTGCCTTTATTTTTCTCCTTTGCAATGACAATTTTTTTAGAGAAGTTACCTCTCAAAAGAGCTGGGAATGCCTGCACCACACAGTGGTACAAAGCAGGAGTACACAGCAGTGTCTTGGGCAGTTAAAAGGCTGGCAGCAACGTGCTGAGCCCTGCCTGTTAAGATGTGTGGAAAGGTAGATAGAGTGTGAAACTGGACACATGAAGAAGCAGCTTTAACTGCTTTAGCAACTCTGATTGTGGTGAAATTCCCAGAAATGGAATGCTATGTTTTTCTATAAAACTACTAATAACTACTAATAAAATTTTCAATAAAATTATTAAAACCAGAAGAAAATTAGGTGGGATTTTTTTCCCCTCTTGAATTTTATCTCTCTCCCCCCTCTTTTTTTTTCTTTTTTTTTTTTTTTTTTGTGGGTAGTGTTTTCAGCAGAGAAGTTGTAAATTTGATCAAGAGATACATATTATCATATTGTATTATATGTATTATAATGCTATAATGCTTAACATTTGACAGTGATGATAATTTTTGATGGTGAGATGTTAAATGAAAATGTAAGTGAAACCAGTGCTTCAGAATAACTAAAATGTAGCTATAGGAAAAGAAGACACTACAACATGCAGTGGAACTATGGAACTGACAAAATTAAACAGTAGTTTTCTGTATTCCCCATTTTAGGTAGTAGTTTCTTGCTGACAATCTAGTCAAAAAGTGTTAAAGGACTGAGGTATTAATTTTGCAAATGGTAAGAGAGGGTTAGAACAGATTTGTAGAACATAGGTGTTTAGAACATTATATATATATGTATAAAAGCTGTTTCCAATGCTGCTTTGTAGTACTGTAGTTTCCCTTTTACTTTTTTTTTTTTCAATAAGGAGGAGCAGTTGTATGTTGTCTATAATTTTGATAAGGAACAAAACAGAATCTAGGATGTTTGCAAGAATACTGAAGATGCACCATTCCATGATGTTTCATGGAGATAAACCAAGAGAGTTTTATCAGTTTTTCAATCTAAGACATTTCTGGCTTTGTGCAGAATAAGAGATTCAACATCAAGAAGAATAACACCTATTAAGCAGGGGTTTTGAGCAGTGCAGTTTTAGATGTTGGCACGTACTACTCCACGCAATACCTGTCTCACTTTTGCATAAAACCATTAGAAAGCTCCAAAGGAGGGCAATGGGGATGGTGAAGGGCCTGGAGGGGAAGCTGTATGAGGAGTGGCTGAGGTCACTTGGGCTGTTCAGCCTGGAGGAGACTGAGGGGACACCTCACTGAAGTTACAGCTTCCTTGTGAGGGGAAGAGGAGGGGCAGACACTGATCTCTGTGATGACCAGTGACAGGACCCAAGGGAATGGCCTGCAGTTGTATCAAGGGAGGTTTATGTTGGATATTAGCAAAAGGTTCTTTTGCTAACCCAGAGAGTGGTTGGGCACTGGAACAGGCTCCCCAGGGAAGTGGTCACAGCACCAGCCTGACAGAGTTCAAGAAGCATTTGGACAGTGCTCTGAGGCACGTGGTGTCACACTTGGTGTGGTTCTGTGCATGGCCAGGAGTTTAACGTGATAATCCTTGGTGTTGTTTCCCAACTCCAACAATGACTTCATGGGGCATAGGATATTAAGGCCCTTGGGGGATATATCTATATGTGTGTCCATCTGTGAGGTTTTCTCATTCCTCTGGGACGTGAGAATTGAACATCCTTCATGATAAATTTTTTGCTGCATATCAGTCAGACTGAGAGCTTAAATATGTTTATATCTATTGCAGACTGTCTCTTTTCTATTGGAGTACACTATCCTAGCATTAAAAAAAAAAAAAAAAAGCCAGTCTTCCCTAGGCACCTTACTGAGCCAGGTGGGTTATAGCTGAGAAGCCAAGTGGATCACTGATTTAACTGGTAATTAGGAGGTTAATAATCAAGCCCATTTCACCTGACCAGGTAGATGATTACAGTATGCTGACTGCCTTGGCATTGTCTTTCTACCTCTGTGGATAGTAGATGGAGCCCAAAAAGTAAATTAGAACTCAAGATTCTACTTAAAATTCTAAAAATTTGAAATGGATATTCTAGGTCTAACTCTTGGTTACAGTTTTGATAACAGCCAGCAGACTGTTCAGTATGATTGTCTGGTGATCAAAACAGCTACCAGATCTATCACCTGTGAGTGAGTACTACCTTGCTTATTCCCAATAAGAAACAGGAGCAGTGGTGTTGTGTCTGCTAAAGGCTTTGTTAACAGCAGTCCTGTGGCAGAGTTCAGATGGGCTGAATGGTTCAGGGGCACCCAAGGGAAGTACAGCTTCTGCATTCAAAGTGTTTTGGGTGGTTTTGTATCAGTACCAAAATGTTTCAGTTCTGAAGCATAACTTGCACCTTTGCTTGGAGAACTCTGGTGTGAACAGAATACTGCTTCAAGTAGGGACTTTGACTGTGCCTTCTCTGTGCCTGATTCTCTGTGTCTGACATAGTCAAAAATTGTTTGGTGATCATGAACTTAAACATATGTGGTGCTTTTCATATACTAAATTGTGTTTTGGTAGAGTCATAATCAAGAGCAGTAGAGTAGCAGATCAAGAGCAGGCTGCTGGTCATGCCTCAAGAAAATGCAGTTGCCTAAAAGTAATTCAGGCAACTGCCTAAATTACTGGGATGCATCACTCCAATATGTGCTAGCCCACAAATGCGCATATTGGAGTGGTGCATCCCAGTAATTCAGCTTCCTACTTCTTCATTTTTCCTTACACTAAGACTTTTTAAAAAGTTCTGTGAGGTTTTCTGGAATGTAAACTGTCATTTTGACATATAGGACACTGGAGAAATATTAAATAAAACACTTTTCCACTGTTTTGAACCTGCATGTCACTGCATTTGGTGTCACTATTTGTTTTGTTTGCTCTGTGGTTTATGAAACACCTTCATTATCAGGCCTGTTCTGATTGTGCTGATTCACTAGCAGCTGCAATTCCACCAGATTATTTTTTATTTTTTTTAGTTAATTATCAAGAGAAAAACTGCAAAGCAGTATGACAAAGGTAGTGGGAAGTTTGATACAGCCCGGTTCATATTCCTCTGCTACCAGTGACAATTCTTGTTTTCACTCGTCTGTGTGCTGCAGTTCTTGAGACAGTGAATTTGCAAATCCAGAGTAATTTTCTATTAAACTATCTGAAATAGATTTTTTTTTTTGCAGCTGTCTCAGCTGCTTTGTGGTACAAAGGAGCACAAGGGCTTACGATACTGATATGTGGGGTCCTCACTAGTACTGAGGTTAGAGTTCCTTTGAACAAACTTGGAGCTATCCTTCCTATACTTCCTCCTGCCACACAGAGACATCCACAGACCTTTGTTTATACTTGGAATTGCCTGTCTCACCTCATGTGAATTATATTTCATGCTGTGTGCTTTGCTTATGAAAAATTGCTATAAATCTCTCAAATAATGTAGCTTTTCAGGTTAGGATAAACCCTTATAAATCTGTGTCATCAGCAGCATCTTTTAAAAGATGGCACAAATGGTGACATCTGGGAGCCAATTCATCATTTAATTAAATTATCCTGTAATGAAATCTGCCTTAATGAGATTAATTTTAATTATTAATTGGGAGCTGACATGGACACAAGGCACCATAAATAATAAATAGGAGCTGCGTCTGTCTGTTTCTAAGAAAAGACCTACTTTAGAAGAGCTGTGCTTTTCATGATGCTGTGTTATGGGGATTTTTGTGCTATACTGATGTTTATTTTGTTGAGTTTGATTTCTGTTTCAAATTTTAAGGCAGAATATTAGTCCTCTTTCTTAGAGGACTAATATTTAAACTTGAGTATTTCATTTGATTCAATCCTTATATAACCAGCCACCTTCATTCTTCAAGAAATAAACTCTTATTTCTGTACTTAATTATCATAGGTATATTTTAGAGGTGAGCAGAGTGGTTTTAGTTTATTGAGGCTCTGCCCAAAATGTGCGAGACTTTGGGCTGGTCTGTTCTGTCACACCTATGTTTATTCATGTGCTTGTGTATGCAACTTCTCCCACCTTCTGTTGTAATGTCCATCTTCTTGTGGGCTACCTTCATGTTTGTATTATGAATGCTGTTTGTAAGGACTTCTGTGCTTGGCCATACCAGAATTTTATCAAGGAAGTATGGATGGCATGGGAGATACGGTCTTTAAGGGTACCAGCCACAAATGCTCCACAAGTCTTACATGAGGAGTGAACCTTTTTGTCTTTATCTCCATTAACAAGCAGAACACCACTATGGACTCGCTTGCCAATTGCAAACTGGTTCCACAAGTCCAGAGCTGATTATTTGCTGCTCATAGAGTGTTTTCTTCTTTGGTCTCCTGGGCTAGGCTCACCTGCCATCTGTATTTGTTTTGAAGGAACTGCCATTTGTTTTAGTTCCAGCATTTCATAAGTATTTGGTTTCCCTTCATTGTCTCTTGTTGAAAAATCATTTTGCTTCAGAAAGAATCAAAAGACCAAAGTTAGAACAAGAGCTGTTGATGCTGAGCAGTGTAAGTAGCAGCCTGCCACACAGAGCAGCTCTTGATGGCAATTTTTGTATGCCACCATTAGCCTGATAGCACGACCCGCATTTGGGCCTCATTGGATGAGAGAAGGAGCTAGTACAGAATCCCAGAGTGTTCTCACTCTGGGAGGGACCTGCAAGGATCATCGAGTCCTAGACTGAGGTAACTATCATATTCTTCAGTGGCACCCAGCACTTGTCCCCAAAGAATTTCCCAGCTTTGTTGGCAGTGGTGACTGGAGAAGGTAGCGAATTCTAGTACCACCGTTATGTAACCTTTCCTTCCTAGAAAACTGCACACTCACATAATAACTATGTGGCTTTTTAGAAAGAAAAAAGGGATTTGTAATCAAGTTCTTTACACTGCTAGAAGGTAGTGGTTGAAGGTGGCTTTGTTTCTTCTTCTAGTGGTAGAAGGTGGCTTTGTTTCTTCATCCCTCCCAATTTATTCACATAAATGTACCATAACAGCAGCTGGACCTCATAACAACTTATCACTTGCATTGAGCAGTGGAAAGAGCAGAAACAGATAGAAATAACAGGCTGAAATTACTTCCTTTTATTTTGGGACTGTTGAAAATTATTTGTAACGGGAATCATTTGCATTCCAGAGATTTTCTTGTCTGCATTGCATAGTATTCTCAGTGCCAAGGATTTTGGAAAGGACAGTTTTCACTCTTTTGTCAACTTCCCATAGAATCTAAGGGGATATAATGATTTACATAATACAATTATGTCTGGACTGTTTGTTCTTTAGAATCTATAATATATGATAGGAATAATTAAAAGTATTATACAGGATAATTATATTATGCTTTAAATAAGTAGAGTATGCAGTGTGATTCAGTAAAATTTTGTAAGATGCAAATTAAAGAAAGAAACATATCTCAGCCTAAAAGAATTCTTTGTCTCATTTAAAAGTAAATCCTAAAAATTTGACAAAAACCATCAAAACTTGAAGCATGCCAAACTCTTGATGAAATTATTTTAATTTTCTCTACTGCAAGAAGATTGGTTTTCATTTTGTGTTTTTGTTTAAATTAAAATCTTAAAAATTTCTTAGTATATGTGACATATAGTGTATACTTTGGTATAATTCAAAATGAACTTTTCATCCAGTAAGAATTTTAGGTCTCCTCTTGCACACCCCCCCCC
>JAYDZK010000169.1:57833607-57846811 GCA_034509185.1 Euphonia xanthogaster | reverse complement strand
CTCCTCTTGCAAACCCCCCCCCCCCCCCCCCCCAGTTTCTCTTTTATGGAATTGTACAGAAGACAGTTAAAAGGTTTGCATGCCTCACTGATGTTTTAGAACCCTTCCAGGAGAAGGAGATCTGGCTGATCTGTTTTTCATGTAGTTTCAAAAGGCATACAGAAGTGTTCTGCACAGAACTGTTTGCTGAGGACATTTGGCAGGTTTGGGAGGAGAGGGTAGGTTCTCAGATGGATAAAGTTTTAATTTGAAGATTAGAAAATGAGTGAAATGATCAAAAAAGATTGGGTAACAATGGGAAGAATGACTCTTTTTAAGTGTCAGTTTAAATAGTTAACATTTGAAGATGAGAGGATTGGAGAATATTTTGGGCAAACATCACTATGTGATTTCCTTGTTCTTACACATTTTCACCATCTGCTGAAGGCAGGATGTTCAGCTCAATGCATATTTTTTTGGTATCTTGAACATATCTACTTAGGTTCTTAAACAGAGTTGACTGCAGAAAAGTTTACATCAATTTGGATGATGTCTGAGAAGCTCGTGGAGCACAATGCAATAGCACAGTCTCCCAGGCAGACTGCAGGGAGATCACACGTTCTAGGAGTGCAGTGTGACTCACCCTGCTAGCACAGTGTGTATCCATTTGGGATCAGCATGTGCCTTCAAACAGAATACCTTGTGCTTCATTAGAGGGGCTCATTTCACTTGGTTCTGAGCCACTGAACTCAGTGGCCAGTTGGCCCTTGTGTCACTGTGTTCTGTTGAAATGCAGGATGTACCACTGTGTGTCAGCAGACAGGTTTATTTTCTGCATCTGGTGGATTCCTGCATACATGTGTGCATTACAGTCAAACTTTAAGTTGGCTTTGTTTTCCAGAAGCTGATCCAAAGCTCACTGATGCTTAGAGGAGTCTTCCAAGTAACTGCTGTAGGGTTTGGAGCAAGTAGAGTATTATAATATAGGGCTGGGAACATTCAAAGAAGTCCCAGTTTCACACATGCACACACACACACAAACTTAGATTTGCTTAAAGGATTCATTATCCAAAGGCTGTGGAGACTATTTAGTTCAACAGACTGCATATAAAAATAATACTGTCCAGTCAGAAGAGAGAGAACACATTTCTGGCACAGTGGCTTGGCAATATCTGGTTTGGAGGGTGGGTGTGCACCCACACCCAGTGTGTCTGTGTTTGCAAAGTTGTCTGCTGATCCAATTCATCTGCAGCGTCCAGGGAGAACTACTATTGCAAGATTTCAGTGATCTGTGGATTTATTTTAAAGATTGTAGTTTTCTGTCCAGCTTCTCCCAGATGCATTCACTAGATGACAGATTTGAGAGTCATGCTGGCTAGTCTTTATATATTTAACACTCTATCCTATTCTTTCGTCAGGCACATACTGAGATCCGGACAAATGTTTAATATCATTGTTAAGTTGCAAAATTAAACCTTGGCCAGTGGGACACCTTCTGCTTGGAAGAGTGCAGCTCTGTAGAACATTCTGGTGTTCTTGGGCAGGACAGCCATAACGCTGTGCAGTCCCCTAAAATTGCCTTGGCTCAAAGTCAGAACAATCCCTGTGGTGTTAACTTAGCCTTCCCCTAACTGCTGAGAAGTGCCTGCTCCCCACAGGATGCGGACCTAAACTTTCTGCATTTGGACTTGTACCCGTTTACCTTTTTTTCCATGTTCTGTAGTCCCAGTTGGCTCCTACTGAGTATAAAATATGCCATTTGAAACCATGTTTTCATTAGGCTTATCACGCTTGCATACTGATCTGCTTTTGATCTCACAGGGTCTGTGTCTGTTCCATTATTGGTTTGTCCACATTTCCTAATGTATAAATGGATAAGGAGATTTTAGGTGAGATATCTAACTTGCCAAGAAATTGGAATTTGTAAGTTCAGCCAATCTAGATTTCCACCCAGTTTCTGCTGTATACATGTGAATGTAAATTGGTTTCAGTCACTTTAATTTACATACCAAAGAGCCCGAAGAAGGTGTAAGTTACTATAGGAATGGATAACTAACCTATTAATGTGTGCTCCTTTTAGCTGCATTACCTGCTTATCCTTTCTCCTCACCCTACCTTGTATCAGCAACATTTTTATAAGCTGAAACATATTTAGTAACTTGAATTCAGAAATGATACATATAAAGATGTAATCTACAATCCATGAATGAGTATGGATATACATTTACCTATTTGATGATTGTAGAGTCACTCATACCAGTATTAAGGCCTGTCCTGCCATCCCAGGAGTTAAGACAGGATCTGGCCTGTGACATCTATGGTAGATCTGCTCTTGACTTCAGTGGTGGAAGATCAGATGTTAAAAATTTTAATCTTCTTGGTTTTTTATTAGACTTCGTAGAATTAACTCAAGTCATTCAGCTTCCCAGCATTGTCTGGTTTCAGTCAAAGTGTTTTAAAGAACAATTCTAACTGCAGTTTGAATCACCCATTAGAATAAAACCCCAATACTTTATCTTGCTTTTTACGAGTATTTTAAAATTGGATTTTTCTTAGAAACTTTCTCCTTGACAATGTATTCAAGAACAACCTCTGATTCTCAGTTTAAATATTGTTAAAACCAAGGATACTACATTTGTTATTTTGTAGAAATCTAAATTTGAACTAATTATTTGGATAATGCAGTTTGGATGCAAATCAGGGTCCCAAATGCAGGAAAACAGTATTTAATTTCTTTTATTAAAGTAAGCCTGTTGTAAATAGTTTGAATATATAACAAAAATATTTTCATGCAAGTGTAAAGGATTTATTAGAGAAGAGAATTATTAATGGCAGATACTAAGTGAACTAATCATCATAATTAGACAGATTTTCAAAGCCATTTGGATACATAAACGTGTTGAAAGATATACAGGAGGATTTTCATATGTTACAAATTAAATTAATTGCTGACCTCTGAAAAAAAGGAATTTGAATTGACAATTAGTTTTTTTTCCTGCTTAGATGCCTTTGAAGATTCATGTATCAGAAACCTTCAAAATATTAGTTGACTAGTAAAGCTCAGCTCAGCTTCTAACTTCTTGTCCATTATATGGATTGGAAAAGGAATAAAATTCCTGCTTTTGCATATCTTAATTGAATTCCTTTACATTAGAGGTTGAAGGAATTTATTTCCTTTTCTTTCCTGTCAGTCTTCTTAAACTGAAATTAGAAGTGTCTAGGAAAGCTCATTTCTGTGCAGATGACAACAAAATATTTTCTGAAAAACAAACAATTGTAAGGTGTTATCCATTATGAATTGTAAAGCAATTACAATCATTGGATGTAGTTATTCTTGAGGTATAATTAAATTTTTTTCTTCCTATTTGTGTCAGAGATTAAAAATGGAAGTCCTTGTTTATATGTTTAATAATGTCTATTTTTTTGAAATTCTATTCACTCAGTAATTGTAGTAAGTTTTGGTGTTGGTATGGAACCATGTAATTACAAATATAATTTAACATACATGAAAGAAAATACAAAATATTTAAATGGTAGAAAATGCCTGTACTTTGAAATCTGGCTTCTATGACAGTTTTTGCATATGTTAGACACGAGTCTTTCAGAATGTTTTGATACCTTTCATTATTCCTGTTACCATTCCAGATACTCTAACAGCCCTTTGAAGGAGCTGACCATCACTTTAGCAAGACAGAGTTGCTGAAAGAAAGCCATATCCAGACAGCCATATCCACCATGCCTTTGGGCAGTTTGCATGAGTGATATCAGTGCCTCAGTCTTATCCTGGTAGACTTTCAGACCAACTTAAAGTTGGAGTGCCATGTGAATCAGCTCATGAATCAGCTCTTCATAACCTTCCAACTTTGCAAAATTTAAACATGAAGACACAATCTGAAATATGCTTCTCTGTAACCTGTTGTATATCATAATATACCAATCCCAATGGCAGCGGGTTAGGGGCTAGGTGGTTGTTAGGGTCTCTTTACAAATCAAGCCATTCTTTGATAATGGTTATCCTGATTTATGCTCGAAATTAGTGAATTTTAGTTGTCTTTTATCAAAAGAGGACATCTTTAGGGTTTTTTATGTCACTCTTCACCTCTAATTCTTTCATGTTGATTAAATTAGTTGCATGTCCTTTTATTTAGCCAAGAAGCGACTATGAAACCTGGTTTAATGACTGAAATGTCAAAAATCTGTGATTTAGCGCCCAAAATTCCTATGTAAGTTTAAAAAGATCTTCTAGACTGTAACGTTTTTGTAGTTCCTGTTTTCTGCCTTTTTAGTGTTAGCACAGCTCTTGTTCATATTCATTCTTATTTTTATTCCCTTTGAGTTGACTTAATCATATGAATTTGCTCTCTGGCCTTCAGAAAATGGCTTCTGTTTAACTTAATTTTGATGAAGAACTCCTCATCTGATTTATTTATTAAATTCTGATATCTAAAAATCTGTAATATTTTATTAGAAAAACAGAGATGTAATAAAAAATTCAATTTTCCGTCTTCAATTTTTAAGGACACCCGATTTCATCCTTATCTGTGCTGAGGAGGTACATGCAATAAAGATCCAGAGAAAGCAAGTCACAGAGTTTTTTTCATGCAGTAGGAAGCTGTATGATCTTTTCACGTAGTGTCAAATGGAAGGCATGAGTTAATGTTTTCCAAATGCTCGAGGTTGATTGTTCATTCACACATATGTTCTTTGAAACAGTCCTTCAGCTCTTATTTCTCTTTGATTCCCTACGTTCTGTTGAGGTGGTAGCTGTTTCAAGCTACTTGTCTCCCTTCTCCCCAGAATGCTTCTTCGAGCTGATGCTTAGGTTATTCTTCAAGTTGGTGCACCTCCAGTTCCTGTTCATGTTCCTCTCACAATAACCAGCTCTGAGACAATGCATCCCTCTGAGCTCGAACAACTAACATAGTAATCTGTGGTTGTCACTCCCTTTTTGTCTATATGGTAAATCCTATTATAGAAACCAGAACTTTTGATTTTGTTTTACTAAAAACTAAAGTATCAGCCACAAGGTTCATTGTGTTGGGTTTCTTTTCCAGTAAAGAAAAAAATGAAATCCATGCCTTATGTTCAATTCTATTTGCTCAACATGCTAAGGATTTGGAAGAACTACAAAATTCAGATATGGGAAATGGAAATTAATAAAGATATTCAAACCCCCAACTCTCCTTTATGGACTGTGACAGATGTAGTTGACAGATCAGTGCAGTAATGTGTATGCAATAATGACTACAATAGAGACAGTGGGTCAAGTGATGCAATATAGGGAGTATGAAGAGAAACTGAAGTACATTTCAGCCTAATAAAAAGGAATATTTTTCTACCGACACATAATAAAGATTTGGAATTCACTGCCACTAGAGAACATGGATGTCTCTATGCCTGAAATTATTTCATGAAAAATAAAACATTCACAAATATGAAATAGTTTTGGTTTGGTCATATAGAAATATTTGCATTTCACAACAACAAATCCATATATTATAGAAGTAAGTTTGATCTTCTTGTCCTGGCAGATTGTTCCATAACTTCACCAGACCAGGGGCTGACCCTTGGATCTACTTTAAAAATCATCAGTAACATCCACTTTCATAAGTATTTCATTGTATCCTGTATTATACAAAGATCTAATCTGGTAATCTAATTCGTAGTAGAGACTGAAGGCAGAGATATCACGGCTGATATCTTCTAAACTGAGCTCTCAGCCATCTCTGGAGTGCAGCGCTCGCTGAGGAAAAAAAAAATAGATCTATTCCTTTTCTGTTGGCTGTGGTTCCCACTCCTGAAACCCTCACACAGGAATTTTGGGCAGGAGGACTGCACTTGGGACTGTCTGTTTTCCTACCCTGCCCTTATGTGCAGGCATAGCCAGGCATTCATATATTTTTTTTTAATGCACTTGGGAGGTTGTTTCAATTTTCCTTTTATCTCTCAGTTGTTTTAATACAGCATTTGTGCATTCACAGCAGAGACAGAAAGCAGAGCTGCAGTTACACCCAGTAACAGGGTACTGGTTAGGGTTATGCCCTGCTCTGTCCACACTTTTGGGCCAAATCACCATAAACCTTGCATACATGCTTTTCCCAGTCAGCCACTCTGAATAGGTGATACCATTTTTCTTGTAGTGAAACAGTTCTGCTTTATTTTAGCTACATATTTTCATTGCCAAGTTGCATATTTTCTCTCTCTGCTGTGCACCTTAAGTTATTTAAAATACTCCTTGGTATTTTCTAATATTCCCTTGAACTCTTGCTAAAACTGAAGATATTTATAGCTGATTCATTTGGAATTAATATATGTGTGCTTGAAATGTTTCAAATCTCTGAAGTAATATTTTCATCCACTATGTACTTTTTTTAGTAATATCTCAAGGTGTTTGTACATCTCTAGAAATAAGTGTGAGCAGTTAATTCTCATTTGTAATTGCCCTTGCACAGTGCCATGTCTTTTTTGTTGAAAACAAGTGTTACAAATCTGGATAGGAGAATAGACTGAAATTCCTGGTAGAAACTTAACACTTTTTCAATTCAGATTCCGTTCTTGTGGTGATTTACACGTATGCCTAACTGCAGACTGTGAATTAAACACTTACTAAAGCCAGTGAAGCAACTCACATGTGAAGAGATAATCACATGCATATGCTTTTTAATAGATTATGATGAATACTTGTATTGACATAGAAACCAATATTTTAAAAAGTAATTTGCTTAAATGTGTATCTCCAAACCACTTCTCTGTATCCTAAAAATTTTCAAAATACAGTTATGGATGTCTGAGGGAGAAGAAAAAGGTTTATTTGTATTCTCTTTGTAGGGCCAATGACCAGAATCACCACATTAATTTCAAAGTTAGGAAAAACTGCTTTCAGGTACTACGAGGAAATACCATCAATGGTTTTTATTTGTACAAATCATTTGGGTTTAGTGCTTGGCTCCCAGTTTGGACAAAAGTTTTGTTTGCATGCAAAATTTACTATGTTTTATTCTTTCATTTTCTGCGTTCATTCTTTTGTTTCAGTTCACTTCTTCCTCTGCAGAATAAAAAAGAAAATTGAAGTTTCTAAATTTTATTCTCAGTTTTTAAGTTTTAGGACAATATAAATTTTAAAGTATACAATTAAAAAGCCTCACTGTGGGAATTTTTTTTTTAATTTGAAGCACTGTGTAAGTAAGTTCTCATGGAACTGACAGAAACCTGATTTCATTAAAGCTGCTGAATCATGTTACAAAATACTATGATTTGTGATATTTTATTCTTCATTTATGTGTGCAGATCTAACTAGTAGATAAAAGCAACTTATCTGCATTTCTGCACTTGTGTCCAGAAATAGAGATGATGATGTAAAACAAGTAGTTCTTCCAAATGCTGATGCTGAGAGATTTGTTATGATGATGGAGGATGTTTGCTCTCCAGCTCTAGTCACTTGTAAGATGATCCACCTTTGAAGTTGTGGTTGGGAAAAAACTCTGAAACACTATATTTTTGAGGAGGGTAGTGTTGAAATCTGTATCCTGATCCAGATTTTGTTCTCACAACAGTGCAACCCCACTGACTGTAGCTGAATTGCAAGTGTGGTGAGAAGAAAACTGGATGCAAGGAAATAAAACTTTATACCAGAAAGTTAATTCTTTATACACAGAAATGCTAGGTAAAAAAAAAAAAAAAAAACCAAAACCCCAGAAAGAGACGGATTTTGCTACTGTATCATGGATAATTATAGGTGGATACATTACTCAAGGAGACAGTTGTCATAAGGGGTGATTAATACCATTGTATTTCCAATTGCAAATCTGTATGTTTGAAAAATACTGAGGGAGTGTAGAATTCTTAGGAGTTTTACGAATTTAAAAAGCATGTAGTGTTCAGTAACACTAAGTTAGTTACTCGCTACACTGTAGTGATCAGTTTAATGCCATGATATTTCTGCAAAACTATCCACATTCTGCTCCTGATTACTGGGGTGCATTCCACCAAAAAAATGATGAATGCCTCTAAAGAACAGAATGTGACCCTGTGTTTTCCTTTGTTTCCTAGGAATAAAAAAAGTAACTTCGGCTTCAGCATGGAACAGCTTAAAGCAAAGGGTGAATTTAATAAAATTGAAGAGAGGGAGGATTGTATTTTGCTTAAGCAGTATGCTGCCACTGGAAGAGAAGGGAATAAAAGGCTATAGTTTAGCACAGCAGAAAAAGGAGCAAGCTGCTGAAAGCTTGGATAATTTGGGATATAGAGATGTCACTTCCTCCCTTTGCCAGGCTGTGAAATTTTTTGTAATTCCCATTGGTAAAGTTGCCAACACAAACAAAGGCAAAAATGGAAACTTCCGTCCAAATCCTCCTTTGATGAGTAAAAAGACATAGACACTCAAGGGAAAAAATTTGCCAGCATCATCTTACCCAGATCAAGACAGACTATAGAAAATTTATCAATTATTTGTGGTGAAAGATTGTTAGAATTACACTTTCAAGAAATTATTTTAGTATCAGATGTATATCTAAAAAATGTAAAATACTAACTTGTCTAAAAGTTACATTGTCATCTGTAGCTTTGGGAGAAAGATGGCTGTGTGGTATCCAAGGATTTGTTTTTTTTAACTAGCTGTTGGCCTCTTTCTATGAAAAGATTGAGACCTCAATAACTCAATCGTTATTATGGCTCGGCAGGATTTTCAGAGTATGGATTCTATATTAGAACATTTGTAACATATTGCATAAAAGCTATGCAAACATTGTACCAAAAATGTTAGATTTATTTTTCTTATTTTTCAAATTGCTTTTGTTCAAAATGCTAAAGGACATTGGTAGAACAGTGTTTGGTAATTGCCTGAGAAAAGCTGTTTCCAGTAAAGGCTGAGTTAACCAACCTGTAAGCTACATATCCCCCTGAAATGTCCAGACATCGGGGTAGAGAAACCCAAGAATTTTCACCATGTAACTCATGTTTGCTGTTGCTTTTTACTTAAGGCTCCCTTTCAAGTTTCACATTCAGCAAAAATCATATCTTTATATGACGTGCCTGGCTTCCCTAAATTTATGAAAACTTCATTCACTCGAAAACCAGAACTTTTCTCTGCTTGTGTTTAATAGAGTTAGTCTACTGGCAATTTTTTTCTTCTTCTTCTTCCTTTTTTTTTAATATTTATTATCTTTACCAATTTAGTTTTCATGCATGCATAAATTTTACCTTGTTTCATTGAAAGTTTATGTTTTTTAAAAAAGGAAAATGGAATTTTTCATACATGCTTGCATATCAAGGGAAGTGCCCTCGGTAAAAACTGCTGACTTTAATAATCCTTTAAACTGAAGAAGGCCTAAAAGAGTTTATTTGCTAGGAAAGAGTCATATAGCAGATCTTTTTCAAAGTCAGCCATTCCTTAATTCCCATGTCTCCCAAGTCAGAACCTAAACACCATCTTTTCCATCATGCAAAAAGCACTTCCCCTACCACACTGGATTTTGCTCCAGGCACAAATAAACAGTGTGAGTCCTAGCAGTGTGCCCAGAAAGGTCAGGATCTATTGCTGCTGCTCCCACATTTCCCTGCCCCGGCACAGAAGTACCACCTTGAAGTGGTTTGCATACCACAGCATAGGAATCCCTGCCTTGGATGTCTCCAACCTGGTATTGGTCCAGCTTTCTGTTGAGAAGGTCCATGGTAATTATAGAGGTGCCAGGCAGCTTTCAAAATAAGCAGTAAGTTAAAGCAAGGATACAGCTCTTGTTTTGTATGAAAAATCCATCATGCCATTGCTCAGACATTCATCATTTTGGTTCATTCTGTGTTCACTGTAGTAGTCATGTGTGCACAGAGGGAGGGGGGATGAAGGAGGAGAGCTGGTCCTGTCACAGAAGCAGAAGAAAAGCTGAAAGAAGTGCTCAGTACAGGCAGTGAAGATCATGTACACATGTGAAAACATGAGGTACAGATGGACTGTGTTTTGTGTACTCAAACTGGATGTGACCTACAACGGGAGGCTTGATGCTCTCACAGAGCATAGATGCTCTGAGAGCAGAGATGTCTGCTCTCTCAGACACATAGATGCTCTCACTCAGTGTCTTTGAGCAGTTAATGGTTAAAAGGAGAGAAAATGGGGCCTGATGATAAGAAGTTCAAGTCAAAATCTCTAAATGGTTCAACCTCTTCCTTCTCTTGCAGCTTTTGAGATCCACTTCAAAAATTGAAACTCCTTCTGAACCTTCATATACAGTCTCTCCTGTACTTACTTAAATAAACTTTTTATTTGGTCATAAAATAAACTTGGAAGATTATACTAGAGTTGACTCTAGAGCCCTAAATAAAACTAAGTTTAAGATGCAGGGTTGAGATCATATTTGTGCCTAGCACTGGTCACTGAACACGTTACTCATCTTGATTGTAACCCTAGAAAATGTAGTGATAAAAACACATCATAATTAGCAGGGGTTTGAATGAATACTCTTACCATTTTTTTTCCCTTGGATGCCTTTGAGAGAAAGGGTGTCATATATCAACTTTCCCTAATGAGAAATTTCATGAAAATTTTTTTTCACAAAGTCTGCAGCTTGAACTTGACATGCATTTTGTAAAGCTCAGATTTTTTTAATTTATTTATTTCAAATGAGAATTAATATCACAGACACTTAAAATGGTAGATGTAAATGACACATAAATGAATAATTTTTAGAAAAAGATTCAATGAAACCAGTGGAAGTGGAAGATGGAGGCAAAATACTTCGTTGCCAGTTGCAGTAATTTTATTGTGTTGGTCATTAATGTTTCAAGTTAAAGGCTTGATATTTTGATTTAAAGGCTGAATTGCAAAACTGCAGAAATAAATCAGAAATTGCAGATGCTGAGAAAACAGAAGACAAAATAGAAAGACCTCTAAACTTTTATTTTAAAAGTGGTGTTTTAGAGCTCTTTCAGGAATGTTATTTGTAAATATGTACAGTTCGTTGCTCTTATAAATTTCTGTTTACTATGTGTAATTCTTATTTATGTTTATAAACTTTTTCAGTTACCACTGAAAATCTGATATGATCAGATGACTATTTTTTCTTTGCACTTAAAATTTACCTGGCTTCCATCAGTTTTTCAATTATTTTATTGAGATTTAGAATCATAGAATCACAGATCTTTCCATCTGTTTTTAATCTCTTTTCTGAGATTTACTCAGTTTTTAGTTTTTGATAGCAGTTTCAGTTGTGAAAAGAGTGCATGTTCTTAAATCCATCTAGTATCCACTGTTTTGTTATTATTCTCTGTATCCAAGAAGAGTCTCTGCAAGGCTGAGGTGAATAAGGAGTGGGAAGCTGGTGGGAACTGTGATGGAGCCACAGACTTTGCTCCTAGAAGCCTCAGGCTGGTCAGTGCCCAGACAGAACGTAACACAGCTTTAGTGGTGGCTGGAGAGTCTAATAAATACTGCATCATGTGTAGCTAGAAGTATTAGAATAGGAATGATTTTATTTTGATCCCTTGATTTTACAGACAAGTCCTGGAGCAGGTGGGAGGCACTCATGGAATGAAATTCAAGTGGTAGTTTTTCTTTCCATAAAGTCGATGAATTGCCAAAAATACAGCTCAGATAAAACAAACAAAACAAAAGTTACAAGTCAACAAAGCCAGCTTGGAGAGGGTTGTAAATTTAAATCTAATTTAAATTTCTTGAAAAAGCACGGTAGTTTGGATCCAGGAATTTATCATTTATCTTTGAACTAAAATACAAAGAACAAGAAAAGCAGTTGAGTTAGTTTTTTTTGAAAAAGCTAGGCATGTTGGAGGTGCCATTGTACCATTATCCATTCTATGGCTAAAATTTGCCACCCCCAGGGCCTGTGACTTGCCAGCGCCAGCTAGACAGCAAAATGTGGACAGACCCCAAAGAGGGGAGAATCTGTCAAATTCAGAGGGGGATGCAGCTCACTTGAGCAACCCTCTGAATGCAAGATCTACTAAAGAATTCAGGAACATACCTACTTGTCAGTGAATTTGATCTTCAGTTACAAAACTGTTGACCAAGCCAAAATCTCAGAGGCATCCCTTTCTTCAAAAGTATCTCTACTTACATTCTTCTTTTTGTGTTTTTTTGTCATTCTATTGCTTGAAAAATGGAATCACTCAAAACCTGAAGTGGTTGTGGTGGTCCTCAGGATGTATTAGAGAAGGTTACTCAATGGCAACAAAATGCACTGCTGCTATGTGTTTTTCCCTGCAACGTACATTGAGAAATACTTCACATCCTGTGGTGAAATCTGAAGGAATACTAGAAAAGCAACTCACTTGCAACTTGGCAATGTCAGTTTGTCACATTTCTTAAAATGTAAAGGCTTGCTGATAAGGTTTTCTTTTTGGTTTGGTATTCTCTGGTTTGCAGGCAAACAGTGAACAATGGCATCTAATACAAAGTTTAGAACAGGAAAAAATTATATCAGAAGTAATTTTCACTACTGTGGCTCTGAACCAAGCAGTTTTGGTTGCAGAACTAATTGAGAAATTCAAAATACTTAACATTTCATGCTTTCATATTTTCTGAAATGACTGCAATTTTTCTTTGCTAATGTCTGCTGTTTTCCCTTCTTACATTTGTTATGTAACCAATGCTACATTTGTGTCGTTAGAATGATGTTGTAAATAAAGAGCATTAAGAAGCTTCTGATTTACGTGTCAATAAAAAACATCTCCCCCTTAGTAATCTCAGTTTGCAGAGAAGTTAGTCCATTGCAGGGATGTTGGGACAGTGGTTTCCCTGTCAGTCAGTCTGACAAAGGAGCACATACTGTAGATGTAAGAATTTTCTCTGGCCATCTCTTGACACTACTAGTTTGTGCACCAAATTCTGGCATAGAAATTTTTTATCGCCATTACGTGACAAACTCCTTTACAAGTGTGTGGGACTGTCCTTTGCCTCCAGGCATCCAGACCTGAGAAACAATAAAATTGTCTTGTGTACCTGTGAAAAGGAGGAAGGCTGGTGGTTGTTTCTTTGGCCCTTTCATTCCTGATGTTTGTGTGTGACAGAAGACAGGAATACAGAGGTGAAATGGTGGCAGGGAGTGGCAAAAAGCTGCTTTGGTTCGAAGCCGCTGAGTGAGGACTTCCTGCACACAGAGGTGGGCAGAGGCAGTTGTGGTGTGCTCCTTAGCTGTTAGTGGAGTCCAAGCCCAGGCTGGTTTTTGTCTGCCTGATGCCTGGGAGAGGAAGAGACAAATTTTATTAGATCGGAAGAGCG
>JAYDZK010000169.1:57822896-57833507 GCA_034509185.1 Euphonia xanthogaster | reverse complement strand
CGACGCTCTTCCGATCTAAGACAGGAATACAGAGGTGAAATGGTGGCAGGGAGTGGCAAAAAGCTGCTTTGGTTCGAAGCTGCTGAGTGAGGGCTTCCTGCACGCAGAGGCAGTTGTGGTGTGCTCCTTAGCTGTTAGTGGAGTCCAAGCCCAGGCTGGTTTTTGTCTGCCTGATGCCTAGGAGAGGAAGAGACAAATTTTGTTCCTTATCTGCTACTGTGACGACTCTCCACTACTCTGGGGACTCTCTGCAATTCATTGAGTGGGATTGGAGCCTTGGAGCCCCCTGTTCATGTACATCCTGGTGCTTTCAGTCTTCTTTGGCAGCATTTTCTGCAATAGCTTCTTCCTTTGTTTCCTTTCTTTTGATGCCAAGAACCCCAACCAATCTTGATTAGCCACCTTCCACATCTGATGTGTTGTTTGAGCAGTTAAGAATGAGTTTATGCCCAAAGCTAATGTCAAAAACAACATCTGAAAGCTGATTATGTTTTCCCCAGTACTTTAAATATGCTTCAGTGGGTTTTCATTGTCAAAGAGGTGGGCCTTCATTATACCACACAATGCAGTAAAATGAGGATTACTTGGATTTCAGTGCGTGAGATTATAGCAGCGGACAGGCACCTGTTTAAGAAGTAGATTGTATTTCTAAGCGCAAGTATTTTATAAAAATTGAGCGAGATTTCACATGCAAAAAAACTTTCATATTTAAACTGCATTAGTAAGTTTAAGTACAAAAAAAAAAGGCGTCAGGGAATCTGGATGGATGTATTTACTAGTGGCCCTTATAGTCCTGACAGTCCATTCTAATAATAAAGCGTGGAACCTGTCAAATGATGGCTGACATGGCTTTCTAGCCCAGTTCATCAATCATGTTTTATTAGCTTTAGCAGAGCCAAGCTGCTATCTGTCATTTTGATGCTGCCGTGGTGACAAAAAATGGTGCCGAAAATGTGCTACAGGTGTAACTTTCACTCAAAGAGCATTTCTGAGCAGCAGTCGGGCTTGTATTTGCATGGGGAGAGAGTGCCATCTTCAGTTTCACATCCTCACTGAAACACGGCTGAAATTCCTAATGCTGCCTGATGGCTAAGGAGTAAGGAAAAGTACTGGTAGAAATTTGGAATTCTTATTTTTGTAAGACTCCTGAAGGAAAATACTGAACACCATTTCCTTGTCCTCCTTTTAAGATACAGTTAATTTAGATCTATATGTTGTGATAAGCAATTTTCAGGTGGTTTATTCTTTTGGTTTGCAGTGCTGTATAAAGAAAACAACAATTGCCAGTTGGATCACAAACCACTTGTAACCAGTAGCACTTGTATGCCTATAAAATGAGAGCTAGGAGGCTCCACACTGCTGTGGATGTACTGTGTTTTGTAAGAACCATCAATTCCGTGTATTCTTTCAGCCCAGAACTGACTTGGTGTTTTCGCTGGGGTCCTGGCACTTGACCCTTGTTTTTCTTGGCTCTGTATCATTTTACAGCAGAGCTTGAGGACACTCCTCATCTCTTGTTTCCAGCATGTTAACATATTCAAGTAAATATTATCTGGCACAGGCACATGCATTATCCTTCTGGGGAGTATTTGTAAAAGTTTTAAATCCAGATCAAACAACGACATCCATCTTACTTCCTCTTGAATTTCTTTTATTCACAAGATGAATGTTGCTGGCAAAATTCTTTGATCTTTAAAAAGACGTTCTGTTGCTAATATTCACAGACAAGGTAAGCACTTATAAATACCTGAATTACTTGCAGAATATATGCCCAGGTATGACTTTTTTGTATATTTTAACACTTAATAGGGCTTTGCACAATAAGGAGCAGATGTGTCAGAGCGACAGCAGGCGAGCAGGGACCAGGAAGGTGGTTTCATTAAAAGGGCCTTGGGATAAATGCAGCACATTAGATACCCACTGAAAGACAGGAGCTGTTGATGGGGTGACCTCTGAATGCAAGTCATCTTACTATAAACAGGAGGGTGTGGAAAGCCATTGGACAGAGCCAAGCTTGTTTACTATCTAGATCTCCTCCTAGTTAACTTAAGTAACTGGACTGTGCTAGGCTCGGCATGACAGTTCAAGAAAGAACAAAGTGTCTTCAGTTTTCCCGTGTTTGAAAAATCCTAGCTGACGGATGCAAAAGCTTTTTGGTCCCGAAAACCTGCCTGCACACCTTAGCTGCTCTACAGTGGAAGTTAATTAGTGTGAAACGAAACAGATATTCTCTCCTTTTTTTTTGTCCTGGAAACTGACTTTGCAAATCTGGGGAATTGGTTTCTGTTCTTCAGAGACTACTAAGGTAAGGTTATGATGGATTTTAATTTGCAATATTGATGCAAATGTTGTTTAATGATAAAATGGGAAATATAAAATGAGTATTAATTCCCATTCAGATTTAGTTATGAAGAGGAGATTTGATTTTAATTTCTATAGTAACAGTTTCAAACTTGGTTTTGGAACAAGGTATTCATTCATGGCTCTAGAGTGCAGGAGTTTAGATAGGACTGGATTCATCAGGTTCTTTTAGGAGCAGCTTTTGTTTACTACAGTTTACCACTTGTTAAGTACTGTAAGAAATAAAATGTGTCATTCTATAATGTGCTGCAAATATCACGTTTTGTCAAATCTGTAAGCAGTTCCTTGGTGTGTTATTCGATAACATATTTATAAGAGACAGTTAAAGGCCAGTAGGCTGAGACAGGTGTTTAGACATAAGCTGAATTCAAATTAATTATCTCTAAACTACAAAACTGTGGATACAACAAAATAAATTTATTTTCCTAATACTTAATTCAAATCCATTTGTTTAATTTCTAAGTTGATTAGACATGCATTTGGAACAAATAATGCTGAAGTGTAAATATGTTAAAGCATCCATCCTACCTCCTCCAAAGTTTGCTGTCTCTGTAATGTCATCTATAATTTTTCATGCATTTTTCAATTGAATAGACTGTTTTTTTGTGAATAAATTGTGATTAAAGCTTTCTTCAGGGAACCCAAGTGCTTGTGCTGCTGTTGTACTCAGATGCTGTTCCCTGCCGTGGGATCCGCACAGCAGCAAGAGCAACAGTGCGGAGGCCACGGTGGGAGCTGGCATGGGGATTACTGCTCCTTAAATGTCTCTTTCATTCAGGGAAACTCAGCCAGGGTTCACTCTGGGAGTGCTGCTTTATTATCCTAGAGCAGCAAGCAAAGTCCCAGGAAAGAAAGAGCAAGGCAGCTTTGGTTCAGCTGTAAACAGGCATTTACAGCCTTAGGGATCTGTAATAGGTAGGGAACCTCTTTGGAAGAAAAATATAAATTCTTACAGCCAGTAAGTTCTTCAATTTTGTGCCTGTGGTCTGGTGAGCAGCAAGCAGCAGGATCCAGTTACATCTTTCTTTTCTTGGTCTGTTCACTATTTTCTGAAATACATTTCAGCTAAACAGCTTTCTACTGTCTCAGTAACTTTTGTGCCGTTACAATATCTTCTAAAGTAAATCAAATGTAAATTTGGAAAGGGTAGATAAACCAAGTAACATTTTAAATTCCTGAATTAAAAAATAGTTCTTGCCAAAGCATTTTTCCAAGATAATTTGAGATTTATAAAGGTATATCTTGTTAAATGGTACAGCAAATCAAATAGCAGCAACCTTGTGTGAATGTGGATAATATCAAGCAAAAGAACTTGAATTTGGCTTTGGAAAAATCTGTATGTTTGTGCGGTCACGCACGCACATATATATGTGTGTCAGAGTGTGTATACAAGGAAGCTAATTCATCTGTTACAGAAATCAGAAGTAAAGGTTATTTTTTTTAACAGAATGTGGTTAGTGAAAATGCCTGAACATCCTCTTAAATAGAAGGAGCAGACGAAAAACCACGCTACATACTGTCTCATCCGCATGCTTACCTATCATTTTTATCTTTTTTTTTCTGTTGTTTTCTTTTTCATTATGAAAAAAGAAAACAACAATAAATAACAATAAAATTTATTGTTCAATAAATAACAAATTTTATTGAATTTACATTTGTTTTGGGAGAATGGAGGAAATAATTAGCACTTTGTTCACTTTTAAGCTTTGAATTGTATAATTTATTCAGTAAATTATTAGCAAGGGATTAAAAACTTAACATGTTGTTTCAGTATTTTTAAATAAAGGGAGAGCATGGCTGTATTAAATTTATATACAAAAAGTATGTAAGCAGTTTGCAGAATTTAATGCTGTAGCTAATATGCTATTTGCTTCCTTTTATATTTTGCTTTATTAAAGATATTTTCAGTCATATTACTGGAAAAAATAAATAATATACATTTCAGTAATAGCTTAACAGGAAAGATAATATCTATGTGGTTTATTTCTCTTTGCAATATTCATTCATTGCTCTGAATTAATACATAATTAAACAGTATTCAGTTATAAGTAAATATCTGCAGAAAAGGTGAAGATTTTTTTAAAAGCTGATTTTAAGATGGGTTCCTTTTTAACCCCAGAAGTATGCAGTCAAAAATACACATTGAAGAAGAACCTGGATTGATTTCAAAAGCATAATTATTGTATTGTTTGCATTAGGCTGAACAGAAATCCCAGGCAGAATCCCAGGATAGTAAAATCCGCATATTATTTTATCTAGGATGATTTAATCAATGATTTGCTTCCTAGATATTGAAGAAAAGTCCTTTGCTTGTTCTCATAGTAAATCTGTAATTGTTCCTCACATTAATTTCAGGGGTGAGTCATGACTTATAAGTCATTAAATTACCTTTACAATCACATAAGTTTGGCTGCTTATCTGGTATAACTCATAGTAAAGCCTTTGGAAGGTAAAATAATCTGAAGTGATTGAACATAAACAGAGATTCTGTGTGTATTATCTGTATTTCTTTGCACACATGCACCAGAAGTTGCTTTTGTGTGTTTACATGAATGATTGAACAATTCTTTTCAACAAGGGTGTTCTCGTGGATAAAATCAATTGTCCCATTATGAGATTTTTTTCTGTACTTGAAGTATTTATGCTGCTGTCCCAGGTGAGCTCTGCATTCAATTAGAGCCACAGCTAAGAACCAAATGTCCATGTTGCTCTGAACATTCAAACTGTTATCTCCACTGAAGCACAGTTTAACTTGATTGATACTTGGATTTTAAAGCAAATAAGGACTAACTTTTGCCCGTGGCAAAATATCTTTGAAGTTTTGTGCCTGTGCCGCGGCTGGATTAGCTAAGTGATAGCACTGGGGCTGGGACTGTGACCCTGTTGTGCTTGGCAGGTTGTGATAAATGGGGGAATCTTTCTTAACCTCGTGGCCAAAACATTCCAGGATCAGGTTGGGGAGACAGGAAAGAAGGGAGGAGAGTCAAAAGATGCAGGAGATTTGGCATGTTGAGCCAGAGACAAAGGACACTTGCTCACTTGTCTGGAATAGGGGTGAATGCACAGAGTCTTGCGGGAAGAATGGCTGCAGATGCATTAAAAATGTGCTTTATTGTATTTTGTTGTAACTCGTGGGCATTGCCCTGGGTATGTGAAATTCATCTGTCACTATGAAGCTGTCTCTTTATTTTTGTTTTGGATGCTTTGAGAGTTTAGGGAATCTTGGTTGTTATATTTTCCTAAACTAAAGAGGTTTTTTTCTTTAATACTTGAGATGAGTATATAAAACCATCCAAAATAAATTGGAAGAATTCCTTCTTCCAAGTAATTGCCTGCTGGCTAAAGAATTTACTGGAGGACAGCAAATATAAACAAAATGGTATGAATTTGGAAAAACAAATCCTGACAAAGTTAATTGATTGCTTCTGGAAAACTAGTTCAACTATTTTGTATATAAAATGCCTTTAAAATTAAAACATACTTTCAAATATTTTCAAATTTTGCATTTTAATATAGCAGTATAAATAATAATAATAATAAAAAAGATAATCTCTTCAGATATACTAAAAATCTGTAGTGAGATATTACCAGTCAAATTTTCAAACCTGAAAAAAGAGACAAAATTGGCCCACATGTGAGCTGAAATATGATCTGTCATGTGGTTACTTCTTGTGGCAGTATTTTAAGAGCTGTATTGCCTGTGATGTTGTCCCCCTTGGCTAATAAGGAAAAATATATTATTAGCTGATAGTTTGAGATTTATTTACATACTTTATGCTGTAAATACAGCTATTCTGACTAGTGCTAAGAACTACAGCATAATGCAAGCGACAAAACCAAAATTAAATATTCTTAATGTAATTTCTAATTGTGGCTGTTGTTGTTACTAGTATATGCATGTTGTATTCTTGGGTATAGATACTAAATTTATCCTTTTATGATTAATTTCTCTGAATGACATTTTAGCCCTACAATATTAACAGGGGTTTTAATGAATGTTGTGTTGTAAATGTTCATTAATATTTGAATAATCTAATCTAAATCATATGTATAAAAAGTAGTCTCACTACATAGGAGTTTGCTTCTGTGATGCTTAATACCATATAGTAACTGCACTGCACAGTATGTGCAGTATAATTTCCTATGTGTTTATTAAAAAAGGTTTTATCTGTAGTTTGTCTTTGCTAAATTATTATTCTTTTCCTTATATCCCTTAAAAGAAAAAAAAAAAAAAAGAAAGGGAAAAAAAAAAGAAGAAACAAAGGGGACTCTTTTCCTAGCAGCATTTTCTTCACTTTTACTAACATGTTCCAAAGGCCCTGAAAATTAAAGTAACGAAAAACAAAGTAAATTGGGTTCCCTGATGATACAAATGCATGTGAATAGGTCTTTAGTTTATATCCAGTGTTTCTGAGATTTTACACTGCAGCACTGTGTGTCCTTTTATCTGACCTCTAACAAATTATTTTTTCACCAGTTGGATAATATCTGGGCCACAAAAAACTGATTATTTCATTTTCACCATCAAGTACTCTGGAATACAAATAATCCTTTGCATCCTTGCTATGAGAGGAATAAGTCACTGAAGTTCTTAGTTATCTGATGTAGTTTATAATTGTTAGAACAGCTGCTAGAAGTTGTTGCTAAAATTCTAAACAAATTAGCTTCAGTAATGTGGGAGAACAGAAATGTATGAAGCTAGGAAAAAGCACAGCTGTTCACTGTTAGTGTACAGGAGATTTACTTGGTAATTCTCTAATTAGACTGTGATGTGCACTTATTACCTTCTCCTTCCACTTTTTTCAAAAGCTTTGAACACACTTTTAAAAATTATTTGTAGTATAGTCATTTGCATACAGTTAAAGCAGGTGGTTTTAATTGGAATTGCCTCAGTGCATTGTGCAGAAATACTAGTGTTGTACAATTAGCTGATGACTTCAGCTTGGGCTGTTTTCATAGACCAAATTATTTGTTCATGATCAGATTCATAGATATTATCTGTGGAAAAGTCAGATATTTATAGCTGAATACCTTTGATCTACTACCAAGAGAAAAGCTACCACAGAAGAGCAGAACCCTTTTTATTGTCGGGGCTTTGTGGTAGGTTTTTTCCAGTTTTATTTTATTTTAGTACTGTTTTAACATAATTCCCATCTTCCACAATGCCTGCAGGACTCTGCCAGCTGTTAATAGGTAGACAGGTGCTGGGCTAAAATCATGTTCATATTACCTGCTCATATTACCTTGTTCATCTCCTTCCAACCTGTCTTATTGCTCTGTCCACCTGTTGCTTCTTGGCATTAATTGAGCCTCCTGTCCTACTAAGCCATATTCAGACTTACCTTCATTATTCTGAATTGTTGCATTGACAGTAACAGGCCAAACCACCATCTGATTTAGGCCTAAGCTTAAATCTTTGTGGGCTTGTCCCAGGGTTGACAACCCCTCTGTTCAGGGAATGCCTTTTGCTGGAGGAGTGAATACAGCATCACCTCAGGCAGCTGTTGCTGAAGCCATGCAGAATTTGGCAGAACTGGATCTCACTCTGCAGTCATTGCAGTTGGTCACAAAGAGCCTCTTTGCATCCTCAGGTCTCTGCACACCTACTCAGCGTAAATGTGCTCATGCCTTTCAGGATTGTGAAGGAGCACAGTGAATAACAGGTATTTTTACTGATAAAAATTATCAATGTTTAGATAATGAAGAAGTCAGATTTTCTTAATTGTCTGTGAATAATGCTCAGTTTCATTTTCTCATTGTTTTGGTACTCTATGTCATTTGCAATACTTAATTGAATATGGTTGTCTCTCCTGAGAGATGAAGAAGGATCCAAAAAACACAGAGGTGACTTAAGTCCTTCTTACTAGCTGCACACTGAGAAGTGTACTGAAAATCTGCTGTAGTTTCTCTCCTTTTCTGAAGGAGCTGTGCAACGTTACCTCTAATTCTGTATGACATATGTGTGATGGACAGGTCACACAGGGTGGATTATGCTGGCAGACACTGCAGGTAATAACTGTTCTCCTAACGCTACATCTGGCTCATACAGCTTGGGTAGGACCAAAAGTGAAGAAAAGTTGGCTGAAAAGTATCTGAGCAAAATTGGCACCAATGAACAAGTGGCTAAACTTGGAAGAGCTTGTAGGAAGAGCTTACAGTGTTGTCTGGAATAATTCAAACCTCAACCTAGGAACTCTGGATTGCCAATGAATCAAGTTGTCATGTAGCTGAATCCATATACAATGCTTTCAGTGTGCCCATATTATTCCGTCCCATCCTGTCAGACCAGGATCTGAGTCAGGTATTCATTCATTCTTAAACAGGTTGTACTTCTATGAAGACTTCAGTGCTTGAAAACTAATTAGTACAAAGGTCGCATCAAGTAAGGGTATGGTGAACACATTAGAGCTGTTTTTCTCTTCCTGAGCTTTTTGAATATAGTTCAAAACCACAGTCCTTGTCCTTAAATCCTTTAAAGTCCCTTTAGCTGTGGGATGAAGAATGCAGCCGGTGAGTATGCTTCTCCAAGACAGAGAGGATAGTGAAACTGATGGTTTTTTAGACATTCCTTACTTAACACTGACCCAGCATTGGTGGGTTAGCTCTCAATGCAGCTGAGAAACATAACATATTTGACCAAGAATAAGGCACTGTTTCTGGGGGCTGATCTCCTTTAACCTTAGCACATTGCAATATGTATATTAAAAACACAGAAGACAAACAAAAGAGTACAAGGAGAGTAAAATAAATTCTTTGCTAAATCAGAATATTTTACATGTATGTATTTAATCATCTGTAGTGGGGATGAGTATTTGAGAGATGTGAGATCATGTTGTTTACTGCACTGGGGTATCAATATGCTCCTTGGTAAAAAACCAGGATAGTGAAGTACAGAAAGGAGGAGATGATCGACAAGGCCATTTGTTTAAATTTCATCTAAGTGAGGGATGGAAAAATTGTGACAAGTGTTCTTTGATCTCAAGGGGAAAGACAGATTATTTTCTGATGAGGCAAACGAGTCAGGAGAGAAGTTGTCCTTTGTTCCTGTGGGGATCAGTATGTAAGCTCTTGGGTGAGCTAAGGGGAAGCTGGATTCCAATGAGACACCAGCATTGTTAGAACAGAAAAGTGCCTTGAGGCAGAGATACTTGACTTGTGGAGAAGTCAGCATTAGTAGTAGAAGTACACTGTACTGTTCTTCGTACAAGTTGGTTTCCACATGAAAAGAAAACAGCATGTTTTATTTTGCTTTATGGCACAGTACTATAGGCCTTTAACAAAATAGCTTGAAGTATTTGCATGATCTATTTGCAACATGGCCAAGTTAAAACAGCCATAGGAACATTAACTTTTGAACTTCCTGACTTTCATTGCTTTAAATTTCAGCTTCAAAGTTTACTCTTTTTTTCTTTGCATTTGTTGGCCCTGGTTGGTTTTGAAAAGCAGGAGGAAAGAAAATAAGTTCAGGTTTTCTGAGAAGATTCTGAATTTTATGCATATAGCAGGAGATGACTTGGTATTCCTTTGAATATTAAATGATACCTCCAAAGCAGCTTGGATATACCTAGTTTGCTTACAATATTTCTGTGGAGCTGAGGAATCACAAGGTGAAATCTAGAAAGCATTGCACAGCATAACTGTTTTCCTGCATTTCAGTATGTTGAGGGTTTTTTGCCTGAAAAGAGATCAGTGGTATTTGGGAATGCTGATATTTAAAAAACAAACACTTAAATAAAAATTATGTGATTGCAACAAAACTGGAGGACTTCATGGGAACATAACTGAAGTAAAAGCAGTAAGCATTTTCCATGTCTAGATTAAGAATGGTATCTTCTAGCTATTGCCCATTTGGAGATACCAGGAAGACACCAAGGGTATACTTGCAGATTCAGCTTCACTGAGATATAGTGCTGACTTGAAAAGGCAAAAAAAAAAAAAAGCCAAAGGTTTGTATTTAGGTTGGTGTGGGCATTTTTTAAGAGATGGTAGGGTTGGGGGGGATGGAGAGAGCTAGGAAAATAATGTGAGAGAAAGAAAAGAGAATGAGAGAAAACCAGTGTTAGTGCATTAGTATTTTTTCCTGAATCTGAATTTGTTGTTAAATGAGCTCCAGGTTGGTGGAGTTTCCAAACCTTTGGCCTTTGGAACATCTAAATGGTGAACTAATTTATTCCTTTCTTCCCTTCCCTTCCCTTCCCTTCCCTTCCCTTCCCTTCCCTTCCCTTCCCTTCCCTTCCCTTCCCTTCCCTT
>JAYDZK010000169.1:57760319-57822796 GCA_034509185.1 Euphonia xanthogaster | reverse complement strand
CCCTTCCCTTCCCTTCCCTTCCCTTCCCTTCCCTTTTTCAAAGGGAGCCAGGCCCACCCTCCCAGCTGCAGGGAAAAGCATTCTGTGAGCTCTGAGCTATTAGGTAACTCAGGCTGAAACAAAAAGTGCCATTGTAGTATGGCATTTGCCCTGCCTGACCCACCAGTTAAGGGAAGGCGCGTTTCCTTCTTTCATTGTACACAAACAAACAAAAAGAAAAAGGGAATGCCAGTTTTTCCCACAGTGCATGCATAAATGCTTTTCAAAATGCACAAGTTAGTACTTTACAGGTTCCAATCGCTTAAATTATGACTTGACTGTTACACTGTTACACCCTCTGATATTTTTAGTGCACTTGTGCCAAAGGCAGTTTAAAATGTGTTTTAAAAATGTTTGCAGGTATAAAGGATTTTTAAAATGCTTAGAGCTCTGAACTGTTTGAACCCATTAGTCATGTTGCAAAAACAAACACATAGGAAACCTTTCCACTAGCAAGAAATTACCAAGGAAGGAATGTTTAGTCCCCAACAATAGCATATGAAAAAGAAAATTGAGGAGTTAAAGTTGTCTCAGATTTTATCAATCATGTCACCTTAATGATACCTTCATTCTCTAAAATTTCTCAATAGAAGCAGAGTTTCATGTTTTATTTATATAAAGCTTTCTGACTTATGTTTTACAAAGGCTTGTGTCAATGGTAAGACTGTGCAGTGTGCCCAAAAAAAAAAAGATTATGGTCTCATTGGAAATATGAAAAAGGCATTTACCTGGATTGATTAAATTCCAATTAACTTCAATGTGTATGTAATGTTGCACACCAGCAAGAGCTCTAGTGTGTCACTGCTCATCATTCCAGCCTGGTGAAATAAGACCTAAATGAAATGCTGTACCTCTTTGCAGCTCTTTGGGCTGTCCATGGACTGGTTCCTGGTTTGTCCACGCTGTTCTCAGCAGCAATTTGTACAGAAAATCTAAAACATTGTGAGAGTCATGAATGAAGATTGTCATCAATGAAGATTGTCATCTCAAGAAGTGGAAGCATTTAAGATTATTGTATGCTTTTTAAGACATAGCTCCTTCTTAAAATTATTAAGTTCAGTGACTGGTTCAAAGGAGCTGAAGATTTAAACATTCTACTTCCATGGGAGCCATCTCTCTCCATTGTTATAATCAGTGTTGCCAACAAAGAGGATTTCATGGAGGATGTCATGAGGCACACAGGCTTTGTCCCTCTCTCTTTTTTGCAGCACCATTCCATTTCCTCAGGGTTTCCCCACTACCTGCATTTCAGCAGGGAAGTGGAGAGTAGAAGCCATGAGTCACAGTTAATTTGGTGTAATTCCCCTCTGCCTGAAATGGATGACTACTCTAGGTCTGGTGAAATACATCTGTATCTTTCTGTTAGATGTTAAGGAAGCCTTATGTGACAAGCCTAGACTGATTTAGATGCCTGAAGGTATTTAATATTAAATATATCCCTTCTGGATTAGTATTCCTTGCGAGTTAGGTGTACATCTCCAAGTGGTTCTGACCAGAGTTAGTACTGTAACTTCATGAAACATTTTAGCAAGAACAAATCTTTCTCAGGAAAGGTTTGCATGGAATACAGAAGTGACAGTGGAACAGCACTGACTTTTCTTGTTCCCATAGCTTGCTCTCACCCCTTAGAGGCATGGAAATATCTAATGTCTTTGAACATAAAGTCTCCTCTACTGTGCTACATAAAATGCAAAGGTCAGCATCAGCAGTCTGCTTTCATACTCAAAACTTTTAAATAACTTGCACTTTACTTTCATTTTAAAAATTGTGTATTCAAACCTTAATCTTGTTTTGATTAGAGTTGTCAATTGTAGTTGATGGCATAATGATTTCATTACTAAGAAAATAGAAGAGACCACTGAATAGCTAAACCTAGTTTAGGTGGTGAGCAGAAACATTGTTTCCACTAGAGAAGAAGCTCATATAGACTTTTATTAAGAAAAACCAAACCCACAACCAAAAAACTCCTTGAACAGTGAATTTTAAATCAATTTATGTAGCATATTTTTACTCATTCTTCCATTGCAATCAGAACTCTAGTTTTCAGATCTGCTGATATATGACAAACCTACTTCAGGGTGTGATTTAGATAAAATACAGCTACGTACAGTCTTTGCACTGTGAAAAATCGGGGGAAAAATCTATTTTCTGTTTCTTCAATTTCTTTCACTTAACAGTACCATCTGTGTTTGGGTTTTTAACTACATCAGACATGTAATTAAAATTTGCCTGCACAAAACTGTGTAGTTTTACATTTTCATACGGATTTTAATTTCATTTAATCTTGTATTTTAATACAAACTTTATATAATTTTATTATTGTCACTAGGTTTAAGTAAGTAAAATACTTATGAGATTTATGGAAGTGGGGCAGAACAGTGAATTACTGTGAAAAAATCAGTTCAGAATATGGGATAATTTAGAATTCTTTTCATCTGTTTCTGTAGGTCTACTCAGCATATGTTTGATTTTGCAGAAGCTTCACTGAGATTTTGTCTTCACAGGACATACTTAGTTGGAGTATTTGAATTCAGTCATCAAAAAACTGCTTCATTTTCAGGAATATTTGTTGTTCGGTTGTGGGGTTTTTTAATTAAATTGAAAGCACATATATTTCCTGCGTGGCTACAATTTGTGACTCAATCCCAGAGCTGTATCTGTAAGCAAAACCTTGCCCTGTTTTTGTTGGTCAAACAAATGACATTATTTGTTTTGTTGTATCAATGACATCGTGGCAGCAAAAGAAATTTTTGGCAAATGATGTGTGCAAAGGCGTTATAAAGACAGTCTCCATTAAGGTTTTTGTTGTCAAGACGGTTATAAAACTCCACGTAAACACTATCAAAGTCAGCATCTAAAAACATTTGAGGAGAATTACTTTTCTTTACTATTCATATTCATCACAGTGTCAATATCCTGAGTCATATTCTTCTACCTGGTATTTCCATCCAGTTGTTCCCCTGCCTGTGCCACCCTCTCCTGGGGTTGTTCTACAGACATGGTCCCTTCCCTGGACAGCGAGCAGAGATGGGTCAACTTCCTCCAGAGTAATTTGCTGTAAGGAATCATCCAGGCAGTGGAAGCGCACTTGCTCTGCCCGTACTCCAGAGCAATCACACAGGCTGAGGAAGCACAGAGATGCGATTTGAGGTTGTCCTTGGGTCTGCAAAAAGTACTTCTCTTTCTTCATTCTTGTCTCCTTGATGTTTGAGTCTCTGCAGCTCCACTATGCATAGCTGCTTCCTCCAAAGCATTGCAGGCTCTACTCAGCCCTGTTGCAACACTAGGATTTAGGAGGGATCCTCAAGGCCATAATTGGTGCAGTAGGTGAGGGAACTCAGCAGATTCATTGCCAGAGTAATTTAGTGCTGATGTGGCAAGATTTTTCAGCTGTAAGTGTTAGAAGGGATTTCTCACCTGTGTTGCATTACGAGTTTAATACCACCAGTGTGTGTGTGAGAACACCTCATAGAGCAGGACCATTTCATGGTTTAACATTTAGTGTAATGGGGTCCAATAAAATCATGTTAAAAGATGTTAATGTTGCAAAGAAAAACATCAGAAGCAAGGAAATGCCAGAATTAATATGGCCTGTGGAAATTCAGCTTCTTGCACATTATGGTGCAGATCTTATTACCTGACATCCTAGGCTTTCCAGGGGGTGTCTTTTTTTCCAGTGAATGCATAGTTAGAGTTTTCTTTTAATGTTTCTTACTCTATCTTTGTTAAACATGAAGCATCCAAAGCCCAATTAATATAAAATCCTTCATCATGTAAATACTTATCAAATACCTTTATTGCAGTTCTTTGCTGCCTAATAAATGCATATCTGTTTCACAGTGACCTCAAATTATCAGACACTTTTAACAGAGTTCATATTTGAATTCTGATGAACCAAGTCAGATGAAGGTAGAAATTGTATAAAACTTTGATTGTTTTTAATAAAAGTTTGAGCCAAATGAGACTTTCGTTTTTCTACATAAAAGTAGCATTTATACAGAACCTTCTAAGCTCAAAGTATATTTTCCTAGCTTGGATCATTAATTAGGTCTTCTGTACAGCTGGAGTAGCAGAACAAGTCCATTGCTCTGGGCAGACTGGTCACTAATGACTTTTGTAATGAGTTTCACAGGTATCTGATGAGTGCTTAGGCTTGTGTTTGTAGTGTTAGGCCCAGATCTAGAAGAGAGGAGAGCAAACTGTGGTGTTCCATCTCAGCCACTGTCTGCACCACACCCCTACATCTGTCACATTTTTTTTCCACTTGGCTTCTGCTGTGCTCTAGTTTTGCCACCATGGAGAGCCCATTCTTCTTTTGTCCCCTGATTTCTGTTCCCTCTACCTGTTCTTTTTCTTTAATGTTTTTCTTCCCTTCATTTGAGCCTACAGGGTATTTTTACTTCTGTGCTGCCTGGGTTATCTGTACCCAGGGCACTGCACAGTGCAGGATAGAACTGACTAAGCAAAGAGGGACAGTTTTGATAGTGTCAAATTTCCTGATGGCATGGGGTTCTCCTGGCACTCAGAAGTAATCCTAAGGCTTGTTCAGTACCAGTATCTTAGAGATGGAGAGAATTCAATGCAGATAGGGTCTTCAGAAATTCAGGAGCCACACTGCAACAGGAGTTCACCAACAGTGTGACAAGAGGCCTTTTGGAATCTTATAAACTGAAATAAATGTGGACACCATTTCACAGAAATTATAATTCCTGGGTATTTGGAACTCTCCCCCTCCTCTTTCAGTTTTGGGATTTTGCCTCCAGCTTTCAGGCACCGAAGCCAATCAGCAGCATAATGACCTGACAGTCAAAACATGAACACAGCAGTCTGTTTTCACAAATATTTGTATTTGAAGGTTTTTAGCTGAAACTTTACAAACATTTTGTAGCAGGCAACCAGAGTAGGAAAGTTCAGTGCAGTTCAACAGAATTCAAACTGAAACTGGAATCTTACTCTTGTGAATGATTCTCAACATGCATTTAAGTAAAATGGTGAGAAAACCTGTGTAAACAGAGAAGGGGGAAAGGAAAACAGTGCAGGAGTAAAGAAAAAGGTTCTTTTTATAGCATTTAACACATGTGAATGTAAATAAATGTGGTGTTAGTGGAAGTTAATTATTTTGAAAACAGTCAGCAAGGCAGATTAAGAGGTAAAACAGTGCAGCCGAAGACAAAGGAAACAATATTTAGTCTTTGATCAGACATTTTCACAGTGATTTTCTGTTCACTTTCAAGGGTGGCATAATTTTATGAATAACAGAATTTGTTTTGCTACTTGAGTAGCCTTGAAGAGAAATGGTGTTCATTCCATATGGCCACTTGAAAGAATGTTGTTCGTCCTTTAAGAAATAACATTTTTATTTATTAAATCTTTTCTCTCAAAGAGGGACCCTAAAGATACACAATGAAGTTTACATTTAGTCTCAGAGGACAAGCCAACTCTATACTCTGTGCTTCTGCACATTTCTTCAGATAATGATGGTGGATTAACTGCATCATCTATATGCCAAGTGATAAACCTGAAATACTCTCACTTTTTAAGCATTTTGCTTTCATTGCAATATTCTTAAATAAAAAATACTCACTTTTTTTTTCTCCCCAAGTTCGTTGCATCACACAGGAAGGGAGTCTTTTTGATACAATTGGTCAGTGGCTTTTCTGCTATGACCTTTCAACTTTTATCAAAATTTATCAGTTGGGGTTTTTGTTGGTAATTTTTTGGTTCTTTTTTTTTAATATTTAATGTTAATTTAATGTTTAATGTTAATTTATACAGATAAATAATATTCTTTCAGATATTCAGATTGCTTTGTAATGTTGGTCAAAACAAAATGCAGTAGTCGTGCGAGCTACAAGTAGGAAAACTCATCTGTGAGTACCCAATAACGGCATCATCCCTGCCCAGGAAAACCAGGGGTCTTAATATATTCTGTATATTAAAAATGCTCAGATTATGTTAATGTGTGCTGTAACTATCTTTGGGCTGCTGTGGTAGCTGCCCACCACAGGGTGCTGGTATGTCTGGGTGACAGACTCTCCAGCAGCTGGTTAAAGTCAGTGGTTGAACTTTCCAGAGCTGGGCAGCGAGATCTGAGCCCCGGTGCAAGTGTGAGAGACAGTGCTACTGGTGGCAGCCACAGAACGGAAAAGAAATTGGAAAGGAATGTATAAATGCCTGTAAATTTAAGAGCAAGGAGATAATAAAAATATGCTGGAAATGAGTGTATGCTAAAGGGACATGGAAAAAAAAGATCTACTAGGGTTTATACTATATAGCTACTAGGCATATACTTACTTTTCTAATTAATTTTAATTATGTTATTGTATTTTATATCTCTAAATACATTATGTTTTCAATCATTTTAAATTACATTTTATATGCAAAATGAGATCTTATTTTTCTGGTCAAATCTCTATAACTCAGTTGAGACAAACAGCTCCTGAAATTAAACACATCCTGTCAAGGAGAGGCTGTTGTAATTTCAGTGTCTTTAAATGATTTTGAATATATTTTTTGAACAGTTCCCTCTGACACACTGAGGAGACACTCAGTACAATAATCTGAATAACTATTTCTCATGTTTGTATATAATGCACACTGAAAGCATTTTTCATGGCAGATGGTCATATGCTTATATATCTGAAGTATTTTACTGTATTTCAGATGTGATGCTACTTTAATAACAATGTGGTTAAAATAAAACTATAGCCATGATATTTGCACCTGAATGTTTATTAAATACTGCCTGTCATGTTTGGCTTTGTGTGAGCCCTGATTGTGTCTCATGCTCTATGAGTGGCTCATCTCTATGAGTGATATTCCATGGCATTCAGCTGAGGGAACATATATATATATATGTAATATTTAGCATTACTCAAATCCTTTTTTCTCTTGGGCCTGGTGAGTGTTTTGTCATTTGTCGATAACTTCAATAGGAGTGAGTCAAAGTCACTTTTTTTTTTTCCTCTGAAATACTTTTAAAGTAGCAAAAAAGTACAGAAGAGTTTCTTGATGCAAGGTTCCCTGAAACTTGTCATTGAACTTGCTGATTGTAAAGGGAGTGTTTTTTTTTTATTGTGCCTCTCACAGCAAGTGAGCCTCAGTGAGCGATATTTCTAGGTGGCTTTAAAACTGGAACTTCGAAACCTCCCACAGAGCCCTGGATTTTACATTAGCAAGCTAGTGAGCAAAATGTTTTTTCTTCTGCTGAAAATGCAAGTAATTTACATTACCAGAAGGTACAATTAAATTTTTGCTGGAGATCATGAAGATCCCAAGGAGATACCTAGTCTGCAAGAGAACAGTTTTCTTTTTTTTTTTTTTTTGACAGTGATGGATTTTATCACCTCCAATCAGCCTACAGCAGTGTATTGCAGAGATCAAATTGGAAGCTAAATGTCCTTTTATATACTTATGTATTGCAAATATGAGTGAAAACAGTGCATGTATTCATTGATGCAATAGGAAAATATAGTTAACATACAGTTAGCAGATTCACAAAATTAAAAATACCATATGAATTATTTAACTAATGGTGCGCTTTGCCCCAGAACCTGGTGTTTATTATTTTGAGCTTTAGCAGGAAACAGAAGCAGTATCAATTGGGGAAACATTTCTTGGCCAAGCTGAGAACAGTATGGCTTTCTCATTTCAAAGTGAGGAACTGGTTCTTTGGTTTCTTTGTTCCTAGTTAAGACTGCTCCCCAAGCTATTTTAGCTGAACATTTAACCCACTAATGGAGCCTGGGGAAGTGCAGTTGGCAGCTGTTCATGGGATAATAATGAAACACACTGTTTAGTATAGCAAACCGCTGCTGTAAAGTGCGGGAAATGTTTTATAGAGATCCCGGTGAGCAGAGCAGGATCCACATTAAGTTCTGCTGGAATGGGAGGGGGAGCAAGAGGAAGTTGTGTTTCAAGTGAGGGTAACCAGCACTGCTTTGTTCCTGCAGGTGAAGAAGCCGTGTCCAGAGTCCAATGGTTCAGAGCCGCAGAATCCCAGGTACGGTGCTGGAGGGCGGATGCCGACTGACTGCGGTGCGGTGGCGGAGAGCGAGGCTGAGCTGTGCCGTGGATTTGTAGCACCAGAGCCCCAGAGTCACATTTTGCAAAGAACGAGTGGTTGGATCAGTTGTAATGGTTTTCACTCTAGAAAAAGGATGTTTCCCTTTTCCTGATCAAAGATGCAGCCTAGATTCTGGGTTGTTGAGTTTAGATGATGGCATAACACTGAATGGTCACATTCAATTAAAAAACAACCCCAACTATTAAGTAGTGTAGGGAAACCTGTGTGATCAGATCTCACTTTCTTCAGTTATCCCTTCTCTGCATATCTGAGTCTTGAAGTTTATTGAAAATATAGTTTATTTCCAGTGTGGAAAACTAATTATTTATTCGGGAAAATTTGCCCTTACCAAAACTTCATTTTGTTTTCACATGTGAAAAACATGCTGTGTTCATAAGCTGGAAAGAAGCCGTACATTCCTTTCCTGCACAGTCATTTCTAATATCATGTACATGGGAAAAAGGAAAAGGATTTAACTTCCGTGTTCCACACATGTATGTACCTGTATGGATAATTTTGAGCAAGTGAAGTAGTAGCTGTTTTAGATGTGCATCTTCCTTGTGGCTGTAAACTGGAGGATAGTTTACTTCAGTATTTAGTGAGTGCTCCTTGTCTTTGTCTTGCTTCTGTATAGAAGACTATTTCAGTGTCATGAAAGCTCAGAAGCTTTGTTTGTGAGGGGAGAGCTGCAAAATAAACCTTACATTTCACTAACATTGTCACTGAAACTCAGAAAAGTTAAATAATTCAAGTTTTGTCTCCCAAATCCATCCTTACCTTAATTATTGCAGCAGGATCCTCTGGGGGTCACCTGCAGCATCCAAGGCCATTATAGTATCTGTGCCTTGAGCTGCACTATGCACCATCCAAATTTCTTTGATTAGCTCATGTCTGTTTTAATATGTATTTTCATTTACTTTGGTAAGAACTGAAAAGGGAAGAGATAGTTCAATGTCCAAATATGCTTTCAGTGTAGTCAGTAGCAGTTTTGACCTGGACTTCAGTGGAAACCTGCTTTGCCCTTCAGTACTCACAACTTCTAAATGAAAAACTTATCTTCTGTGCTGCTGCTTTGGATTAAAATTTATTATAAAGGTCAAGTTCTTTCTGAGTATTTTGACACTATGGAGAATCCCAGCGTAGCATAACGCTCATATACAAGTGTGTAGTTTTAAGTATCATGATTGCCCAAATGAGACTGTTGTATCTCAAGCCTTTAAAATCCATGAATTCCAGTCTGATGTAATTTCATCAAAGTGTGATGAAAACAAACTGCAACAAACCTGAGGACCCTGAATGCAATGTACTGTTACAATCTCTGCACATCAGGAAATTTCTTACAAGCTAGAGTTAAATTATTCATGCTGTGTCTGCGGAACAAGATACTTTTTTTTCTCCTGAACGTGCAAGAGAACCCATATTACAAATAGTTAGTCTGGTAGTTTCATTTTTTGAAGTGTGTTTTCAAACAGAAACACTTTTCATTTTGAGCTCTGCAGCCTCAGTTGGAGGTTATATCAGACAGAGTTGAAATTAGTGTTCCAAGCCTGAGCGTAGGCAGTGCTGTGTGGGCCTGAAGTGGGATTTTTTGGTTGCAATGTGACTTTTGGTCTTAGAGGGGAATCTCTGACAGACCTTGGGCTGGAGCAGCACTAGAGGGCTCTGTGTGGCACATCACACTTCAGAGCCTGGAGCAAGGTAATTCTTCTCTAAACAAGGCTTAAGTGAAAACACTGCACATAAAATGAAACATCAGCATAAAAATGAATGCTGGAGACACACAGCCTTACAGAATAGCTCCTGGCTTGGGACCTAAGGCCAATATCATTCATTTATTTAGCTAGCTTTATAGTCTGTTAGTTTTGGATTTGAAACTATTACAATAAATGCAGATGGAAAGTGTTTTTACAGTAGGGAAGTAATTAAATTGGGTGTGGGAACTTTGTCAGGAGAATTCTTGGAGTGACATGTGTGTATCAGCAGATTCTTTGTCTTGCTTGGCCTGGGTTTGTCTTTTAGAAAGAAGCAGTCAAACTGCAGATGTGACTAGTAAATTTTTTAACCTATACAGCATGTTAAAAAATGCTTTCCAGAAGTGAGCAGCTATACATGCAATAAAAATCAACCTTCCCAGCATTTATTTAGAGAAAGTGCTTCTTGTCTTAACATACAGGTAAATTGCACAGAGGGAGAGGGATCTTTAGTTAAGAATTGAAGTTATGGTGAATAGGCGAGCTGTAAACACAAAAGCAAACATATGACTCTTCAGTGTCACTGACAGATATTTTGATTCACAAACAACTTTGGCTTACAAATTCTGTCATAGTTTCTTGGGATTTTTTGAATCAAATCCCTATTAAGGGGTTCCAAATACTTCCTTTTATACCTTACAGTGTTTGTATTGTGGCTGTATCAATATTACGGCATTCTTTCTTTATAATTCTGTAGTAAAAGTCAAATTCACCCTGCAACCCTGGATAGATATCCAGTCATGCAAAATGCTTCCTGGGGATGTTGGTGTGTGATACAGAGGCAGTGAATACTTGGGACTTGCCAACTGTTCCACCACAAGTCTGGAGCAGGTAATAGCAGCATGATGGACAATTCTGACAAGGTGACCCTGTATCAAATTCACTAGCAAGGTTAGGGAGAGAAGTTCCTCTCTTCAGAGCTTTTCAGCTCTCTTCAGACATCCATTGCTCTTAATTTTCTTATATGACAGGTAACTTTAAAATGGTATCAATCCCAAGTGTGCTGAACAGCTCCTTCATGAAATTTAATGTCATACAAGAATTGCTGAAGTCTAGTGCAGTAAACCTGTAAGCTACATTTAAAACCTCATACCATATGACCTGTCGAAGTGCTAGAGTATGTGTTGTTCTGAAGTCTGGTAAAATGCTAAATATGAAGTCTGAGAGTCCTGCTCACACTCAGCAGCAGCATATTCTCTTTGGCCACACATCCCAGGGCAGCGTCTTTCTTTGACATAGCAGCCCGCTTGATGAATGCATCTCTCCTACCCCCAAATCCTCCTTCTCATACCACCAGGCCTGCCAGAGATTCAATTGTAAGACCAAAATCATGTCAGGAATTGAGGCATGAGAGTAAGTATTGGTTTTTCTGGGCTATAAAATGAAATAGGGAGGAGAGAAATGAAATGAGGGAGTGGAAGTCATTGAAAATGGAAATTCAGCAGGGTCTTCTACTCCTTCACTGATTATAGGAAATATAAGATATTTATAAGATATTTCCTATTATATAAAATATATAATATTTTTTTTTCCTATAATCAGAAGTTCACTGATTATAGGAAAAAAAAAAAGTTTTTTTACCATCTGGAGAAGATGGAAGACTGCAGCAGAATGAAGAGATTTTTCTGACAGTTTAAACACAGTTTCTTTTTTTCCTGGAAGGGTAAAGGAAAATGGCTGAATATTTCACATACTTTCCTTCTTTAAGGTATGATATTTATGTTGCGATGAAGCTATCTATAGGAAGAAAGGGAAAACTTGAAGGTTTTGATGAGTAGTTTTGTAAGTTAGGGATAAAAGTTAGCTGACAAATCAGCTTAGGAATACTTAGGATACGTACTGTCAAAAATACATTACTTGTGTATGTACAGAAGGACTGTACGATGGATTTTTGTACTAGTAAGCTAAAATTAAGTGCCGTAGAGCAAGAAGCCCTCCACTTTATTGCTTGATTTTTACTACAAACCTGTGGATCCATTATTTCCAGTAATATCCATTTTTCCTGACTTTTCCTTTACATACTTTGAGAAAAAAATATCTAAAAGCAAAGTAAAAGGAAATTAAACCAGTCTTAAGTAAATCCTCCCATTTAAAACTTTATCAGATGCTGTAAGAAGAGTGTAAAACAGGGACACTACAATTACTGCATCGATACTGGTTAGATCGGGTTTGTCCCCATGTGTTACCAAACTACAAATTCACCAGTGATGATCACTGGTGAATATTGAATCATATGCACGGATCAAGTTGCCAGATAAAGCAGTTATCCAAAAAAGTGCACCAGGATTTTTTATGTGTTTAAAAAGGCCTCCAATATTTCAATTCAGTATGGGCTTCAGTGAGGTTGCTAGCACAGATTGCAGCTGTTCATCAGATGATTGCTGTTCTGTTTTTCAACACCCACGCTTCTATGTGAACCACAAAGTAAGATTTAAAAGATAGGAATTCCTGTTTCTGTTTCATATCAAAATTAAAAGTCTTTCTTAAAGCTTTTGAATGAGAAGTAGGCTTTCACATTTTCTCACTGGTCTCATTTTGATACCTATTCATGGTTTTTAGTTGGTCAGGATACGGACTGCACATACACATCCAGAGACAATTATTGTCATTAATGCTTTCACCAGTAAATAGATGGTATTGAATGTCAGTGAGAGGTACCACAGTTTTCCCATTCACTTCTATTGACCAAAGTTTGTTTCCTCTGCAGTTTGGGCTCACTGTTGTGAATCCAATGTTCACTATGTTCACTGGATCTGAGCTATGCTAATGCTGCATGTGTGCATTACCAAACAGTGTTTCCATGACCATTTATACACTTAAAACCCCATAAAAATAAAAGTAACGTGTATCTTCTATATCTTATTCCAAACAACCAGATCATCGTGTTTCATTCTCATTGGTTTCAACTAAAATACACCTGAGATTTCTTCCACCAACTAATCCCCTCCACAAGACCTTAACAGTCTTATCTCAGAATGATCATACTGATGGTTCATTCTTTCAGTCAGGTGTTGGCTGGCCCATATTTACCAGATCTAACATTGTAACTCCTGAGCCCAAATCCAAGTTTTACAGGCACCTTCTGTGATGAAGCTTTCATGCCTTTTCCATGACTTTGAACGCGGCTGACCATCTGCATACACGTTCCTAGTAGAGTGGGATCAGCAGTACCTTCCCTTTCATTTGCAGTTCAAGAGATGAGCAGCATTATTGTTACATAGTAAAGAGGAGCTTGCAATTGAGCTGCTGAGCAAGAAAAGCCAGCAATAGCTATGGAAATTGTGATTAAAGTTTCAGCAATTATAATTTTTAAAAACCCCATAATATTTGTTGTGCAGTAAAAATTAGCAAATGTCTACTCAGATTTCATGTGCATTGTTTAAACACATTAGGCTCCCTAATTTTCTTCTCATACATGCCTTAGAAGCCTTTTTAGAAGGTAGGGGTTTGTTGTCTTGTGAACCGTATGTAGCTTGTCTTGACCAGAGGATAATGCTTTTCTGGGTCAGAAGTGTAGCTCTGCTGTATCCCATATTGAATAATCTGTAGATCATTATGATGTGATAAATGGGCTTCATTTGAGGATTATAGTTATTGAGAGGACTGATTTAGACTTTGAAGGTGAGATTCCTCTCATCCAGAAGTAGACATGTAAGGTAGACACTTTTGAAATGCCATTTATTTGAGCTTCTTTCTATTGACATCTTACTGTATCCCTCTTCCCCTGGGAAACCGTGCAGACTCCACCAGCAATCACCTGTTGCTCTGCTGATTTATTGTAAGACCAGCTAGATACACAATTTGACCAAAGGCAATTAAAGAATTTCTTTCAATTTTATAGATTAAGCATTTCTGTATAACTGGTCAATTCCAGAAGGGAATACCTGCAAAAATAAGATTAATCTTTAGCCAGGAAAAAAGACTTTTTGACTGGCTTCTGATATTTCTTGGACTTGGAGGAGGCTATAAGGAGAAACAGACACAGCAAAACAAATTTTCTATGAAAAGACAGAATTATTAAATTGAAAGATTGTCACAAGTAATTTTGGGGACTGGAAGAAAAACTAGTCAACAAGAAGCATGGTATATGCCAGAGTATAGCATTCATGTCATTGAGGCTACTACAGTTACAAGCACTTCACCTAAGAGAAATGTTTGGCAGGATCAAGCCCAAACTACTCAGGCAAGACAGTGACTGACAAAAAACATACAACAATTTTCCAATTTTAAAATAACTTCATTGTGGAATAAGATTTCTCATAAAGACTACATTCTGGGACACACAGACTTAGCTTGCAGAGAATGTTTTATACAAATCTGGTACTTATTAAAGTTTTGTGCACTCATTTAGTCTGCATGCCGCTTAGGCAGTTGGAATCAATCAAAGTGTTAGGGAGATGATTCTTCATATACATGTAACTGAGTGGCACACAGCAACCATGACAATTGCACTACAGTTTCTGCAAGGAGTAGTGCCTTGCTACGTGAGTTTTGTTTTCAGGCATGTAGTTTTCAGGCAATGCAAGTCTCTCCTTTTTTTTTAGATCAGTCTGTGTGGTGTCTCTCTGCTTTCTGAGCACTGATGTTCTCATTCTTTAAATTTAAAAATTCAGTCTTCTGATTACCCAAAGCTTATTGAAGCTGGTCACTGTCTGCCCATCAGGTTTTGTTGGCTCTGGATCAAGCCCCCAAAGAGTTCTAAAAATGTATATGATATGTTTACAGAAATTACAATGTTCTATTTAGAGTGCAAATACATGGTAACTGATGACATCACAGGGAAGTATTTTAATGGTTTATATTAACAGCTCCCTGTGGCTTATAACAATAATAGTAATGTATTTTTTTATATGTCATGTCAGTTAAAAATTCCTGGGTTTTTTTGTTAATATTGGGCATAACATATTTTCTGTGATATTAATAATAGTTTATCCCTGTGATCCCAAGCCAGATCATGTCACTGTTAAGATTTCCATTAACCTGAATTAGTGATGGGTCAGACTTCAGAATGAATGAAAGCAAGAAAACCTAAGGGATTTTTTTTTGTCTGTTCATTTGTGTTTGTTTTGGGGGTTTTTCTTGTTTTGTAGTTTTTGTTTGTTTGTTTGTTTTTATCACCACATTGAAAAAAATGGATAAACCAGATTCTAACAGAAGTGTTAGAGGAAGTAATCTGGAGATTTTGGAGATCAAAGTGCCTTGTGATTTTTGAGTTTGCTAAAGAGAGCAGGATTTCTGGACTAATTAATGTATCCATCAAACTTTTAGAATTGTTGAATCTGCAGGAATATCTTAGGGTAAAACCTGGTTTTGAGTGAAAGAAGATAACCTAGGATTGCACCTACAAATGTTCTTGCTTGATCCAGTAGTCTCTCCAAAAATTTTAACTGGATTTTGAGCCATAAAATAAGAGTGTTTGTTCTTCTTACGTGTGCAGCACATGTAATAACAATGAGAAGGAGCTCTGTTTCTTTCTCCTGTGGTCTATTTTTTGCTCTGTCATATCACATTACAGCAGTACACAGGAGAACTAATTCAGACTCTGTTCCAACTTCTTTGACCTCTTGTATATTCTAAATATATTTTACCATTGGTGAGCCTGAATAGTAAAAGTATTTGATTCCACCTACTTTGCACTTCAAATATAGCTGAAAAAATTCCAAGAAGAATGTAGACAATAAAAAGAAAATGTCCATTGAGATCCATAATCGCCTGTTCTGAGATTGGTTTGCTTTTTACATGAGTCACATTTTTTCTCAGATATTTTTAAGTGTAATTTCTTGGCTAGATGTTTCACATTTTAAATGTCGTCTGTCAGTCCCATGCATTCAGTAAACAGTTAACTAACACCACTCACTTATTATGCTGTGCTCATATTTACCATACCAGAATTCACCTCTTTACCATCCTACTAGGCCCTGATCAGTCTTTAGAGAAAAAAATAAGTAGGAAATAAAAATAGAAGTGTCATGGTTTATGCCCAGCTAGTAACCAAGCACCACACAACTTCCCCCTCCACACACCCACCCCAGTGGAATGGGGAGAAGAATCAAAAGAAAAACTTGTAGCTTGAGATAAAACCGTGTAATAATTGAAAGAAAGTAAAATATCTAATCATAGTAAATAAGAAGAAGAAGAAAAGTGCAAACAAGTGATGCACAATAGAGTTCCTCGCTGTTTGCTGACTAATGCCAGACTCTGTCCCAGAACCCAGATAATCCCCACTTCTGGGTAACTCCTCCAGTTCATAAGATGGACATGGTATTCCATGGTGTGGAATATCCCTTTGGCCCATTCAGGTCACCTGCCCAGCTATGCTGCCTCCCAGCCTTTTTTGCATACCTCTTCACTGGCAGAGCATGAGACACAAAAGAAAAAGGTCCCTGACTTAGGATAAACACAACTTACCAAAACCAAAACATTCTCATGCTGAATCCAAAACAGAGCTGCAACAGCTACTGAGAAGAAATTAACTATCACAGCTAAGGACAAGAACGGACAAAAAAAAAAAATTCCCAGTAAAAAGAGACCACATGTAAATAAGGTGATTGAGACCACATGTAAATAAGGTAACTGCAAGTTTGCTTCCTTTTTTCCTACCATCTGCATCTACCACACATTACACAAATGCATGTTAAGCCTGCTGTAATATTTTAGGCTTTGCCTCCCCTCCTTATGTTAAGACAGCCTTATCAGGGAGCAATTCTGTACCTCAGCTCCCTCCACACTCAGCTTAGTTGAGCACCAGTCAGTGTTGTTCTCCTCTGGGAACAGAAGTCAGAGGAACCAGATGACAAGGAGGGAAAGAGGGTCCTCCATAAGCAGCATCTGGCTCTTTGGCAGATTTGTCAAGCACTTCTGCTAATGGGTTTGGATTTGCCCAGGGGTCTTTTATGTGGTTACATTGCAGATGGTCTGTCTGTTCTATCTTCTCCTTTTGAACACTTTTATTAAAAAAAAAACCCAAACTGATAAGGTTCTTTATAGGTCTCACAAGATGCCTGTACAGGCTTCTTTCTGTTAGTCATTGCAAAGCTTTCCATATATCCAAATGTGTGTCTTGAGTTTTGTTGGCAATTCTGGACTTACTTCTCCAGTTTAGCTGCCAAGTGATATAATTTACTGTGATCTGAGTTTGTATTATTGTCAGATTTCTTTGGGAATTTCTTAATGTCAGTTGTAGAGCAGAAGTAACTTTACCTCCTCTTAAAGCATGAAATATACTTGCCTTCCACTAGCCATCCACCTTTGAAAACATAAGTTTAAATCTGGTTTTGGTTAAATGTGAAAATTAGCATGATGGTCTCAATCGAATTCACAGGGGATTTATGTCTGCCATTTAAGAGAGGCCCAGGACTGAAGCAGCAAATCTGTGGGAAGGTATGTTTGGCAGAGCTATGGAGAAACGCACATGCAGTGCCCAAATAAATAAAGCAATTCCACGGATCAACTTTTTAACAGAATTATTTATTGTGTGGTGCGAGTGCAGAAGAGGGCAGAGAGGGAGGACATCCTGTTTGGTGAATTCTGTTTAAGTTCTGTTTCAATTTACAACTAAATCTCTGTCACTTTAATTTTTAAGGGTTTTGGGATTTTATTTGCTTTTCAGTGTAGAAGTAATTGGCAGGTGACTAGACATAAGATCATGTTTTATTCCTATGTTATTTCAGGCTTATGTCTTATTTTCCTTCTAATTATGTAGATTAAATTAAATAGAAAATAAACCCCTGTGCTCTCAAAGATGTAGTGCTTTTCATGACTTTCTCAAAATAGTACCAGAGAAGCACTTTCATCCCTCTTAGCATTTCATTATTATACCATGTTTCCCAACAGCAATATTTTAACATTTGCTGAGAAACAAGAATAAATGTATTATAAAAAGCAGTCATGTTATTATGAACATCTCACACTCTGCCCTGTCTCACAAACCAGGTTCTTGGGGAACCAGTGGGGAACCTGTGCTAAATGCAGTAAAGTTACAATCTTGCATCTGCAGTATGGATGTGGGTGGACATAACCAACAGCACAGCAGGGCTTGTTTCCTTTATCTTGTTTTTCCCTTAGTACTTGGACAGAAGTGGACATCTAATGATTTTAAAAGGCTAAGCCTTATGTCAGAAGTCTTGATGAGATGCAGCCATTTGGTGTAAGCCATGTTTTGAACAGAGGGAGCTCTAAAGGGGGGTGACCAGCAGAGAGGCTGGTTCCCAGGGCTGCTGTGTGTCTGCTGGGGCAGTGAGGGCTGGAGTGGTGGCTCTGCCAGTGCCAGCAGGGGCTCCTGTGGCTCTGGCCAGGCAGGCAGGTATGTCCTGGCCTGGGGGCTGGGTTATCAGCATGCAGGCTGAGCTGGAAATGGAGGTGTTACAGATTTGCAGCTGCTACCTGCCCCTTCTTGTGGCCCTAGGGGATAATTCAGGGGAGGGGAACTGTGCCCCAGAGTTCTCAGCGACACGTATTTATTAACTCTTAGAAAAATCACCTACTTCACCCCAAATGAAAAAGGTGTGTATGCTTTAAGTTTCAAATTATAAAATAACTTGGGGAAATCAAACAGCAAAGCAAAATGAAGTGTAGCCATTTTATATCAGTTGCAAAGAACAGCCAGCGTCGGTTCATTTATCAGAGCATCATTCTCTCTCTTGCTCAGGATAATGGAATTTGTTTTGAATGTTATTAGTTATTAGTTCTTTTAGGTTCCTCCAGGCAATAATGTCATCCTGGGCAAAATGACAAGGGATGTGTGCAGCACACCTAGTGTACCTTGCCATCCAGAATGGCTGTGCCCTGCTACCCCTTACAGTGATCAGATGCTGAAGCAGTTAAGGCATCAGGCAGTCAGCAAGTTGCATGTATTTGTTTTATATTCTAAACCAAACTCATTGGTGGGACTGCAATTAGAGAACAGAATAATTGCTTTTGACACAAACTGTTTTGGAGCCAAACATAATGTGCTCCACATGAGGTAAACTACAGAATATTTGTCTTGGGAGCCAAGATTCAGATCAGGTTTAACTTATTAGGGGAACTTCACTGTTAAAAGTGAGATGTGTTCATGTTTCCCACATTAAGACTGCTTGCCAGTAATTCTCTGTATATTATATTTACCAAGAGAAGTTTCAGAATGTTTGCATTAAAATATGAATAGAGCATGAAAACTACAAGCTTTTGGCAACTCCTATTCTGGCTAGTCTGTCATCATAACTCATCCTTTCTGGAAGCTGATGAAGTTCTTGCAAGGCCCCTGTACTGGTGGCTAAAGAAATTACATTGAAATGAAGTATGGTCACTCTTCGTACAACAAACCTGAAAGAGCTTTTTTTGCTTTTCCCTGCTGAAGAAGAACCATGCTACAATAACTAGTTTGAAATATAACAGACATCTCAATTTAGGGTGAGTCAGACACAACCCACCCTTGCTCTTTTTTCTGAAAATATAAGTTCACACTTACATCATGCTGTCCAGGCTCCACTGAAGCCAACAGCAAAATTCCCAGCCCTTCATCCCTGATTTCCCAATTTCATATTTGCTTAAATATTGTCTGACATGAATACAGTTCACATTATTATATTTAAATTCATAATATTATGACTGCAATAAGTAGTGTCATTTTGAAGGCAGCATTTTACAAAGGACAGATTAGCAACAGGCTAGTAATTGGCAGAGCAGATCATCTCCACGTTCCTCTGTATATATGAGTAACAGTCTGTTGCTCAAATCCGACTCAAGACCACCAAAGAAGGACTTTGTGAGATCTTTCAGTCATTGGGTTTGTTACCTGTTCCTTATGTCCACCTGTCAGAGATGTAGGAAGGACTCTGAAGTTCCCAGCAGATTTTTCAGATGTGACTCTGAGCAGTTGTTGTACAGTAGTAGTGGCATCGGGGGGAAGGCCACAGGCTTGCTGTTTTCATTCCAGCCATCTCCACAGAAGTGTTTGTTACTTATTTATGACACAGCACATCATGTTGTCAGAACCACAGCATTTGCAAGTGCCTGTCACATCTGGAAGTGATCAGAAGCTGTTGTGAGAACTAATCTTTGAAAATGTGGCTCTGTGATCCAAAGACTTGCATTTAGATCTTATGTATCTGTAAACTGGTAGTTTGTATTTCATGTAAGTTGGATACTTGACAGCTCCCCTCGGAACTGTGCTGTCATTATCACTTTTGATTTACTTAAATACTCACATAAGGACTTCAAAACCTGCTTTAGTGTTTTGTTTTGTTTGTTTGGGTGGTTTTTTATTTGTTTGCTTTTGTTAAGTAGCAGGTGCCTGCGTACCTTTATGTGTTTTCTGTTCACATGCTGAGGCTTGGGATGGGCTGGTCTCTGTGTGGAGTAAAAGAATTGACCACCCCACCCCTGGTTCTGCTATTCCTTCAGTCCCTGGTCCTTGACACTTACCAGTTTAAATGTTCTCTCTGGCTCCTGGAGTGGTTTTCTCCAACCAGCTGCCTTTTTCCTTGAGAAGATGGGAATTATCTATTCAGACACCACATTGCCTCTTTCCAGATACTTCCTCCACTGATTGGAGTGTAAACCCTGAGCCAAAATTGCATCCCATCAAAACTGTGGCTGTCACATTAGGATAGCCCAGAAAAGATATCTGAAAGGCTGGGTTCCAGCTGGCCAGAAGCTGCATAGCTTTGCCTTTTGTATGTCTATTAGTCTATTATATCAGAATGGAACAGTTTCCCATATAAAACTATCATTTGCTTTCATCAACTCAAACCTATTTTAAACTTGAGAGTGGAGACATGATGTGGAATAGGAGCATGTGGAAAAAAAACGCCTCCTGTTACTTACTTTTTCAGTGTTAGCCTGCCTGTTTCCCTACTCTGAATCTGTGTTTTGTAACTGAACAATCTCCTGAGCATAGAGCATGTGAGCTGGAAGTTTATGCTGAGCTAAATAATTTAGTAATTCCACTCCCCCTGATTTGTCTTGATTTTTATTTATTTGTTTTAATTCTTGTTGGCTTTGGACAAGTTGGCTACATGTCCAACAGGAGAATCCAGAAATGGCTCCCAGGTATTCTGTGTTTTATCCAAAAGTGTGGAAATCCAAATTGATTTTGCATTGTCTTTTAATTGTGATAGGGAAATGACATTCATTCCCAATAAAAGTCAGAAAGCAGTGAAAAATTATTGTAATGTGGACTTGTGGCTGACTGAACTGCACTAGAATAGACAGTTTTCTGTGGTTTTCTGGAAACCACATTAAATGACATTAAACTGAAATAAAATGCCTCAGTCAATCAGAAACAAGGGGAGCCATGCAGTTACTGGCTTTTAAGCAAATAATAGTTTTCAGCAATTATGTAGCACAACAATCCAAGCTGTCTAAATTAATTGGTGTGTTTAATCATTATAAGAGCAAAGTTAAACTTCTCACTTTCAGGCACAAGAAGAAAATACCAGTTTTTCTTTTCCGACAAAAATAAACTTGAATTTTTAAGCACTTACTTTTGCAGTATTTAGTCATATCTTCTCACTAGAGTCAGAAAGAACAAATACATATATCCTTTTCAGTAAAAAAATTATCAGCTTATTACTAAAGCAGTAGCCATATACTGGATTACCAAATCTTCAACCTTTGGCAGTTGTTCCTGCGGTGAGAAAAGAGGGAAGCATAGATTTAATAAAGACAAAAAATATCTGACACCTATTTGTTAGGAAGCACAGTGAAGCTCAAGGTGGCACAGGGTCAAAAAAGGGAGGGTGGTAGCAAAAGCTTAACTGGGGAAATGGGAATGGGGGCGGGGAAGATGCTGGAGTGCTGTTAAAAGAAATGTCTTTTTCTTTAGCTGTGAATGGTGTAAGGGGGCAAGCCACAATGCAGGCCTTTGTCACCAAACCTGCTCGCCCACTTTCTCAGCTGAGCCCGCTGCATCAAGTGCATCCCAGGCACTGACACTGTCTGCCTGTCATACAGCTCCTGTAAAGTAATACTGTCTGCAGGAGGGTTTTTTCTCCTGGTATTAGGTTTGAATAGCCAGGTGAAGAACAATAGGCAGGAAAGCAAAACTGAGATACAATCACAACTTGTTGCCTTTTATGCCCCAAAGAATTACCTAAGGAGTCCCATCCTCTGTAAGACAAGCAGTTTATTTGAGATTGAAAAATCTCTTAAACAAAACCAGGCACTTTGGAATTTTCCTCAAATTATTGTTCCTCTCCACAAAGCAGTTTTTGCAATATCTGGGGATGGGTTCTTTTCCTATGAGCTTGAACTCAGGGAGTGTGCTGGAAGCTGCATGGTGATACTCAAGCTTGTAATGAATAGTCCATAGAGTCTAGTACAGCTCTTACTTTATGCTGACAGTTTTGCAAAGCTCAACCTTGTGATATTCTTATTTTTTTATTACCTATGTGGTATTCCTTAACATGGTAGAAAAACTTGGATGTTTTAATTCTTTGTTTCACTAAGATTCCCTCTCTTTGATACCCTCTGTCTGACATTGGTTGTAAATTGATGGAAGTATTTTTATTCTTGGAATACAAATGTGACTTTACTTTTGCCTCTTTCCATTATTTTTTTAATATGAATGTTGACACTGTACTTCCAAATGCATAAGAAACAGAAATTATACAGCTGTAATTCACTTCCTATCCCCAAATGATTGCAAAACAGTAAGCACTTGTTTTCTGTATTGCTAAAAAAAAAAGTAATAAAACTCTGAGGAGCATTTGCTGGTTTTATCAATATAACATGACATTATTTTACTGCTTCTTAGCACTGTATTACTTTACAAATTAAGAAAGGAGGCCTCAAGGAGAGCAAGAAGGAGGTCTTGCTAGTGTCCAGTACTATTATTTGTTTTTAAATCTGGCAAGCTTCCAAAACTTGTGTGTTGGAGGAGCAGCTTTTGGGATATTGTGCCTAGAATAGCAAAAGTTCTGCTATTTTGGCTATCTACTAAGCTTAAGATCTATAGGTGGGCTTGATGAGCTGGGGAAAACAAGAGGAGTAGTTGTCTCAATGGAACAGATTTGTTTCATTGGTTGTGCTCTTCCTTCCTTACCTTTCACACTGACAAAAAAAGAAAAAAAAAAAGAAAAAGAAAAAGAAAAATACTGTCATAAACAGTGTAAAAGCATCTGGAAGAGAAAATATTAACTTTTATTTTGGGGTTGATGAAATGATTGGAAATATTACTCATTTGAGGAGATTTTTTTGGCTGTGTGTTTTGTTGCAGTTTTGGTGAAGGTTTTCCATGAAAAGGTGTTGGGAAGTTTTTTGTTGTGTATGCATTTAAACATGTGTTTTTGTGTATATTGAGAACCAAAGAATTGTTATAAGATTGGATGTATCTGTGTGTCAGTGTACATGAATTTGTATATTCTCTGGAAACTTCTCCATCATCCAGAATCTCTCTTCTCCCTCTTTCTTATTGCCCACTGTAGCCTTTGAATGGTTGCTGTAACTTCTTTTTAATTGCATTATTTACAGTTCTTGTAGGGGCAAGTAAACATGAAAAATATCAGGTTTAACTATGAATGTAATTTAAAAAAAACCAAAAACGCATAAAACCAAACAAACAAATCCAAAAACAAAACCCCAAAACAGTGGGGGAAAAAGCCTTTAAAATTGTGGTGTTGTCTAAATTATTGATTGTTTTAAACTTTGTTGCAGATTTTATGTAGATTGGACAAATGACATTTGTGTATGCACATCCATTTTGATTGTTTTTGTCAGAATAAAGGTTTGTATGAGCTAGTTCAGACTGCATATTAAAGAGAGATGAGCTCACTTGTCCTGTTCAGAAGATGGCTGAAAGCCCCGACTAAAAAAATCTAAGTAGGAAATGGAAAAAAAAATAATGTACTTGTCTTCAAAACACTGTAGTTGGTCTGAGAGGTGAACTGATACCAGTAGGAAACAGATTTAGCCAAGTTTGAACAGTTCTGTTATCCAATCTTCCTACTGCACTAAAATTTAATTTGAAATAAAGGGAAAGTTTGCTTAATTTCAGAACCTCCAGGGTAGCTGTTAACTTAAATGGACAAGACTCCCAAGTTTCTGTGAGAAAGTTTCTGTGAGAGTATTTAAGAATTGGTGTAAGAGCAGGAGGGATATTAGAAAAACAGGGGTTACGCTAACCTAACAATAATAGTAATAGTAGTAGTAGTAGTAGTAGTAGTAGTGGTAATAATAATAATAATAGTAATAGTAATAATAATAATAATAATATGCATTTTCGCCTCAGTGAAGTTTCGTGAGATTCTACTAAAGAAATATATGGGGCAAATTTTTTATCAAAGAATTTTTAATGTTTTAAAAATTTTTGTTATTATTATTTACAGACTAAATTTAATTCTTCAATTTTAAATAGCCTCCATCTGGTTCTTCTTTCTGTTCTCCTCTAATCTGGATTTGCTTCAAATTCTGCACAAACGAAATGGTATTTGTAAAATGTTCTGGTTAGGCTGGGATTTGAAGTACTTTGTTTTCATGTTAGAATATTTATTCTTTTATAAATCATTGATAAATTATTTCATACTTTTGATCTTGTAGGTAAAAAAAGTTTAACTCGATTATGAAGCAAAAAATTTTACATTTTAAAACATTATCTCTTTCAAGAAAATTATGTAAATATGTTCTACTTGTAGAGTTAATAAATAATCAATGGAGTTATAAGCTGTGGAAGTACCCAGCTCTAAGTCCACCTTAATAATAGTTAAACTAGAAATGCAGATGGATAACACAGTAATAGCAACCCAGATTTTCTGAAAATACATTTTTTGTATGCAGTTCACAAATGAATTTGTGATTCTAACGAAGGAAGGGAAAAAATAGGAATTTTTAAAATGACTGTAGAAGAAAGGCTTTAAAACAGCACAAATGAAAGCTGTGCAGAAATCGAGAGATGCAGTTGGCACATGGGGCAATCATAATTAGTCCTGCTTAAACCTTCTGTGCAAGGTTGGGTTATGGTGCTGGGCTGTGCACTCTGGTGGTCTGGGGTGGGGCACAAGTTCTGTTCAACCACGCTTGTAAAAATGGGACAGAAGAGGGTTGAATTTGTCTCTCTGGATTCTATTCCTTAATCTACTTCTGAGCATAGGCTTGAAACCCTTGAAAAGATGTAACTTCAAGTTGGGGAACAGAATATGCTCTAGTGGGGAAGGCTCAGAATCCCCACACAGGCATATTTTTGGTTCAAATCTTCTTCAGTTGGGTAGGGCTGTCCACAGATTGGAGTTAAAGCCCACTGGGATGTGGGAGACTGTTCTGTGAAATGGAATGTTTTAGAGACTTTTCCAGTAAGCTTCTGAAATGATCCACTCAGCATGTGCAAATACCAACTTTCAAAGCCTTTAAGCACAGCCAAAGCAGAATAAAAGACAAATCTGTCTTGCCAGGTTTCAGGTTTTTGCTCAGAAGCTGGGAATAATGCAAATCTTCTTCAAACAGTCAAGAGATAATTAAAACTTATTCTTATCCAATCCATTTCCTGACAAAATGCATCTTTTTACACAATGTAGAATTTTACTTTATTCTTAAAAAAGCAGTTTGAGACATTGCAGGAGGGATAAAAACTAAAGCTCAGTTATGTGCGTGGCAGAGAAACAAAGTAAAATAAAATTGTACAGTGTAGTTTTTTAAGCACCTTTAACAATAAACGTTATTCCACCTAAACTGGAACACACTGCATTTACTAGAAAGCAGTCTTTAATAAATAGCTGCATAAACTTAGAAGTATTAATTACTCTTTCAGAGATTTCTTTTAAACTTTTTTTAGTGCAGGAAAGCACATACTGAACCTGAACCTGCTTCTGATTAAGTCAGTGAAAGCAGGACTCTGATAAACATTTAGTTTGACAAAATGAATTCAAGATGTTGGAATTATTTTGTCCATTTTACTAAGCATTTTCCCTGAATCCTCCATTCACTGGAAGATAAGATTTTACTAAGTCTGTTACATCTTCCTGAGGAATTTTTAGGCTAAAGGTAAACTAAATATATCCAGAAAAGTGAATTGAATTATGTGTGTTACACAGAAGGCAACATGTGCACTTCTGTAAATAAATCACATAGGGATATATTAAAGTAATCCCTGTACTTGTTCACATAGGATGGAGCACCCAGGATAGTACAATACATACACATGGTTTTGTGAAAATTTTATTGGTTTGGATATCCTTTTAATTCTGAATAGACTACCAATAAGTACAAGATGTCTTTTATTCCTGCAGAAAAAATGTCTATTTGTGAAGGCACTACTTTAAAAATACTTTTAGTTAATTAACTTGCCATGTCTGTGGATGGGATGTCTTTTTTGTTACAGAAAATAAATTAGGGCGATAAAAATACTTCTCTGCACAGAAGCTTTCATGCTTGTTTGGAACAAAAAGTATTCATTTTACTAAATTAGATTGTTTATATTCTTTGCCAAGAAAATGAGAGTTAGTGGACCTAGTTTTCTGATTAAAAAAAGATCTGATTTGATTTAGAAAACCTGATCCATTTGACTGTGAAAAGTGGTTAAAATGGATGCTCCTTAAAAAGACTAGGTAAGTGAAGCAGTGATTTTGCTTCTAAAATGCCACTGAAGTGTTTGCATCTGTGGCAATGATGTATGCCCGTCTGAAAAGAAAATGTTGTAACTGTCTTGCAAACCAAGGGGGAAAAAACACGTGTGAACTTTCTAAGCTGGAACTGCCCATTAGGTATCTGTGTTCTGATCATACTTCAACAGGAAATCATGATATTTAAAACTGCCAAGTGGACACGTGGGGAGCATTATGCTGTATATGCAATGAAACACACATTGTTTATTTTGTGTAGCATTCTTCTGCTCCCTTAAATACATACAAGATGGAAACCCATAGACTTTTTTTAACCTTTAGCTGCTATACTTGTACAGAAACTGCTAAACAAAACCTGGCAGACTTGTAAACAACCTGAGTTAATTTTATTTCATCTAACACTGATCACATTTCCAGTAGAGAACAAATAAAATGCACTGCTGACAGATGTGTAGAAATGTATATACAATTAGATGAAGGAATTGTGTTCAATGCAGTTCAAATCTCAGCTTCTGCCTTTTCATTTCCTTGAATATGGCTATAAAATTCTTACCTGCTGATGCATGGCCAGCAGCAATACCAGTTTTTTCCTGCTCATCCGGAGTGCTGCTGGGCAGGCTATCCTACCAATGGCTTAGCCAGAGCATCTCATTGTTGACTGAGGCATTTACTTGCGTAAATGGGATTCTTTGCTTCATGTGGCTTTGGGAAAAGCTTCCATTTATTTTCCCAGTTGAGATATAATTTCCTACATTTTCTCAAATATATTCAAGACATGAAAGCTCTGAATCTCTGTTTTGGGATAAATGAATGTAATGTGAGGAATTGAATCATCCAGGAGATCAGCAGAATTAGGAGTATAAAAGCCAGATAATTTCATTTTCTGGAGGGGAAAAAATTCAGCAGACCCATATTTGAGGGAAAGGTAGCGGGGTTTTGTTTGTTTGTTTTTCCACAGAGGGGGATCTGTGGAGCACACAAGATAGGCAGTTTCAAAGTGAAACTTGAAATAAATTCTTACGTTGTTGGGTGTTGCCCTTAATGATTTGCCATTGATTGTCCTGGTCAGAATATGAATATCTGGGAGCTGTTGTTACTGAACCATTCCAACTGTTCATCTCTTTCCTCTCCCTCTCAGCCTTCTGCCATGTAATAGGGCTTTCACATCCTCTGTAAGTCAATCTTTCTGTTGGCCTTTGGAGTATACATATGGTAGATCATTCTCTTGTTACACAAGGGCTGGCAACTTTGCATATATATAGCACAATTGTTTCTCTGGGGGGAAAAAATCTGTGTAATTAATATATAAATGAAGAAGGAGTGGGCGAGCACAGACTGCAAATTGGATTGCAATTACCGGTCTAACAAGAAATGTTCCTTGTCTGCTCTGTCTTTGTCTGAGAAAGGCAGATCTATTGTCACTGCATGAAAGCCATCTACAGGCCCCCGGTGTAACTGTGAGGCTGGAATTCATGGCAGCCTAAATCCACTTGAAATTTTGCAAGCTTCCCAGAAACTACACAGAAGAAAACAAGTATCAAGAGATCCAAGAAGAATATGCACATTTGTAGGAGTGAAGAATTTTCCAGATGTACATGAAAGTTCTGTTCATTCACTTGTATGAGCTGTTCCTGTAATTCAGCGTGGATGCAGTAATTGCTGGTGGTTGGAATACAGATAATGAGAAGTTCCTGTTTCAGCTTGCTTATGCACAAACTCTGTGGTGTGTTTCAGGGGAAGTTTCATAAGCTTGTGTTGCTTCATGATATCTAAAGGAAAAGTGGAAAATAGTGGCACTGTTGCTGTTAACTACTTTCCTAAGTTTGGTGAAAAGCAAAGATGTCAAAGGAACCTGCACTGATTTGTTAATCTGGATGCATTGCAAACTCTCCATATTAAAAAAAAAATTAAAAAGTTATTATAGAAATAGCAGATTATTTTAGATACTATCACAATGCATTAATACTGTCACCTTGTTTTTTAACAGGTCTATGGAAATGCAGGATCTAGCCAGTCCTCATAATCTTGTTGGAAGTAGTGATGCACCAGGTAGTTCCAAACTGGATAAATCTAACCTCAGTAGCACATCAGTCACAACAAATGGAACAGGAGGTAAGTATAAGACACAGCTGGCACAGAGAAAGTTTTGGCTAGTTTTCAGTCATATGCATTATTTACCATAATTTCAAGAATTACCATATACCTGTTTAAAAATCCAACAAGAATGATGAAAAATTGGCAGTCATACGAGTGTAAATTTCTAATTCCAGTATCACTTCTTTGATTTGCACCAACTAAATTAAGAGGCAGAACTGAAACAAAGTGCAAAGATGAAATAAGGAAATATTTTGAATGGTTGATTTGAACACAATGTTAAATGTTTGCATATACCTGTTGGCAACTTACAAAATGAATTGTATTTTCTGTGTCACACTTCCTTGATGAGTAATAATTTGCTCTTATACCCTGAGTTACTTGCATTTATGTTAAATTAAAATCATTATCAAGAGAAGTGCATCACAATTAGACTTAGGAAATATGGAAGGGGTTTTTGCTGATGAATTTCATTTCTTGGGAGGTAAGGAAAGTTTGTAATAAAGGGATTGTTTTCCTGAGCAGTAACTGGTCATTACTGCTGTAGGTGATACTCTTAACCCTGCCATGCAACTACAGTACAGATATTCCAATGCTTTCAGGTAACCAATCCTACCATAGCAGTGGGAGGCAGGGTGCCGCATTCTGAGGTGCAGTCCATGAAAGTACTACCATGGATATGAGTCCAGCTAGAGTTACTTCTTTACAGTTTATACATTACTGTCTCTTTTAACAGTTGGTACTAAGAAATTTTTTTGTTTGTTTGTTCTTTCTGGCTGCAAGGTACAGCATTTTATTCACTTACTCTACTTAAATAAAAGTCTGTCAATGTCAATAATAAGTGGTTTTGCCTGGGAGGGTAACTGAGCTCTGCATAGAAGGGCTGAACCATATTTTTAAACAGAATCCTTATTCCAGCATAAAGAGAAGAGAAAACTTCCAGCATGCTATTAAAGAACACACTAGTAACTGGATGCCTCTATATTATACTATGTGCATAAATAAACCAGTTAAAATAATACCGACAAGACTAATACAGTTCTGTTAAAAAGCTTGACTTAAAGTGCCAAAACACTGATTTGCCTTAAAGACTATTCATTTGCACGGAACAGACGTTGGGAAAATGAACTGTTTACCATTCCTGTCCTCAGGAGACAACATGACTGTGTTAAATACTGCAGACTGGTTGCTGAGTTGCAGTACTCCCTCCTCTGCAACAAGTATGGGAGACCCTGGTACAGTGCATGCGTGTGCGGCGTGTCTCCATGACTGCTGTGTGACATCTCTCTCCATTTGCTCCAGTCTTCTCTTATGCAGTTTGATCGTTCTCATGGGGTTCCCCCTCACCCTGAGCATTTTTTTCCTACCCTTTCTCAAAGGCTTTTCCCACAGCCAGAAAACTGTTGGGAAGTTGCAACAAGCAGTTATCTTACAGTGCTTTGAAAGCCATTTGATGAGCAAGGAGAATTTAACCCGCTTATAATTAGCTTAGCTGTCTACATGCTCTGAGTGACTGGGATTGTCTCGTGTGTTCAGCGTTGCTGGGAATTGCCAGTAGTCAGCATTGGTGGAAATCAGACAGATGGAATTTTCACAGAATGCCCATTTACTTTTTTTTTGTTTTTAAGTAAAGCATTGCACGATTACCTGAGCACAAGTCAAGGTTGACAGTGTTTCTTACTCCTGCTAAGACTTCCATTATTAATCAAAGCTTATGTCTAATGTACTGCCACATGGAACTTGCCACTTTACAAAATTTTGGCTGAATTTTCCAAGCTGTTGTTTTCATTTATGAGTTCTCTGACATGTATTATTAATTGTCAGAAGTTGTAAGGATTAATAATAACTCTATATGTGACATCATTATAGTACATATGGGATTAATCATAGATATAAACATGCATCACTCTGTTTCTCTACAAGTCATTACAAAGGTGCTTAAGTTGTGCAGGCTTGGACTAAAGTTAGGAAGATTTCAAAAAACTTGTCGTTTTAAAAAATCCCTCAGAATCAGCTTGCCATTTGTAAAACATATGCAAAGAAAATTTACAACAAAAAAAAAGAAGTTTACTTGAGCACAAAAGATCATTTGCACTAGAATAAGTTGTTCCATGTGAATGCTCCTGCTGAATGACAAGATCTTAAGTTTAAGGAAGACTGAGATAACTTGGGCTGTTTCCTCTTTTAACTGTTCAGCATGTTCAGGTAAATGTGGAAGGTAACAATTTAAGTAATAATTGTTAGTCGTGAGGAAATACAATATGTTAGTTGTATTAAATCTGATTTCCATAGGCAGTAGAATATTTAGAACTGTGCTTCTGGTTGAGTATATTCCCAGGAAAACCCTTAAGGCTTGCTAAAAGAAAGAGGAAAATCATTCCTATGACAAGCTGTGTGGTTTATTGTTTTACATGAGCTTTTAAAATCAGATTTGTTTGCTGTAACTTCTGTTGCACTTGCTTGTCCTCCTTCATGCATAGCATTAGCACCTCTTGCCCCTAAAACTCTGCATTCGTTTTCAGTCCTTAACATAGAGGAATGCTTTAGAGAAAATAAAAAAGTGGTCAGCAGAATAGCAGTAATTTTGATTTGCTAAGTCCATTCATCGAGGTCTGTTGTAGAAGCTGTTGCTTGTTGGGAGCTGTATTCTGAGTTAGCCTTGAAATAATGAAGTTTGGACGAGATCCCTGGAGGTCATTTGGGCCGAGAACTGCTCAGAGCAGAGCCAACATCGCTGTTAGATCACGTCACTCAAGGCGGCAATGAATTTTCCTCCTACATCTAATTGGATTTTTCCCTTAGTGCAGCTTGTATCTGTTCCCACCTGTTGTTTCCCAGGGCACCTTTTGAGGTGAGTGTGCCTTTGTTCTTTGTCATCTTTGCACCTTCCCATTAGATAGCTGCAGGCAGCAATTAGCTCTCCCCTCAGCCTCCTCTTTCTAGGACAGAACAAGCCCCGCTTCTTGGGTCTCCTTGTACACCACGTGCCCCAGCACCTGATGATGTTGGTAGCTCTGCTCTGTCACTGTGTTGTCATGGTCTAAGCCCAGCTGGCAACTAAGCGGCACACAGCTGCTTGCTCTGTCCCATCTGAAAGCAGATCATGAGCAGTCTTCACTGCTAGCAGCACTCAAATGTATTTCCAGTTAGAGGTTGCTTTTCATTTTATTTTCAATCTTTCAATACATTAAACAAAAAAAAAAAAAAATAGTTCTCTTAAACTGATGTTAGATTATTTTCTTTTCCTTAGCTAGCTTAATGCTTTTTCCCTTCTTTATGTAATGACATACATCATAAAGAAAGGTAGGTAATAGTAAAAATCTCCAGCTACACTGAGGAAGGACCTTGATGAATTCCTTACTGACATGAAATCTGAATGCAAAAAAAGTAGAACTGCTTAAAGTCAAGCACATATAAAAACAATTTCTATGGGTATTTTCTAACAAAACTCAGTGCCAATATAATGTTTTTCCTGAAGTTAAGTACAGGAGAAAGTTTCTTTTGTTTTAGATTATTTGCTTGACAGGGAAAGAAAAAAAGATTGCTGATGGCAGTGCAGCGCAGCTGGCATTAACCAGAACTAGACACAATTCTAAAGCAAACAGTTCAATTCATGACTGAAGTTTTTGTTATATATAACAGTTAGACACATACTGTCTTTTTGGATGCAAGACTGAACATTTGTAGCTCACTATGGACAATGAAATACCTTCTTGAGCAGAAAGAGATAAAGGTACTAAAAAGTACTTTTTTTTCATGTAAGTAGATGCCCAGACTTTGCAGAAGTACATAGAGGCATCCATATGTAGTAATCAGCAAATAAATTAATTTAGATACTTTTGATACTTCAGGCAACCATACATGTACCACATGACTGAGAGGTTTAAGGAAGGCCGTCATTTTGTGACAAATAGCCCTTGAACTTTTTCTTGATATGTGTTTTATTGATATGATGAAAATAAAATCACATCCTTCTCAAATAATTATAGAAATGGGAATGACTGATTACTCTATTGCTCTTAAGAATTACTTTTTTTCATTTTGGGTTGTGTTTGTCACAGCTTCTTTTTTTTTTAATTGAAAATATAATAGCTAGCAAAATGAGGAGTTCATGACAGCTTGGAAAAATGTGGCTAAAATTCTTCCCTAATGATTCCATATTGAATTAATATCCTGCTGCTTGCAGGGAAACTATTTAGTAGTTTTAACTATTATTTATGGTAGTTTTATGAAAGAGAAACAATAATGACAAGAAGTTTACATTCAAAAGACACACATTCAAAAAGTTTTTACTCTGAGACAGTAGATGGAAAGATACAACTGTATAACTGAAACCAGAAGGTGCTACTTGGTTTGTTTGGCACTGGTGCACCAGCAATGCTGCAGGGCACTCTACCAGTCACAGAGACAAATGCATCCCAATTTCTCCTGCTTGATCCAAACAGGTGTCCCTCTGACTTCAGCTCAGGTCACTTGTACAGTTGTAGACATCAGCAGCATCCCATGTGACTTCCTGAAGTAAGATCCATTGAGCAGTGTGACTGCAAATGGGATGTGATTTTGTAGGAGAGGTAGCTCACACAGGGCTTGTCCCGGGCTGCTTTACTGGTAGCTGTGCAATTTCTAATGAACAATTCACAGTGCTCACAGACACAGGGCAGAATAGCAGAATGGGTCTGGAGGTCTTCTGAACATTTTTCCCATGAGGAAACTAAATCCTTTACTTATCTCATGCCCTCTTTTCCTCTGCAGACTGTATGAGGGATGGTGGGTTTGGGGGCAGCTCAGGTCATACTTGGACTAAATCAACCTCTCTGTCTCAGCTAAACATAAAGGGAGATTAGTGGGCACTTTTTATACGCTTGATTTAGGTGACTTGAATCTGTGCCACAGTTTTTAAATACGTTGCCAGGTCAGAACATCAAATTCCCCCATTTCCCTTGCTGTTGCCAGCGCAGTCAAACGTGGATGCAGTGATGTTGACAGATGAGAGCTTTGGTCAGCTTAGCTGAGGCCTCTCAGAGGCGTCAGGTAACGAGCTGGCAGAGAACGCCTCTCCTTGGCCTATGTTAGACCTGCTGGGGGGCTCTGCCAGGCTGGCTGTCACAGCAAAGGCTTCTTCACGAATCCCAGGCTGTGCCCTCGGAATTTGGATACCTGGCAGGCAACTGTGGGGGTTGCTTGTGCAGGTCTTCATTGCCTCTTCACTCTGCGGCCCTGGGCACCAACCTGTGATATCCTGAGGCATGTGACGAGTGTCCATGCCCTAACTGACATTCATGAAGAAATTGTGTCAATATGTTGAGGCTTCCACATTTGCCAGTCAGACAGGCTAAGAGGAGCTGCAGCACATTCTCTACTGCTGTTTCTTACCTCATCAACTGGATGGGTGGTTCCCAAATTCCTTTACAAAAATCCATGCCAAATGTTCTGTCCAGGTAACATACTTAATTGCAGAAATCTGTATTGCTTCTGTGGTGCTTTTTGTGCTTTCAGTTGCAGCTTGGATGGTAAGACTGCATGATGATCCCTAAGAAATAAATTTGAGTTCAGAGTAGACTAAACTGTTTGGTAACCTCTGATTAAGAAGCTGACTTGTCATGGTTGTCATTTGTGTCCTGTCCTACTCTAGTTCTTTGGCTTTTTTTTCTTTCAAACTTCTCTCTTCAGTTATGAAAAATTGCTTGTTGGTGGCCTAGCTCAAAAAGGCCCCCACAGACTCTGTAAAAGGGGAAGGGGAAAGGCAACATGCTGGCACTGTGAAAGTAATTTCCTTCTGTATTATCATGAAACCATATTATAATTGTTTTACTCATCAGGCAAAACTATTTTTGTTACGTGCTACATCCCTTGACAGCTAATGTTTCCTTCCTCTATGCTACTCTTAGGATATTGTTAGAATCAATTAAATTTATGTTGAAATCTCCCACAGAGATATTCCAGTTGCTAAAACCAGTGGCTGGATGAATGCACAGGTACAGAGCTGTGTAAATAAATGGGCATTTCTGTCAGATTTCTGTCGATTGTCTCAGTATGGTGCTAGAGCAAAGGTTGAAGCTGTTGCATGTGTGCTTGTTTGAGCTGGACTACCACTAGTGAGACTGGCATGAGGACTCCAGTACAAACCTAGAAGTAAAATCTCATGTCTACTTATTCTTCTATGTAGTGTCTCTTCTTGCAGTCAAAACAGAACCCATGAACAACAGTGAAACAGCAACAACAACTGGAGATGCATCGCTTGACACTTTTACTGGGTCAGGTAAAGCCGTAATAAAATGACGTTTTGTTACATGCACATTAATGCAGCATTTAATAACCATCACTAATGAACATTTGCATGGAAGCAATCTTTACAAAGCTACTATAAAATGTTTTGGTATTTTATACCTAATAATAATAGTAGAAATAATAATACCTTTTTCATTTTTGTAAATACAACACAGCAATTTACGCAAGGTGTGATCTTAAAGAATGCCTAATAATGATGCCTTAGACCACTGCTGTTTGCAAAAGTCTCAAAATAATACTGTTATTATGGTACTGTAGATCTTTTTCCTCAGCGTTAGTCTTATATGATATTAGGGGAAAAAATGGGATTGTATTTGTAACAGCCCTGCTAATTTGAGCAGTTTCAAATCTTAAGTTTTATACCTCGGTGCTAATCCTTTTACTCCTATTAGCAGTGTGTTAATTTAAACAGTGACCAGATTGCCATGTTAGTCTCTTTCCACTGGGATGAACTACTTTCTTTCCAAGAAAATGGTTTTACTTTAAATGATCATAGGCTTCAATTACTTCTCAAAAAATTTAAACAAACAGTGGTTTAAGTAGATCCCTAGAAATTATTAAAATGTGATGAACTGTGGAAAAGTACAGATAATCAGCCTTCTAATAATTAAGTTGCATCCTGCTAATAATAATATTAAAAAGGAGAGGAGGGAGAATAACTTTTGCATCTGGAAATATGAGTTCAGTAATGGCCTGACTGAAATGAAACACCAAAGCCACAAATCACCACTCCACACTGATGCCACTGCTACTTTGGTAGACTTAGGTAGTCAAGCCTTATTTAAAATATTTCGGAAATCACAAATGTTTCTGTGTAAATATTTTTTTTAAATCTGGTTTTGGAATTGTCTTTTAGCCATCAGTTAAACCCAAAAGTTAATTATTCAGATAAGTATTTATAACTAATTTAATGTCTGAAGGAAAGGTATTTTGTGAGATTTAAAGCATTTACTATTTCTGATTAGAAAAATGTCCTCATTTTAATTTTCATTGTCCTCATTATAATTATACTGAGAGGAACCTCAGCCTAAAGGCTAAGAAATTCCATAAAAATTAAATAGACTGTGCTAAAATTTACCTTTACTTTTTCACTCTGTTTTCACTCAATGCTAAAATTGTATTAGTAATGATTACAAATCATAAAATATCCAACTCTATATATGATTTTTTCATTGTTGTTGAAGTGTTATCAGCTTCTGCCGTGTATTTAAGGCAGCTGAGTTTTATTCTATGGCTAAGGCAACATTGGAGTGCCAAGAATTGCAGCCTTCAGCCAGGTTTAGATAACTAAGTAACTGCTTGATTTCCCTGGGTGCCACTCAGCCATCAGCTTCCACTGACTTCAAAAGAAGTCTTGAGATCTCTACACTTTGGATGTTTGGAAAGTTGGTGCCTCAAAAAAAAAAAAAAAGATAAAAAAAAGGCAGGAATTTGAGCCTTGCATAATCCTTTTTTGCCTGTTAGCCACCTGCGTACTCAAAAGAAACACGAACCTGATTCTCAGTTTAGTGCACAAACTCAGGCATTAAATGAGTACAGTCATTCTCAGTGGGAAATCAATAGTCTGCCTGTCTGGGTGACGTGCAGTCTTCATCATCAGAGCGAGACACAGAGCTGCCCTGATAATGCGCTCAGCCTTTCATAAAGATTGAATATGTTACTTTCGTGCTTGCCTTTTACTTGTACTCCAAAATCAGACAATTTTTTTCCTCTAATTTTATGGGAGAAGTGCTCAAGAGCAGTAAAAACTCAGCAAAACCAGGATTTCTCTGAGTTTTTAGCCTAACTGGTTAGTTGGGAAGTTAATGGGTTGCCAAAAACCAGTAAATGCTGACTAGTAGACAGATGTTGTTTCAAATGAGCCACCTGCAACTGAAAAAATGCATAGCAAAGCCCAGCACTGAACAGTTTGTTTTTTCCTGAAAACGAGGGACCTGTATGTGTTACTCCCAACCATGGCAAAGTCATGATGCCAGCACTTCTCTTATGTTATTAAATGAGACATGGGTGAAAAGAGAACTCCTGGTGCTGAGATGCATTTGAAAGTCTGCCATGCAGAAATCCTCTCCTTCAAACACTCCACCCATTAAAATTTATTTCCCTGCTCCAAAGGCAGTCAAAACATGTGACCTGTCCTGGAACTGAGCAGAAGGCTCAACAAGCCATGTGAGGTGTCAAGTAGTCATCTCTGTCCCTAATGACCAGCTGTAAGTGGTGGTCAAACAGATTGTGTCAGCTATAGGACAGGAGAGACAGATTAGACTTCACAGAAAACTGATTCTGTGAACTGTCAATTGAAAAGATAATGCACACAGATCTCTTGCATTTACAGTGGCAGCTCCCCTGGGATTGGCAAGGCCCTGTTCAGGGCTGCAGCCCATGTGTTGCAGCTCGTGCTCAGGGCCCCGGTTCCCCTGTGCTGGAGAGCTGCCCCTGGGAGAACCTGTGCCTCTGGGCATGGGTTAGCCAGGTGAGGAGTCCCATTGTGCACCCCCCTTCCTCCTCCTTCTTCTTCACAGAGGAGCAGTTGGTAATTAGTGTCCTCAGTTTGCAGCTCTGTGACTCTGCAGCACGCTCCCACTGGGGTGGGCATTCACAGGACTGGGAGAGGTGTGCAGCCCTTAACTGAGAGTTTCTTCACCATGAATTTGTTGCAGCTGCCGTACTGTAATACTGCGCATATATTGCTTACAACAGTGGATTAATTTGAGAACTGTTTTATCATTTTAGTGGAGTGGAGAGAGAGGTATTTGATGCTCTCATTGTTTTTTCTTAGTATTTATTACACACAGGGTATAGAATACAGTTTGTAGGTATAGAAAACAATTTCTGAAGGTTATGACAGTGAAGTTAGGGAGTGTCACTGCTGTTTAACTACATTTGATTCCCTTGTGCATAGAGATTGTGATGTTACTTGAATAAGGTCCATTTAACCTAACCTTTTTGCACAGAATTTTCTAGATGTGTAATGAAAATATACCAAACTCCAGCCCATATTAATATACTGAACCCAACACATGCTATTAAAACAGCTAATGATCATTTAAATCCTCCACAACAACCTTGGCCATTTGAACTAAGAGAGTGACTGGTAAGAGCTGGCTGTCATCTTGCCCTCTCTGCGAAACAAAGTTAATGGGAACTGGAGAGATCAAGGGTCTTATACCTGCCCTGAAGGGCATTCCTCTGGTAATTTCAAGTAGTGAAGTCTTAAGAATATTTGAGTTTTTCAGAGAAGAAACAATTTTGTTTTGGTTTGGTTTTTTCAACATAAGCACCACAAAAGAGCATCTGGCCCCGTTCATGTAATGCCTATATAAAGCACCACAAAACCCAGAGGAACCTGCCTCCACCATCTCCTCCACTGCCAGCAGTCCTCAGAGAAGGGATGTCAGGGGGGTATCCAGCTGTCAAAGCTCTTAAAAGTTTGATAACCCTTAGAATTAGCAGTTTCATCTGTGAGATACAGGTGTGGTCTGCAGGCCCCACTCAGTCACAATGTTCTCTTATGATAGGCCTTACAACCTGAAATATTTCTCAAACATCTCACAGTGTAAAATGTAGTGGACAAATTGCAGGGACAAACTACACAGAAACAGTGAAAAGAATGGATTTTTTTAGTCTTGCCTCTTTCTCTTCCTTACAACCAGATCATCAGGGAAAACTGGGGATAAAAGCAAGGAAATTTAAAACCAGACACATTCCAAAAGTATTTTATTTTCTTGTCTTAATTTTAAAACCAAGGTATATGAAGAAAGAATAAAAAGGCAGGCAGGACAGTTTCTGCTGAAAAGTATTAAGTTTTGATAGCTCAAGTGATTTAAATGAATAGTAATTGATTTTTTTTTTGTAGTTTACATAAGATGGAGTGGCATGGTAAATGTGCTTCAACCAGTGATTAATTGACTGAGCTCTCATCCAGCAAATGATGAGACAAAAAGTGAAGCAGTATGGCTAAAATGATCCGATAAGCCAATAATGGATCACAAAAGTTCCTTGCCCTGAGAACCACCAAGGTCACTCTGCTGCTATTGCTTGTCTTTAGAAAGGTCACAGAGCTACAACAGGGAAGATTAATTACTCATCAACCCTGAAATAACCAAGAGCATTCTTTAGAGTTCTATGAACCAGTTACATTGATAGAAACAGCTATAGGTTTGTCTGACTCTGGGAATAGCTGCCTGCATATGCAGCATTGCTCTAAACCATGGAAAGGCATTCTCAAAACCCTCAAAACCAATATTCACACAAAATGAAATTTAGCAGATTTCCGTTACAGGCAAACCCTCAATATCTTTTCAAACAGCAACTCTTTTATGAAATCTAATGGCATATGTTTTAAAAGTTAATATCCAATTCTTTACTTTCAAGCCATACTTAACTGCACATTTTAAAAAGGAGTTAATTGTTTTTCTTCTACTGTGTTTTTCTTTTAAGTTCTATACATTCTAAATGCATTTAAACTATCTTTAAAAAATATGAAGTTCTCTGTGTTTTCAAAGCAGTAGATCTGAGAGACATTAATTAGGGCTGGATGTAGAAATGTATCATGTTTCATAAAATAGTTAGGAACCTAAACCTATTTGTCACTTATAAAATTCAGAATGTTCATTTCTACTACCATTATGAATAACTCAGGAAGAGGGTACACTTTGAAGTACAACTATGATTGATTAGACTAAAGAAATTCCAGTGCTTCATTGTGTACTACTTTAGTCTTTTGAAAAGTGAATGAACAGCAGATGGCCTAATAAAGACACTCTGTATGTTTGCCCAGTATGGATTTGCTCTGAAGGGATTGGTTCAACACTTTAGAGTACATATATTTGGAATACATCTGTCTTAGTCAAGACAGATGGCTAAAGGAAAGGGAAACTTCCAAACACTTGGAATTAAACCAGGGTGAGCACTGCTTCTGGATGAAATTTTAATGGTTTATGACTATTGTTCTGTTAGCTTTCTTGGAGGATGCAGCTGTGAATAGTATAGATGCACACCATTTGGATAGCTACTGAACAGGACTGTTTATGCGTACTTTAAAATAAAAATGCTGTTGTTAGGGGTTATCTTCTAGTTGGCCTGTTTATAAAGAATGGTGGTTGCTTTCTACTGCTCAATGCAGTGTCTTCCATCACCTAAGATAACTAAAATTAGTCACAACCATTTAAAACATGCTTTTCCTAAATTGGACTTCTTGTTAATGTGGGGCTATAAAGGTATGTGTATGTTACTTCAACCCCATGAAATGTGTTAGATCACAAGATTCTTTTTAACTACCCCTTGCAAATTTGAAAGATCTACAGTGTGTGGTGATGTATGAAATACATGCCTCTGCAATATACTCGGAAATGTGTTAGTCAAGTTGAGAAAGTGTGACACACCCATGCTAACTAAAGAGTTCGGCACAACAGCAAAAGATTTGGAAGTTTTTAATTTCTTTTTTTTATGTTGTGGTATTGGTGACATCTGCTTCCTTGAAAAGCTGTCCATTTCAATAGGCTTCTGTGTTAATGCTTCTGCCTTAGTTCACACTGTGTGGCTGTGTGGGTCTCATGGTGTTTCTAACTTCTGTACTCTTGTTTTCTGTTTTGCAGTAATAACAAGTAGTGGCTACAGTCCCAGATCAGCGCACCAGTACTCTCCACAGATATATCCCTCCAAGTTAGTGTCTGCACCTCTTCTAGTCTTTCATAGACCTTGGCTGTGGGCAGTTTTGTGGTTTGTTGCAAACAAGTGTTCAGCGGGAGAAACAGAGAAAAAGGAAAATTCTTAAGCCACGGTACTGGCTCCGGTACTGGCTCCCTCTCCAACTTTTTTTTCCTCGTGTGTCTACAGAGTAAGATCCTGCTTCATGCAGTATTGCTGCACAAGAAACACCCTTGAATATCAGCACACAACAGAAGTAAAATAATCAGACTGTTGCATTCTCAGACATCAGCATATTAACAGCATGTGCAGGGAATATATACAGATATATTTTAGAGAAGTCAGTTTATATATAGAAATCACAATTGCATGCACAAGTTGCATACTGGGGGGTAACCCTGTCCCTGACCCTTCCAAGGCCAGCATTGCCAAATGCTTCCAAACATTCCACAATCACGAACCACCCTTTCCTTGTCCCTCTCTGATATCATAAGATTTAAAAATCAAATAAATTGGATTAGCTTTTAATCTTATTATTTTTAAGCCAACGGATGTTTTTAGAAATAAAAAATTTCTTCATCCTTTTTTTTTTGGTGGGGGGAAACTGGCTTTTGGGCAATCACACAAATCCAGGAGTGGGAACTTCAGAAAGAAACACCAAAGATGATGTATGAAACCGCTGCAGTTGGCAGTATATTAGTTTGCTTGTCCTGCGATCAGTGTTGAGCACAAGGGTACTTGATTCCAGTATGCCATCTGTTTGTTTCCATTTATTTGATACAGCTATCACTGTGACTTTGGTACAGAGAAAACATTGAATCTAAAGATTCAAGAACCAGTTAAGCTCTTTGAAGTTTTTTTAACAAATTTGCAATCTTATGATGGTAGCCAAAATTTATTAATACAGAAAGTAGGTGCCTGAAGTAAGAGCCATCATTCCAATTTGAGCAGGTTTTGGCAAACTATATTAGGGACTTTTGGCCAAATACATTACAAGGTTTAATAGAATTTTCAATCTACTGTTACAATATTTTGGCATCTAAATTAATGAGTAATCCTTTTCTGATAGTAAATGCTGCCAACTGTGCTGAATTAATTAGAAAGAAAAAAAAATTAAATTGGAATCTGAAATTTAGTCATGGCTTTTAATGGCCAGGTTTCAGTTAGCGTAATTCTGCAGAGTGTGTTTATTCAACTCTTGGTCCATAAAGTCTTACTTGACTTACAAAACAATCCAAGAAAAATGTTTCTCTGTATATTTTTGCAACTCTGGAGGGCAAAAAATTTAAACTTGATTTTATTCAATCTCTCTATAAAACCTCAGTGTTCATAAATAAAAGACCATTTTTATTTCCATTCTATTTTCCTAGCCCATATTTTCCGAACATTTAAAGCCCATCTGGTTACCAAAGTACTGGTGTCAGTATTTTTTATGCTGCTCTCCATGGGTAGGATCCATCTCCCATTGAAGGTGGAGGCTACATGTCTGTTGAAGCAGAACCTACACAGATGATATAATGTACTAGCTTCAACATTCACCTCTGTTTCCTCTATTCTTCTAGTCCAAGTTTCCCTCCACTGGATTAAAAAACTGTGGGGGCTTTTTTAATTGAAGCATTCTGATCTCGGCTGAAAGATGTTAAATCCATATAAAGTCATGCAGCAGTGGCGCAGCCCACCTAAAAGTGGACACAGTAGCTTAAGAATTAAATTGTAGCGATGGGACAGCATAAAATATTCAGTGTGCCTTGGGGAATGTGGGACAGAGTGTCTTTCAGCTTATTCCAGTGGGGGATGGAATAAATCCCAGAAGAGGAGCAGTTGGCAGAATAATGAACTGCCTTTGGACATCTTTAAACCTTTTTCTTTACTTTATTGCTTGAATCAACATACAAAGTATTTGTTGCCACAGTAATGCTATTTTTCCTGATATTTAGGCCCTATCCGCACATTCTTTCTACACCAGCAGCTCAAACAATGTCTGCCTATGCCGGACAAACGCAGTATTCGGGAATGCAGCAGCCCGCGGTCTACACAGCCTACTCACAGACAGGACAGCCCTACAGCTTACCCACCTACGGTATTTGACCACTTCTTACTTCACCTTGCCTACAACCAAAAGCAATGCCGACTGGAATGTCATTTTTGCTTTCTCTTTTTTGTTTTCCCAACTGTAACAAAATATTTTAAAGAATCAGTTGAAAATTAATTTCTTACACAGATTTGGGTGTAATGTTGCCAGGCATCAAGACGGAAAGTGGGCTCTCGCAGACCCAATCTCCTCTGCAGAGCGGGTGCCTCAGTTACAGCCCAGGGTTTTCCACCCCACAGCCAGGCCAAACACCCTACTCCTACCAGATGCCAGGTGAGTAGCCACCTCTAAAATTTAAGGCTACATATTCCTTCCCAGTGCTAATAGGCATATGTGTCATCATTTTGATCATCTGTTACTTCAGATCTGGGCATGGAACGCAGTTCCTACTTGAGTCTTCTTTTGGATTTTTTAGTGGAGTGAAATCCACTAATTTTTTTAGCGGCAGGACTGGAAGCACTTGTTATATTTACTAATATATAAAAGTCTCTTTCCTTTGTTTTTTATGTTCCTGAGCATGACATAATTTGATACTTGTTTCTCCTTGGATTAACATAATTTTTTAGGATTTTCCCTTAATTGATATTTATTCTTTCATTTATTATTCACTTAATAATTCATTGATTACCATCTGGTCATTGATAACCTGTTTTATTTGAATAATTTTAAGCTTCTTATACAATGGTTAATCTTCTGCATATTACAAACTGCAATATGAATAATCTGATTTATGTTGAAAACAAGGACATGCCTCATTACGGATTGATTAAAAACACCTGGATATAGTCTTTTGAAAAGGTTTTTGTTTCACCAACATAACACTAAAGTATTAGAAATGAAGGCAAAAGAGAAAAACAGTGTTTGAGGAGAGGTGAGAATGCAATAAATTGAAAAATGTTTCTAAATTGGTGAGCTGACATACTGCTGATACCTTCCTTGAATGGTGTGGAGAGGAATGTATGCCTGTATGCGTGGAAGTAGTATTTAATTTCTTTTAAAGTTCCATTACAATGCTTTATACTTCTAATAGAAAATACAAGTGGGTTTTTTTGCTCTGTTTAATCTACATCTTAACATGGAATATTCTAATTAGAATTTTATTTTGATTCACAAACAAGTTCTCACAGTTAATTATATTTCTTAATTTTAGGTTCTAGTTTCACACCATCGTCCACTATTTATTCAAACAATTCTGTTTCAAATTCTACAAACTTCAGTAGTTCACAACAGGTATGAATATTGCCATTTTTATTTTGCAAGTTACAAAAACATTTATATAATTCCAGAGATAGCATGTTATTTTTATTTAGATAAGTTATAATCAATGAGACTCACTACGGTTTAATGCTATTTTCTGTGGAAAATGATCAAAATCTTACTGGAAGCCTAGTTACATATTTTAGCACTTTAATATTTCAGCAGCTTCCCTGTAGTCTTTTAGTAAATATCTTTAAATTAAAAGGCACTAAATATTCTTAAAAAAAAAAAAAAAAAAAGCTAAACAAAGCCTTCAGAACACTAGCAAAAGTCATATAACTGTACAGTTAGAAATATTTAATGGGAAAAAAATTCGCTCATTACTGTCCTTAATGAAGTGCTCTTCTGCATCTGCTGTTTCAGGATTATTCTTCATACACAGCTTTTGGCCAAAATCAGTATGCACAGTATTACTCAGCATCAACATATGGTGCATATATGACCTCAAACAACACGGCTGATGGCACTTCATCATCATCAACCTACCAATTACAGGACTCTCTCCCTGGCTTGACAAGTCAACCAGGTACAGATCTACATTCAGGTGAAGACAATTTTTGTATTTTATTCGCTGTTTGTATAAAGAAAATATTTCCATATTCAGCTTGCATGGAAATTGATATTTTACATTCATGCCTCTCAGAAAACTTTATCATGTAAACCACCCGAAATAAGTTATTTTACTGTTTAGTTAGGAAACCTGACCAGTTTGTTTTGACCAGTTTGTTTGCTAATTAAAGAAAGCTTTTTGCAGACTGAGGTGGTTGTCTGTACCACTGGCAGTGGAACAGTGCTGTTTCTACCTACATATTCTGAATTATTGCTGCGAAGAATTTAAAGCAAGATACCTTTTTTCATTTAATTATGCCTCAGCCATGCTGGCAACAGCACGTGGGCTTTATTCAAATGTGTACAAGCCACGCTTGCTAGTTCACTAATTTAAGTAACCAAGAACAGAGAAATTAGTTATTAGCACCACCAAGAAAAATTGTATTGGAATAGCTGAATTTGCAAGACGAGCATTGTCAGGAGACATAAGGAGGCTCCCTTTGCCTGCCCAGCCCTGCCCTCTTGTGCACAGCCACCACAGCACAGTAGCCTGCTACTTGCATTCCTAGGACATCCCTGGAGGGTAGTGGCAGTTTTTAATTTTTCTTCAGCACTCCTAGAGCAGTCTCTTTCACTGAGCTTCACTCATCCAGTGTGGGCAGTGTCTGCCATTTCTAAAACGTCTAACAAAGTGGCTTTTGGATTAAGCTCTGAATAGGGGAGGAATTTTTGCTTTAGTCACAAAATCACCTTACTGCATAGATCTTCCTAACAACTTATTGAAAAATACAGTAGAAAGGCTAATGTATTACTGTAATGAATTTGCACAAAGGAAAGGTAGCACTGTGTAGAAAAGTATAAGCAAGGACTCACACATAATATAAACTGCTTAAATTTGCTAAAAATACCGGAATTTTAACTTAATTAGTTGAAATCTTTCCTACCCAGATGTTTTCCTCAGGCTGATTTTTAAGATGTAACAGTGCATGTGTTTGTGGTTGTATGTTTGGGGTGGGATATGGATATGGATATGGATATGGTATGGAAGAGTGATAGGGAGATACATATTCCCTTGATTTTTGATGAAAAGTGCAGTGTTATTCAGTAGTCTCAGAATGCAAATCTAGGAAGAAGCTAAAGGTAATGTGAAATCAAGTGAAATTTCAACAGGCAGAGGATATCTGTAACAAACACAAATCATAGGTAAAGAATTTTTAAAAGAATGTGTACTGTACTCACAAGTTACATGTTTTGATAACTGTGTACGTCCTGTGTACTTTCACTTGCTGCTTTGTTATTCCTTCATATTCTTATTTGAGAAAATCAGACAGTTTCCCATGTTGTTTTTCCCTAGGTATCTGTTTCCTAGAAACGCTGTGTAAATGTATCATGTATTTTTACAAGTACCATTAGTATTAAATAGAATTGGCAAAAAAAAAAAAAAGGAATCTTAAATAGTTTGAACATGTTGAAAAAGTATTGAAGGCTTCACATCTGTGAAACAGTAGATGTTTTTTTTGGTTGTGGATTGTTTAAGCATATGAAGTTGTTCTCTTGTTAAGTAGGTTGTGCATCTGAGTTTAGCAATCCGCCCCCATCTGCTCCTTATTTCTGTGAAGGGTTGCCGTGATCATGTGGCCCTCTGCTGAGAGTGAAACACCCACTTTGTGAATGCATGACATGCCTGTGCCCTTCTGTGTCACAGTAAAAATAAATTTCCATTGGTGAGGGGCAGTGTCTAGGAGATAATTTCAGATATCATAGATCATACTGCAGTTCTTTAGCACTCACTTTGTCCACTTGCTGTCAAGCAAGTCCTTAAGACTTACTCCAACAAAAACCTGAGACTAAACACAGCAAGGCACTTAATTCTTCTGGCATCTCTACTAGCTGTTAATTCAAATATCTAATCAAAGGCTCTAGTACTATCTGCACATACAGGATTTCTCATTTGCATAATAAATCCCCATCAGATCAAGAGTTAATACCAGCTACAATTTTATTTATTGTCTGCGTAAAGAAAATGAGATAAAAATTGAAATAGACTTTACTCTTTCTGCTATTCATGACAAGCAATAACACACTACAAGTCAGAAAATAAAACAAAGCAGGCCTGTAATGTTAGAGCTGCCTTCTGGCTGCTCTGTCTGGTAAGGATATGTAACAAAAGTCTGTCCATAAGGAAAGTATGAAGGGGCTCAGGAATTCATCCATTCCATTTGTGTAATGCTCAGCTCCTTAAACCAGGAGCTTCTCTTCCGAGCTTGCATTCAGCCTGCCTTACATTAGGATTTTTCAAAATGCACTCATTACCACAGGGTATTTGTGGGATAAATAGGTGTCTCCTAGGGCACTTCATCTCAAATAGGGATAGCTCAGATGGACTGGGAGGTGAGGTCTTAGGAGATAAGCACGCTTGGGTATATTTGATGAATATAAGAGTACATTTAACCTGGGGCAAATAAAACTCTAGCAGAGAATACAGGCCTGGATAAAAGCTTCTTGTGAAGGCACCTTACTATCATATATCCAGGGTTAAGGGAGGCAAATCACCATAGGATATTAGCTCCCGTTCCATTACTGGGATGCAGCAAAGCTTAATTTGGTACCCACAATGAAGTCACCCTTTGCAGCTTCTCTGGGAGACAGCATTAGGTTTATATTCAGACTGCACAAACTCTTTTTTTCCTTATTAAGAACCATGTTTTAAGAAGGAGGAGGGGGTGTTCACATCACTGAACTAGAGGTGGGAAACAATGTCCTAGGTATGAAAGACCACCTCCACTTGTAATGTGTAATTCCCTTTGTAAGTTGGTGCTGTAATTCCCTGTCCTCTAATGGAGGTGCTGCAAGGTCCCCACAGCATGAAGAGCTTCATATTGTACAAGTGTATTGGATGTGTAAGAACATCTGTGATAGAGGTCATTCAATATTCTGGTTTTAACATTTTCCTCCTGTTCTCTTGGATCACTGGCACTGCTCACAGTCCCAGTGGGAAGAGGCTATGAGGTATATTTATTAGGCATGTGTTGAATATTGAGAAAGCTAAAAAATTTCAAGCATTGTAATAAAAATTTATGTCTGTTATAAGCTGCAGTAGGAGCTCTTCATGATGCTAATGTTTTCAATACTCTTTGGTACTAGAATTTCTCACATTCTTTTATGTTACAGGGCTGAATTTTTAATACTTTTTCATTTGTCAGCATTGGCCTCATTTCTAAAGCAAACAGAGGATAAGAAAAGTGCTGTTTCTCCTTTAGACTGCTGTAGGTAAAAAGCAAATCAAGCAATTAAGCCTACAGTTGTTTAAAAAAACAAGCACCACTGACTTCTGCAGTTCTAAAATAGATGCATACCTTGCATTCAAGTAAGAGACAGCTGCTCATTCTGATTTAGAGATTAGTGTAATGAAATAAAGTTGGCTTTAAATATCTAGATTTTACGAGGAACAGCGATTAGTTACGGTACTGATTAATAGATAATTATGCAATCCTGTACAGCATTGTCCCAAGCAGAAGCCTAGAGCAACTGGTAATGGCTCATGCTAAATGAAAATTGGATTTATTTACTTCAGTTGTTGGTTAATTTCAGAGAAGATTTAGAAGAGGAGGTTTTTTTATATCTTATTGTTGGTAGATTAGAATAAACACAGTCATTGAGAACAGATGTTTTAATACATTACTGTGGAAATGAGTCTTGATTTTGTTGTAATGTGTTGAAGTGTTATAAATAAAAAGACTTTTGTGGTAAGAATGTAAACATTCATCTTCGCTTTCTTAGTTTTCGCTTTTTCTTTCTGGGGGTTTGGTTTTACACATTTTTTCCACTCGATCAGAAAAATCTATGAAACTATTTTTGCACAGAGCTCTTGCACACTCAGAACTTATTTTGGAGCCATTGTAGGTTTTTGCTGCACAGGCATTCTGATTTGGATGCTTCTTGTACATTTGTAATTACCCAAGTACATTTCGCTGTTCTTATGGGGAAGAGCCAAGATAATGTGATCCTTATTGATTGCTTCACTGCCTGCTGTGACCTTGCTGACATCAGCACTTTGCTGGGAATAGAAATGAGTAGTCAACAAGAACTGTCTACTCTCCCCCTTCTTTAGGGATTTCTGCCTGTGTGTCTTGTCCTTTCTCTGCATATCTCTTTGAAAAGTCATTTAGCCTCTTTTACTAATGCTCAGCCCCCTTAACTGTCATGGTGACCCTCACCTGGACTGGGACCCTCACCTGACTAACTCCAGTTTGACAATATCTCTCTTCTACTTGGGGACCCAAAACTGCACATTTTTCCAGATGTGGTCTTGCAAGTTCAGAAGAGAGAAGAAAAATCAGTCTCCTTCACCTGCTGGACACTTGGTGATGCTCTTTAGTAAAAACGAAAAAGCAAAAAACCATCAGATTTCAAGTCAAAACCAGATGCATCATAGATGATTTTTGGAAAATGTTTGTACCAAGTGTTAATTTATTCTGCATATTTGCCATCATGAGCACTTTTAACAAATACTACCCGTGGCCCAGGATGCTCAATTACAGACAGCTCAAGGACACTCTTGAATCAAAATCTGTACTAGATGTCAGATCAAAGCTGTACCCTTTCCTCCTTTTCTGGAGAAAAATCAAATCATTATTAATAGGATAAATTAAGAAGGAGGTTTTTTTATCATTTAGCACCTGGAACCTAGCCAAACTGCATTTATTGCTAGAAGTTTTGAAAGCTGAACATGCTAAGCTTCATTAAATGGGTAAGTCAGGGATGGGCTTGAGTGTGGTTAAGATGAGCTCTGCCATACCAGGTCAAAGGCCTTTCCAGCACGTATCTGTGACAGCCCACAATACCTCATACTTAGAGAAAGACAATGAGAACACAGAAAGTACAACTTCATGCTCTTTCAGGTACTAACTGGAATATTATATTTAATATTATGACTTTCCTCTGATAATTTATGGGCTGAGGTATGGTGAAGGAAAAAAATGAACTTTACTAAAGAGCAGGTGACATGAGAGGAAGACATGAAACTGGAGGCTGCCTGGCTGTTCTGGATCATGGATTAGTGCCAAAATGTGTTCTGGTAAAAGTAAAGCAGGACTTGGAAATAAGTCTAGCTGAACTGAAAACATGGGAAATTAACTACTTTAATTAAAAAGCACTTCATGTTTTGAGAAACCATTAGTATGACTTCTAAAATACTCCTGTCTTGGATATATTGATATTTCGCCTGGGCTCATGTGTATTTGTGTATATGCACATGTGTATATGTCATTTTAATTTTTGTCTTATTCAGCTAAGGTTTACAGGTTTTCGTTGGTAGAGCTAAAAGTGGGTGGCATCTGCTGATCCCATCTACATAAGAGAAGCCACGTTATCATTCTCTTTATACAACATTTTTATATGTCTCTTGTCATTGGCATACAGACATGTTGAACTTTGAGGAAAAAAAGTTGATTATTTAAAAATCCAGCACTAATTTTGGCATGAATGGTTGCCTCCACAGGGGAGTTTGACACAGTGCAGAGCCCCTCCACGCCAATCAAAGATCTTGATGAGAGAACATGTAGGAGTTCTGGGTCAAAGTCTCGGGGTAGAGGGCGGAAGAATAATCCATCACCCCCTCCGGACAGTGACTTGGAGGTATGTCTGTGGTAATTGATGAATGTTAATGTGGAGGTTTCTTCCGATGAGGTGTAAATTCTGAATACTGCAGCTGTGAAAATAGCTTAAAGCATTTTCGAAGACATTATGGACTCAGTCTTACTAACTGAGTGTAACAGAGCTGCTTTAATCTGCACGTACAGTGCAGCTTAAACTGTTCTGCATTATGTCTGTCAGTTTCTTGTGCAATAGAACCACAAGCCTCTACTCAAAAGTGTCACATTTGCTTTTAGTTTTTGAAACAGGAAATCTCAAATGTATCTCTCAGCTTAATTACATGTATTTATGGATGCAGTGTAAATATGCAGGATCATCTGGCCATAGCCTTTTAAATATTTAGGGACCAGCTTGTGCTTGTGTTTGTAAGATATATCAGCTGATCCCAATGAGGCAGCTTACCCCAGTGAAGTTATGGCTGTGCCTTGCAGTGGCAAGAGCAGCAGGAGGAAGCAGAGTGCCTGTGTGTGTGTGTGACACTGCAGCTGTGGCACCAGGGACGTGCTGTGCTGCCTGCCAGGTTTGTGTGTCCCCTGCTGCCACCAGAGCAGCACGGTGAGCCAGCAGCCCTGGCCTGCCCCACTGCCCTGCCTTCACTGACCAGCCCTGGGTACAGCACAAGACAAAATTGTTCCTAGGACTTGGCTGACCACAGGGTCTCTCCTGGGGTAGCAGGGTGGGCTGCAGAGCTAGGATCAAATGCCATTGCTTTTGTACAGAAACTTACTTTTTTTTTTTTTTTTTTTTTGCTCTTCAAAGGATTTAATTTTTACAGCAAAAAACCTAACTTCTTACATTTCAGGGGTTTTTTATTTATCATTTTTACCAGTGAGAATCAAAACAAGTGAAATTGAATGAATGAAACTGAGTTAAAATAATCTGTTTTATTCTACAGTATTATTTGAATTCTATGTGGCAGTGGCATATAGCACTTTTACTGAAGATTTTAGTTACACAGTAGAAATAAAAAGAATCTTGAATCAGTAGGACTTGCAGAGAAATATGTGAAAGTACTGTTTATCCTTAACAATTATGTTTGACTCCCCAATCACATTTCTGAAATCTGTATTACAGAGCTTTTGTGAAAAGGTTTTTAGAGAACAAATAATAAATAGTTGAAGAGTTAAAAAGTTACTGCCTTTTGACTTTTTACCATGCATGATACACTGTTATTGCTGATTTTCAGAGAAAACCTGTTCAGTTAATAAGTACTTGGTTCAACTTCTAGACTCAGTTGACTTTTTGCCTCCCTGGGTAGTGTGGTGGTGGGACTGTGATGTTATTTGTTCAATAATATTTTCCTCTGTTCTGCTTTCAGCGTGTATTTGTTTGGGATTTGGATGAAACAATCATAGTTTTTCATTCGCTGCTTACAGGATCCTATGCACAGAAGTATGGCAAGGTATGTGAGCTGTGAATTTTGTGTCCATTCACTGCAGCTATCTGGCCTGACTATGTACCTGTTTTTCACCTGTGTGTTCTTTATGGCTCTTATGGGTGAAGTTAGAGGTAAAGTGGACAGTAAACCCCATTTTCAGAGAGTTAATGTGAAGAAATCAAGGAGAGGAATGAGACACAGACCCTTAGTACAATACATGAGGCAGGGCTGAAGCAGATGCAACAAATAAGAGGAGAATTTATAGAGGAACAAGGATGAGGTTCCTGACATGTGTTGGAAGAGACACTGCAGGGAGATAAGAAATGAAGTGCACAAATGGAAAAACCTGACAGTATCTGGAACAGTAGAGGAAGAAAGAATAAACTGGGCTGGTGGGTGAAATTACTGAGAAATTTATGAATAGGATGAGTAGGAGGCTGACTTATTTCAATGCCAGCTGCAGATGTTGTTCTTTGACTCTTCACCTTTTTCGCTGAATTTTTGGTTCCCTTGGCTGGTTCTGGGGTGAGTAATATTGGGGAGTGAAACCCTCTCCCGAGTAGTTTTAAGCATCCTCTCCCCTCCAATGAGTCCAAAAAGAGTTCATGTCACAGAGCAGTGAGTGGGAGAGCAGGAAGAAAAGTGAGGGAGGCAAAGAGAGGCAGTGGCAGACTGCAGGAGCTCCAGAGCTGGTGCTGGGAGTCCAGGGAATGGCTGCTTGGTCAAGGTGAGAAGGGTCTGGTGTGTAGCAACAGGAGCAGACTAATGGGAAATGTAGAGCTAAGGGCCTGGGTAAAACAAAAAATCAAAACAAATATGTGGAAGGAGGAAAATGGACGAAGGGGATGTCAGTATGTACATATATTGTTTTCTCTGTGCTGTTCAAGTGAAATTAATGCAAAGGTATTTCTTTTTAAGAACATAACTGTGTCCATGTTGTCTCAGATAAGGGGCTTGTTTATCATGTTTTCAGCATCTTTATTCCAGCCAGAATCAGATGCTTGAGAAAAGGATATGAGAAAAAATACGTTACAGAAATGCTTTTCACAACCCCCTCCCCTACCAGTGGGTTAGAAATGTCCAAAGCTAGAACCTGTGCATTATTACCAGAGAGGGGCCAGTCTTTCATGCAATCAACCTTTTGTGGTTATTAAAAAAGAAAGTTAACAGGAAAAGCCACAGGCCAAGTGCAAAATCCGAATTTCTGGAATGCTAAGATAAGGATAGGTACTCATGTCTTGTAAAAATCAGCCTTCCTTGCTTTGCAGCTTCCCAGTGCCAGATCTGTGCACTTTTCAGTACTGTCAAAAAATCCTTTTCTGCTGTTTTTCAGACATTATAACAACAGTGACTTTGTCAGAACCATTTCCAACTAATAGTTATTAAAACAAGAGAGAAACCTAGCTGAACATGAACTTTTGTATCGCTTTGAGAGTAGCCCATAGACTACCACAGGACTTGCTGAATTGTCACAGTGATAAAGTTATTCCTTCCAGTCTTTTTTGATTGTGCCCTTTGGATGCTTCTGTAATCAAGTGTAACACATACTTTTACAAATCAGAGCACATTTTGTAGCGCACAAAAAACCTGTGGACAACTTTGAAAACTGTCTTGGAAACAGCAACAGAGATGTAATTTCTCTTGGTAAATTAGTAATGGCATATTAACTGATAGTAGTACTGACAGCAGATAAAGTCTTATATAAACCAAAAGTGTCTCAAGGGTTAGTGAAATTAATGTAGTTATACTGCTGAGATCAACATCAGTAAACAAATGTCAAATGCCATGGATGGCAATGAAGCAAAGGGTGCAGAATTACAGAATTCTTAAGTAAAATCCTCTTTTTCTTCTTTCTTTTTTCTTTTTTTTTTTTTTTTTTTTTTTTTTTGATACTGATAGGTGACATGCACACAAGTAGGTCATTTCCAGACCCTATAAAATAAAAGTAGCAGACTTTTTCCTTGCTGTAGTGACTGCCATTGCCATATTTACATAGAACTTGTGTGATGAGTTATTACCAATGCAAGTCAAATATAAATATTGTTGACTGCAAGGAAGCTAGAGAAGTAGGAAAGGGAATACAGGAAGAGCTTATAATGGGTAGGCTTTAGCTTTTGCATCTCATTGTAGTGTTGCCTAAATTTAAGGTGGGATGTGGCTGAGCCTAGGTGCCTAAGAGGTTAGAAATGGGAGAAGTGAAAGATACCACAGATAGACTTCACTATGCTCTGGTAGGTAACATTTTTAGCACATATGGTCCTTATCTTTTCTGCATATGATTTCCATCTGTATACAAGGTGTTAATCCAGACTGAAGATTGGATTGTTATGAGAATTGGGTTGCTATGAGAGTAAATGCTCCAAGAATTGTGAGGTTGTCAGCAGAAGTCTTGTTATCACATAGGTCTTTCAAAAATTTTTGAAAGAACTGTTTGTCCTGGAAAGGTGGTATAAAATTGTTGCCTAACAATGAGAAAAGAAACAGGGTAGTGTAAAACAGTGAAGATAGTAAATTATTTAACTGTGATGATTTGCTGTCTGATTTTAAAAAGTAAAGGCATCTAATGTCACACAGAGGCTCAGCTGTGAATACCATGTTCTTCCACATATATTTCATGACCCCATTTTGTATAAAATAGTCAAGGTACTCACAAATAAAGAGAAACTACGCCAAAACAAGCAGAATTTCCCCCTTCTCCCATTTTTAATTTTTTACATGAGAATAGCATGTCGTTAAAGCAACTTCTTATACCAAGTGTTCTCACTTCTTACTTTTGAAGGAGTAGATGCTGAGTTTAGAGCTAGTGGGGATATACAAACAGGCAAGGATATTCCCCTTCAGTTCTTTCTCATGTACTCATTGACATAAAAACATTAATTCCTTGTTTTCACCAGCCTATTCCTGGTTTTTTGAGTACCAGGTGAAAAAGATCAGGAATTAGTCTTTTGTTCTCTCTGTTTTGCTGCAGTTCAGGCTGCACAGGGATGCAGTGAAAGGAGGTGCAGTGTATTATAGCCTGGCATAGGGATCCACATGTGAGTGCAGGAGCACTTGAGAGCTGCAGTTGTATCTGGAAATAAACACTTTCAAAAGATTTCTACAGTTTAACAAGTGCTGGAGTAAAAGAGAAAAGGGAAGTCAAACCAGCATCTCCTTAGGCAAGGAGAGCTTTCATTGGCAGAGATTATTTGGAAGGCCTGGATCCAGTAGGCAAGTTTATGGTTGTGTATTTGTCAAGAGAACAGCAGATTGCTGACTTATGCCTAAGGATTTATGAAGCTGAAACTGGACACTTTCCTTGGTATATACTTCTACAGCACTTTGCATGGAATGATGTCAAAATTTTCTAGGATATTATTTAATGTCAAAATTTTATAATAACCATGCTAAAACAGAATTAGTGATTTGCTGAAGGATGCAGCTGTAAGCATCTCGTTTAAAAATGGGGCAAATTGCTGCTGCTTATCTGAGTGCCAGTAGAGTACAGCTTTAAACCCAACTGAACTGGGAGAGATTTGGCCAGAATTTGGCCAGTGTATCACTTCTGCATTTAAAATATAAAGCTTTCCCAGGAGAATATTCCATGCCTTACTGTTTTCTACCTGTGGCTATTTCTCTCTGGCTTTTGGTATATTTGTTATTCTACTGGGCTAGCATAGAAAGAGAATAAAAACTACACTACACCTGTGTTAGGTTTCAGGAAAGCTGTGCTGCCTTCCAGCAGTAAGATCACCTCTCACTTTTCCACTCATTTGCTCATCTGCATTGTACTTCATGAAACCAGTACACTTCTATTTTTAATTACTTACTGCAGTAGCAAATTGTGAACATTGGCATTGGAGCTGTTACATTATGACTTGTGTGGATGATGATGGTTTTTGCAGCTGAGCACCAGCTGACAGATAAGGTTTTCTACCATGCTGAGCTCTTAAATGAGCATTTGTTGATGTGACAGGACATCTGTTAGGAGATGTCATCATCTCTTAAAAGTTTATGAGGTACATTCTTATTCCCTCTGAACAGGGTATATTCTTTGTTCCATTGCATTCCAGTTATTCTTGCTGGTCGAAGGATGATTAAGCTGGAGTTTTTCTAGCTCCAAGCATTTATATTTTATTCATTTTTCCCAGGTCAATCCAGAGGGAAAGGATTCCCAGATTAATGCTGTGAGTCAAAGTGCCACTGTTTAGAAGAAGAATAAAATTCCTTTGTGAGCTTAGAAGACGGAGAATGTGATTTCCAAGTGCAAAAATCAAAACAAATCCCCACTTGATGATTATATTTGGCCATTTTTTTGTAATATTGCAAATGACTGAAAGTTGTCAGGGAAGCCTCATTAACCTTGTGCACTTCTTTGGAAAGGGCTCAGAAGCTTTTTACTGCTCACTGTCTGCTTGTCTGCTCATTAAACAAAAAAGCTTTGTAACCATTAATATCCATGATGGCATTCCCAAATTCACTCATAAATATTCTCTTGTCCACCTGTATTAATAGTGTATCTCTCATCACCTCCAGTTATCCTCTCCATTCACTCCCTCCTTGTCTGAGACCTCTGAGTTGATTTTCCTACTGCCTTCTAGAGAGCATGGAACAGAAACTCCCTATGGAGTACGTGAGTTTTCCTTCATCAGCCACCAGCTACGGTTACTGAGAAGAGATGTGTTCTCTTCCTCCATCACCACCCACATGAATTTCTCCTGGGACAAGTGTCCCCTATGAGAGAGTGAGGGCTGAACTTAGATCTAAGATTCCTATGTAATATAGAGAAGTCCCTTTAAGCTAAAATATTGGTACTTAACGTTAGCATTTCCACTTTTTCCCAAGGTCAGTTTTAAGTCTGTGCAGGACAGTTACTCATTGAAAATAATTTCTTAAAATTTTGTTTGTTTTCTTGCATATTTTTAAGGCTTTCTGCATGCAAATTCCTGTCTACCTGGCAGTCTATCTCTTTGTTTTACAAGGTTTTATTAAAGTCACTTTGGTGTTTGCAGTTTTTTTTCCCAAGAAATGAAATTATTTTGAACATGTGCTGAAACCTGACATTCCAAGACAGTATTAAATACATCTCTTCTACTAATGGACACTGAGCTTTTGGGGCTTTATTCCAGTTACTCTCCACTCGATCAAAACATTTAAGTATTGGTCCTCCCAGGATATTTTTATCTAGTCTCCCAGGAGGCATTCCAATGGATGGACCAGTCTGGTACAGAAGTCCACAGACAGACAGTCTGGCTCCAGTTTAGTGCCTTCATCTTAACATAACTAAAGTAATTTGTATTTAGGTGTACAGAAGTGTCGTAGCTGGTCTTGATTCTTCTGCACACTAATGATATCTGGCTAACATCATACCTCTGCAGGCCAAAGAGTTGTTCTTTGTTCTGTGAATTATCTGGGGAAAACTTCCAGATTTTTTTTTAATCCTTTTTTCCCTTATTGTGTGTGCTTGTGCAGAGTAGCACAAAATACAATTTTGACAGAAGTTTAGTCTGCCTCTTACTATGTTTTTCAATTTGCTGTGCTAAGTCCTGTATCAGCTGCAAGTTTCTTGCTCTCTTTTCAACACTCAGTCCTTTGTGCCACTTGAATCAGTCTGTAAATTCTGGTTCAGGCTGAAAGACAGTAAAATGATGATCATCATGTTCCTCCATATTGTGCAAACACTATAAAGCCACAAGACCCTTAAAAATCTTCTTTCTTGTCTATTTTTTTATGTGAAGGAAAGATCTTAACGTGGCAAGCACTGGATGGAACATAATTTTTAATTCTTGTTAAACAATTGCAGTGCAAAATTTTGGCCAATTTATTAAGGGAAGAATTGTTCATATCTTGAGAATTCAATTCCAGCAGTTCTCCCTAGCAGAAGTTGTACAAGAGATCCCAGAGTGATTTTATGCTAAGCTGAAATGAATTCCCTTTGCTTTGCTTTATTTTATTTCACATACCATACCTAGCAATAGTCTGCTCATGGCTTTGTCAAAACAGGAATGTAGGAAATATAATTTTAATAGTAATAGGCATAACTGGTTACAAAAGTACTATTAATAAGAAAATCATAAGAGCTTTGTCACATTTATATTTTTCAACTATACTAGGCAAGGCAGGAAATTGTCATACATAGTTGGTAGTTTCTGTAAAAACAAATCTAATTATAATGGAAAACGTTATAGGAAATTTCTGCATTCAAGTCTGCTTCTACCCAGGAAGGGGTAAAAAAGAGGCTGAGATGTCTGAGATTCCAGTTTTGGAACCACTCCAGTGAATAACTTATATAAATGATAATGAGTTACCACCTGTGCATAAAATGATGCACATGCTTTAGTGTTCATGGGATTGAAGTAAAAAAGTGTGTTGGAAATACTCTCTGTTATATTGTATCTAGAGAGAAAATATTTATAGTTTACAATGCACAGAAAAGAAATGCAAATGAAAGAGACACATGTTTATATGAGATGACATTTTGATAAAAGCGTTATGGCTTGATGAGGAATCTCGTGAGTTCTGGGTATTGGTGATTCGTGTTGTCAGTGCCTAACATGGGTTTTGCTAATCTGTTAATGGTGTTCCTTAATCTTCCTCTTGAAAATCTGACCTTTGCACTTGGTGCTGCCTTCAGCCACGTGACTTTCAAATGCAGTTAACATTAGTACGGAAGACAGATGGATAAAATTCTGTTCCTGTGCTTGTTTTTAGCTTCTGATAGGTACTCTAGATCAGTTCAAGGGTCTACATAAAAACATTTCCTTTCACTGCCAGGAAATTTGGTCTAACTTTGGATCATTACAATTTCTTGAACACTATTCTCCCTTCAAGTATGCCTTTTTCATGAGCAAGAGTCAAAGCATGTCAGTGTTTCAGACTTTACCATTAGTTAGTAAGTGCTTGAATGCAGAAGCCATCTTTTATTCCGTCATTGCAAAGCCCTGGAGTAGTGAGTGTCTGATCCTGGTTTGGAAGCCTTTCATCCCATGCTAACAGATGATCATTTGAGGTTTTGTGAGGTTTTGTTGCTACATGCTGGTAAATATTTAGACTTTAAATCTCAAGGTATTTAAGAAGGGATTTCTGAAAACTTGCTCGCATCAGTCAGAGTTTAAATGTTGAAATATTTTTTTCATATTTTGATGAGAAAAGGACCGCTTATGTTTTAAAAGTCCACTGCAGTTGTGTTAAGCATAAAAAAGTTAACAGAACCCCACAAACTCAGGCAGATTATTAAGGCAACAATCAAACTAATTATTAGGTGTCAGCAAAGTGCCAGGGACCATTACTCTAAACCAGCTGTAAGGTAACACAAATCTGCTTTACCTGTCTCCTACCAAACCTAGAAAATTTGAATTCATTACCTTGCCTTAGCTGTATGCTTAATGCTCTCAGACATTGTTACTGCAGATCAGGAGATTTGTGGTGTCTTGCTGAGGCAGAGCAATTTGAGAGTGTGAAAGACGATCTACAAAAAATGCAACATTTTGAATTATTCTTATCCATGGACAGGATTCCCGTGTTTCACCAGCAGTGAAGGGACTTGTAGCAAACAGCAAACTGATATATGCTTTTCACAGGAATATATGTTCCTACATACATCTTTTATGAAAAGTGCTGTCCCTATTTCCAGTCTTCTTTATACTTGTTTATATTTATGTATATGTTTACGGCCACCAGATTTATTCCTGTCGGTTCAGCCAGGTTGCAAATTGCTCGGCTTTAAAAAAATTGATTTTTCAACATCCACAGCTCTCTGAATTTTCTCACAAACAGGTTCAGCAGTGTCTTATTACAGCATTATGTTAAAATAGTTTGATACTCAAAGGATTTCAGGGAAATTTCTTACAGTGTTAATTTTTCAAAACACTTTATATACATCAATTTTTAAAGTAGTTCTAATATAACTTAGAGGTATGTAATTAGCTAACCTTGTTTTTTTGTTTTTTAAGGATCCGCCCATGGCAGTGACCCTTGGACTACGAATGGAAGAAATGATTTTTAATCTTGCTGACACACATTTATTTTTTAATGATTTAGAGGTAAGAATCAAAGGAATGCTAGCACCGGTATTCCTGATTTTTAACTTAATGGCTTTGTTATACATCAGTGTTTATTGTGTGTGACGTTTCTGCCTGTGTAGTTTTTGGGTTTGTCATACTCTAATCAGAGAGAGGTTGTCTGGGTGGCACTGACTTCTGGCGGCACCAGAGTCCTGTGAAACTCAGTGAGAGAGAGAATCTGCAAACTACCCGTTCCTTTCTTTGTCTATCTTTTTTGGTTTCCATGTGTGTAAAGCTGTCATCTGCTGTCATCTCCTGGATGGTAACATACATGCCTCATGTTCTTCTCTTGAAGTTCTCCATATTCATTTGCTTTCAGTGGGTGCCCTCATCTAACCAGAAGAGACTGTTCTTCTCTTGACATACCTGAGCAGCCTTTTGGCTACAGGCCCGTGTTACTTGTTCAAATGTAGAATATTCTTCATTTACCTCAAAGAATGCAGCATCAGAGAGCTGAGACTGTGATAGATGTTCTGATCAGTGATTTCTCTTCCCAAGGTAACCAGGCAATCAATGTATTGTCACAATATATCCAGGGAATATAATTTGGCAATTGGTCAGAAAAGGGAGAGACCTCTTCCTAGGAAGTGCCCCCTGTGGGCAGCTCATCTGTAAGAAGGACATGGATGGACTCTCACAGGGACAGTGGTCTGGGAATCAGGCTTGTAGCTGAGCTTCACAGGCTTTTTATTTCGCTCTTAAGAGCCCAGATCTGTTAACAAAGACAGTGACAGCCTACAACCATGTGTGTCAAGACACGGGGTGAAAAATAGTTTTCAAATTAACCCAGGGGTTTTTCAGACCTTCTGGTGGTCTAAAATGGTTGTTTTCTTACTGAGAGTAGATCCCAGACTTCCCTCCATGGACAGATACTTGCCATGAATGGGAGCTGGAAGACTTTGAGGTTTTGTTTTGAATCCTAGAGAAAGGTCTCTGGTGACTGAATAGTCAAAACAAAGAGAAGTGAGATTTTTCCATCCACTGGGATATTGATTTTGTCATTTGTTCCTTCATCAAGTAGGTAGTAATAAAAGCAGAAGGTATCAGTTTGTTGTTGTCTTCATCATCCCTTCCAGATATCATTTATTCTTAGCTCTTTTTAAGTCCAGAAACTGGAATCTACTTCACCCCACACCTGAACTGCACTTCCTCCTTGCAGCAGCAGAAACCAAAGAAAGTAAAGCCCTGGACATGCCTTTCTCAGTGTGTGCTTTATTGCAGTTCTAGAGAGGCATCTCTTGACAATGCAAGTACAGTCAGTGAATGTCCCCTTCTGGTGCCCTGTACCAGGGAGAGATTCCAAAATTTTTCAAAACATCTCTTAAGTTTCTTTTTAGCAGACCTTTGCCCCTGCATGTCCAGAGTTTATGTGGCATGAATTAAATTTAAGCCATTCTGTAGAATCTGTTCTTCAGTGTGTGCTGAGCTCAAGTGGAAGAGTTCAGCAAAATGGAGCTTTGCCCTCTTTCCATACATCTTTATTCTTGCTTATGGCCATTGAAACTTCATTCCTTTCTCTCATTATTTATTTTGTCTGTAGATCACAAGTTCAGCTGTCATAGGTGGGTCATTACATTTTGGCTAATCTTCATAGGATGGTTTTAATACCCCTGTCCAAAAACTCATATGCCAGCTCATTCCAGAGCTTGAACGTTCCCAGATTTAGACAAATAAAAAACATACTACTTGGGAGCTGTCTTAGAGAGTCTCGTAAATCAATCAGTTTGATTTGATTAAAAGCAATTTATATATCTACATTTAATAATCTCAATTTCTACAAGAAATTCAGTACTTTATAGCCCAGAATTCATCTTGGTCTCAAAAGAAACTCTCTTACAAAATTACCAAAATTCCAAAGAGCATGTGCTGAATTGAGTTGTATACATGTATGCTGCTGCATACATTTTGGTGTGTGTGTGAGAAGACCAGGAATTTTCTATATTCTTAGCAAAAAGGATAAAGTGCCCAAGTATGTAGAGGCATCCTTTAATATGCTGATGGATAAACCTGTCTGTTTAAATCTGTTTGCAGAGCACGTGGACATTGCTGAATATTAAAGTGCATCTGCATGATGAATATATAATGAATTCTAAGAATTCCGAGAGTCTGACTTGGGTTCTCTCCCTCATCTCCCCTCCCCTCCCCATCTCTCTTTCTCTGTCTTCCTCTCTCTGTCCTCCCCCAGGGGAGCAGAAATAAGTGCTGAGCTGCTGATGATCATGGTCATCAAGACACGAGACCATCAGTTCTCACTGGAGGAAATGAGACAGGCCTTTATTTGCTAGGCAGATAGATTGTTTATCCATTAATTGTGTCATTTTTTCAATTGTGAGCCCTCAGGTTCCACACCTTCTGTCTTGCTTTCATCTTCAGCCCACAGTAAACCTCGTGGCTCCGGGCATGACAACTGTGAAGTACTGCTGAACCAGTGTACCTGTAATATTTACTCCAGTCACTACATCTCTAAACCTTTTTTTCCCTGTCTTTCTTGGTTACAAACATTGCATAGCAGGTTCTAGGAATAATAACCAAGTTATTGAAGTTATCACATACAAAAATAAAGTTTTCCTTCCTCTATGCAAATCCGTGTCACTGCAGCGACTGCTGATGCAGAAATTCCGATCTGCTGAGACATTCCCTACCGACCCAGTAACCCATGTTCTAATCAGCCCAGCTGCACTTTTATTTCAGGCTAGGCTGTTCTCCAGCTACTGCATTCTCAGGGTATAAATTTTAGTTAGCTTGAGAAGTATCACTTGGGGGGGCAGTTGGTGTTTTGCCATGAAAATAGGAGTTCCAGAAAGTTCATGTGCCTAAACAACACTTAGGGATGGGACTCAGATTTATAATAATGGCCAAACTAAGGCATTCTTTGTTCAATCAGGTAAGGAATAAAACTGAGTTTTTCTTCATATCTCAGTATTAATTCTAAGACAGCATTTAGAAATGTTGGTAAGGCCTATTACACACACCAAAAAAACAATTTCTGCAAATTGCAGGTAGTAATTCAGACATGAATCTTCCAACTTCATTATTCCACTCCACTCTCAGGTCAATGAAAAGAAAGAGTATTCATTTCAAAAGATCGG
>JAYDZK010000169.1:57748821-57760219 GCA_034509185.1 Euphonia xanthogaster | reverse complement strand
CAAACTGAATTATATTTCAATTTTTATCATTATCCTATCATATTTTAAAGGAGATGTAGTCCTTTTTTTCTCACTAGAAATAGAAATGAGAAATTAAAAATAAGATTTAGGTAAGTCTCAGAATTTGGGAGACAGGTAAGACTAGTTTTAACAGAGACTGAAGCATATATATTAAAAAGGATTTTCAGTATAGCCTAAGAAAGCATTGTGCAGTTTTGTGTTCAGCGTTTGGTAAGTCAGTGTTTTTGCTGGATAATGAAATTATTGTCTTGTCCAAGTTAATAAGTTTTATGGATGATGTATTGATTCTTTACTCTCAAATTTTCAGGCTCTAAAAATTGCTGCAAAGAATTGACTGCATTCAGATATAATTTTAATTAGTATTGCTTCAAACAAAAGCTAGGTTCCTTTCCTGTATTTGCTCTCATAGGAAATGTATTTTTATGTTTCTTAGTTTTGACGTTGCACTGACAGCCACTTTGAATTGAGCTTAACCAGTACTGTAGCTGATGTGAAAAGTATTTTACTTTAATATTTAAGTTGACAGAGAGCTTTCTTTCTTTCCCATAACTCTTTGGTGTAAAAGCAAACTCAGATGTAGTGCTGTGCCACCAGTTTCTGTTTCTTTTGAGAAAAGTAGAGAGCTATCTCAAATCTGCTCAAACTATCTGCTTTTTCTTTTTTTATAGCAAGATTTTTTCACACCATGTAAGTGAATTTGTAAAAGGTAAACATTTTGGTTGAAGTAGATAAGTAGAGAAAAAAACAAAGTGAAAAAAACCAAGTGATGGGCACATGAGCTTGTTTGCTGGTCAGAAAATGTGTATTGCCAGCATGTAGAAGAGGAGAGGACCCATAGATCCAGAGGAGAAGAGGAAAGGGGAAAAGAAGGAAGCTGGAGAGTTCTGTTTGGTTTGATCTCCTATATAACATATATATTAACTCCTGTATTAACAACATTCTTGCAGGGACAAGGGGGTGAGTAATCAGTAAACTGCATGGTCCCCTCATCCTGTTTCTGGAGTCAGTCACAGAATCACAATGAACCAACTGTGAGACAAAAAAAATTAAACACCTGAGCCTTTGCCGCCCACTCATATTTAACCTAATAATGAAATTATCAGCAGAACAGTTGCCTAGAATTTTCAAGGCTGAAACAATGCAGCTGAAAGGCTTAACAAAACCCAAACAGCAGCAGACACTCCTTATCCATCAAGGCTTTTGTGTGCCTTCCATTTAATTAGTATACCTTCATATCCACCAGATTTTTAAACTTTTAAACTTAAAATATTTATGAGTTCCAGGGAAATCTGTGAAGGTGATTAGGAAGCCAGATACTGCCCAGATGTTGCAAAATATAGAGTCAGAATTTTTCCCAGTAGGTTTTTTGTCTGATTTTTGAGTTCCTATCCTACACTGGGTGAAGCATAGTTCCATTTTTTTCTAGAGTGTAAATGATGACTAAAGATAAAGAAATTAATCTTTTATTTCAGCTGCCACATTCCCTTTACTTTCTCTCTTCATCTGGTATTTACATCCAAAAATAGCTTCTTAAAAATATTCTACATCTCAAGATAATCTCCTCAGACAGATCTAAAAATTTTTATTTTTCCAGTGAGGGGAAGAATGCTTAATTCCTGTTCCTTGAACACTGCTCTGTTATCCTATATTAGTGGGTTAAGCCACATAAGCAGAGCTTGCTAACTCTTTCTTTTAGCTTTGGCCCAATATTTTAAATTATGATTGCTTGTATGATGCAATGAAATTATGTATTTGAAAATTAAATTATATGTATTTTTTATACATAATTGCCTCTTTTTTTAACATCTTAGTTCATATGAGTAGAAGTCTCTTAAGTTTTTGTTCATTGCAAAGCAAACAAAGTAGAAAGATGAAATGATAATTCCCTAAATTCACACTCTAGGAACTTGTGGCTTACACATATGGAAATCACTCCTCTGTTCAGATTTATCCTTTATCTGTACAATTTAGCACTGTTACGAGACAAAGGCTGGAAACCTAGAAGGACATACCCATGCATGTCACAGAGAGTCTGAATTAAGTGCTGACTTAAACGGACACTGAATTTTAGGTGTGTCTTTGGGTTAAGACGTTAGTTCCAGCAACTATTGAAAACAATTATATAATGCATGATGGCTTGGCTTATATATTTACTTTTGTTTTCACCACAGTTTCTTATCTTTGTGCTCTAACCACTGTGCAGATAAGGATATTTGATAGCTGTCCAATTGTAAAACCTTCTTGGAGGAGAATTCATATTTCCAATGTACCTCAGTTCACTTGAGTTCTTTCCATCCCTTCCAAAATCAGGAAATAACTTCTGTAGGATTGCTGATTATATGTGATTTTCCAGCCAAAGGCACTCACATAAATTAAAATAAGAACCTGATAAGTGCCCAAACGACTTAACATAAGTCTTACGCCTATTGAGGTTCATCATCAATTGCTTTTAGGGAGTGGGAAAATAAGGTTTATGTGATTTTCAAGTGTTGGTATACTAGGGAGCTGTAAATGAGACTTGCAATTTTGGTGGCTTTACAATTAAGATAATTTTACTCCTAAAAATCACCCCAAAATTGCATATTTCTTTTCTGAAGGTCTGTTTTAACTAGTGACTCACACTGTTTAGACGTTGAAGTTTACTTTTTTAAAGATGTCGATGGCAGTAGGAAACTCTGGGTGTGCACAGGCTGCCACCTTCTGGTGCAGCCAGTGGCCGGCACTGCTCGTTCCTTCATCTGTACTAAGCCTGTGGTGAGCACAGAGTCGTTCGGGTTGGAAAATACCTCAAATATCCCCTAGTCCAACCATTAGCCCAGCCCACCGTGCTCACCACTAAACCATGTCCCCGAGTGCCACATCCACACACCTTCTGGACACTTCCAGGAACAATGATTGCACTCCCTCATAAGATTAATTTGTCATTTGGGTTTGCTTTCTTTTCTTTCTAACAGGAATGCGATCAAGTTCATATAGATGATGTTTCTTCAGATGATAATGGACAAGACCTAAGGTAAGATACAGAATTTTTTTTTCTTTGGTTTTTTTTTAAGATGAAATAATTTGAGCACTTACAGGAATACATTGTATTTATTTTTGCTGTATTTTGGGTGTTTGCAGTACCTACAGTTTTGCAACTGATGGCTTCCATGCAGCTGCAAGTAGTGCAAACCTTTGTCTGCCAACAGGTGTAAGAGGAGGGGTTGACTGGATGAGGAAGCTGGCTTTCCGTTACAGAAGAGTAAAAGAGTTGTATAATACTTACAAGAACAACATAGGAGGTGAGTTCAGTTATCAAAAACAACTTTGAATGCTGATCAGTTTGAGCTGCATGGTGATGAGCAGCCAACCAGGGACGGAGCCTGGGAAGCCACAGAGGGAATGGAGAGTGATATGATTGAACCAATGGCTGTTGAGAGCTACTGACTGTAAAGGCAAAGCCACATGCTGTTCTACAGGGGAAATGCAGTTGGAAAAACAAAGCAAGCTTCCATTTAGCTTCCACAGAGCCCATTTTCCTCCCTCAGAGCCAGCTAGTCTTACCTGATTTGTTGAACCACTTAGTCTATCTCAGATTTGCTGTTGTTCTAAGAAAGATATTGTATAGCTTCACAGCACAGATTGGCTGTGGATGGCCATTTCCATCCTACATTTTCATGATCTGGTTGGTAACAACACTGTCACCTAAGCTTTCTGCTGGATACCTGGTAGTCTGTTTTCACCAGTGGATGCAAGAAAATTCTATCACTGCCATGCCAATAGCCCCTTTTATTGACTCTGTAGCTTACACAGTTTTGTCTCCAATAAGTCCAAATCTCATTTGTGACAAGAACTTTGCTGTTACTGTTTTAATTCATGGACTCACTTATGCCTGCACCAGCAGATTGTAGACAATGAGGCAGCAGAGCCAAAAGAATCTGTTCTGGAGAGTCCTGTGTGCCTTGCAGAGACAGACAGCCCTCTTCTGAGGAGGGAAATGTGCCAACTGACCCCCTCAACAATAGACTGTGAGAACAGGGATTACTTGGAAGTCTTCAGTAATTGCTACAGTCACGTATTTTCACTCTTAGCAGTTCAGTCTTCCCTTACCACAAGGTGAAGCAATAGGACCAAAGGGTGGTAGTGGAGGACTGACTTTCACTTGCCCTACTTTGCCTTTCATTGGTGTTGTGAATAGAGTTGTTATATATTAATAATTCTTGAAACAGTGTTAACCAAAAGTTTACTGGGTTTTCTTATGTCTCCTGATACATCTAAGATTCTAAAGCTGCTGCATTTCATAAAACACTGATAAGAGAACAAGTCCAAGAGCACAGGGAAACACAGTGAGAGGAACAAAACATTGCAAACAGAGTGCAGATATGTGGTGCGCTAGATTAAGGTTTTTATTGTCTCTGACATATCCTGCATCTGAAATACAAGCCATCCTTAATGGGCAGGTTTCTTCATTTGTCATCCACATCTTAGCCTTTTTAATACTTTTCTTAGCTTATCTGTATCTGTTTCACTAGAAATTATCAGAAGGCAAGATTAATCTAAATATTTTTAGATTATTTCACTTCTGATTTTTGAAGACAGTCATCATCACTTGTGGGGTGTGAAAGAGAAGAGGGGTACTAAAGGTCAGGAAGCCTACTTCCCTGCTCTTCCGAATCTACATTTAAAATACGTTGGTTCTAGCAGCAAATTCATGTCTCAACATTCAATAGGCTGGGTATTTTTGAATGTCTGACAATTTATACCCAAAAAGAGATTTTTGAGGACTAACTTTTAAGGACCAACTGAGATGTGAGAACATAAGATGTGCAGCCATTTCAGGCTCTAAATGCTGTGAAAGGAACCAGCTACGACAGGACATGAAGAGCAAGCCATCAGCAAACAAATAGATATCTGTATGTGTAACCTGAGGTTCACACTATATGCAGAGTCATAAGTGAGGGAGTTTTAAACAGTTTTTTCTAAAGTATCTTCTTTTGTGACCATCTTCACCTATGATTCCAATGACATGGATCTCCTTGTCACTGCCTCTGATAATGAGAATAATGTATGTGGTTTAAAAATATGTTTCTGAAAGGAATACTTTGAAAGGCAGCCTGATACATAAAGAAAGGCAACTAATCACTATTATTATCTGAAATACTCTTTGACATTCCTTGATATAGTGAAGTACAAATAAAATCTATGATTTCCTGATCATTGAAGACAATAGATTTTGTCTTTGATATTTTTTTCAAGTTGTAGTGGAATTTAAAACAGAAACAATGACCATAAACCCTATCTGATACAGAATTTAATTCTATTTTTGTCACTTTTCTTACATTAAAGGACTCCTGGGTCCCGCTAAAAGAGATGCATGGTTGCAATTAAGAGCAGAGATTGAAGCTCTGACAGACTCCTGGCTAACAAATGCACTTAAATCATTATCAATTATCAGCACAAGGTATGTATCTGAGTCTGCTGTAAAATAAGTTTCTGGACACGTAATGGATATTTTTTTACATTTTAGATTACAATAAATTAGTGCCTTTAAAGAACAGAACAGGTGTACTATGACTTTTGAGTAGGACACAGGAAAAGTGGAAAGTGGTTTAATTTATCATGATTCCAGCATTTACTAAAGAGAGTATGAAATGTCTTCTCAAGTGTGTGTACATTGAAAGTGTATTGTAGAATTCTGAGACAGCTTTTAATTTATTACCTTGTGGACAGCATTCTCTGAACTCCACAGCTCCCTGTACTGTCCTTCAATGTCTGTGCCTATTTGCAGTGCAAACTAAATACTGTACAGATACCAGAACATAATGACATTTTTCTTTTGTCTTTCCAAGCAAAACAGGATATCTTATTATAAATCTTAGGTTTTCACAAGAGAAAAAATCTCTTTTAACTAAAAGTCTGAGTTCCCAATATTGAGACATAAAACATATTGTTCCTTTGAAACAATAAAACTGTGAACCCTGCTGCTGCTTAGTAAGCCATGCAATTTGTATCTTACCAGAAATCCTAAAAAATCCTGGTTTTAAACCACAAAAAAGAGCAACATTAAGTCATCTTGCTTTCTGATCATGTCTGAGAAAAAACTCAGTGTCAAGTGGAAAGAACAAACTTGGAAAGACACAAAAGCCTTTATTTCGACATAACAACTTTTGCAATATGCTCATCTCTTAATTGTTTATTTAACAATATGTGAAGCACTTCAGGAGAAGAAAAGTAACAAATTCGTGTAAGCTGTTGTAATTAGCTCTGCATTTCTTTCTGAAAGTCTCTTCTGAGAGACTTTTGGTAATGAAGGTCACTTGAACATTGGTGGATGAGTCTGGAAAGCTGTTATCCTTCACTCAGGATTGTTAAATAATAGTCTTTTGTCACGTCTTCAAGGAACTGTACAACTGTAAACCTTCAGAAACTACCTGTGAGTCAGCTAAACAGTACTGATATGTTATAACAGGAAATTGAGAGACATAAAGCTGAAAATAGCAGCCTAGGGTCTTGCTTGGAGTTTGTGGAAATGCCAGGAGGAAAACTCACAAGCATTTCTTTTCATCTCCATGTCCACATCATGGTCATGCTCATATTCCAGCCTGTGAGTGCCTGAAGTAGCTCAGCTCTGAGTTCTCTGGTCTGCACAGCTTCTCCATTCAAGTTTCCATCCTCACCACTCAATGCTAGCTTATTAAGATGATCATTCTTATCTCTCCCTCTCTTCAGAGATATTCTTACTCTTGAAACTTGAAAAAAGCAGCGCCATTGTGGAGAAAAGTGTAGATAAAAGAGTAGATAAAAGATAGATAAAAGAGTAGCAAATCACATTTTTGTATTCTCTTAACTCTTTTATTTTGCTGGTAGCTACTGACAGTTGATTGCCAGCATGAAAGTTACACTTTCAAAGCATTCAAATACCTTGTTTTGGAGGCTGTTGATGGTCTTAAATATCTGTATTTTGCTAGACCCATCTTCAAAGACCTGATTCCTCATAAACCAGTGTGGAATATTTCCTACAAATCAGGCCTACATATTTTTAAAGGCTTTCATGGGGGTTTTATGTACATTTTCTGTAAATTATGGTGCTGAGCAGCTGTACTGTGTGAATGGAAATAAATGTAGAGGGATCTTTAATATGCTCTCCACAGCTGGTTCACCTCACCAACATTTGGGTCCTGTTTTAAAACTATTTAAACTTAAACTATTTCTCTCATTTTAGGAGTAATTGCGTAAACGTGTTGGTAACAACAACGCAGCTTATCCCAGCACTTGCAAAAGTTCTACTATACAGCTTAGGTGGAGCTTTTCCTATTGAAAATATATACAGTGCAACCAAAATAGGTAAGAAAATTATTCTTTCCATTCTGACTACAACGCATTACCTTTTCTTTTTTTTTCTCAGTAATGGATGTATTCCAAAACACTTCCCTGACACTTAGCAGTTTTAGTTAAAAGATTTAGGCATTGCATGTCTTCAGATGTGTTTATGTCAAAGAATTCCAAATTCACCTTATTTTCAATGATGCCTAAAGGAATAGAGATGCTGATTAAAAGCCTCAGAAACTCCTCAGTATGGTGCAGAAAACAAAGAACTTGCAGAAAAGAATGAAGAAAAGTTTTTTGTGAATTCAAATCTGAGCAGAAATTCTGTTAAATTAAGCTCTGCTCTGACCTTCTGCTCTATGCAAGCCAGGCCACAGCTTCACAAACTTTTCCTGAGGCACAGTATGTCAGAGATGGGAATGGCAGCTGTTTCTGACAGAACCTGTGTTGCTGGATAAAAAAAAAGGGCACTTCCTCATTCTGTTCACAGCCGTGTGCCTTTTGTGCATTATGGTTTGGAAATGTGTGGCTTCTGGAAATTGCATGCAAAACTGTAAACCAAGAGAAGCAGTCATTCCTGTGAAATGTGATGCAGCATACAATGACTGATCATTTTGCAGATTTTACCAATCGTCAGTTCAGGAATGCTTCATTTCTGTAGCTATGACAATCTTTATAGCATAGAATGTGTCACTTCATTGACAAAAGGATTGCAATATGTTTCATAAATGATTTTCACAAGGGAAAAAGCAGTGCATATTCTAGCAGTGTCAGGCAGAACTATCACCTCAGTCATCATTTAATTAAGTTTTTTCATTACTACATCACTCATTGTTGCAGATACATTAGAATTAAGATTTCTACTTTCCTAGTAAGAATGTTGTTGCAATCATAAGGAAATATTTAAATTCAATTATTCATTTGCTAACCTATTCATTTTTGCAGTGCTGCTAATTCCTTTGTCTTAGTGGCTTTCCTGTAATGATTAAGAGATCTAGTTTTACCTGAAACATCTTAGTGTCATTAAGGGAATCCATTGCTTCTTACTGGATTTGGCTCTAAATCCCAAGGTTGGGAACTTTTTAAAAGTAGTAGTACCAATGTCTCACCACTGCAAAAATCCTCTGTAAGGCTTCACCATAACTCACTTGATAGCTTGAATAAACAGTGCATTGTTTTTCAGGCAAAGAGAGCTGTTTTGAGCGTATAGTGTCCAGATTTGGCACTAACATAACTTATGTTGTGATTGGAGATGGCCGAGATGAGGAACATGCAGCTAATCAGGTAACTTCACTCTGAACTCTTATCTCATTTATCTTCCAGGAAAAGAAAGTTGCTTTGAACGAATTATGCAAAGGTTTGGCAGAAAAGTAGTATATGTTGTAATTGGGGATGGTGTAGAAGAAGAACAGGCAGCAAAAAAGGTAACCTGTCTTCTGAAATGTTGGTGTGATACATAGCTACTAATGCAAGCCTTTCTGTTTGCATTTCTGTCAGTGTTGCACAAAATGACAAATAATTTCAGTCCACAGATGCAAGCCAACAAGAGCATGATCAGACCAGCACTTAGAGTAAAATGAACCATTTGGATTCTAGCATTTGCTTCACTTCACTTCGGAAAAAAAACAAAACAAAACAAAACAAAACAAAACCAAACAAAAAATTATTTTTAAAACAGATGGAAAAATAATGCAGAAAAAATATCTGACAAACTTCAAGCAAATTAAAAGATAAGCAGAAGAGATAGAAAGGGTTATAATATAATGGTTGGGTGGTGTTTTTTCTTAAAATGCTGAAATTGGGAATGTTTCAAGTGTTACAGAGAATGTGGAAAACATCTAAAGGACTGTGCAAATTTTTTTGCTAAGATAGATGAAGATCCATAGTTTACTGGGGCAAATATGATAAAAATATAATTTGCTTCAAGAAAGACATATCTGCTAAAGGAAAAAGAACACAATGTAGAGATTTTGCACAAAATCTGTATTTCCAAAAAAGAAGTTTCCTAGTTTCCTCATGATAATTCAAGTCTAATTTCAGAAGAGAAGTTGTTAATGTTCAGAAACATCAAATTAGTAATTTGTGCTGTGCTTCCCAGTATAACCCACGGAAGTGTGCAGAAAATTATTTTTTTTCCTCATAATGTCTGTACAGGACCAGTTATATAAATCTTGCTGTGCTAGATGTAGCAAAATTAAGCACTATCTTAGCATTGTAGTTGGAGTGGAGACAAAATGGAAATAACCAAAATGCTCATTCCAAATGGTTCCTTAATATGGGTACAGTACTGGTGATGGGTTCTTTATAATTTTTGCTAAACAGTGGTGGTTGGATTGTGGGCTTTCTGATTGGGCATGCTTTTTCCTTAACATTGGCTATATTGCATGGATAGATGTAGAATTCAGAGAGATGGATGAATATAGCACATTTCAAATAGATCTAAACACAACATGGAAGTATGTGGTTTTTTTCTGTTCTGATGAATTATTGAAGGAGAATAGTGTGTATACCTGCATCTCTCACAGACACTGATGCTTTCTGCAACACAAATTATTTTTTCTTAAACTAGAAATGTGTTATTTTCTTATCCAAAGACATTTCTTTTTCTGCCTGGATGGAGAAAAAATGTAGCTCTGTTTTGAAGTGCTCTGCTTTTGTAGCTCTGAAAAAATTCAGCTCTGTTTTGAAGTGTTGAGTGAGAAGCATCTTTTCATGGAAGACGTATAGTCCTTTAAATGATTATTCAGTATTTTGCAGTCAAATAAGTGGAGCATCAAATGATTTCCTATTAATGCTCCTTTGTACAGGCTTGCATGCTAGCAATAAGCAAGTAGCTCTTACTAAGTAACAAGCATTTTCCAAAGAAACTATTAAGAAAGTTTATCATCTAATTATTTTAACTTCAGTTGAGCCGCTAAGCTCAGATCTATTTTGATCTGACTTTTGTCAGTATTTGAACAGCAAAAATCAATCCAGAAACACAGTGGTGTAAGATAGGTGCTGGTAATCTCTATCCTTGTGTGTCATATCCTTGTGTGCCTCCCTGTGTCACAGTGTTCATCTTTCCTGACCTTTTCCCTCCTCTAACAAACACAGCACAACATGCCTTTCTGGAGGATATCCAGTCATTCGGACCTCTTGGCTCTCCATCAAGCACTGGAACTAGAGTATTTGTAACTGTGTCCTAAAGCTGGTGATCCTTTTTTTAATATATATATATATATATATATATATATGTACATACATATATATATATATATATATGTATACATATTTCAAGTACACTGAATTTTTATGTGTGATTCAATGCCTCTGGCTTTACACATATGAATTGTCTTAAGAAGGGAAGAAATATTTGGAATTAAAAATTCCAAACTGAAGAATTCAGATTGCTGAATGGAGTTAAAACATTAGTGCTGCATAAGAAAGCTCTATGGTCTTATATATGCAACGTTTTTAAATGAATTAAAACTGTGGAGGTTGCTGGTACACACCAAGTGAGCCCTGACAGGAGTGAACAAAGGACTCAAACTGGCAAAGCACCAAAACGCATTTTCCAGCCAACAAGGTGGTGTTCAACAACATTCCTCAAAATGGGATATATTCTCAGCACTGAGGTTTGAACCAGACTTTAGCCTACCTAACCCAAAAAATCTGAATTGGAATGCACTCAGACTGTATGATGACAATCCTGTCTAGACGTGTAATTTGTGTAAATTATTGATGAAAATAATTTACTGTGACTTTATTAGCAGCTGATTTTGGAAGTGGATGCAATTTTTCTTTCCTTTTTTGGGGGGGTGGGGGCAGGGGAGGGAAAGGGTTATATAATATTGTCTCTTTTATAAGTTTGGCAAACAGAATGTGCATATGATGTGTTGTGCCTTAAAGAGAAGACTGTGTTCATGTGTTATAATGTAATTTTGGTTAAAAACTCTGTAGATAAAAAAAAAAAAAAAACTTTGTGATAATTTTTGACATGACCAAATTTGAAATTCAAAGAAATCAAAGAGCAGGGCTGCACCAAAGAATTTAAGTATTTGTTGCAGTAAGAAAAAATAATAAAGGAAAG
>JAYDZK010000169.1:57718983-57740293 GCA_034509185.1 Euphonia xanthogaster | reverse complement strand
CCGATCTAAAGGGTTCTGGATTTTAAGAGGAAATAACACTCCTTACATATGAGCAGAAGGAGATACTGAATTTCTAACTAGTATTTCAATTGTTTCCATAGAGGAGGGTAGAACATATAAATCTTTAATTGGTAGCTTTCTTTTGTCCCCACCCCTGTTGAACAACAATCAGACTCTACTGTGTGATTTTAATGCTAGAAAATATCTGGAGAACATATGGTTCCTTACTTCCGTCAGCTGGCTGTCCTGACTGATTTTTAGTCTTCCCTGTAATTCCAGTGGTAGTTGTGAGCTTAAATATCTTTTCTTGCACCTGTAGATATCAGAGCCAGCAGGTCCTTCATTCAAGTATGCAAATCTACAGACACTCAGCACTCAAACTGACCACTGGGATTAGTAAAGGAATCTTGTCTCTGCTGTGAAGACTCTGTGGTAGTGATCTCTGCAGTGATGCAATAGCAGTGACCTCTGTGGTGATACAATAACACCACAGAACAAAACATCTGGCTATAGAAAGCAGCCACTGGGCTCTGGGACAACAGTTCCTTTTAAATGTTTTTAATAAGATGAGGTGAATAAAGAAGTGGATGACATTGTTTTGGCATATTTCTGAATTAAAAGAGGGTGAACCTCTTTATCTCTGGTAACCATGGATTTCAATATTGGGATGCATTACAAGAAAAATACTGTCATGATAAATCATCACATTATACTCCCAGCCTTGTAACTGGAAGTCTTTCTTGACTCTCACAGCAGTAAACTGACAATCTGTCTCCATGATGTTCTGTCATCTGGAGAGGTGATGTTTTCAGAGTTTTTATCATTGTGGATTTCAGGATAACATAATGAATAGAAGAAGCCAGAACTCTTGTCACAGTGTTGGATTTATTAGAACAATAAAATACAAAACAAATGTGTTGATATTTGCTTTGTTGGGAAAATCAAACTAAATAACACAGAAGACTCTCTAATGTAATCCTGGCTGATATGTTTTTTTCCTGTTTCTCCAGCTTTGTACTTAATCCAGAGTTCCTCAGTGGTTTTCAGCATGTAGGTTACTCCCCAGTGCAGAGCTTTTCTCATGGTCCAGCTCACAATTCCATAGCTGATCAGCTACTTCCCCTTTCACAGCAGCTTAGTGCTATGTAACCCTAATGCCTGGTTTGGAAAACCCACATACCATCATTTATGTTTGGCTTCTTTCTTCAGTGTAATAAGGCTGACCAAAGGAAACATAACTGCCTTATTTTCTACAGATGTAAGCAGATGCTTGGAGCACGAATAGGAGTTCCAAAGCTGTAGCTATGGGAAAGGTTACTTTCCACTTGCCTGCTTGCAATCATTTCTTCAGATAAACCTATCTCCCCTGCAATTGTCTATATCAGATGTGATTAGACCAACCATCCAGGAGATCTAGCCTGTCTACTTATATCAAGCGGCATGTCAGAAAAGGGTAATTCTACTTGGCAATGGCAGTGCATTTTTCCTTGTCCCTTCTTCCTACTCCCACCTTACATGTGATTAATTTTCTTGAATGTTCTGTAGTGCATAGCTGTGCATTCAGCAAAGATGCCTGGGATAGATGAAATAAACATTTAGATATTTCACCCTTTCTCGACATTTGCTGATGGAGTATCTCTGTTTATACAACATTTTTAGAATTTATTTTCAGACTAGTTCCTCATGCACTTGCTAGTCTGCTTTGTAACTATCGTCCATTAAAATTTATCTTAATTATAATCAAACATTTTCATTATTTCAGGGTTATTGTTTTTCATTAAAACCAATGTTAATCATTTCATTCTATTGATGAGTGTGCTAGCTGCTTCCAGTCAGCACAGAACATTGAGTCCAGGTATTTAGACATTTTCAGCTGTCTTATGATGGCCCTTGCAGTCTGAGATTGAGGGATGCCAAAGAATAACATTTTCATAATGATTCAGCAAGTTTAGTGGTCAAGAGATGTGCTGGTTTTGGTTGAGGTAATTTTTTTTTTCTCAGTGGCAGGTATTGGGCTGTGTTTTGGATTTGTGCTGAACACAGGGTTGATAATACAGAGATGTTTTTGCTACTGCTGAGCAGGGCTCACACAGAGCCAAGGCCTTTTCTTTCTCCTTTTGTACTGCCAAACTGGCAAGGGGGCTGGGGTTATATGGAAAATTGGGAGTAGACACAGCCAGGACAGGGGACCCAAACTGGCCACAGGGATATTCCAGACCATATCACATCATGCTCAGAATATAAAGTGGGGGCAAGAAGGAGGAAGGAGGGACATTTGGAGTGATGGAGTTTGTTTTCCCAAGTGACCATTGCAGGTGATGGGGCCCTGCTCTTCTGGAGATGGCTGAACACCTGCCTGCCCATGGGAAGCAAGGAATTGATGCCTTGCTTTGCTTTGCTTGTGTGCATGGCTTTTGCTTATCCTATTAGCCAGTCTTTATCTGAACCCATGAGTTCTCCAGCTTTAACCCTTGTGATTCTCTCCCCAGTCCAGCTGGTGGGGAATGAGTGTGTGGCTGCATGGGCCTTGGCTGGGGTTAAATCATGGCAAGGGAGTAAAGATCCATTTAGTCTCAGGATTAGTACACCTTTAGGATTACTCAGACATCACCCTAGAATGTGGCAATAATGTTTTGGAGGCCATTTGGAAAGAAGGTTGTGCTGCTTGACCCATTAACTGAGAGGTAGCAAGTGTCTGAGAGTTACTTGAGAAAACCTCCTGGAATTGCTATCTCTAAAGCTGCTGGTCGTCCAATAAACTGAGATTACACGTGTGTAACATTACCCAAGTGTCAACTCTACAGCATGCTGTCTGCAGTGAAAGTTTCTCAGAGTTGTGTAAGCAGTCTTGTGATTTGTTTGAGAGATGAGAGAAGAAGTGCACTGTAACATTTGGCCTCGGCTGCAAGGCGATGACTTCAGTGAAGGCAGACAATCCAGTAAGTGCATTTGTTGATACAGTATGCCTCTCGGCCAGGCAAATGCTTCCACTGTAAGCCAAATTTATGTCTCAGACAAATTGTATAATTTATCACCAAACCAGACCTATTGTTACCTACAGAAGAGAGCCTTCAGTGATGGCAGGAGTGTGGTCCAAATAGTTTGCAGTGCAGTGTGTGTGGCTTTTCCAGCTCTCAGCGTTAGAACAGGCAGAGATAGATGGACAGATTGGGATCTCTGCAACTTGACCACCCTCTGCTTAACAAGGCAATGATTTGGCCATAGAGACAATGCCAGGAGACATTCCATAAGCTCCCTGGAGCCAGGACCGGATTTTCAAAGAAGCCAAGATTCAAACACAGTATTTTCCATGAATGAGTTTCCTTTCTACTGAGGTCATAGCATACTGAGAGTGGGTAATTCAGCTATCTGCAAAATGTCCCTGCACTCTCCCTGGCTTAACAAAAAGAGCCAGCATTCCCATGCTCTTCCTGCAGAGAGACTTTGTGCAAAAGATTGTTGGCAACCTTAGGAAGCTGTGGCCCTGTCTGTTTTCATACACCTGTTTGGGGTCACAATTTTTTTCTGTATTGATTCATTCTAGAAGAAACATGTAAAATGGAGCTGGTAGGACAATCTCATAGGTATCTGGTATTCTCAAATTCCTTGGACCTCAGCCATTTAAATAGGCTTATTCATAGCATTATTCACAGCAGCTGATGGTCTCCAAAGGACTTTGCCAGTGCCAGTACATCTTTCAGCAAACTTCAGTTCAATTGATCAAGAGCATCTATTCGGCTGAAGAGAGACGGGAGGCCAGATATACTCAGGTGTTTCCTGAAAAATAGGTTAGTACTGAATGCCTCCTTCTCCAAAGATTTCTAGCTATATTGACTTCTTGAAGTCTTTACTACTCAGCATTTTGGTAGAATTGATGGAAAGAACAGCAAACCAATGTCAGCTGCAGTGTTTCAATAGCAACACTTCTGGGGTTACTTTACAAAATTCACAGTTGTTACCACGTTTTTTCATTTTCCATTTTACTCTGGAAGCCGACTGAAAATTATTGGTAGTAGCAGATATCTAGGTGCTCTGAAACAGTGAATAAAATTTGTACTCATAGGATATAACAAATTTCTGAGCAACTGTCGTGACAGAAGACATCCATAAACGTTTTGGATAAATGTTTTATACGACCCTAGATCCTCTGGCCTCACCACTGTGCAGTCTCTGACACAAGCACATTGACACAAATGGAAAACAGATTACAACTTTTTGTTGTGAAAGGAGAATTGATCTTATCATGATGCTCCAGCACAGAATTTTGTGAAATGCTTTACCAGCTCAGACATCAAACAAATAATAGTGAAAGCACAGACTAATGCACCCGCTCACTTTCTGGGCAAACTAGTAGCCTCAAATAGGAACATTACTGGTATTGGTCAGAAAAATGCCAATTCTGTTTCTTAAAGGTGAATTGGACTATCTGTGGAATCACAGAATATTCCGAGTTGGGAAGGACCCAGAAGGATCATTGAGACAAGCTCTTCAGTTAATGGCCCACACAAGGATCAAACCTACAATCTTGGCATTGTCAGCACCATACTTTGACCAACTAAGAGTCCAAAGAGGAGTAAAGAAACTGATAAAAGAAGACCAATCCAGAGATTAATTTCTTGCCTTTGAAATATAATTTCAGGAAGGAAGGAAAAATCTTTTCAAAAACCTGTTTTTGTTATCATTCTTCAAGAAAAGATAAACTAGAAGGTCCCAGGAACCCACCCACTTTCACCCTGTGAGTCCCCACTTTTCACCCTTGAGGGTGTGCAGGGGAGGAGCTGTGATAAGGGACCAGCTAATGGAGGAGAGGAATTTGGGAAATGTTGGCCCTTCTTATTGCCAAATTGGATCAGGTGCACAAAGAGCTATGGGGATGAAACTGGGATGGGAAAAGCACTGAGTGGAGTTAGGACAGGGCAAGGGGTTGGTACAGATCAAGGCTTGGCATCCATATAGTCATTTTTTTGCATCAGCCCTTGGGGTACAAGCTGAGTACTAGGAGTATTAGTATCTGAACTTCTGTGATGCTTGAAAGCAGTTGTCTTCTCCAGCCATGGGCTAGTGCTGAGATGGACAATGTCAGCCTCCCTTATCTGCTTCACACTGAACCCCCTCAGAGAAAACATGAGTTATTTCTCCTGTCACTCAGCCCCTGGTAGCAGAGATGAACCATCATGGGTGGCAGGTGAACAGCAATGTGATTGTTCTTGCCTAGAATAGTGAAGCCTATGAATATTTGCCGTCTATTCCCCCTATTTTATTTTTTTTTTTTTCATATGGGTTGATCCCAAGCAGATACTGCTGCTTTGAGGCAGCTTTTCATTCCTCTGTGTCACCAGCACAGAGTAATTTCAGCCGGTTTTGTGGCCTGTGTAGCTCCTGACCCCGAAGTGTGAGGAGCAGGGAGCGCCAGCAGGGTGGGCGGGCAGTCTGACGCTGGAGAAGCAGGAGAGATGCTCCATCGCACGGCAAAGCGCAGGCGGGTCACCACGACTCAGGATGCCCCAGGCTGGTCCCACTGCTGCTCCCCAGCCTCCAGACATCGAGTTTCTCCTTCAGCGCCCTCTTACCAAGAAGGGGCTGTGCAAACGCGGAGCTGAGGGTGTTCCGGGGCAGAAGGAGACGATCGCTCGCCGTGGTTGCGGTTCGTGCTGCCGCAGCCGTGTGAGCTGCGGCTGCTCGCCGGCGGGGAGACACTGCCATCTCCCGACGCTCCGGCTGATGGAGCTCTCCGCGCCCGCCTCCCCTGGGGATGCTGGCTCATCCACGTTCTGGCTTCAGGACGGGTTCGGAGAGCCGTCCGCAGGCGGCACCAGGAGCCCCGCTTCGGGCCGCGGGGTAGGAGCGGTGCTGGATCGAGCGCAGTGAGACGGAGGTGACACAGCGGGATAAACCCGAATGCAGCGGGAGCCTGGGAGGCACAGAGAAGTGCCTGAAGCTGAAAATTGAGCGGGTTGTCACAGGCCATTCCTGGCACCATCATTACCAGAAAGGTAGACAGGAATCAGTAAATTGCGTGTGCCCTGCCCACCCTCTCACTGCGCCTGTTCCACCTTTCCCGAAGGAGAATGCATTTAAAGGAAGCAACAGCGTGATTTTACATTCCAAAAATACACTAATATGTGCTGTAAATCAGCATAAAATCATACACCTTTGGGTCCAGCTATTACAAATACCATTCCCACTGAAGCAAACCGAGTTTGGGAGTCAGAGCTGGGGAAACACGTTCACCCGCTGTGCCTATCGCTGCTCCAGCGCACGGGACCCTCTGTGGGACGCCGCTGGAAGTGCAGTTCCGTGCTAAGCTGAGGGCCAGCAATTCCCAGCAAAAGCACCAGGGGTCATCCCACTCTTGAGCTCCACCTTAGAGCCGCTTCCCAGCATACAAGCACCAGCAAACACCTCTCCCCTTTTCCTCTCCCTCCCGACTGCCTACGATAAACCTGAACTGCAAATAAGGTTGTGTTTAGACAGGGAAGTGGTGGGAATATTGTGTGAGTAAAGACAGGAGGATCTATCCCGGTGGAAAGGCTTTTCAATGGTTTACAGTATTTGCCTGTAATTGTACACATTCCTTGAACAAATCACATCCACTCATTTATTATCGTGCTAAACAACGCAGTAGGTCTAGTACACAGGTGTGTCACTCACCCTGCTTCAGGCTAGAGACATCTGCAATGGAATGTGATTTTTCCACACAGAGTTATGTTAATGCAACATCAGAGGTGACCAGTTTGGGGAGATGGGGAGAGAAGGGAATAGAGGAGGAAAAATAATATGAACAAAATGTTCACCCAAACATGGAATAAAATTACCAAGAACAGGTGTTTGCTTTCTTCCCTGATATTAAAAAAAAAAAAAAAAAAGTATTTTTTACATTAATAATTCTTTTTAAAATTTTATTTTTTTCCCTGGGTTTTAGATTGTGTCAGCTGGATTTATTTATCATGGGAGTAGTAATGAGGACTAAATTGTTTGAGGCTAGAATGCCTAGGGCTTTGCTTCTAGTTAAAGCAGGTTACACATGAGAAAAATGTGTACCTTCTGGCAACTACTGTGAGTGTTTTCCATGTTAAATGCAAGGTGTTTGAGGCCCACAGTCCCACAGGAACAGAGGTGCAGGTTTAGGGGAAGGTAAAAGCTACACACACACAAACACGTTTTGTGCCACTTTTCTATGGCTCAGTATTTCATCTCATACATGAGCAATGCAGTACACAGGGTTGATGTGCTTCTGGCAAAGAACTGAGTGCTAACCTGGCCATACCCACCAGAAAGGTGACCCCTTCCTTCCTGACCTTCCTCAGCATTCCACCTACCCACTTCAAGAAAAGGTAGGTCAGTCATCTCATCGATATTTTTTTCCCCCAGGAAGAATGGCTAGAAAAAGAAGCATCCTCAGTTGATACCAGTGTATATCAACATATGAGTTTTGTTGTTCTCACAGTCTTAACACTTATTTGCTATAACAGGCTCTGGTACCTCACTCCATGTCTGTCCAGCACTTACCCAGATAATATAGCCTAAAGTCCTTAATGGATGCCTAAGATTACACCATGTCGGCACTCACTCCCTGACTTGTCTGAAAGTTTTTCATCATCTTGGCCAAGAGTTTCTATTCTTTTTAGTCTCCAGAAACATCAGGCAACCCCTATGCAATTTATTGCAGTGTACAGTTTCTCTATATGAACGTCACTTCCAAAATATTCATTAGAAGAAGTAGTCATTTACAATAAATGTTACATTTTTACAAGAAAATGCAGCAATTCTTTATTAAGCATCTGGATTTTTTCAGCACCACTTCATAATGAGGATGAGCCTGAACTGGAACACCTGATCTAAACCCTCTTTTGACTTTTGGAGAATGTCAGATCCAAGTTTTTAAGGCTGGGATTGTCTTCATTTTGAGTCTTCCACAGCTCTGAGCACATAGTTGGCACTTAACAAATAAACAATAGTAATCCAGAGCTGGACCAGAAATTAATGGCTAGACTGTATCTGTGCTTTATATAAAAATGTATACATCTTCCACATTACCCATGCTATGTCAAATGCAATGCCTTCTTTCTTTTGTAACCATACATGATTACAATTAGAAAATATAAATTCCAACCCACAGCTCATGGGGCAACTAGGGGAAAACAACATCCTTCACGTGGCATGAAGGATAGTCCAGAGTTGTGATTTGGAGTGATGAAATGGCTTTTGGGAAGTGGCATTGTCACAGAGAAGCAATAACTTGAACTATGGCAGCACCTGCTGCAAAGCACACCTGGGCAGAGGCTCAGTCTCTGACCTGCAGCCACATCTGGCTGGGAAGGAACAAACTGTAAATGACAGCACAAAGGAAATATGAATTAGTGACTGTGTGTTAGCATGGAAATTAACCCATGTCTGATTCATTCCAAGCTCTCCAGGAGGACAGAGAAGGCGGCTTACCCAGGCTGGATTTACATGGATACAGCTTCACATCAGCACTCTCAAGAGAATGAGCACTTTGTGTATGTAACAGTCTCACAGAGCTTCCCCTTGCAAAGTATTGCCTGCCAAAACCTTCCTGCTAACATCACTGCTGTTTTACATGACCTGGGGTTTAGGCCACTGGAAGTGTCTGGAATTGTAAACTCAAAAAAAAGAATGATTGAAAAGCATCTCACGTTGTCCTCCCTCAGGAAATAGAAGTGCAGGGAACTTCTTCTTGAATAGGGAAATACAGTAGGACAGCAGAATTAGATGCAATCTGTATTGCTTTGGTCAGAAGCCTATACTACATTTTCCTTAGCATCTGCTTTTGGGTGTTTGGTCTTCTCTGTGATTCACAGTGGAAATGAAGAAACTGTGAAAACTTCTGGCAGTTTGCATAGAACAGAAGGAGAGAATATACATGGAAAATGCTCCAGCAGGGATGGAGTAATGGCAAGTGATATGCAAGGGGAAGTCATAGGAAACAATGCAATCTAACTTGTTCCAGCTGCCTGAGCAATCACAGGGACAGTGCCAGATGTAATATAGCTCTGGTTAGCATGAGCTGAGATCTGGGATAGCCTCCAAAGGCAAGGACAGGGAGAAGAGAAGCAGCAGCTTGTTTGTGAACAAAAGACTAAACTATTTGGTTGCTAAAATATATGCAAAGGAGGTATCCTTTCCCTTAGCCCCATGTGCAAATCACATCTAATCTGGGAAAAAGACAAAGAAAAAGAAATCCAATTTGTGGTTGTGCTGAATTCATTTGATAAACATTGGAGACCATGCTAAATGGGGAGGTGAGCTTGGAGAGTGTTATTTTTGTTGGGCAGCAATTGACTCCTATGTTTTTAACAAACTACTGCTACTCTGTTTGAGAAACTGCATTTTTAAAATGTGAATCAGCTGGGACAATTCACAACAAGGGAGTGGTTGTGAGACCCCCTCCATTAAGTGTATGGTACGTGGATGGTTGGTCCCTTCCATGGTTATGCTGTGGGATGGTGGGCTTGAATTACCTTGGGACTACTTACCTAAGGTGCAAATTACCAAGGGGTGTGGTAACCAAGCCTATGTGCCAAGAAAGAGAACAAATAATCTTATTCTGAACTTCCCTGTACTGGTATTTATTCTAAATCTATCTGAAATCACTTAATACCATGTGCAGTCATGGCTATGACTGTTGAGTTTACCTTTCTCCTTGAGCCATTCAGAGGATGAAGGAAACCTAGGGGTACTGTGTAGATCAGAGTGCCTTGTCCATCCTATTACCTGCTTGCAGCTGTTCCCCAGTCTACAAGAGCATGGGCAGAACAGTGTCAGTCCTCTCAAAGACAGCACCAAGCCTGCAGGATTGCTACCCTGTGCAAATGCAATCACAGTCTGTGATTCACTGCTTCGCTCCAGTGCAAGAGCTATGCAAGAAAATGGGCAAGACAGGCAGCAATTTGAATGTCTCTGCAGAAATGTTTTGCAAAAGAGCCCTTCTGTAAGTAGGGATCTATCTGACTTGGTTTCCAGAACACATTAAGAAATACCTTCAAGATGTTTTTTTTCCATTTTTAACTTGCTTGTGTTTTCCCTATGAAGGTCCAGCTGTTCAATTTGCTCAAAGTATCAAGTCTACCTGCATGAAGTGGTTCAAAGGAAAGAATTCTGGTTTGACTAGACTAAATTTCAAAACATCTAGAAAATAATTATTGTTATTGGTTTATATTAAATTGAAAAAGAGGCAGGAGATAAACAGCATTATAATCCCCATTTTACAGACAGAATGGAAGACCTGGGGAACTCAGACAATTTTCTTACTTTAGGGTCTTCACCCAGCTCCATTCTTCCTCTGACACAGAAGTCACAGCTCTGAGGAGGACAGCAGACATTGCACCAGCATAGGCCTGCCACTCATCACCATTCTCAGCTAGGAAAATGAAGCAGGACCAGATCACTCAGTTGTGCAACCAGTGGAAAAAAAAATGTGAAAAGCAGAGTTAATTCTTCAATGTAGCAACAGCGTGGGCTTCCACAGAAAAATCTCTATTTGCAATTTCTGAGCTTGCTTCAGTCATCCTTCCTGCAAACATGATCAATTAACATATACTTGTTAACATTTGTAGATGTTGCCACATAATGTAGATATGGCTGCTCCTTCCCCCGCAGACACAGACACAGTCTGTTTGAGGGATAAAAGCTGCTGCTTTCCTACAATCAAAATGCCATCAGTCTTACCAGTATCAGATCTGTGTAGAGTTCTAGCCACAGAAACACTTTACATTTATCACCTGGCATGTGCCACCTCTGTGCCCTTTTGCCCAGGGACATCACTTCTGTGGAAATATTAATAAATGACAAATTGCATTTGTGTAATCCTGTGAAATGTTTTGACTACTAAAGTTGTTCTATAGCAGTTCATTAAAGGACACATAAAGTATTTAAGTTTACATTTTATAAAAAGATCAGGAATGCTCTGGCTGATAGCTTTCTTTCTATTGAGCATCTGTTTCCTATTTTTTTAACAGTTTACAGCAGTGGTTGGCTAATTCTGTACTAATAGTTGACCTTAACTGGATCAAAACATTGTAATTTCTTAACAAAGGTTAGAGAGTGTCCTTCTAACACAGCTTCCTATGGCTGCAACCACCAATGCCTGTGCATCAACATCTGGCTACAAAATATTAAAAATGATAAACACTTCCAGATATAATCCATCTGGTCTCACAAAATTCTACATCTGCATAATTTTGCTTTCTTTTTAAAAACCAAACACAGATTTAGTTTGTCCCTGTTACATTACTGAAGAATCCTCCTCCTGAGTGTGGGGCAAAGCCCATGGTCTAGTTTTGTTGGGAGCACACACCTGTATCTGGCTGACTGTTGTGTCTAACATCGGGTGTGTTAGTAAGCGACAAGCGGAGATTCTTTGTTTGATTGGCATACAGTATCTGAGTCAATCAGAAGGAAGGCTGCAATGAAGAAGTCCTCATGAACTGAAGGAGCAGTGAAGTTTGCAGTGCTGGCTGAGATCAGGCTTTTGAAAGCTGTTTGCTTGCTGCCCATCTGCATTGTGTCAGTCCCCTTGAAGACAGCACCAAGCCTGCAGGATTTTTCTGCCCCACGCAAATGCAGTCACAGTTTGCAATTCACTGCTTCGCTCCAATGTCTCAGGCTTTCCTGAGCAGCAGATTCCTTGGCTCCAACACCTTGCAGACAGGTCTGCAGCACTGCAAGGGTCAGAGCACTGGAAGGGAGACCACTCCTCTCCCTTTTGGCTAGAGATGCTTCCTGTGGGATGGCTGCTGCCGCTGTGACTAAACAATACTGGACTACTTCCTCTGGCTTCTCTCCCCTTCCTTTTCGTTTTACATGCCAACTCAAGGATCTCTTGTCCCTGACTGTTTTACCCAGATGGAAAGGTTATTCATATTTCATATGCACAAAGGAATAACAAGTCTTTCTTGCACAAATAATTGTGTGCAAAGTACAAAACATAATTGGTTTCTTTAGTTTTTAATTAATGATTCTACTTAATGTTAAACATTATGTATATAAAGAAATGGTGAAATGAAAAATAACATATGGAAATTAATTGATGTGTGGGAGATCAGTCTTCCAAGTCAGAAGTTCATCTTATCATTTTTGTGTCCCTCAGTGGTCTACTTTGCGATGAAACAGTATTTTTCCCTGTGCTTTTAAAAAGCTAAACAGGTTCCAGTAAGCCCTGAAGACATGACATTGAACAGGCCTTTCACCCCAGATAGAGTGCTCTATCTTAAAGCTGAAGAGGTATCAAGTTGGGAATTAACACTTCTTTCACTCTTTCAAGATTTTACTAGCTCTGATGAGTGCATCTTTATGTTAATAGCAAGGACAGCATTTTTCAGACCAGGATAATGTCCAAGAGAAGTCACTGACTACTTTGACTTGGTTCAGAGATACCTGCAACCCCACAATCTGTTGTACAATGCCAATCAAAAATAAAATAAGTGACATGGTCATAGCCTGAATGGAATGGATGAAAATGGCAACCACAAAACCCAAAATATTCATTTCATTAAGGAAAAAATTCCAGTCAGGCCAGCCAGTCTAAATGCTTCACTGTATTGTCATACTCATTAGTTGCATATATTTCTAAGCCCAGTTTGAGGCCAACCTTCCTGAAAAATGAGACACAATGAGCACCATCCTAACACTGTGCCTAATCGGTCATGACTGATGTGGGTGTTGCTAATGTTTCCTGGAGTGACGATGGCTTGCCAGATGCTGAGAAACAAGAGCTCAGTCAGACCATAGAGTAAGCTGAGTAAAACACAAGTCTCCTGCTGCAGTACTTACATATATATCTATAGAATGGAAAAGCTTGGGTACAACAAATCAATGAGAAAGCCCTACAAGCAGTTAATGTCGAACAAACTCGTTACCCACAGCAGCCACCAGAAAGCCAGGTTGAGAGGGCAGTTCTTCTTTCTTGACTGAGATCTAAGGCAGCTTTTTTTACTGTTCACACCTCCATTCATATTTTCCTTCCTTCCCTCCATTCATATTTTGAAAGACATTGGAACATAGCTTAGCCTTATTTTGAAAGATGCAACAGTTCAGTCTTGACAACAATTCTTTTATTTTCAATTTAAGCAGCCATAATAGAGTTTGCCCATTAGTGAAAGAAATTCTCAGGAAAATATAGGTATTGACTTGGGGTTCTTAATGACCCTGACCTGCCATAGTCACAGAATACAACCATCCCAATAGTATCACCATATTACACTAGAATCTATTTAATTTTCTCATTTGATAACAAAACCATTTCATAACCTTATGTAATTCATTGGATGACAAGAGCCATCATCATATGCATCATCCCTCATTTCCACCTCCTACACTGAACATTTTTTAAATGTTAACAATTGAAGTCTTTTCCCTCTTTCCTCCTCATTCCTACTTTCACCCTTCAACTTTGTCTTCCCTCGTCTCACAAGGGACATTTTCCTCCATTGCTAAGCCAGATATTTTACTGTGACCGGGGCATGTGGTTAGACAGAAATGGTCATGAAACTTTTGTTTCCCATCATCAGCTGAGGAAAAAGATGTCTTAAGATGCCTGGATTAATTGACTTAAAATTGCCTATAAAGGAAATCAGAACTGAATTATGTTCCCTATTTTTTAAGAGGAGGGGGTAGATATTCAATATATTATAAGTTGTGGCCATTGCTTCTGAACGCCTGCTATCCTGCCTCATTCCTAGGAGGTGCATAGGGCTCTGCTCTCTCTGGTTTGTCTGGGCACCCATTTCAATGTAAGGGAAATTTCTATTCTTGAGCAGAGTTCCTGCTGATATGAGAAGCAAGTGAGGGGTGTGATGGCTGTTGTCAGCCCTGCCAGGAAGGGATGCTTATAGTCCCTAAAAGGAAAATACAAAAGGCTGAAATTAGGAATGAGGCTGCAAGATGAGTCAAGATTCCAGGTTCAGGATTTGGAAGAAACCAGAATTTTAAGCAGTTATTTCAATATTGGTGTGAGGGTGAAGATCCCGTCTTCCCAGGTGGAAAGCAAAGGTTTCATCCTCTGATTCCTGAGAAAAAGCACTGTAGTGGTGAAAGAAGTTCTTGCCCTTATTTTAAGACAGTCACTCGCCACAAAGAAAAACAGCTTGAAGAAGGCATTTGGGGAATCCTAATACTTATATCTCTCTTAAAATATTGGTAGAGTTATTTAAATAAAATAAATAAAAGATTACATTGAATAAAGTAGTCTTACCCCTTAAGTCTGCCTCACAGATACCTTTATCTATGTGGCATGATTTCAACAAACTATGACTGACCTGCATAAAGGCAAGTGCCCTGTATTGAGACAGAAGCTCAGTAAGTCTGAAGCTACAGACCTACTACCAATTATTTTGCTTTACTACACACACACACAAAAAAACCAAATAAACTTGAGATTGTTTGGCCAATTTTATGGTCACAATTTTTTTTCTGATGAATAAATTTGCCACCATCCATGTTCACTGAGAAAAGGATGTAAAAGCAATATTAAATGTTTTATTTGATATCACAGAATAATCAAGTACACTGCATATTGAATTGCGTTGACCTTGGAAACAGGAGTCTCAGAGCTATTCATTGAATCAAGACAGCCAAACTTTGGCACGATCTCTGTTAGAATAAATGTTGTTGCACAGTTAAATATGCCAAAGTATCTCTAGAAAAGGCATAAATAATTGCAGAATTCAATGTAGCAAACAGGCTAAGAAAATAAAATAGTCTCAGCAAATAATCTGTTTTCCCAGGGAGCTTACAAAGAGGAAAAGAACCAAATCAGATATTTGCATTTCCTTATTCTCTATCTCTTAAAAGGCATTTTTTCCCCCCTTTATGAAACAGAAATAGTTGAGTCAGAATCTGGTTTTGTTTCTGTTGAGACTAATAGCAATAGCATGACTTCCGCAGTAAGGAAGCAAATCCATTTTGCCAAAGAAATGCTGTACGAACTTATCCATATTCTCTGACATGTAGATAACATTAGCATTTGGCTTTTCTGTGTGATAGAATTGTTTTAGCATGAACTTCATATTGCTTTGGAAGTTTCCTTGGTCTGATCTCAAGATCCCTGAAGAGTGAAGAACTACAATGATTTCATATAAGGATTAATGAAAAGAAAAGCAAACAATAAGAAAATTTTACTGGCTTCAGATTTATCTACTCAAGTGTCTGGGCTGCTGCAAATCAATTTTAAATTGTGCAGAAGCATATAAAAAATACATTGCCTCTTTAGCTGTAATTTTCCCCATAAGCCTTCACTCAAACTTTAGCCCACTAAATGCTGGAAGGCAGAAGAGTATTAATATAGAAACAAACAGGATATATACGCAAACATACAATCCAACTGCTAGAAGATTTTATGGGTGCTTATGACTATGAACAGCTAAGGTGGTGTTAAGAACTAAAGGCCTTTGTTGTTCAGTGAGGCACCTAATTAAGCTCCTCAGTTCCATTTAGTAGCAGATTTCTGTCCATTCCATTTTTATTACATGTTTCTTCAATCATGCAGTTCAGTCTTATAATAAAGGAGTGTATTTAGTGTTCTGGGTACAAATGTGATCTATGTGGGATCATTCACGCTTGAAAATTAGCTTGGCACAAATGCAGGGCAGAAACTAAATATTACCTTTTTCTGTGTAATTCCTCCTGTAGATATTGTTATTGCACATTGAAATTGTCTGCCCATGGATTATTCAGGAATCTTGATCCAGATCTTTTGCTTCAGTAGAACTGTTCAGGTGCAATATCATGTTCAGAAAACTCTTTCTGATCTATATTCAGGTCACATAAACCAGAAAAGGAGTTAAGACAGACAAATTGGCTGGGCTGACAGAAAATCACTAACAGAGATGCCCAAAGCACAGCCAAGCCTTGATGTTTTAATTCCAAGAGAGTTCACTAATTTTTGCAGATTTAACTTCAGTGGGCATGTACCAGTGATGAGATCAGAACTATGTTCCCTTGAAATCAGCTCTGCCCTTGCCTACTTGCATGTTACCTCTCCTCAGGATAGCTAACAGAGACAGATGAGAAGGCAAAGTGTTGGTACCTCACACACAGAAATTCTATTGACTAGTATATTAAAGTAATAAAGGGATGCAATTTAATCTCAGTTTTAGGGGCAATTGCTCAGAGAAGTGAGAAGGGAATCCTGTTGCAACGCTCCACTGGTCCCAGTTCCCTGTCATCTCATCTAGAAGGGAGGCTTCCCTCCCAAACTTTGAAGATTGATCTCTGAGTAAGGGACAGCTGAGTTAGATCAGATCTCCATGGTGTGAAGAGGATTACTGAGATTTCATGTTGATGAATGTCAATTGTGCGTATGTGGTCAGCCCCTGGACTGGATGAATTAAAAATCCCTGAAGGCCTTACCACCCAGAAATTTTGCTGGTCTCAAAATGCTCCTTTCTTACTGGGAGCCTGGAGGATGGTGAGTTACACAGTGTTTTCTGCAGCTTGTATTCATTCTGAAATGCAAACACAGACTTCGGCTTGTCCTGGTGACTGCACTGTCCGCAGACATCTAGTTAACTGCCAAGAAGACCTGCAGAGTTCCAGGGCTGTGACCACAGTGGAGATACAAGCATTGAATTGAATGTGCTACAAGACCAGAAAGAACTACTGGAAGTTAAAGCTTTGCAGCTGACTGCTGATCACACGTGCCCCTCTATTGCCCGTTTCAGCCGGGAGGAGTAGCAGGAACATTTGTGGTTCTGGTTGCCTAAAGACAAAAAACTCTTTGTTAAAATATAAAATCTGGAAACAAGCTGTCTGGTGAGGTCCTAAAATATTGGCTGCAAATCAAACACAAGAAAGGTATTGGTGAAGGCCATGTCACACACAGAGGAACACAGTGATACTCAGCTTTGGAACCTTCCTTGGGCTGTGGAAACAAATCAAGCTTCATTTAGACAAAATATATTCACAACTAGACAGAGTTCTGCTTTGTTTTTGTATCTTAAATGTAAGCATTGATGTAAGAGGGCATTGATGACTAAATGAAACTGTACTTTTGCTTTTTGTACAAAATGACTGTATTTTTCTAACGCCTATCCCAACAACATTACTCAGCAACAGCCCTTACAAAGAGTGTCTCCTCTTAAAAACAAAAAAGGATCTAATAATATTCATATTATTAGAAATTATTGAAACTATTGAATTATTATTTATTTCTTAAAAACAAAAAAGGGTCTAATAATATTCATGTGGTCACTCTTGCTTCAGATGCTTCTTGCCCCTACAAAGTAGGGATAGAACTATAAAACTAAGAGTTGTACACTAAATTGACCTTGACCTCTAAAGGTCAAATTCATCATTAGTTTAACCTCTCTGGAACACATGCTCACACCAGCTATCATTTTAATTGCTGAGTGCGTGACTAGGTTGAGAATATGTCCAATCTTTTAATTTCAATGAGGTGACTCTAGGATTATCATGTGGGTAAATATATGCCCCAAATGTCATCTTTACTCTCCATTAAGAAAGAGTTAAACAAAATGTTTCAATGGAAAGTTTAATAACAAAAGACATTTATGATGTTTACTTAAATTTTCTGGACCATTAAGTCCAAATGACATGACTTATTGGATGCTATATCTGGCCAAAAAATCTTTTTGACCAGTCTAAGTTTTACTACGTGCTGAGCTGCCAGCATCCCTATTAGAAAAATAATAAAAAAAATTAAATATAAATCTATGGTCAAATCCTAGTTTTCTCAGTGAAATCTGGATTCAGAATAGCCATTCATGCCAGAAAGTACCTTTTGAAGTTTACATTAACATGGATATTTATTTATTTTTCCTCTGTAACAATGACAGTGGTTGAAATAAACTGTTTAATTCTAAATAGAAAACACATCTGCTGTTTCTGCATTGTTTGTGGTTGCTGGAGGGGTGACAATTTAAACCAAGTAGCACACATGACATTTTAAGTGAGATGTTGTATGAGGATTTGCAGCTGCTGTACTTTCCTATTTTTCTCTCGCCTAACAGCACTGCTCCATTGCAGGGCCTGAAAACTTTTCCATCCCCAACACAGCTCTCAAAGGGAAAGTTTATACATATGCTTACATACCTGCATGCCTACTTGCATAGATGTGATATTTTTGACATGCTCGTGTTCATCTTTTTTGGGGGGCAAGAGCATTTTCTACATTGACTGGGATCTTGGAGGTGAGAACATCACTGAAGGGCTCAGATTAGGCCAGACCTTGCTGATGACTAGGTGGCCAGCAGGACCCTCAGAGGTCCAAAAGCAATCTGCAGTTAAATCCTGGCACCCTGCCACTGGACAACATGGTCCTCTTGGAAATCAGTGGGTTGGAAGGACCCTGGGCAGTGAATTTTTTGGTGCTGGAGAATAACAAAGCAGGCCCTGAGCTGGTCCTGTTCTCTCTGGCAACTTCCCCATTATCTCAAGGCTGCAGCACAGCGTTGAACAAAGAGAAAGTGCCATGGGATTGGACTGAAGAAGGCAGTCAGAGGTTGGAAAGGCTGGCCCTGCTCCAGCCAGGGAAGCTGTGAGAATGGACAGAAGCCTTGGCTCTCTGCTAGCATTTCATCTTGCCTGTGGGGGCTTTAAGGTGAGGTGGCATCTACCTCCACCCCCAGTGCGTGCTGGCTGAGTTACAGACTTAATTTGTGCCCAAGCAGCTCAGAAGTGTCAGCCCTAGTCACAAAGGGTGAATTGTACCTCTGAATGTCATGCTGCAGTCTCAACACCTAAGCTACAGTTAATTCTTTTTTTTCTAATCCCTGTAGGGGTTTAGTGTCAAGGATGTAATGATCCCTTCAGGTTAATGAACTTGGGCCTAAATAAATGAAGGTTATATTTCTAAATACTTTTGATAATCTCTAAATTTTGCCTTTTCACTAGGCTGAGACAGTGAAACTCCCTTCAGTCCCCTGTTCCCACACTGCCTAGTGTTTAATAAACCCCTGAGGTTTGACAGTGCAGCAGTGCAATCCATTAACCATAAAAACAGTGTAGCCTGATATTTGACTCCTATATTATGGCTGAAGAGACTAAAATACTCCTGAATAGTGTAAAAAACTTAGGCAAGGACCTGAAGGAGGGCCAGAGCCCATGAGTTCCACTTCATTTCTGCCATTTTTCTTTTCAGTTCAAAGAGGGGTGTTGGCATTTTCTTTGGCTAGATCTTAATAGAGAGGAGGCTTCCTCTTTCTCTGGAAAAATTCCTACCTCGGATCCAAATAGAAATTTATGACATTTTCTTTGCTGTTATGGGATATTGTGTTTATTCCTCTCTGTTGTCTCTCAACAAAGCAAGAACTTCTCTTCGGGTCTTATGAAATGTCCTGAGTGGAGCAAATTATTTCCCTCGGGAGGGACAAGATTACAACAAACTGCAAATATTAAAAAATAAAATTCCCAGGGAGGAGCCTCAGTATCAACCTCCAGGTCATCTTCCCCCACAGCCCTCTCGGCATCATACAAACTGAACTTTGTCCTACCCTAGTTACTAATGTGCCCAGTCCAGTCTTTAGAAACAAAGCATAAACACACCCAGCCAAGTGTAAGCTTAATATAAATGTGCTGCCTCTTCCTCTTGTTACACTTGTGAGAAATTGTTTGTGTTTTAAGAAGGAGGACAGGGAAATCAGTTCCCAGGTCAGGTCTCACTGTAGCCTTGCAGGCAGGGAGGACAGAGGCCAGCTCCAGCGCAGGAAATCTTCAAGCACTGATTTGCCGCACGCTGACAGGGATGTGCAGGCCCATGTGCTCTCACAGGGTCATGGCATGTTTGGGTTTTTCATAACGCTGGCCCCCACACAGCAGCCACAGAGAAAGAGGCCATGGTTTTCTTTCAGTTCAAGGAACCACTGGACTGCCAAAGAAACCACATAACAGCTACTCCGCAGATGAACTCAAGTAATGGCACAGCACTTGGGTGGCCATATTTATACTGGGCTAGCCAGGAATGTCAGGATTTCAGCATTCACAAAAAATGCACTTCTGGCACAAACTATCTCTGTCATTTCAGCTCCACTCCTCAGTCTCAAATGATCCATATTGTTAGGAGAGCTTTAGTGTTTGGAGTAGCATGTGTTTCCCCTCTCCATAGGTTTTGGGAGTAAGGAAATGAATCCTGCCCAGCCGCTCTCTTTAGCAGTTCTGCTTTCCTCTAAGTAAGCAATGGCAAACATGAGATGGGAGAGAGATACATCTGAACTCATGCAATCTGTCACAGCACAGCATCTCCCAGGCACAGGCTTTTTACCCTTGGATCTGTCCCATCTCTCTCTGCACAGCCGTATTTCAAGGATTTGTCACGGGTCACATCTGCCAGCAATCATGTGGAAGAAATATAGAAAATGAGCAGCGTGCATTAGCTCCGCTGTTTTCCTCCTGCAGCACTCCTGGGCTCTTGACAAACAGACAAACTCCCATGCTGAAGACAACCAGCCTAATCACCCCCCAGAGAAGCAACTGGGGAGTCACCATGAGCCTCAGCAGATATTGTCTCACAGGAGCAGAAACCTGCGAACCCCACTCGCTCAGGAGGAGTTTAGGAGATGAGGCACAGCCTCACCGGTCCCCAGAAACATCAGCCCAGCAAGGAGACTCTGAGCACTGCAGCAAGCAAGGCCACCATGAAAACTCACTCAGAAGTGTTGTCTAGGAAAAATAATAGTGAATTTTGGACTTGATCAGGATTCCTGGGCATCTGTCAGGCCAGGGGATTCTTATCTGTTCTCCCTCCTACCAAAGTGTCTTGTTCTTCAGAGCCCTGGGTCTCCTAGGCTGTGCAAGAGCAGATTGGCTGTACCAGTCCTCCCAGTGACTCCAACAACTCTCAGCAGCATCAGTTTAATTGCACTTGATCTATACGGCTCATTTACACTTAGGCACAAAATCTGGTGTACTTTGAAAGCCTCAGATTTAATGCATGCGTGCAGTTTACCTCCAGATCAGACATCTCCTGAGAGAAGCATATTATTTTGTACTTGGTTTCTAGACCAGGAAATCCCAGGTAGGAATACAGATGCCCTGATTATGGTCAAAATGGACAAATAAGTAACTGCTGTAAATTCAAAGAGTATTGACATCAGCCCTTCAGAATAAGAGTATTCTTGTAGATCTTTAAATCTCAATGCCCTGCCAAGTTGGACCTTTGTTCCAGACTGCTTTTTCAGAATTTTTCAATTTCTCTGTACTATGGGACAAAAGAACTAAGAAAGATTTAAAAACAAAATGTTGTAAATAGGTATGATTCGTGCTGACAAAATTGAAACAGTAATCAATATTGATACAGTAATTAATATTTGGAAATAATAAAACAGTTAAAAGGTGT
>JAYDZK010000169.1:57702239-57718883 GCA_034509185.1 Euphonia xanthogaster | reverse complement strand
TTTTTTGCTTATGCGCTATTATTGGAACCAAATTATCCCTTATTTTAACCAAATTATATTGTCAATATTTCAAGTGTATCTTATTTTATATATTTTTTAAGCTACTCAATTAAAATTGCTGCTACCTTTAATATTGTTTGGGTTTGTTTTTTTTTTTGATGATGGGATAATTGGGCAAATATAACAAAAACAAAACAAAAACCACTTAACAATTGTGGATACTGGAGTACCAAAATCAAGCACTTCCAAGTGAAGATTAATCTAATCCTTCTAAGTAAAATTTTACCATCACATAATACCAGCTCCATAAAATAGTACTGATGTTCCTTGTGACAATTTAGGAGCTTTAACCATATCTGGAAAAACTTCTCATTGCAAAGGTTTTTAAGTATGAGAGGACTTGGTAGGATCTCTTCTTTGTGAGATCAATAAACAACCAAAGCCACCTGGTGTTGACACAAATATCTTTTTAAACATGGAGGCCTAACACACAAAAACATCTCTTCGGCCAAGGCACTGGGCCAAGTGTTTAAGATACAAGACTTGCCAGAGTGCTCAGAGCTGAAATGGAACCAAGACCAGAGAAACACTCAATCTCTTTGCAGTAGTTTAGTGTCTCTTTGTCAGGTTTTCTCTTTCTTTCCTTTTTTTTTTTCATTTTTGTTTTTTTTGGTTTGGTGAATTCAGTGCAGAAGAAAGACCTGCACATTTTCCACTGAACACTTTTCTCAAAAAGAAAAAACTGTAGCTTAAAGTAAGAATCAAAGCTTATTAAAAGCTTCATACCAAGGCATTATTTTCTTAATAGAAAATGTTCCATAAACATGCCATGAACAGGAAATATTGAACCCAAATAACATACAAACGAACAAAAAAATCCTCAAAATCCCAGTGAATTGTAACTGATCCCAGCTCTATTTGAGCTAGTGGTAAGTTTGCCAGGTGTTTCTTGGGAAATCTAGATTTCATCTGCTTCATAAAGGGTCAGTCATGAACCACAAAATACAATTAACTAAACCTCTGGGCATAAGGGACGACAAATGAAAATCAGGGAAATCCATACACAGTTTAGTGTCATGTTTACACATGTTATTCTGGAAATAGGGCTAGAATGGGAATGCTTACTGATTCAAGCCAACTGAGACCACTAAAAGCCAAGGCTAAGCTCAGCAGTAACAGCCATGCATCAGCCATCCAGCTGATAATTCACAACACAATTTGTAATTTCTGTTGTTTCCCCCTCTGAGGTGTCTTCTTCCAGTCAGTAACAGTATATTTGAAGAGCTGGTAGACAGAAAATAGGAACAGAAGCACTTTGCACAATCATAAAGTCCTTGAGAGAGTGGAAAGGGCAGGTGTAACCCAGGCTTAGAAATTCCCCCACACCTGTTGCTTATGTCTCCTGAAGAAAGCCTTGCTGCCAAGGTGCAGCAGTGATTTCCAGCTCCAGACAAATGGGAGCTCAAGGCATGCTATGGAGCAGGCAGGGCTTCTTGGCCCTCAGTGTTTCAGTTAATCCAGAGGGCTCCAAGAATTACTCCAATAAATCCAAATGCTTACAATTTCTTTTCACCCTAGTACCTTCTCCTTGAGAGCATGTCTTCTTCTGTGCCAGCAGTATGGAAATACACTTTTTGAAGTCATATCAGTTGTTCCCTTACACCCAAGATTGTAAGCGTCAGATTTACTAAAGCCCTTCAGTTTTACCTATGCATCACTCTATCCATTTCAGTTGACAGTGTGTTTTTTGGTTTGGCTGGATGAGTTACTGAGATGGGATTCATGGACAGCTGCAGTACCTGCTGATTGGATTTTCTGCAGCCCTGTCCATTTGTCTCCTGTTCCAGGGTTCATGTGGTACATTACACTACAGAGACTGTAGAGCCAGTCAGACTGAAAGGGTGCATGCAGCTGTTTTGGCATTATTTGGGAAGACATGTATGCAATTGGTTAGATCCATGCTCCCAGATCTTGGCACTAAGCAAAACTCTCAGTTGTGGAGTTGGCTACCCATCCTTTTTTTGCCTGATCTGAATTATGTCCTGGAAAAATCAGGAAAATTCCTTCGCACCAAGGTGTTTTCTCTGATAACTTCAGAAATTTTACGCATCAATATTCACTTTCAGTCAATGGAAGACATTTGCTCCTGAGTGGATGCAGCTGCCAGAAACAAAGCTCCGAGAAGCTGTGAGAGAAGCTTTTTAATTCTAACAGAACATGTCCAGGAAATACCAATCAATTCATATAGCAACTGATCATCTTCACCCTTAAAAACTCAAGCTAACAGCTGTGCACTGTCTCTTCTTCCAGAAATGACTCCAGATCCCTTTTGACCTGGTGTATACTATTCACTTCTATTGTAGATTTTGGCAGTTTGCTTCATACTTTTAATTATACCCTCTGAGCAATGAAAGTCATCCTGAATAGTTTACAGCCCGTGCCTCATCTGCAAGCTGTAACCTCTTTCTTTGGAATTAGCAACAAGTCACACAAACTTTTATTTGAAACAACCCATTCCTTTTCTGGTGTATACTGGACTGTATTTCCTGCAAATTCCTATCCATTCCAGCTGCATTAGAACTTGTCTCCATTCACTTGAACCCAATGCAGATATTTACTCCACATATCCTAGATTTCTAAAGCCTGAAAAGCAACTGTATTATCTAACCTAGCTTCCTGTAAAATTAAGGTGTTAACATTTCATTTAGCTGTTTGCAACATGAACCTTAACACATTGCACTGGCTAGAAAGCATATTCTTCTATTTTCGCTAAAAGTTAATATGAAATACAGTCATTATTGCTTTCCTCAGCTTCCATATTCCTTAGACAGGCCTGTACATGACTCCAGAAGGCATTAGGCACTGAAGAATCACATCAGAATTGTCACAGGGTTGTAATCTTTCCCGACTAGTTTTTGCATATTCCTAGAGGATCACAGCAACCCGTTACAATGCTGCAGTCTGGGACAGTGTCTGGAAAGCTGCCTGGCAGGAAGGGACCTGGGGGTGCTGGTCAACAGCTGGCTGAACATGAGCCATCAGTGTGCCCAGGTAGCCAAGAAGGACAATGCCACCTTGGCCTGTTTCAGCAAGAGTGTGGCCAGCAGGACCACGGCCATGATTGTCCTGTGTACTTGGCACTGGTGAGACCACACCTTGAATCCTCTGTTCAATTTTGGGCCCCTCACTTCAAGAAAGACATCAAGGGATAGACCATGTCCAGAGAAGGGCAACAGAGCTGGTGAAGGGTCTGGAGCACAAATCTTACAAATCAGGAGTGGCTGAGGGAGCTGGAGTGTTTAGCTTAGAGAAAGGAGGCTCGGGGGAGAGCTTATTGTTCTCTAGAATGTTCTCTACTGTTCTCTCTGACAGGAGGTTGTAGTGGTGTGGGGGTCAGTCTGTTCTCCCAAGGAATGAGCCACAAGACAAGAAGAAATGGCCTCAAGTTGCACCAAGGGAGGTTTAGATCAGATACAAAGGCAAAATCATTCACTGAAAGAATTGGAACAGGTTGCCCAGGGAAGTGGTTGAGCCACCAACCTTGAAGGAATTTAAGAGACTTGCAGATGTGGCTCTTCAGGACATAGCATAGTGATGGGCTTGGCACTTGGCAGTGCTGTGTAAATGGTTGGGCTTGATGATCTTAAAGGTCTTTTCCAACCTAAATTATTTTAAGTTTCTGTGATTCTATACATAATGCTTTAATTTTCTCTTGTTTCAGTTTTCAGTAGAGTTTCACAGCAATCTGTATGTACTCTCTGGAATAGAAAATTAAATTGATTAATGGAAAATATTATTATCTTTATAGAGTTTGGAAGGGATCTTGCTAAACCTATATGCAATTAAAAAATCTATTAGATGGAGGGTTTTGGGGTTTTTTTAATGATTTGGTTATTATTGTTTTTTATTGATAAAAATACTCATCTTCAGATGGGAGAAAGCGTAGTAAAAGATTCATCCATTGGGAGTGAAAAAAATTCTAAAATGGTCCCAAAAATGTGAAAAAGATATATTGTAGTTGCTTTTGAAGAGGAGTTTCATATCTTTCATCTGAGACCTTGCACTGCAGACAATATCTGCAAGGGTGGCAGCCGGCAGCCTCACATGCTCAGGCTGATGTTACAGACTTGATGAGAAATTTCAGATTGGCTTTGGAAAGCTATTTCACTGTGGCATACCTTTTTCTAAAAAGCAGAGACAGTTTATGTTGACAACATAACAGAAATACAAAAATGATCACTACCTGTCCTGAATTTAGATCACAGTTCTCAAGTACCTTGCCTGAATGTGGAAAATGAGGTAAAAAGTCAAAAGAAAATTCTTGTAGGATTTGGTATTTTTGCAATGTTTGCTGTAGAATTAGAACATAAAATATTCTTCTTCCCCCTCTATCTTCCATGTTCCATGTTTTATTTCCTACTTTGCCTAAAACTTGAAAGCTTAGATAGCTGTTTAATTTTAAGTTTGATTTTAGAAGCTGCTTTGATTTCAAATAATTTTTAATGCTTGAGGAAGTTGTCCCAGTAAGTTGGAACTTTGGATATTATCTCCTGCACAATTTAATAAAGAAAGCCATGGCATAAAGAAGTTGCTTAAATCTGAGAGAGAAGTAAATGCACCATTCCAGCTGAGGGACCCAGAGGGCTCATTGTTATGATCAAGTGGGTGAATTGCACAAGTTATTTCTATATCTAAAAGTTGAGCTTGCTCTAATTTATTTAAGAACTTGGACTGAGTAGGCAACATTTTTGTATTACTTGAGGTATAACAATCTATGCAAATGTCTTTCCAAAGCCATAGAAGTCTGATGTAGGAATGGCTTAGTCATGCAGCATTAGAACATTTTCTTCCCTGGAGAAAGCATCAATATAATCTCTCATAAAGATTCTTTAGAATGATCATTTGCAATTCTATTATTTTCTTCTTCTTTTCTGGTATTGATATGAACTGGTCTCCCCCATATTATTATGTGATTAAAAGAGAAATGTAAAGAATCATAGAGTATTGAATTATTATAGACTGACTCCTGCCTTCTATCCTTGTTGTAAGCTCTGTTATGCAATTGAGTGTAGTGACATAAATAGGATATAGGCTCTCTTTATCTTTTTGGAAGAAGTTATAGTGTATTTAAAAGATTTTTGGTATGTGAGTTACTTTATCTTCATTAGAAAAACAACTTGGATGTGGGCTCTGGGGGAATTTATAGTTTCTCCATGACACAATTAAATTACAAATGTCTCATTAGAGACTGCCAGTGTACCTCAGATAACGACTCTAAAGTATCCATCTTAAAGCTCATTTCCAGATTGTTTTTCTTTTGAACTCATTGTACTTTAGGATTGTACTAACTTTTATGAATATGTTTTTAAGGGACATTGTCCTTTAGGGCATGCCATAAATATTGGTGTGCTTGGAAGAAAAGTTATTAAGAGTCCAGAGAGCAGAATAAGGGGAAAGGCTGCAAAAGGGAAGCATAAAACCAATCAAAGTAGCTAAGGCCAGTTATGAAAACTTTTATCAAGTACATGGTCAAGAAATAGTAGTTTTGAACACACAGATACTTTATCTACTGCAAACTGCAGTTATATATCACAATTTCAGAAGATGAAACCACTAGAACAAGAGAATATATTTGCTTTTATTCACTTCACAAAGGAAGTTTGAAACCAGTTATTTCCAATGCTGACCAAGTTTTACAAAGTAGCCTCTTCAGTGAATGTTTTCTTATATTTTTGGATTTTTCTTTTGGCACCAATAACACACTTGATTACTGAAAAAGTAAATATTAATGAATTGGAAATGAACAATTTTCTCCAAACTCTTTCATTAGGTAATGAATCTAAACATCTAACAGAACAGACTTAGATTACTTATTGGTTTGGGTTGGTTTTTTTCCCTTGCTCTTAGAAAATAACACAAAGCTGTATTATTCTGTCTTTCATGTATTCCAGGAAATGGATAAATCAGAACAATGCATCCTTTGTATGAAAGCTCAAGAAAGAATTCCCGATCCTCTTCATATAAAACATTGTTTTTACAAAAACTGAGGCTTTGTTTGTAAAGAATGAACCACTGTTTAACCTTAAGTAGAGGTAACCTCCTTAAATTTAGTTCTCTTCAATGACTGCACTGGTGAGGGAAGACACCCATCATCCTGCTGCTTTTCCTTAATGTGTCTGTCTGAAGGGAACATAGCATATCTATCATTGGTGTAGAAAGGAAGAAAGTAGCTCTAGGCTCTCTAGAGTGGAAGAGGTTCTTTACGTCTTAATGCCTCTGTTCCCTTCCCCCTGACATCAAGGAATTGAGCCCAGAGCTGTATACTCCTCAGAACCCTCAGAAAGAAAATCCAGCAGTCAGCAAGCTTGTAAAAGAGCCTTCTCTCTCAGACTTCAAACAGGTGATCTCTCTTTTTTTTTGTAATGGTCTCATCAACTACAAACAGAAGAGTGCTTGGCTCTTCTGCTTCTGTATTTCTCCCTTAAACTGGATGATATCATGCACACTGGCCACTCTGTGTCATCTGTGACACACGCTTGACAATATCTCGTCAGCCATTTCTTGAAACAGTAATAAATGAACACGAGAAACATTATAAGTTTAAAAAAAATTAAAACAACAATAAGAAAATCTGCCAGGCCCATACAGCTGTTAGGGTTATGATGTCTTAATTTTGTTTGACATTTTCCATGAGTTCTTACACTGTTCAGAATTCACATGCTGGAAATTTTAGAAAAATTTCCTACTGTTAATTCAGGTATCAGTTATTTCCTGAAGATGAATAGTGTGAAAGAACAGGCATTGCTTTTTGCAGCAGCTTATGACCTCTGTTTTTCATCCATGCTTTTTGTTTCCAGGAACACAACAGGACACAAATGTTCAACCAATGTAACAGGAAAGAGCATCAGCACTTTTAACTTATTCAGAAAGTACAGATATGAAAATAGAAAGTCAAAATGCAGATATGTGGGAGGGGGGGAATAATGATTCAAGAATACCTAATACACAGCACTCCATTTTCCAGTAACTGTTAATATCTGGTGCACTCTTCGCCCACATGGCTGTGGAGAAGAGCTGACACACACAACCAGTTAAATCTCAGAAATCAGCAGGAAAAAAGAAGGAAATAAAGGTACTCCAGTCTTACAGCTATTTCCCAGCCTGACATATAAGTGCTAGAATCCAGCAGCGCTGTACTGCTATCTCTTAACAAAAAAAAAGCTTTTGCTCCCCTCCCTTACATTTGGTAATTCCAAGAGAGGTTGCATGTGCTATATCAGATTGTGGCTAGTAGTGACAAGAATGATATAGCAGAAGGCTTTATTAAGGACCTTAGGAATGTTTAAAAGTGCTAAGTAGGCCAAAAACACATTTAAAATATTCCAAAGGCAAGCTAAGAGAAATGGCCTTTTGGACACTTTAGAGCAGATTCTCCAGAGAGCTCAGTATCTAACAGCTCCTTCTTAGGCACTTAATGACAAGGCTGGGCTTTCCAGAGTACTAAGCTCCACAGCCTGATCATGGGATTAGGAGCCCTGCCCAGCTAGAAGTAGGATTTTCATTTTTCAGCCCTAGATTTCTTTGCAAGTCCAACATTAAAATCTCAGGGAAAAATATATTCCAATTACTTGTTTTATTAAGAAAATTAAACAACCTCCCTGTGTTTCCTGGAAGTCTGGCAGGACTCACACTGTAATTGTAGACAGATAATGTCCCTGCAGATCAGGTCTTGCACTGTAAAGTAAAACTATATGAGGTGAGAGTTACCTGCACTACCTGGCAGTAGTATGGCAGTATGATTAGGTATTGTAATATTGTATTTAAATAGTCAGACACAAGCAACAATCTTTCCTTTACATTTAAGTAAAGGAAGGATTTATACAGCTATAAGTGAAACCATTCTTCTGGAATAAATACGATTCTAAAGTTTAGAAATCCTCAGGCTATTTTCTAAACAAAGATGTGGGAAACTATTACTGTTTATATTAAATATTCCCATGTGGATCTTTTGGTCCTTGTGGAATATGAATGGCAATCTCTTGTAAAATCCCTACTGCAGCTGTCAACACTTTTTATATGAGGCATCCCAGACACAGAGAGGAGTTGAGCATGTATGTGTGTGGGACATACCTGTTTCCCTAAGAATTCCTCACCCCTCTGGTGGCAGATAGGTTTTCTGAGGCTACACAGATATCACAGCAAAGTCACTAAAGTGATTTTTCATTGGGGAGGAGATGATAACGCTTCCTTATTGCCAGCTTTTTGAAACAGGATAACTACTCCTGATTTAGAGAAGAAACTTGAGACTAAAAGGTTTGCCCTGTACCACAGAGTGACTCTTCATTCTCACAAGCCCCATCTTCTACAGTCAGATCACACACTTACCAGCTTCACCTTGAGCCTTCCCATTTTATCTGCTGCCTTAATATAAACCTGACCCAGAAACCACCTTCTTCTTTGAAGCCTAAACTAATTCCTGGACTGTTTATACTATTTCTGCCTGTGACAATATTTTTCATCTCTTTAAACTTCTCCTCTTCCTAGTGTTTCTCCTCTTCCTCTTAGCGTATTTGTGTAAAGTAACCTTGTCCTCCCTTAAACCTAAGTTCTTTTCAATGACTTCAACTCTTCTTTGGGTTGCTGCCCCTTGCCAAGTTCTTCTGGTTCTTCTTCTAGAATAGCCCAGTGGGCCCTTTGGTAGGGCTGTTCAATGGGCTCTCAATCACTCCATGATCTCTTCTCTGCTCTTACTTACCGCATGTGGGTCTACTCACAGATAGTAAGGAAAAAAAAAAGTTCAAAGTACACCAGAGGATCTCCTCACACTACCTTGGAGAAGGCCAGTCCCTACCAGAAACTGATAAGCTACAAGTTTGCCTTCTCGTGGCCAAGAATTCTTTACAATTTCCACACTATTTTTTCATTCTTCTATTATTTCCAGATGATGAGATCTAACTTTATAGTTTATAGCACTTATACAATTAAGTGAGAGGTGAATCAGGGCCAGGTTGTTTGCCAAAAAACAAGTAAAACTCAAACACTTCATTTCACTGTTTATTTTCACACTCCTCTTGAAGAAATATCTAGGTCAGCTACCCCAAGCTTTGACTTCAGCATGCCTTGTATAAGACTTAAGCTATCTTGTTTACACCTTTTTGGATGAATTCTCCAGATATATTTGTTGTCCAAAGTATACTTCCTGGTGAGAATTAAAATAAAAATCAAGATTAAAAGTTCTCTGTTGTTTCTGTATAGAGAAACATAAAGTACTACTTACATTGTGCATATCTGATATTATTATTTTACATCTACACAAAGAGATGTTCTTATTCTATAGGAAATGTTGTTCCCTGGAAATCTATGACAAAATTTCTGCTCAGTTCAGTAGACCAAGATTCCTTCCAGAGTCTGATTTACTAGTTCTCTGCATGAGTTGTATGCCAGGGGAGCTTTGCAGAAATCACTGGAATTCCCTTGGCATGAAAGCAGTGAAATAAGAAACAATCTGAGTACAGAGAGTCACAATAATTTTTACTGGAATAAAAGGATTACGTTTGAGGGATGGCAGTTTTGGTAAATGTCAGCTAACTGAGACATTGGCAACTGGCTCGTTTGACAGTCACACACTGCTATAAAAGCCAAATATAAATACATTTCACATATTCATACCATTTTATAAAACTGGAATATTGTATAGACAAAACAGGGAAACTGCAAAGACTTACATCACTGCTAAATTACTTTCTCTTTAAAAAGTGTTCCACATGTTTTAGACCAAGAGCCAAATTCTGCCCCTTGACATACACGTGCAAATTCCATTAAGTAGCTGGAACTGCATATTTTGCTTGTGGGAATGATTTGGTGGTGTAAAGCCAATTCTGGGAGCATTGACTGCAAGGACTGCCCAAGAAATCACCAGTGAAAATGCTTTTTTGTTTTATTTTGTTGTCAAAAACTGTTGATTTGTCAAAAATAAACATTTCTGCACAAATATATATAGCCTGTTTGACAATGAGCACATTTGTGGTCAAGGAAAAAGAGAAAGCTAATATCCACAGCACAGCCAACAAGCACTTATGCCAAACTGAGAGCTAATGTCCATATATAAGCTTTCCCAGACATATTCCTTTCTCTTCTAGTCCATGATGAATCCCTTGACCAGGAAAAGTTGTCATCAGTCTTCCTCGCTGGAGCTATTTCACACAGATTTATAAATGCAATATTAATTGGACAAAGAGTCTGCCTAATCACCACTTCCCCATCCCATAGCTTTATGCTCCTGTTATTAAAAACAATTACTTGAACTCTTCCTCCCTTCCAGAGGATTGTTCTCTTAGAAGAGACTTGCCCTTAATTGAACAAGGCATTGGTATATCTAATATCTGCCACTAAAGGAGAAAAAAGGATTTTTGACTTATCAGAAATTAGGTGGTTTTTTTTCCTGTAAATTCCATTCACTTCTTTACAAATACTAGCAAAATAGTGCTTGGTTTTGGTTTTACTTTGAAAATGTATATATTTGTCTATATCAATAATAAATATATTTGCTTCCCACCTCTAGCATTTCAGAAATTGAATTAATGCTTCACTGTGCTCTCAGCTTTCAAGATGCTTGGGGATACAAACTAAGGCACAGATTTTTACATTCATATGTGCAAGACCAACAGCAGGAGAGACACCATGCCTTTGCTGTGCTGCTTGCCAAAGCAGCTGACACCATAGGTGGGGGGACAAGCTGGGTAGAGAGGAATTTAACACTAATAGTGCATTTTATGGATGGCTTATCTGGTTGACCTTTGGAAGGCAGAGTGATGTATTAAAACGCAGCTTGTCAGAAGTGCAGCCAGTAGGTTAGGATCTAAATCCATCCCGACGTCAGGGAGTGAGGCTAAAACAATGCCTGCATGCCAGTCCTGCTTAGTCCTTTCTGTAGGACTTTTCCAGTGTGTGAGCCCCAGGGTGGTGATTTCATACCCACACAGAGGGAAGTGCAGCAGACATTATGGGACACGAATATCATTGCGCATTGCAATAAATATTTTGTGTGACAAATGCTGGCGCAATCAAATATGCCTCCCATTTCCCAATTCTGGCAGCTCAGAAAGTCTCAGGCCCTGTGAGCCACTTTTGCTGGCCGACAAACACAGGGGACAGAACTTACAAAATGAACAAGTTTAGTGCTAGTTCTTTGCACAGGCTGAACTTCCCTCCATGCCATTAAAAGTAGAATTAGCAACTTTTGGCCACTATTAACCTTTTTAGTTACCACTCCTTAACTGTTTTCAAACAAATCCTTACTGCTTGTAAATTAAGTTCAAATTAAACATTTTTCCATCTCTATATTTTTTTTCAAAACAGTTTGCTTGCTCTGGAATGGTGAAATTTCTTTTTTGTACTTTGAAGTTCATTTCTTTCTTTCTTTCCTTCTTTCCTTCTTTTCCTCTTTCCTTCTTTCTTTCTCTTGGCATCTTTTCAGTTTTAACAAGTTCACTTCTTACCAAAGTCCAAAGCCTGTAGGGAAATGCTTTCCCTTCAGCTGGGCCTCTTCCTATCTTATCAAATAATATTAGTTTGCACTCCATTTATACCACATAGAGCCTTAGAAACTCTCATAGCTTTTAACCTGTCATGCAGATTAAGACCTCATTAAATTTCTTACTACCTTCAGCATGATCATGTTACCTAATGCTAAAGATTTTGGGGCAACATAATGAGTACTGATACAGAATGAAAGCAGAGGGATCTTTCATCATGTAGCTTCATTTGCTAGAAAGAGAATTTACTGTCTGGTAAATTCAGTTCAGTTTAGTCTGTGTTTCTGCATGCGTTCTGCCTGAACAAAACATGCCTTGCATTTCCCCTCACAAACACTGCAGGACCTGTGCTTCTGAATTTGAGTGAATGTGTCCATGTTGATAGGCAAAACATGGGTATTTGAGAATTAATAAGGTGTATGTGTGCATGTACATATGCAGACATGCATACACATGCACATATTTACTTTATAAATAGGTACCAGGCAAATGAGCATACATAGGGACAGGAATAACATTCACCAACATTTTTTTCTGTCTCTTCTCACACATTTGCAAAAAAATTAGTTCAGAGAGAAATAGCTGCAATCAAAAGGGGGAAAAAGCTCTTCTCCTGCATGTTGGTAGCACAATAGCAGCCATAGGTGACTATTTCCAGACTGGCCATTTTTGGTGGGAGCACTGCATACACAGTGTAAAAGACAAGCCCTGTCACAAGAATTTTGCAGTTGAAGCAGGTTAAACAAGATAAAATACTAGATTCTAATTTCACTAGTGAGAATAAGAAATACCAAATGCCTTGTTCTCAGTATCATAGAAATACAGCAACAAACTCCTGCCACAGCTAATACCTCTGCTACTAGTTCTGTCTTTGAAGTCTTCTGTCCTGGCAATGTTTGTAATCCCCTTTCAGAGATAGATGCAGTCCCTTTTACAGATAAAGAAAATCCTGAGAAAAAAGGGAAAAAAGAGGCCTCAAACTTACACAGCACATGTCCCTCATAAATATGAGCATCTCACAATAGTTCTGTGTTTGTTCTAATAACAAGCCCCTTAACTGGGATGTAGGGCATGGCTGACATAAAGAAGGGCAACAGAGGCAGAGACCAAGGGCAGGAGCAGCCCATGGCAGTTGAGGAAATGCAGAAGTTAAATGTAAGCTTTCCCCAGGTTTGACCTGGAGCTCAGGCATTTGGTTCAGCCTTTCTCACTGGGTGCTTATCTAATTATCTAGGAATCCTTATCAGGGCATTACAAGACCTCCCTATAGGACAGCACTGACTAACAATCACTTTGATTAATTTTTCCACATATTTTGTATTACCTGTAAAATTAGTTTTTCTGTTCCAAAGGATTCGGCCACATAATGGCATAATACAATTTTCCTCCTGGACCTACACTTTGTTGGGTTGAGGGACTTGCTTAGGGAGGTGAGCAATGCCAGCTTTCTCCCAGCACGTGGAACAATCCCTTGCTGGTGGAGGTGGGGGGCATTGCCCCTCTTGACCTGCCCCCTCCTAGCCCCATTTCCTTCCCTGCTGCCTGCCTGCCCAACAGCAGCAGCCTTTGGACTGGGCAGGCGGAGGCTCTCCCTCCGCCAAGCGCCGATAGCCACTCAAAGGACTTCCCTGTGTCACGTCTGCTGTAAACTCCACCGTGCTTTTCCTGTGTCTGCACAACATCTCAGCTCATTAGGGAGACACGAGATAGCAGAGGACCCGATAGGGAGCATTTTGGATCCCCCCAGCCTAGTAGATCCTCCTTCCCGTACCATGCATGGGACCCTTAACTTTAACCCAGCCGTGCCTTTTGTCTGAAAGGGAGAGACTATTTATGAGGAGTCATACAAAATAAACACAGAGAGTTCACCATAAAATATGACAACCACTTTAAATAATGTTGACTTAATTAAACTTTAAACTTTATTTATATATTTTATGGCCGTAGTGTGAGCTCTTCTCGGATGTTTACTTCAGTGAAAAATCCATCATGTGAGGGCCTTGAAAGGAATTAATCCCCTTACCCCTGGCACAGAACTCAGCTCCAACAATTCAGATCTAAATATTTAGTGATGGATGATACATGTTTATAGAACAGAGGGCAGCATGACATTTAAATGGGATCTGGGGTTGCTATAGTGAGTGGACATTGCTGAAAAGAAACTGGAAGCCGAAGCCATGCCAGTTATCGGAAGCCAATAAGTCAGCCCCTTGTTGCCTGATTTTTCCCTTCCGTCTATTCTTTCTGGGCTTTCGAAGGCTTCTTCACAGAAAGTTACGAGCAATTTTCAGAAGGAAAAGTTCTGCTGACTCTTGTACATTTGGTAGTGCATCCCATGGTTAAACTAATAGCCTCGTTGGGTGTCAGCCAAAGGTTACAGGCCTCTCAAAATATTCTTGGAAAAAAAAAAAGAGTTTATCACTGAACTGAAGTTTCTCATTAGTAACCCTGTGTTGTCTAATCTGTGAAATTACATGATTAACTCTTTTGCAGAGACAGCTTCAGCCAGAGTTTGCAATCCCACAGGAAGTTATTAAAAGTATCACCGAGATAATTTCCCTGCTTTGTACTTGGCCCTTAGGGTGAAGGAAATACATCATTAGATGAGTACTTTATAATAAAGCTATAGATCACTAACAATTATTAAATGGCTGTCAAGAATGATTATTATTTTAAAAGTTGAGCACTGTGCAATTTGAAAAAAAACAAATAAAAAACCTTGAAAGAAATTACTTCCTTTGTTTTTGTATAGAAATTAGAAACATGCCTTCCCCCCCCATCCCCATTCTCTTTGAAGTGATTATTGGAATATAATCTTTCTCTGTACACAGGCATCTTACCTTTGACACTACTTTCTGAAACTCTAAAAATATGGAAAGTCACTGCTTGAGAGACTATTGCTCAGTGATGCAGAGGACAGCAGGGTCTTTTTGCATATACTGAGAAGAACACCTCAGTCCATGAGCCCCGAACCCCTGATGCCTCCAGTTACTCAAGTGGAGGTGGCGGTTCTCACCCAGGAGCAATCATTGGTTTCTGGTGAAAGTTGAAATCAGTGCTATGTGGGACAGAGAAAACCCTCCCATCATGTATTATAGCTGAAGTCACTTGCAGATGTTTTACATGATGTGTAAACACTTGGTTTTGGCTTTCAAATGAGTTTCTCCCAGATCAATGGGTGGTTTAGTTTACATCTTTTGGGAGGAGAGGTAAGAGTTCATATCTTTATTATCTTCCCCAGCTACCCAGCTAGTCACCAAGACCTTTTCTTTTTTTTTTTTTCTTCTTTTTTTTTTTTTTTTTTAACCATTAGTGAAAAAGTGAAGTGGCGAGAAGCAGGAGATGCTGACGATCTGACAATGCCTAAGCAGTCAGTCAGGCTGTGAGTCTCAGCTGGTGACACAGGTGCCCTGCAGGGATGGCCATGCAGCATCTGGCTGGATTGCATTGAAGACAAATAGTCGTGGGAGGTTTGACAGAGGTAAAGTGTCTGGAAGCAAGAGCCAACAAGAACTCTGCTGGAGCTCAAATCATATTCAGCCAAACAATCCTATGGAGTTTAGCTGCAAGCCAGTTGAAAACTAAGCTGTAATTTGAAAGAACATCATTTGGGCATCCAGGAAAGGACAACTGCTACCAGACACCTCTGAGAAAGCTTATTTGTGCTTGTGTGAAAAAGCCAGATCTTTAAAAAAAGTTGTGTTTAGGATTTAACATGCAGCCCTAAAGGTCCTGTCCTAAAGTGCACAGCAGGGCCAAGCTCACAGGACAGTTTTTGTGATTGCATCACGTTATGGTGCCTCACTGTGACCAGTGCACCCACTAGTTTCATCCTAGGGGTTAGAAAGGTTAGAAACAGTGCTTTGAATCAGAAGAGATGAATCTAATTTCAACTGCATAAATGCAGATGGAGAGAATTGCTCTTCTAGGCTGCATTTTTTATTTTCCCTAATAACTTTTTCCTGACCTTGAATAAGTCATGATCTCCCAGGAGAAAAGTTGGTTGACTTGCATATATTATAAACAAAATACATGTTTATACATTTTCAGTATAAGTGCAGCTTCAGAAGAAGGAAGAACTTAGAGATTATCTTCATTCTATACCACTTGAAGTGGCTACAGCTTGTATCCTCTTTAAGAGTTTAGAATAAAATTCATACCAATATACTCATTCTCTTTTTTTTTGGTAATGTGGTCAGACAATGGCTTGGATCAATCCCTACTGCTTTTAATGGTCAACCTAAGATATACATGTCTAACTCTTTTCAAAAACCTTGAATTGGTAAAGGGATTTTTTCTAAATTGTTGCCTACACATGAAAATACTCCTCTTATTCTAATTCTAGCTTCTAAAAATAAGATGACTGGAAGCAATTCGGAAGTGCAGGGTAGGATAACCCAGTCTCTGCAACCTTTCATGACCTTCAAGTGACAGAGAAATATTTTTTACTGCACTTTATAGTAAAGAAAAAGAAGACTGATGCAATTTCCCCTAATGTTTCTTAACCAATTAATAAGAGACAACCCATTTTTTTTCCTCAAGAACTTCAGACACAAAAGGTTCTGGTATATATTCAAACTCATACTTAAATAAATGCAATCTGATTCCTCTGAGGTTTGTTTATTACCAGTGTAAGACTGGGTTTTTATGTGAAATGAGAAAATTCTTGAAGAATTGAAGGGAAGAAAGTTACTGTAGGTAAGAAAACCAAACCTACAGCCAAACAGGAGCAGCTTAAGCTGTCTATGCAAGCATCCATATGTCCATGAGAGAAATTTCTGGGGTCCAGAAACTGGACCCCAGTTTGAAAATATTGATGTACATTTCTGCATGAATACTTTCAGAATGGAAAAATATCACAAAACAAAAGTGACAAATATTAATCAAAAATCTCTCACTCCAGTCTCTTGCTTTGAACTGGAATGTTGTATAGATGTCTGAATTTGTAGAAAATAACCGAGCACACACTCCAGAGCTGATCAGGAAAGCAATATAAACAAAATTGTGACTTGGGAAATGAATGAAGAGTATAATTTTCTTCATGTAGATACACATTGTCAGGAGATGTGTGGAGATGTGTTCTGGTTGATATTAATGGTAAAATACTGAT
>JAYDZK010000169.1:57683364-57702139 GCA_034509185.1 Euphonia xanthogaster | reverse complement strand
TGGAGGTGTGTTCTGGCTGATATTAATGGTGAAATACTGATGTATATGCAATTAAAGAGATCTGCATCAGCATATGACAGAATAAATAAAATTCCCATTCTTGCACAGAGAAGTTTGCCATCTTCACATGGCATGGCAAGTATCTAATTTTGCCATTCATTTCTGATAGGCATGGGGTATCTTTACAGGAGGTACATGAATTTTCCTTTGGTTTTACTGTGAAATATGCCTTTATGTCTCTGGGACTAGTTTTTGTTTGGATTTCATTTGAAAACCAGCTTGTCACAGATAAGAACTGAGCATTATGTTCCTTTCTGCAGTATTGACTTATTTTTCCTTCTTGCGCTACTGATTTTTCTTATTTCTGTCATCCAAGAATGAGATAACTTTTTACACACAGAAAATATGACTCCAAAATCTAATTAAATTTTTATTTTAAATCACTACTGTTCCTTTTTCAGAAGTCTTGTACTACTACCATTTCACTAATTAATGGGTATGGCCCTATTAATTTTAAATTGCCTTTCTGGGTCCCCATTCTAATGATTTTGAGGTGTTTGGTCTGGCTACTCTTGTCCTAAACACAATTTTATGAGCCAGTGAAAGCTCATGCTATGTATCCATGGCATTTGAAGAAAATGTTTCTTCTGCTGAAAAAGGAGGAGGACAGCTCTCCTCAGACAGGGGTGGATGTTTCCAAATGCATCTCTTTTCCCTGTCACCAAGTGCCTGTTCTGCATTGCTGAAGGCAGCAGCAATGCAGCAGTTCCCAGCTCAGGGTCACACTTCCCATCTTCTAATCACACCAATTCAAGTAAAGATGAAAATATTCTAATCATACCACAGGCTCATTCCCTAAAGTGTTAGCACCCTTTTTGCCACTGAAACATGAGAGAATGGCTTTCTTCTCTGCTAGCAGGGACCTGGCACCTTTCAATGTCATAATTTGAGTGAGGCTTTGAAGATTAAGAACAGTAGAAGAGGAAGATCTAAAAAAATAACAGCTAGAACAGATGTGCAAAAAACCCCCAAACCCCAAACTTTCACTGAGTATTTCCTTTACACTTGTTGACTTTGCAGGCTACCCATTTTCCAGAGCAGAGGTATCAGCTCATTTCTGCGCTTTTTTGCCAAAGCAGAAAAGAGAATCACGCAAAGCATGATCATTGCCTGTATTCATATTTGCAATTACTCTTACACTTCAGATGTGGGGAAAATCCATTATTCATAATACTGTGTTTTAGTTGGTAGAGCACCAGGTTCACAGATGATTAGTGATAGTTGATGAAATGAACTTTTTCTGAAGTTCAGGGGTCTTGCGTTATATAAAATCGAATTTCTAAAATCAGTGCCTTTGATGTCTTCCCAGTACAAACATTTTATTCACAATTAAGTACTTGGGACAAAAGTCTGGGAGAAGGGGGAGACAGAAAGCAGGGGGGGAGATGTGGTTAAAGGCAATCCTCAGCAGGACAACTTAAAAATATGACTATGATTTCTAAATAACTACTACTGACTTTCCGGTTTTCGTGAATTTGCCAAATGTGTTTCTTTGGGACAGATCTTACTTATCTTGCTCACAGAAGTGTTCTTATCGGCTACCCCGCAGAATAAAGAAACCCAAATTTTGCTTACTCTTTGTTTTTCTAATTCTCTTAGGATCAGTTCAAATAAACTGGGGTCTATGTTGCTGGATCAGTCAACAGACTATGAAACTATACTAGTGCTCACATTAGCTAAATTTTTTTAGGGGAAATACATATGTTAATTTCCTTGGTTCTCAGAACAAAACAAAACAAAATAAACAAAACAACAACATCATCAACAACCAAACAAAAACAACAAGAAAAGAAGAAAAACATTTGCCTGCATTTAGAGTGGAAACTCTGCTACCCACAGGCTTATCCACATGCTGCGTCTAGCCCAGCTCTAAACACATGCTGCCACTTTTGCTGCCACAGTTTTGTTTGCAGTTTAATAGCTATTTTTCTCTCTTTGTTTAGTCTTTTGTCAAATTCTTCATTTTCAGTGCAAAATCCAAAGGTGGTACCAAATATCTATCACTTGCATTTATACCTGAATCTGTGTGCATACTGCATGTCTACCTGTACCTGTATTTTCAAAGATCCTTTCGTACCTCTGTAGCTCTATTTTGCTCATAACACCAGTCTCCAATAGTTCAGGCTATCCTGCTGAATCTGTTTGGGGCGAAAAAAAAGAATTTGTAAGGACATAATGTATAGCCTTCATTGCAAAGTAAACTAGGAGCAAGCATGATGGATGAGTTAAGAGTGCAAGACTGCAGAAAGATGTGAGTCTGATCAGGGGGAGCTGGGCTGAGATTCCTGGTACATGGGTGTTATTTCTAATGCTTCCGGTAGGAAGACTGAAGAGTCTGGGTAAATGGCTTCCCACACTGTTTTAAATCTTGCTTTGCCTGGAGTTTGAACAATCTCTCACTCTGTAAGCCTAAGGTGGTGTCATGAACACCCAATTTCCAGTGTATGTCTTAGGTGACACGATGCATTTTTTTTACCTCAATATCACCATTCTCTTTCTAATGCACTGTATAGTGTTTTCAGCCCTTGCTGATTCAAAACCTTTTGAACTTTTTTTCTAAATTTTGCTCTTGTCTGTGTGTTATAAAATCTCATTAGGAAGCACTTTTGCTCCTTATGTAGATACAATGCTGAACTGGTCAAGACATCAATTTATATTTGAGGATATTCATCACTACCTGCAATTAGATCAGACCAAGGACTTTGACTTTTACTTGAACATTCTGTCTTGCCCTTGCCTCCTTCGCCTAGTGAGAAGGTCTGCTGCAGACAAGTGCACATCTGAAAGAAGGCCTCTTTTTCTTGGGTGGTAGGAAGTTTTCTCCTAACATCACACAAATGGCCACATGGATATTGTCAAAATCCCACAAAACTTGCCCTGCAGAATAAATGAGTTCAACTCCCAATCTTTTGCCTGGGGACCTGTTACTGAGCTTGGGGCAAAATAGTTTTCAGTCTGTAAACAAAAAGTTTGACCTGCTCATCTTAGCCAGCTTGTATAAACATATCAGTTCAGCAGAGAAGTGATGCAGGTTCCAGGAGGAAACAGGGCACTCTCTGCACGCCTGGGACAGATTGTGCCTTGCTGCCCTGCTCCCCACTGAGCAAGTGACAAAGCCTTCAAGATGTCTCTTCCTCCAGGTGAGCCTCTGCACCGTGGGAGGGGAGAAAGGGGAACTCCCTGAGGGTGTCTCTGGATTCATGGGCACTGGGGCCTAAAGGCAGAGTGGGGCAATAGCCTCAGGGTACTTGGCTTTCAGCATTCTCAGAGGGAAATGGTCACAGAAGATGGAAGAGGGGGAGTACCTGTTGCCAAATGGCTGTGATTACAGAGGTGGCAAACTTCCAGGGAAACATGGCCTCAGTTCTATCAGGATCCTTTGTAAATTGCTATTAAGAAGTATTTTTCAGCAATCTCATTTTTATTAGCCTTTTGTGCCCATTATAGTTTTCTAGTTGCTAGTTTGTTATGGCTGTAACATAAATAAAGTTCTAAAAATGTCTCATTTGAGAAATTGCAGAGCTGGGCATGCCATTTAGACACAGATAAAAGCAGATGTAAAGGGCTTTCTTTGGTCTATTTTATATTTAATAGAACTGTCATATAAACGTAGACTACCATTTAAAATGCAGTTTCTAGGCTATAAAATAAACACCATTTCTAATATTGCTGTTGCCTTTCACCTATGGGGTGCAGTTCATTAAAAGCTCTGTAAGGCATTTACATGGGGTTACCATATGATTTACAGCCTAGGAGGCACCCCAGGCAACAGATATGTTTCTCTCCCAGCTTAGGAAACAGTTCTTCAAAAATATTCAATGATACCTGCAGGATCACCCAGCTATGTGTGATTTGCATGAGCTTCAGTGCAGGGCTGGTGGAGACTGACACAGCTTCTGTGGCAGCAGCTCTGCGAGGCGCAATTGCTTCCTTCAGGAAGAGTAAGCCTGAGAAACACTTTCACATTCATCTTTCTTTGCTGAAGTTTCTAGGACAAGTGTTACCACAAAAAGAAATTTACCTGGCTCAGGCTTCTGCGTCAGGACTGCCTGTGCTGGGCTGGATTAACTTGTTTGCTTGCCAGAGCTGGGATTAATGACTCCCTGGAGGAGTCAACTTTTCTTTGGCCATAGGAATGGGCATCTGGGTGAGATGGTTAAAATAAAGTGAAGCACCTGAACATGAATTCTGCATTACTGGTCTAATATGAAATTCCAAGTTTATGGACATTGTCTGGCAGGGTTTCAGCTTCATCCTATGATTGAATGCATTTTTCTTAGAGGATTACTTCTCCAAATGCCCTCTTGCTTTCCAGGAGGCATTCAGGCTTGGTAGGGAAGGGGTCCTTTGTGTTGATCAAGTCTGAATCATTTTCTAACAAGATTCTACTGCCCTGAAAAATCAGATTAAGTGTACTGAATATAGAGGTGGATTTTAGCAGCTAAAATTTTCTCAGAAATTCATTCTCACTAATTATGTCTCTTTGAAGGTAGGACTTGATGATCCTGGGGGCCTTTTCCAATGCAAGTGATTCTATATTTCTGTGATTCTATGACCTCTTCACAGAAGAAATGGTCTGGTACAGACCAGCTGATCCCTGCACCTTACCCAGTAACATCAGGAACTTGCCCAGCAATGCTGCTCTGTGACTGGTATGGCCTGAGCAGCAGGTGGGAACCAGATTTGTAGGGTGGCACTCAGTCCCCTGGGCCCTCACTGATACAGGAAGACTGGACATGGATCTTGGAAGGGTCGCCTGAGATTCAATGACCAGAAAATGGGTTAGGAATGCAGGGGGAAGTCAGGGGCTGGCACAGTGCACAAGGACTATTTAGGAAAAGAAACTGGGAAGATATAGGAAGGTTCTTGATATAGGAAGGTTCTGAGGGTTCTTGATTGGGCAGATGTACAGGATAAAACTGAATGGTGGATGTAAGGAGAACATCGTTACATCCTGTGCAGGAGAAAGAAGAGCCCTTGGAGGAAGCGGAGCAGCAGGGAAGAGGTGAAGACTTCAGCAGGTGGAGCAGAACCTAAGCAAACTGAGTTTTACTGTCCTAATGCCTTAGATCCCACTGGAAAAGCACTTGTCTTATCTTCTGCTAATAGTAGTCCACAAGGAAAATATAAAGCAACAAGGTCTGTTTATCTCTCTGCTAACACAAATAAGTAAGTATACTCCATGAAAGAAGTCTTCAAAAATCAGATACACATCAAACTACATTGTGGTATTTCAGAGGTCTTGAAATCTAACGTGGGAACACTTCCATAACTGAACTTCATAAAAGGACTTTTAAAACTGTGCCTGTATCAAGCAGTCATAAAGTAAAAAATGCTAGTGATACATTGGTCCAGGAAACTCCGGGTAGGGTACCCTGTGCTTGTAACAGGTTGCTAAATACATGGCAATGTCTTAGCAAGACTTTCTGAGTAAATGAGACTGCTGGGCAAGTGCATGGGTGGGCACAGGTCCATATGTGTGTGCATGTGCATCTCTCTATCTTTATGCAAGTCACTAACCCCATTACCTGGTTTGTTTGAGCTGTATTTGGCTGAGGGACTGTAGCCCTGAGATATCAGCTTCACACACAGCTGCTGGAAGTGTATGGCTTCTGCCCAAGCCTCTAGCACAGAGATATTTGAGGAGACACTGCAGGTCTAGCTACAGGCGCACTGAAAAATTTCAGTCAGAGGGAACTCTGCTGTCACAGAAAGGAGAAAAGAAAAAAAGAGTAAGAAAAACTGGGACTCATTTCACACTAGGTCCTGAAGGTGCATGGAAACTTGAGTTTCCACCCTTGGGGCCTCAGTTTCCTATCTGTCCATTAGGTCCTGTCACTGAACATGAGTGTTGCAAGAATAATTTCATATTTGCGGGACAATAAGCAAGCAAGTCAATAAACATTCAAGTTAATTCACAAAGGAATTCATAGGGGGAAAATCACCATTATCTTTCCATAAGACTATTCATATGTGAAGATAAATATTCAAAAAGCCTGTTCACTTAACCTTAGACACTTCACAGAAATCCATGTGTTAGGATCCAAGTTGTTTTCAGTTCTCTTTAAAGTAGGTGATGATCTCAAGTGGCCAGACACCCTCTGGAGATATGTTTTTCCTCTAATTACAGAGAGAGTCTATGGTGACTAGACACCTCTCTGGAGTGCCTGAAGTGGGTGGGATGAGCTCAGAATGCAGCAGCAACTCTTCAGGCTCTTCTTCAAGCATCCCACAGATGAGAAAAATCTGGGCAGTGGTGCTTGATGCCAAGTGAGAGGGAAACAAAATGCTTTCCAGAAATGATATCTATCTTGGCATAATTTTTAATGTTTCACTTGGGAAAGACCTTCCAAAGTCTCCTCATTCCAAGTGATTTTTGTATTATACAGAAGTTCCTGAAAGCCTCCAGATCAATTGCCCCAGGTATTGTACGAACTGAGCTGTGGCTTATTTTCCATCACTGGTGGCTGCATACAATTCTATATTTATTCGGATTAAGTATTTTCATCAAAAATGGCTGTGCAGCCATTTTTGATCACACACAAGCACCATGAAAGTTCCTGTAAAGATCAAAAACTCAGATGAATTTTATTTACAGCTGTATATGCCAGGACCCAAAGCATGTGCCACGGATTTGGCATATCCATAAGTCAGGCTGAAATTAATGCACCATTAAGAGCCTCACTTGAGATGTAACATAGGACTGCCTGGCAAACAGGGGAAGTGGTGCAGAGACCAGGAGTGTTCACAAAACTGGAGAGAGTTCTAATGACTTCCTTATGACCCATCTCCAAACTGTGCGAGTGGAGCTCTGGCACAGGAGGGAGTCTGGCCCATAGTATGTAAATAAATAACAATGAGAAACTCAAAGCAAAGACAGAGATGAATTAAGTGATTCACACAGTGTGGCTGCAATTCTACACTGTCTCCAGGCTATGGAAGGCAACCCATTAGACTTTAGTTTAGGCTCTCAAAATCATTTTTAGGGCCATAACGGGTGGGTTTGTTTGGTTTTTTTCGCTCGTAAATGAAAGCCCATATTCTGGAACTGTCTTCTGAAAATAAGTAGAGCCAGGAGGTATAGCACTTTCAACAAAAGCATTAATAAGTGACTGTCACTACATGTACAAATGTAGTTTTGGACTGAAAGCAAAGTATAATTAATTTTAAATTAATAGGTCAACCCTTAATTTGATTAACAAAATTTTAAAAACAGTCTGTACATTGAATTTTTTCTAAAACTTTCACAGAAGCCTATTTTCTAAAGAGATCAGGAATATAAGTGCAAGCAGGACTAAAGGAAAATTTATAAAAGGGTAGGTTTTTAAGCAATTGCAAATCGAAATTGGCAGTTTGTTCTCATGGATTGTATGAATTGCATACCATATTAAAAAACTGAGTTCTTAGACTACTGAAGTAGGAGCATTAAAATTTTGCTTGCCAGCAATGGACAAATTATGTCCAGACGTCTTCCGCAGTCCCACCAGCATGTCCAGGGAGGGGTGACACTCAAGGAATACGCTTCAAAATGTTAGGAGAATGCTGTAAAAGACATCTGTGGACAGATGGCAGACAGCTCAACTGACAGATGCTTGGTATCCCCCAGTGTGGAAAGAGGGAATATGTGTAAGAGTAAAGAAAGATGGGTGGTAGATTCCTCTGCATAGGAAAAAGTTATTTTAAGTCTGTGTTAGCTCAGTAAAAATCTACTGAAAGAATGCCATGTCTTTTGGTTTTGGCTGAAAGAGCATAAGGGGAATATGATCATGGAATCATGGAACAGTTTGGCTTGGAAGGGACCTTAAAGATCATCTAATTCCAATCCCCTTGCCATGATCTAGCAGGGATTCCACCTGCTAGATCAGTTTGCTCAGGGCCTCATCCAACCTGGCCCTGAAGGAATGAGGCACCCACAATTTTGGGCAACCTACTCCAGTGTCTTACCACCTTCATCTCATGAAGGTGGTAAGACACTGGAGGTTAAGGAAACCTCCCTATCCAATTTTTCATCCACTTGAACTCCCAATTCCTTCTCTACAGGGCTTCTCTCAATGGTTTCTTTTCCCATTCTGTGCTCACATCTGGGATTGCCCTGACCTAAGTGCTGCACCTTGTACTTGGATTTCTTGATCTTCATGAGATGCTCATAGGCCCACTTCTCAAGCTTGTTCAGGTCCCTCTGGATGTCATCCAATTCTTCTGCTATGTCAACTGCACTGTTCAGCTTTGTGTCATCTGCAAACTTGCTGAGGATGCACTCAGTCTCACTGTCTGTGTCATAGATATTAAAAATATTAAAGAGCACCATTGCCAAGGCAGAGCCCTAAGCAGCACTGCTTCTCACCAGCCCCTATCTGGAAATAGAGCCATTGACCACAACTATCTGGCTGCATCCATCTAGACAATTTCTTAGATGCTGAATCCTTCAGATCCTTCAGTTCATCCTTCAGATCAATGTCTCTCCAATTTGAATATAGTTGTTGAATGTTACTGCATCAAAGGCCTTATGGAAGACCAGGTAAATAACATAATTTGGTCTTCCCTTATCAAGTGACTCCCTTGCAGTCACTCCGTGGGCACTATTTACCCCCAGTGAAGCCATGATGCTCCATAGACCATCTAGAAATTTCACCTATAGCTTTGGGGCTTTGTCAAGCCCTGGGTGCTGAAATGTGCCGCTGTAGGGGCAGGGATCTGTGCTCCATCTCCTCCACTGAGGAGTTCACTCAGGTGACCCTCTGGGTTGTCACCCCACATCTTCTTTGTGTATCTGGCATGTAGATGGAAGACAGGACTGAAACAAACTGTCAGGTGCGTGAACTCAGTCCTCGGGATTAGAAATTACTCAATAACACACAAACAGATGCATAGAACCACAGAAAGCAAAAATGTGCATCATCCACTAGACCAGATCCCAAATAACTGAGACCTCTAAAATGCCAGGAAGATACTGGATTTTGCTGCCTAATGGCTGGACAAGGAATTAACTCAGTAAGAAAAAACTGTGAAGGTCAGCTGAGATACAGAACGGGCTTCTAGCTATTCTCAGACTACAGAAAGGACTGTCTCAGGGAGGACGTGCAAAGTGTTCTGTCCAGGGAATTCTGCAGACAGACTGGACAAATAGAAGAAAACATAGGCACCAGCTGGCATTAGGGCCCTGATGGCTGGACTGGTAATTTCAGGGTAAAAGGGAATTGTCTTCTGGCTTAGCATGCTTACAAGCTCACCAGCACATTTTTTGTGTCTTTACAATCTCCATTCCCAGGCTGGATGGAAGGCAGAGACTATATTTTCACCTGGTTGTTTTGGGGTTTTGTTGAGGAAGACTATTGGAAAATTAGGAAAATTAAGAAAAAACCTAAAAATAACCACCCTATGAGCTGAGAAGTGGAGATGACTGAAAGGCTGGGCTGGGAGAAAATTACTGCTTACCAGAAATAATGGAAAAAAATAAGCACTAATCTGACTTGTCTGTATGGATGGATTTCCAGCATAAGGGAGCAGTGAAATAGCACATTTCCCCAAGGGGAACTCCTGAGCAGGGAAGCATAATTCTTGCCTGAGGGTTAAGTCTCGGCATGGCTCTTTGCTGTGAAATTACTGGACTGCTGAAAATACACACACAGACACACACAGGCATACTGACACTGGAAGAAAAGCTATGCTGGCATTTATAAGATTGTAACGTCAAAGTTAATTTTGTCAGATTTACTAATTGTTTTCAAACTGTGTCTTTTGTTTAAGATTATTTAAAAGTAAACTTTGACATACTGTGATTTGATTTTAAATACCTTTTGGTATCAGTCATTCTGAATTATAAATAGCTTCATCTTTCTTTCTTCTTATCACACTTTGACATATGCAAGATAATAAGAGGGATTTTAGAAATATTGATGCAAACCAGCCACCTCTGAATCATGTCAAGTCAATACTCCCCAAGCATTAATGTTCAGATCACAGAGAGAATGTGCAGAAAGGGGTTGGAGAAGGGAGAGAAATTTCTATGGATTTTGAGCCCAAAGTGATTAATTATTCACTCAGTTTAAAATTGCTAAAGACATTTTTTTGTAAGCATGCGTCCATTTCCCATCTGCATAGAGAGCATGGCAGTGTGACCACAAGCGAGCACAGTTAAATGAAGATAGACATGTCTTAGTGCATGCTGTAAGTGGATTGCTGTCATCACTAAGACTAAACTAGGGGGACTAGGGGGAAGATGAGATTTCATACTAGCATTTTTCTACACTTGTAGTCCCATGGGTATTTCTGAGTTTTGCTTTGTTCCTTGAGGTAATAATGTTTTCATTCTCTAAATAAAGATTTGCTAGATTTGCTTTCCTGCAAGAAATCTTCCAGGGACTGGATGAGGGCAATCCTGTCCTCAGAAATACTATGCCAGATTAACAGAAAAGCAGTGGCACAAGAGGCAAGGGAAATCCAGACTCCCATTTGGAGTTTTCCATTGTGTTTTCTGTGAAATATCTTGGTGCCAATCCTTCAATCACTATCATGCAACAAAATTTTTTACACATGACCATGGCCATTCATTTCAATGGGAATGCTCTCATCGGTAAAATAGTTCATATAACTTAAGTATTGGAAGGACTGAATCCTATGTAAAATGGAGGTATCCCCCACAAATTCTGTCTTCTGAATGCTTCCAAGTCATGATCAGTCATTCTATTACCATGTCAAGCTTTTCCTTGGTGAACCAATGGAACTAGGAGACCGCAAGTTTGTTCTTGTCTATTTAAAAATGATAGAACAACACATAGGAACTACATTCCTGCACAAATGCAGTCTGCAAGACTTTTAAAATAACCCTCCTATCCCACCTCAGCACTCAGTTTCAGTTGGAGCCCATAATTATGGGCATCGTGCTTCAAGAAGACTACAAATCAAATAGAGAATCCAGAGGTGAGCAAATTGAATAATCAGAAGCCTAGAAGGCATTACTGTGAATGCAAAGGATGTGGCATGAAAGGAATTTGCTTAATCTAGAGAAAACAGAGGGAGACATGACAAGTCTGTAAGCATGCAAGGGGATGTCACCAAGAGGAAAGACTTAACCTGATTTCCATGCACACATAACAAAAAGAGCTGAGGCTCACTTGCAAAGTGGGAGATTGATACCCCCTCAGTATTTTTGTAATGTTTTTGTTTTAGAAAGAGGATAGTGGTCAACTTTTTTTGTCTGGGGAAGAAAGATGGATATAGAGGAATCTTCTTCACAGAAGACCTCAGACAAACATCTCCACCTATGAATATTCAATCCCATGAACTGCAAGGGGATGGTGAGAAGACCTCAGAAGCTCCCATCCATCCCTATCTTCTGTTAATCAACAGCTACATCAAAAGGCAGAAGTCTTATTACTGGGAGTAGAGAAAAGGAAGAAAGCATCAAAATATTGCCGTCGGACCTCAAATGGAGCTTGTAAAACATCAGTAATATTCTGTTTTGATCAGGGAAAGACAAAGACATGACTTGAAAAGAATAAGCACAAAACTCTAATTTGACCTTCTGGGAAAATATTTTCTTCCTACTCCAGCACTCCTTAATCATTTTTCCTACCGGCCTTTGGATTTTTATCTCAAGGTCGAAAATGGAAATGACACCCCCAGGATGGCATAAAGGCAGCTTTGTACTTCAAAGACTTTTTGCCAAAGTTTTTTACAACTTTGTAAAAAACTTTGTAAAGTTTTTTACAGTGATGTAACAGCGTTACAGTGATGTTCGTAATGATAAAACTTATAGTCTATGCTATGTCCAAAATGCAAGCAGAAAACCTGAGAACAAGCAATACCACTGTCAAGTTACAATAATTCAGCAGGAATAAAACCTTGCAAATTTCTTTCCAAAAGTGAGTGAAATGGGATCTAATGACATTCAAGTAACCTACGCAGGTTGTTAGGGTTGAGCAGAAGATACTTTTGATGAAAATCTCAAATTGAATGTGTATTTAAAAGTACAGAAATAAAAGTCTATTTTTTCTTTGTTATTGCATGAATCAGCATCTGCATAATGCTTAGGGAGGAAGAAGGCTGCAAAAAACTAGGAAGATAAACTAATGCAAAAAGACCATAAAGAAATGGAGCTGCCTTGCTCCTAAAAAAAAAAAAAAAAGGAAAAAAAAAAAGTTCAGCATGGATCCATATGGTGTGAGATTTCTCTTCTGTGACATTTTTATTAAGGTTATGTATATGACCGTTCATCTTCATTCTGCTGGTGCTAATTGCTGTCTATTGGGCCCTTCGCTACTGTGTACAGAGAACACATGCTTCCCCTCGCCACTGCCATCGCTGCGAGCGCACTGGGCTGCTCTGCTGTCCTCAGATAGGAACCTGCTGCTGCTGCCTGACCGCAACAGCTGGGAATATTCTGCTTTTAAAAGCTTATCTTGTTGATACTTGAGTTGAGCTATTACACAGTGGAACAAGCAAACAGAATGAATGGACCCTCTGCGGGCAACTTATGGTAACAAAAAAAGCTTCCATGTGCTTTTGAATGTGTCTCTTGTCTCAGAATTGACAGTGATGTTTAGCATAGATGTTTCCTGCAACAAAATCATGATGGTACAGAGCCAGAAGCAGGCTAAAAAGAAACATCCACAGAAGACATGTTCAGCACTTAAGCTTCTTTGCAACTCTAAGCAACCTCTAGAGACCAATCCTGCAAAGGTTTACTCATGCAGATGGTCCCGCTGAAATGCAAGGGACTGTTTTGTTCTCTAGAATGGTTAATTTGATTAAGAGTTACTTTATGCACAAAATCAGTGGGTAAAGCACATTTCCTCAATATTCTATGGGGCTTTTAAGAAATCAGGCTGAGAATCAGGTCATTTATTTATCAGCATTAGGTGCATACACACATATATGCATTGCATGTAGAAGCAGATCAGAGCACAGAAACACAAATATTCCCATGTTATGGACAGACCACCCAGGGAATTACAGAAATCTATTAATTTTGCTTATCACTTAGAGTCCAATTTAACAAAACATCTAATAGTGTCATGAATTTTTCTGTCATGAAGGAAGTGTTGCAATCATCTAATCTGACTTCCTACATAATCTAGACTAATGTATGATTTCCCCAAGCAATTCTGACTTGCACATCCATACATTTTAGTTGAAACTGTAAAAGCAGTGGCAATAAAAATAATTATCAGACTTAGATTCATGAATTAGTGATTCTTAAACTGTTACCTTAACAGCCTTTTGTGAATGGTGCTACACTAAGCCATGCCCTGAACTACACACCAGTCTGCCAACAGACTCCACATGACCTCTAGGCAGGAAAATCTCTCTTCTGAAGTCTTAATGGAGGTGTTGTCTGAGCAAGCACAGGCCCTGAGTGACATGTGCATTATTCTGTGCACGGATGAACATCTGAAAACTTGGCTCTGAGACCACACTGGGCAATCTGTGAGAGTTGAACTTGACACCTAACATCCAGAGCAGTGGTAACTTCGGTCTCAAAGTGATGGTGATTCTTGCTATCTGACCGCTGGTTTAACCCATTAACATCAGTTAAGTGGCCAGCTGTAATTGACACGGGTGATCCGTGGGTACGTGGCCTTTTCCTGCTTTCTTGGTGGCAATTTTGGCTAAAGGAAAAGCTATTCTCTTCCCCTTCCCCACCACTTTTGCCTTGTGCAACTTTCTCATTTGTGCTTATGCAAATGTTTATATGAAAAAATTGGATGCTATTAGTAAGGTGAGAGATTTCCTTCTAAACACATAGACAGGTTTTTAAAAAAAGATAATTTAGAGTCAATGCAAATTAATTTCTGTTTTCTGATTTTATCACTGTAATGAAAAATTGAAAATTATATCCATAAAAAAATAATTTGAATGCATGTACCCACTACTTTCTGTCCCTGGTACTATTTAATCACTTTCTAATTATTATATTTAATTCACATTTGAAATGAAACTCCAAAGAAAGCGCTGAGAAAACTCGAAAATGGAACATCCCAAAGTCCTTCTATTTATTTTCTTAGCTAAAAAAAAAAATCAGTCCAATGAAAATCACTAATTTTTGTAAAACTCTTCTGAAAATAACACCTTTTAAACATTTATATTATTATTACAACTATTATTTTCTAAATCTCATGAAGGGTAAGTAGCACCTCAAGAGGCTAGCCAGCAGTAACAAACAAATATATTTTTGCATATGTACACATAAAAATATATAAAGATAAATTTGCAAAGGATACCAATGTTATGAACAACTCTAGAAATTACTACCAAAACAAAATCAAAGAAATAAACCTCAAACAAAATTATCTCCCTCCCTCCTGCTAAAAAAACCCCAAAACAACTAGAAAAATAACAAACTATTCAATTTAACTGCCTGCCTGCAGACAATAGCCTACCTTATCCCTTTCTGAGCACAGCTCTGGGGTCCTGGCCAAATTCTTGTGGCACATTTTGATTCTGGGGCTGTGATATGCCCAGGTAGGTCTAGATGCAGCATCCCACACTTTGTTTATAAAACCAGCGATTTTTGTGTACTATCTAACTTCATCTCTGCCCAAGAGTTTACTGCATTTTAGATGATCAGGGAAAGTGGTTCTTGTGTTCACATTTTTATTTAATTGGACAAAACTATTTGCAGTACATCTAGGAAAATGCCATGCAATCTTTTAAATTTTGTGGCTATAAATGCACCTAAAAGTTACTCTTGAGTAATATTTTGTTGTCTTTTTCTTCATCTTCTCTTTTTCTTTCTTCTCCCTATCATAATCCTGTCTTTGTTCTTGTTTAAACACTTCTTGCTGCACAAGCTTCAGGCATGACAAGTCAAATTACTACCTCTCTTTCTTCCTATGTACAAGAAAACAAGGATGTTGTCCTTACTTGGGGAAGGGAGGACAAGACAACACATTCATGTAAGTGCCTTGCCAGCTTTGAAATATCTTGCAGAATTCTGTTAATGTTTCTCTGCCATGCATGAGGCTTGCATCAAGTGCCTTTTTCAACAGCATCACTGTAGACAACCATTTATCAGGTGTATATTGTATGGCAGTGTGGTGTTTGGAAATTCCATTTGCCATATGTTATTCATGATCCTTGCTCACAGCCTTCATTTGTCAGGGGATTTAGAACTCAGCTGTGTTTAGTTTTTGGGGCTTGAGAACAAGTTGACCCACAAGCAGACACCTAATGATATAATTTGTGCAGTGCAAAAGGTTTGACTGCCCTCTATCAACCTTTACGCAGACAACTCCTTTGAATACAGTAATGGATGACAATATCAAAAGCATAAATCTCGGCAAACTTCAAGGTTTCCTGGAAAACATGACTCTTAAACTTTAGGCACATAGACATTTGGCACAATGTCAGAAACTTTCTGGACTATTCATTTATCCAACTCTGGCCAAAAATAACCAAAGACCCTATGTGTCTGTTGATTTGTTTTGAAATCCATTCAAAACGGCAAAGAAGTTAAAAAGTAAGAGACCAGCAATTGAGAAGCAAGACTTCTGAAGTATGAAAGATCCTTTTCTCTATCTTACAACATGTGGTGCTAACAAGCCAGGTCATGTCCCTCTTACAAAATGCTTTCTCTGAACTTAGTGTGGTTAAATTAATGAGTAGAAATGACATAGTTCAGGTTCCTTATGGGTTTAGAAGGTAGTAAATAGAGGCCTTGCCAGAGGACCTGCTCCAGAGGAGTAGAGAACGCTGATGACTGTGGGCTCATGCCCGTGGGCATGAGAGAGCAGGCAGGGTAATGGTCTTCTTAAGCCTGATTGGCTTCCAGCGTCACAGTTTCCCTTTTTGTAAAATCTGTCCCATTCTTAACTTTATGCCTCCTCTGTGACATTCTCTGGCTTGTTCTTCTTCCTCTTCTACATCTGCCGCTTCTACTTTCCCCTGTTCTACCTCTACTAATGGGAGGCAGAAAATCTCATCTTCCTCTTCTCTACTCAGCCTCCCTTTGTCTTCCCCCTTGGCATGCATCCTCATTTCCTAAGCAGAGTGGGTTGCCAGAGAGCATCACAATGCTACACTTTCTCCTTCTGCTTTGTCTTGTTGCTCATGTCTCTTGCTGCCCTGCCTGGGAGGACCTGTTGCTGAGCCAATAGACATCTTCAACTCCAGAATGGAAATCAATATCATGTGCCCTTGATAGCACATGATGTCACTGTTGGGACTTCAACAATTCCATCACTATTAGGTTTCAGTTTAAACTATATGGAAATGGGACAAAATAAGAGTATTATTATTGTTGTTATTATTATTATTATTATTGTTGTTGTTGTTGTTGTTGTTGTTGTCAACACAGTCTCTTTAAGCAACTTTAGTAGCACCAGAGACATATGAAGTTGGCTGCACTGTTCCTCACCTTTCCTGCTATATATCCAGCATCACTTTTAACAGCTTAAAGTTTTCTTCATTAAATCCTTTTTCACTCTCCCTCATGCCAGAATGCTTACATATCCCAACAGGAGTGATCAGAAAAGAAGGGCAATTATTATAATTTATGAAAAACCTATTTGCTTTGTTACTGCTTCATGCTATTCCTCTTGTTATTGTGCAGACGAAGAGTTACAGTATTTTGCATTTTGATTTTTATCTCTGCAGTGTCTACTGAAAAAAAAAGGTCTTATTACTGTATTTCTGTTCGGGGCCCTTGGCTGCACTGCATAATACCTGTAATAGTGCCAATAGGAGTAATGATACAACAAACCACAGAGAAGTTTTCCAAAAAACACAGTGCACAGAAGGCACATGTGCTTGTAAGGGGCTTGTGATAAATGGGTGGCAAAAGGAATTGTACCTTCTGATACCATCTTCTACAGGTGCAGCTCTGAAGGTGCTATGAATTTTCTCTCTGAAAGCCAAGCTGCCTATGAAAGATAAAGGAATAAAAACTACACTCTGCTCTTGGAAAGTAAATATTCTGTAGGCTGCAAACATTGGAGTACGGCTTTTGGGTACCTTAAGAGAAGCCACACTTTTTTTACCTTAAGGGAAGTCACTCTTTTTTAGTGTGACATGAAATGAAGGTGGCCAAGGTAGGACAGCTAGCTGTGAAGAATAGGAAGCAGAAAAGATGTAAAGACAGAAGAAGAATGGAAGGAAGATATGGAGAGAAAAGGGAAAGAAGGCAGCAAGTTTTTAACACAGGGCAGTAAATCCTGGCCTGCATGTGGCTTGGAGACTTCTGTGTCTGCCTTTGAAAAATACCTTCAGTGCTGCTGAAGATAATCTTCTCTTTTTCTCCAGCTATAGGAGCTCCTTTTCTAACAACCAAACGAAAAACACTTATTGCTACTTCCAGCAAAAGATGAATAAAAATGAACTAGAAAATTATTTCAATATTCATATAATGGCAATACACATGCATGAGAGATGTCTACCCATCTACTAAGCCAGGCTTTCTTTAGTGAAGATGTCACACAGGAAGGAGTGTGACATCTTCACTAAAGAAATGGTCTGGGTCTTACAAGGGGCCCAGAAGCAACAGCACCCTGCTGCCAAACAAGAATATTTGTTTTACTGAGTGGTCCTATCAGGTAATTCACTTTTTTACCAAAAAGTCATATTTTGAGGTGGGAAGATAATGAAAAGCATCATTGCTGCATTTTGATGTTTGCAAGTGGGAGATGTAGAATTCCAGAATTTGGCTCATCTGAAACTGCTGAACATGTGCATAATTTGGCTCTGCTCAGAGCACAAGTTATCCCATCTTCTTCTGTGAATTATTTGGCAGGCCTTCTTTCCTCTGCCCCCACAAAACTGCCAATTTTCAATAGTAAATCTCAGCTCTGAAAGCTCCATCCTAATTGTGCATCCAAGCTTGATATAAATCAATTTGTTTCTTCCAGTGGACCTCTGCTGGTTTCTGCCAGCTCAGCATCCAGCTTCGAGTATCTCCTCATACGCATTGTTCCTTCTGGTTTAACCAGTCTTTGCTCCCCTCTCTAATGAGGCAGAGTGGTAAATTGTAGCAGACATGCACTACTTTCCTTATCACAAATGAAACTCCTTTTGCTTCCAGATTCCCTGTACAGTTTGGCAAGACCTCCCTGCCCTTACTCATCTCTGTCTTCTCTTGAAAGCCCTACTAAGGACAGTATTGCTAGGCAGCTTTTATATTTACAAGGAAAGCCTGTCCCAGAAAACAAATGACTCAGGTGACTCTGTGGTAGTGGGTTTTGGGTAAAATATTTCTGCCACTGGCTAATCCATGTCAGGGAAAACAGGAGGTGCACTGAGACAATCCACTGGATAGCAGTAGGTGCTAGCCCAAACTCCTATAGAAGTCTCTGGTCCCTTCCAGAGAAAAGTGAAAAATTCACTAAGAGAAGAACCCCTATTTATCCTTGTAAAAGTGAATGGGAAATCTTTGAAGTGAATCAAGATGAGATCTGAAGGCTCTTGCAGTGCCTGGTTCATGAAAGACATTAGAAGTCCACATTGATAGAAGGCTTCAAACACAAAAGCTGGTGGAGAGACAGCTGGTGGCAAAAGAGATTTTATGGATTTTTTTTATGGAGGTCATGGCAGATCCTAGCACTGACAGGGCTTTCTTTGAGGCTTGACTACTTCTGTCTTCAAATGAAAATTATGACAGCTGCTACCTGCAAGGAGAGGAGAGGTTCAGAGAAGAGAGGTTCAGAGAGGAGAGGTTCGGAGAGAAGAGAAGAGAAGAGAAGAGAAGAGAAGAGAAGAGAAGAGAAGAGAAGAGAAGAGAAGA
>JAYDZK010000169.1:57672174-57683348 GCA_034509185.1 Euphonia xanthogaster | reverse complement strand
AGAGAAGAGAAGAGAAGAGAAGAGAAGAGAAGAGAAGAGAAGAGAAGAGAAGAGAAGAGAAGAGAAGAGAAGAGAAAATAGAAGAGAGAGAAGTAAATCCTCTCCTAAAACAACCTTTGGAATACCTGAAAATGAGGGGAGTGAGCACAATGGAAGTGGAGGGATGAGAAGAACGGTCCTACTCAACATTTTTGCTGTGGACTTAGTCTGCCTAATAGACCTAAAAATTACTTGGCTTGAGGCCTACTTGTAATTATAAACAAATATTTACTCATTCTTGACAAGTTCATTAACTCTTCACGTACATATCCTTATGCAGAGTACAGCCAAATCTTCAGAAGCTGTTGGTTGATTTTAACATATATTTATATGTCAGGAAAGTGCAAACTTTTAATTTCATTCAGCTTTTACTTAACTGATTTGGCATCTACAGACTATGGTCGGTAAATTGGCACAGGAGCACTGCAATCAATGGACCAAGAAGTTCTCAGTAATGCAGGCTTTGTCTCTCCACCTTTTGGCTGATAGTTACAACTTACAATTCAAATACTTCAGATTTCAAAGACTGTTCCTTTGGCTAAGCATTGTAAGTCATGAAAAAAATACAGAAAATGTGCCACTATAATCTATAGAAAATCACAGGAAAATATTTTAAGGGAGCCATACCCATGCAATTTTTTCATGTATTTTGGGTAAGAGTGCCTAGGAACAGACTGTTACATTGGTCCCCATTAAAAAAGTCCTCCAAAGAAAAGATTTCATAGACTAGGACCTATCTTAATGACTTGAATCTGTGAAGAAGTGAGCATCAAGAAGCTTTGTTGTGAAAAGAACTCAGCACCTCACCTGTGTAAGGATTCCCTAACAGAAAAAATATTTATTTTTCTGTGTAATTACTACACATGAATTCAGTTGGGTGCTAATTTTGGGTGCTGTGGAGGGGTGAATGTATTTTGCAAGTACTCTGTACTGAGTCTGCTGCCTTAACGAGAATCTTTAAGTTCAGTTTTTCTCCAGATTCATGAAAAATCAAATAACTCTTTCCATCAGAGTTTTGGTGCAGGAAGGAAGCATAGCAAGGCAAATCCTCAGGGCAGTGGCACACAGTTGTTTACAACCTCTTTTACTAAAGGAATGAACTATGGGCAACTTATATTTTCCAAGGACACTTTGAAGGATATTCCATGGGGTTGACTGATGTTTCCTCTGTGTCTCTTTTGACACAGAGATCTGAGCTAGATTTTTTATTATTATTATTCATCTTGTTTGAATTGGCTAATTCCTTTAGAAACAGCTAGGATCAAATATATATTTTTTTCTAGAAGATGCTCTATGTCCTGCTGTCTCTGAAGACAAGCAAGTAATAGGATACGCACAGAGGCTGCCAAAGTTTTTGGAGCAATGGTTTTAGTCACTTTAGAAATGTATTTTAAGCTCCCTCATGAAGAAAACTTTCAGTGAGGCATACAACAAACAACGGAGCTTTTCTGCCATAGCTCCTGTTTCTCTCTCTGTCTCCAGCTGGTGCATCCTGCTCCTACTTCCCTCATTTTTAGAGGTCAGCAAAAGCCCTTTAGAGTCCAACTGAGTATGACGGAGGCAGTATTGCCATGCAATTAATTGGGTACATGTCACATCTCAAGGTATCAGCGGCAGTTAAAAAGGAATTTTTGGGGCTGGTGACTAAAATTTATTTACCCTCCTAATAAATCTGAGGCTGCACAATACCTACATGCGTAGGCATTATGATTGAAAGCCCTCTGCAAGATTCCTATGGCATTTACAGTATCTAGCCAAACCCATAAGAGGAGTCCTGTGTGGAAATGGGGAGGGTGTGTGGGTGATGTGACGAATGGCTCTGATTCTTGAAAAGGACAACTCCTCCACACGGGGAGAGGAAATGTAATTAGAACAAAAGTAAGTAACCATGCACATTTAATATTTTGGGCAAGGTGGATTTTTTCCTCATGGCATTCTGTGAGCCTCTGACTGCCCCCTGTATCTTCACAATCATCCCACAAAAAAGGCAGCCACCCTGCCTGTAAGCACCAAGGGCTCTGCCTCCTCAAGCTAGACTGAAGGAGAGAGAGACGGGAAGACGACATGCTGATACAGGGAAAGCAAAGGAAAACACAGGGAGAGAGATGTGAAACCTGATCCGTCTAATAACATCAAGACAGATAGTGATTTTCCACTCTATCTAGTAGGTCAAATGATCTTATAATGCAGTGTTAGAAAGAAGATGGAAATATTTTCATTTTCTCTCAGAGTCAATATTTCCCTAGCTGGAAATTAATCACTGTAAAAGAAGTTTAAGGGGAGTCTGTCAAGGTTTATTTAGGCTTCAAAATAACTTTTTAAAACACTAGCTTTTGTTGTTGTTGCAGGTTTAGAGGTCAGAGTTTCCCTCCACAGCATTCTTCTCTTGACAAATGATCTTTTCAGCAGTCAGCCAGGTATTTTTTTATTTTAAAGTGACTTCTTGTGTGTCCCGCCATAAGGAAAACTGTGCAGATACAGTGGAAAAGGTAGAACAACCACGGTCAGCTCTATCAGCGTCTCATGAATCAAACTATGTCTTACCCTTTTTTTCTGATTTTCTTTTTTGTTAAATATAATTGCAGTGAATCCTCACTTACCAACCTGTCATTTGATTCTGAAGCAATTAGATTTTGAATTTAGGTAATGCCTTATGAAGTGACTATTGCTAAGTTATAGAAACTTTCAGTAAAATGCCTGGATTAATGGCAGCTGGCCACTACCTGTGGACATTCAAGTTGTATTTAAACTAGCAGTAAACTGCAAGATGAGCCAGAAAGACTATATCTGAAGAAAGGGTGAGAATAACTTTTCCATCTACAAAATAGTACTAATCTGTCTTTTCACTTGACTCTCTGTCCCTTTTGGAAATTCAAGATGAAAAGATACCAAACCAATGAGTCTCTGCCCATCAGTGATGTCTAAACTGGGTTACTCAGGCGAAGTTTGGGCTCTGTGATACGGCTGCTTTCAGAAGCAGCCTGGATCTGAGAATGAAGGGAGTGCTTCAAGGAAGCAGCAAATAGCACAGCTTTCCTTTTGTCACTTCATTTGTGAAGCTGAATCAGATTCTGTCTCACATAGAAATAGCTCTCAAACATTCGGAAATCAGAAATAGCTCTCAAAAATCTGAACAATTCACCAGGAGGTCTGTTGAGACCCACAGTGGGAGCAAAGCTGGCTGCACCTCCCTGTGACTTAACCACACTGGAAGGCAGGAGCCTCACTGAGGGCCTGTGACTCCAAAATGTTATTTCTTCTTATCATACATCAGAACACATCTGTAGATGCTTTCTGGCAAAGATGCCAGATGTTTTGGTTCCCTTTATCCTCATGCATTGATTATTTCTTGTTTGTTCAAGGCTCGTTTATGGTTTTACATTTTGTTTCTTCAGTGACAACTTTAATTATTCAGTGATAGGTACTTGTTATTTTGCTAGACCCATTTAATGCTCTGCTATAATACTCCAGGGGAGCTTTGCAAGTTAGTAATAATAAAAATATTAATGAGCAAATAACATTTTAACTCTATTTATTCTTGCTGCAATTTTTGGCACTCCTTATTTAAGGAACAGCTTCCCTTAAGAATTTACCTAAGAACTACAGATTTTGGATAGCATAGATTTGGTTCACTGTAAACATAATGGTCTCTCTCTGTCCTTTATGCACTGGAAGATAGCAGATCTTTCCCTGAGAGGCAACTCAAGCAAATCACTATGACATCTCTTATCTGGAGGCTCACAACCAAGCTGGGACACAAAGTGCCTCCCAGCACTTGTCAAGAACCTCTCTTGACCACCGCACAGCTCCATACGGGTTGGTATAAAATCTGTTTGCTACAGCCAGCAGACACTGCTTTACACTGAGGGATTAAAGTCTAACCTACCAAAAACCAGCTACACAAAAGATGATTGCACGTGCTTCTGTGTGTGTGTGTGTGTGTGTGTGTGTCTTGTTTTGTAAATACTTGACTACCACTGAATTACTGACACCAGGAAAGGACGGGTTTCCGTCTGGTAGGCTTCAGCAGAGCAGCGGTTGTGGTTGCTGAACACACTCAGTGGGTGGAGTTCTGGGTGAGCTGTTTGCCATAAAGCCCTGTTAACTCTGTAAGGAATCGTGTTTGTGTCTCTCTGCAGTTGGGTGTGGGCAGGGAAGGGTGAAACGGGGAGCAGGGGAAGGGTTGAAATGGAGGACCAGACTGAGCTCTCTGGAAACTAGGGATCACAAGCCATGAATCATCCAGTAAATACAGAGCCAAACGTTTGGATGAACAGAGCCCTTAACAATTAATTAATTGTTGACTTTAACTGCCTGTGCTGCAGATGTGCTATCATTTTTACAGAGCAGTCCCTCACCAATCTCTTTAAGCTGTTTACAAAGTAATTGGTAGATGCAAAAAAGAAAAAAAAGGTCTTGTATGAAAGTTGCTTCCACAAATGCACGGATGCGTAGGCGTGCACACAATGAAAATAGGAGAAAGGTTGCAGTTTGCATGATGTTGGATTTTATGAGAGTTTATGAATGTCCCTTGGAAAAGACTTTATGTCTTATGCTCCCATGCTTCCTGGATTTTGATGTTTCCCATAAAAAAGCAGAATATCCCTTCATTTACAAAATGAGTTGGATTTAACTCTGAAATTTGTAAATATTTATACATATTTCCAAAGAATACATGGGCTGAACTGCATTTTTTCCTGATTACTTATATGCCTCAATATATCATCTTAGCTCCCACATCTTGTACTTGCAAAAATGAACTTTCAGATGAAAAGTCTGTACAAGATTACAACAACTTGGCAGACTGTTGCAAGAGGAATAATCTAAGTGGCATGAAATTCAGACCTGAGCAAATGCAATATGAACTGATCTTTCATTAGAGTTTTTCAGGTTTTTTGGTGCAGAAGAGGTTTCTGACATTAGACCCAAGCCCTACAATCACCTACTCACATGCTAAACATTTTACACCATTTTCAGAGACTAAGTTGTCCCACTGCACTCAGCAGAATTAATTTTATGCAAAGTTCTTCAAGGCTAAAGCTCAGTGGTTTGAAGCTTATATGCAACATGGACTACAGAACATTTTTGGAATATATTTCTTCCATTTATATTTCTTTTGCTGCTACAGCACGTAGCCATAACTCGTTTTTTTTATACTTGTAACATGCTTATGCAAATGAAAAATGTTACAAAGAATGGCAAGAGAAAGTTGAACCACCCAAAGCTCTTTGAAGGGAAGCTGAAGCAGGTGTTCAGAATCAAAGATGTCATGTATGCTCAGTCCAGGATTTGCACATAAACTCTGTTACTGGAGAGGATGTCGGCTTACACCACTGGATAGCCTCACTGTAAGATCTTAAGGCACTTAATTCCCTTTTCACTGAGACACTTTGCAAATCCTTCTGAATAGGATAGGACATGGTAATTAAAGCATGTACTGACGTGCAAAATCCTTTCACTTTAACTTTTTACTATGACCCTTCTTTTACTCCAGTTTCTTTTATTACTTTGAATTCATGTGTTTCCCCCTCACTCCTAACCATAAAAAGGGCATCAGTGTACATGTGCATAGATGTGCATTTCTGCCAGATTACCAAGACATGTGTAGAAATTTCAGTGCTGATTATTCATCTTGAGAGGTATTCATCATCCGGACTTAGCAGAGGCATGATTTAAAGAGCGCTCTCAACATTTGGAAAGTCAGATCATATTTGCTGGTCAGTTTGGAGGCATTTAAAAATAGATTAGAAACCTATACTTCTAATCCCTTCAAAGAGCACCCATCATTATCTCCTTCTTTGTCCCCCTGGGTACACATGTTCAGAGCAGGAGACATCTCATGACTCACCACACTTGCTGCTGGAGCTCTGGACTGCAGAAAAGTTCACTGATGTTTATAGGATGTTTGTGGTGACCCCTGGGATACACTCTCGTAATGAATTTCAGACTGTCTACCCAAGTCTTTCGACTATCTATCCAATCTCGCTGAATTCTTAACCTCACACTTCCTCCTACTGCATGTCCTTCTGGGAGACACTGGATACTTGGGATGAAACATTTTAAAGCTAGTGCCTGCAACCTTGTCAGTACATCCAACACAAGACCCGACTTTGTTGTTTATTTTAGCACAAATCTCCACCCCCTTCACTTGCTCACAGGAAAGGCTTTTTCTTACAGATCTTAGCCCTTCACTTGAGAGATATCCTTCTTCCTTTCTTTTTGTGGGTCTTCTATTTTTCTCAACAACAGACAGAAAATACTCTGTAAGAACAGTTTCAGATCCTGTTTTACTGGGACACAATTTAAAAAACACTTTTTTTCTGCTGCTTTATGCAACCCCAGAGTTAATTATTACAACTTTAAAAAGAAATTACTCCTTACTTCTTCAGAAATCCAGCCCTTAGTAAGCTGACCTAAGTTTCTATTAAGAAACTGGAAGCCCTAACTAACCCCTTGGCTGATTCATGATTTATCTATGCCAGGGTGAAGTGTTCCACATATTAGCTGGAGGAAATGCACTTCTAGTTTGTAATCTTGATAAATAGTTACTGAACTTACTTATTTTTTAATGCTCATTTTAACCATTCGTCATTATTTTGAAGATCTTTTACAAATACTGCCTTGAAACTTCCGGCAAGTGACTATTTGTAAAAGGAAAGCTGCACAAATGAGCCAAGTAAGAAGGAACTCCCTCAAATGAAAGAGGGGTACCAACCCACCAGACAAATTAACACTAGCACTGGATGAAACAAACTTCACATAAAATATATAAACATTGCAGGTGGCTTGCTCTGACCATACCTAATTTTCCATGCTTCTTTTATGAATGTCGTATGAAGGGCTAATGGACTACTGGACCAGCAAGCCAGATTTTTTTAATTCCCCCCCAAACTCCCAAGCTGGGGGACAGGATGGGAGCGTAGGAAAAGGGAAGATAGGTGACTCTGGCTTTATGGAGAATAACTCATGTGGAAATGATTAAATGTTTTCTATAACCAGGACTATTTTTTTTTCCTTAATGGCTTGTTAATAAACATTCTTAGAGTATGTTTATCAGCATCACCTGATTTCAGGAGAGTACTTATAAGCATGAGTCATCTGTGTGATTGATTAGCAGATTTTCTGAACCTTTTAAGATGTGTTGTCCCACAAAGCACAATTATTTCTTATGCAAAGATCACAGATTTGAATTGGCTCTACTCCCTGTTGCTTTTACAGCAAATGGTGCAATAGGGATGATGGAGAGTCTGAATGATCCAGCACAATATTCAAATCTCTGTCCAAAAATCATGTTTAACCTATTTCTGGATATGAAAGATTGAGTTTCTAAGCAGAAAGCAGTGGAGGGATTCTCAAGCCATTATTTTCAGAGAACACTTTGCTACCTGATATTTAAAAGGTGGTCATAAATAACTCTAAATCATTCTCTTGTAATTAACTCTGCAATAATAGGGAGAGAAGCTTAGACATTAAAAAGGACTTTTTTTCTCCTCCACCAAGAATAATGAATTGGTAAAATGACCTCAGGGGCAAAGTTGTTGGGACAAGGCATAAGGTCAATCAAGGAGCAATTAAATGCTGTCCTGTGGGAAAACAGTAAGTGCAGTCCCAAAGAGTGAGCTAGAAAAGGGCTGAGAGTAACAGAGGTAGAGGAGGAGAACATCCCCCTGACAGCAACATTATGTAGACTCATGATCTTCCAGGAAGAAGCCACAGAACAGGAGGTCTGTTAGGACTGTAATAAATACTGAGTTATCAGAGTAAGAGGGAATTTGGATATAGACTCCAGACGGATTTAAAGCATAGGCTCATTACTCTCACCTCTCACAAACTGTGCAATAAGCCAGTGTGTGTGAGTCCAGGACTTCAGTCAGCTCTAACTGCTCATGCTAGCCTGCCACGAGCAGGTAGTTGCCTGCAGATGCTTGGTCTGTCTCCGTCCCTTCAATCTCGGTGACCTTGCAAAGACAGCACCCATAAATCCAGAATTTTAAAGCATAGAGAATGGCAGATGCTGTTTCTGCTGCAAGGAAGAGGCTAAGCAAGTCGGTTTCATTTACAATGAATTTGCTTGCCCCAAGTTACACCCCTGTGCAGGGTATGGAATACCAGAGCTATACTGACAAATGGCATGAGGACTCTGCAGTCTGTGTCCCCAGTTTTGTGGCCAGATCTGAGTCAGTAAATCAATGCCAGGCACCATTCCTGCAGACACAAGTCTGATCTGTTGTCTGTCTCTGGCCATTTGCAGGGGCCTGACACAGATGTTACCACTTTTCTCTCATCTTGGGTGTTACTTGGAAGCCATTATGTTGGAGAGCACTCCCAGCCACCCTGGAGGGGATGCTGGTGGTGGATGAAGTTCAACTCCTTGTAGGGCCCATTCCTAAGGACTGGATTTGCATCTACCTGGTAAATCTGATACAGATTTTTTTCTGAAAAAAAAAAAATGCTGTGTTGTTATTGTGCCAGCAACATAGCATTACTTTAAATCTGAGGAATAGCAGGATGGGCAAGAACACCATAATCAGGCACTACTTTTAGGTGAACAGCAAGTCTGGCTTCCTCCAGCCAGCAAGTGTAGTTAGATCCAGAAACAAATGAGCTGCAAAGCCCAGCTGAGTAGAAGCATGTACACAGAAGCATTGACTAGTCCCCTTGTGAGCAGCTAGCAGGGGCTGAGCTAGCCTGGATCAAAATAGGTTAAGGGCATCTCCGTTCCACTGTAGCACTGATATGCCTCAACAGCTCTGGGTTTCTTCAAACCACTTGATACTTGTAAGAATGATTATAGGCACACTTTGGAGAGCAGACTCCTGAAATAATGCTTATGTATCCACATGTTAGCTTTCTCCCCATTTCTCCCCCCATCCAAACAAAAACTGAATTCACTTAAGAGTTGGACCCAGTGATCCTTCTGGGACCCTTCCAACTCAGACAATTCTGTGATTATGCGACTCTGTAAACTAACAAAGATACACGTTCCCATCAGGGTTCTGCTTTCCCATGGAAAAGGAGAACGTGATGCAGGGATTCTTTGACTCCACTGCTTGCTAAGTTTTCCCCATGAAAGTTCAAGGGCAGATCAGCATCTGAGAAGGTAGGTGGTTACCTACATGCTGTTAAAACCCTGACAGGTGCAAGAAAACACACAGAAGAGAGAGCAAGGGTTTGAACCTCCTACAAGCATAATTCTACTCTTGATATCTTCCATTTTCTTTCTCCACCATTTTTCTGGTGAAAGATATGTCAACCCCAGGCTAGTATAATACTCCATCAAACTAACCCCTTTGACCCAGGAAACCCTACATACAAAGATGCATCTTCATTTTTAAACAATTCAGTATCCATTTGTCAATAAACCTTCACAATTCTATCTCTTATAGTCTTCTGGAATTTAAAAATATTTGAAAAAAAAATAAGCACAGAGAGCAGCCAACAAACAAATGCAAACTCCCTTTATTATCTGAGGTTCATAAAAAAGCCTAAACAAGAGTCCCTGCCCCTAAACAAAAATCCAGACTCTCACTGCCAGCACTCAATGCAGTTTCATCTATTTCCTTTTTCTAATCCTCCTTTATGCCCATTAGCTGGTCCTTTTAGTGTAACATGGTCCAGCTGCATCTGCACCACTATTATTTAACCCCTCACTGCCTAGTTCCATTCTTCAGTATTTACAGAAAGAGAAGAAAGGTAAAGATCTATGGATTGCCATGAATAGTCTTTTCTGATTTATAATCTTTTTTAAACACCCTGAACATATGGGCTCTTTTTTTTTTCTCAATTTTTAGTATTTATAGAAAGAAAAAACAACCAGTATATTTTGGGATAAAAAAAACCTACTTCAATCTGAATCAAGAGCATGAGAACTGGGTGCTAAATTAGCCAGTGCTTACTCACAGACTGGTAATGCTCTCAAAACCAGGGGAACTTAACCACAGATTTGGCTGCTTGAGATTACCATTAATTCAATTTCTTAGTCTCAATATTCTGCTTACGTTCTTTAAAATTTCTTCCTTTCTTTCTCTTAGCTCCAGATTTACCAAGCAGAAAATAAACAGTCATTAGAATATATATATCTTTTAAGGATTCACTAGGCAATTTAGGTCCAGTTAGACTCTTTCCTGGGAGGAACTATTTGAATGGTTCTTTGAGGCAACCTGGGATTTAACAACTTTTAATTGCCCAAACTAACAGTGAAGTAAACAGTTCATGTATGGCTATAAAGCACTGACCTGACATCATTCTTGGTTTATTCTAAGGATTTTATTAGTAACTCAGAGATTACAGCAAACACACTGCTAGTTGATTAACGTAGCATTTAACTAATTAGATGAGGTGAGATGTGAGGATTCCTGGGATATGTTAGTTATGTAATTTGGAAATCTTTACCATCATGTCATACCTCACCTGAAAGAGATTCATTTTTGGGTGCAGTGTTTATGTTATCCCAATTCAGGGAGCAAATTTTCTGAGTCTTATTATCTCAGATTGTACGTTGATTTTTGATAGTGTTAGGATTCCATAGCACAGATTAAGAAACCTTGAACAAATCCAGAAATACAGAGCTAGCCCCAGAGGTGGTAGCTTTTGCTCCACATTGTATAAAGACTCACACATTTGCTTAATGTGCGGGTTATGAGGAGTTCTTTTTGCCCACCACAACACTTCTCCTAATTTGCAGGGTAAATCCATGAATGAATATAAGCAGGACTCTAATAAGACAGCCAGAGCTACTGGCTGGACTGAGCTCTAACCAATTATTGCTGTTTGGTGATTTGCACATTTTTAACCATCAGGGTACCTAAAGACAGGTGGTATTTTCATGAGACTCCAGCACAGCTCTAAGCAATCTAAAATGACCCTTCCTGAGCTATTCCGAAAGGTAGTCAATGCCAAATGTTTCTCATGTATAGGTCATCACTTGATTTTTTTAGGCATGTGGGTGTGATTATATTCTTCCACATTATTTTTTCCCTCTCTCAAATGTAAAAAAACCCATATAAACAGGTGAGGTTTGATCATCATAACATGCATAATAGTGAAAAGAAAGAAAGAAAAGAAAGAAAAGAGAAAGAAAGAAAGAAAGAAAGAAAGAAAGAAAGAAAGAAAGAAAGAAAGAAAGAAAGAAAGAA
>JAYDZK010000169.1:57647036-57663759 GCA_034509185.1 Euphonia xanthogaster | reverse complement strand
GAGAGGAGAGGAGAGGAGAGGAGAGGAGAGGAGAGGAGAGGAGAGGAGATGTTCCTGGAAATGTTCAAGGAGAGGAAATGTTCCTGGAAATGTTCAAGGCCAGGTTGGATGGGGCTTTAAGCAACCTGGTCTAGTGGAAAGTGTCCATGGCAAGAGGGTTGGAACTAGACAATCTTTTAGGTCCTTTTCAACCCAAATTATTCTATGACTCTATGTCTGCTTCTCAAAAATGATATTTCTATGGAAGAAGTCCTACTTAGAGCAGAAAAGAAATTAACTCTAGAGATTAAGAAATTCATTAATACCTTAAAGGCTCACTCACTCTCTGGATGGAAAGTGGGAAACAGAAATAGAATTTTGTCATTTGGACTGACACTAGCAACACTGCTGAAGGACATGAATTTCAGCGGAAATTCACTGCACCCTTATGTCTAATCAGCACCACTGGTAGAAACATAGAAAAAAGAAGGAGGAACTGTCTTTAATTAAAACTTTGATTAGATGAGGGGTTCTTTTAGTTTCAGTTTTCCACAAGCATGACCATGCTTGGTTTTGAAATTGCATCTGGATCTCAGTTCTGTGTAATTTTTTTGCCTCTTAATGGTGCCAAGAATCTGTTTTCACTACCTGTTTTGTGAAGTTTGGCATTGTTATCAAAACCCCAATTCTAGAGGTAGCTTGTAATAAGAACAGCTTTCATTAATGCTAACCAAAATGATTCTTACAGTGACAAAGATTAATTTGTAAGTCAAATGTATTTTTGAGGCTCAGAGGCCTCAAAGCATATAAGGCAATGCCATCTAGTTATCACAGTTGATAATTCCCTACGAAATACAGCAATTCTAACCACCACTAATGATTCCAAGATGGATTTTCTTCCTAACTTAATAGCAAAGCAGGAAAATTACTCTTCCTTTTGCAGTTGATAATTTTAAATCCTATAATTATGTGCTTTTATGTTCATTTTACAGTTATCTATAAGCAGTATCGTTTTGTGCTTTTAATGATCTCTTTGCAGCTTCTACATTTTCATGCATTTTACAATTACAAGCTTTCTGCCTTGGCATTCACATCTGCTTCCAGACATACACTTCTATAACCAGTGCTAATAAATTTTTCATCTTCCATTGACACCATGGAGAGATACTGAATTTAAGAGCTCCTGCCCAAGACCTATGATGCCCTCTCTTTTTTTATTTCAAGAGGGCAGTCTTGCCCTCTGCCTTAAGCATCTGCCTAACATTTGGGCAGATAAAACCAGATAAACCACACCTAATATTCTGTGCAAAAACGCTGTATTCTCATTGATCCCAGGGCACTTCCACTCATGTACACGCTGGCTGATGAATGCAAATATTCTCCCTTCTGTGGTGGCAGAGTTACTCTATAGAAACAAAACCCTTGTTGGCTTCTTTCTTAGTTAAAGGTCTAAACTTACAGCTTATTGCAGGCCACTCAGATATGAGAGGTCTCTGAAAGAATGACCAGTTTATGAACTAGCAACAGCTGGACACAAGGCCAAGACAGGCCCTTGATCATACATACTGACTAATTGCATTCTCATTCCCTCATTTTGGTTTTAAACTGCCCCAGAGATCTTTCTCTTGGGCTGTGCACTGGTGCATTTTGCCATCTCTTCACTCCACTCCCAAACACCTCAGGTTATATCATGCCTGCCCTCCCTTTCACTCTCTAAAGCACCAGTTAGGTGTCCATGACAATATGTTGGACACTAGAAATGAAAAAGCATTTAGAAAGGGACATTTGTATTTTAGGGCTTAGGGGATTCACGGAACTGTTATGCTGTGTGCCCATCACCCCCATAGCAAGCAAACCCCGAGCAGGGCAGACACAAGTCTGTACATAATGCTTGGATTCCTGACCCTCTTTTACTTATCAACAAAGATATGGCCAACAAACTATACAATTCACTGCTGAAGCTCTCACCTTGGATATGTGCAGCATTAAGAACTAAGACTTTTTTCCTGTTCCTTTTTTTGCCCTCTCATTATCTTTTCCAAATAGCAATGTTGCCTATCTATATACTTAGACTCATATACTTCTACTCCAAACCCTTGATTTCCATGACTCTGATGGATCATGTTTTTCTCAACTCTTTCCTGGGCTTCTGTCTTATCAGACTTCAGCACGGGTCACTAGTCTCTAATGAATTTTATGGGTAATCTGGAGAATGTTTCTAATATGTTACAAGGATTCTGATAAGCTCTTTATTCATTATCCATCCTAGAGCATGACTCTCTGGGGGCGAAACCACTTCTCAGGGTTGTTAGGCTGTTTAATGCTCACATATATATTCCTTAAAGGTCAATAAGATCATGCTGGCTCGCTTGTAAAGAAGTAACATAATTGCACCCACTACTAAAACCTGATGCAATACTGATTATAGTCAATAGAAAGATGGAAAATGCCAGTCCTTTTTCAGTGAAGATATTCTGACAAAAATCATGAGTGCCTGGAACTTCACATAAAATAGTGACTGCTCTCTGTCCCAAGAGATTTTCACTTTCATGTGGTAAATGCTTTACAAAATGGACTGAAACAATCCAACAATGCCAATGATAATAGGTGGGTTTTCCCTGTGTATATTTTTTCAGAATAAGCTACACAGAGGAGGAGCAGTGTCACTTATTCGTGATGCTATTCAAGAAGCTCTCTCTGACTTTTTTTTTAATACATTCTGAAGCTTGAAGATGTAAATTGAGGGGAGAACACGGTTAATAACAAGGAGACTCTAGCCGATCTTGGTTGGGAAAGGAAAAGTTTGTTCTAGTGAGACATCTAGCTGCCCTTGCATGCTAGTATCAGTATTAAGCAGAAAGATAATGGTTGCATACAAAGCTGAAAGTTTCAAATGCAATTAGGAAAATATATATTTTTATTCATCAGTGAGAGTAAGCTGATAAATCACATCCTTGCTGAGGTCCCTTTAAGTCTAATACACGCCTAAATTCAAACATGAAGGTTCCAGCAGAAATAATCATATTATTCTTGCCCTAAGAGTTAAGTGCTTTTCTGGAGTAAGATCTGTATAAGAGAAAAAGGGCCAAGTCTACCCAGCTGTAATCCCAGTGAGCTCACACCAGGTTTGAATCTACTCCAGGAAAGATAAATGGCTGCATATCCACAATTTACAGGACTATAAATATCAAGAACACTGCTGAAGTCAGACTGGAGTGTACTGTCCTCCCTCAGGTGACATTTCCGTTGGCTATGAGTGGCTTTTAGAAAAGAACTACAGGGCTGAGCTGCCACAGCTCATTTTAAAAATTTCTCCTTAAAACCCTCTATGTCCCAGTTCCTGTGCTTTCCCATTGAGGGTTTTTAGCTTGTTTTAGCACAGCTTTTTTATGACATGATGTGTCTGTAACAGCTTTAGCATTTGAAAAACTGAATGCTGACTGTCATGCTACTCATATGGGTCTTGGGACTTGCCCCTTTAATGAGACTGCTGAGGGCTAAATTTTGCCCTGACCCATTCAGTGTTTGGGCTCACAACAGAAGTGTGGTACCTGGACAGGAAGACAGACACAAGAGGTGTCTATTCTGAGTTCATTCATGTACTGTAGTTAATAAATCTTAATTAGTTAGTGGCTGTTTTGGTTCCAGTTCTTGGCATGTTCAAACTGTGCCTCCAAAAGGGAACAGAAGAGGTCAAAAACTTGGATATTACTTCTTCATTGTAACGATGAAGTTTTAAAAAGTCCAGGGCTTTTATTCTGAAATTTATTATGCATTCTTTATTTTGGCAGGTCTGAGATAAACCAGCAAACATACTAATGAAGACAAGGACTGTCCTGAGGAAATACCTCCTATTAGTTAATAAGCAGACACAGTGGCCTGGATTAGGAAGAAACATGACAACATTGTTGAAAATGAAGACATGTATCCTAAGCGAAGCCAATGGGTTCACAGAAGCCAGGGCTGTGTAACCTGCTGCTGCGCATCAGGGTTCCAGGAGAGGAAATGAACATTACACATGGTGAGAGCAATGATACACCAGGGTGAGATAAATTTACTGCTTAACTGCATTTCATCTCAGAAATCTTAAAGTAGCATTTCTGTACTGAGACAGATTCCGGAAGAACGGCTGTCCAGTGCAATGTGCCTTCCAAATGGAAAGATGATTGTCAGCTCTCTGGTTCGTTAATTTTTATCTTTACTGATAAATGGACATTAAGTGGTCAGTTGTTGACAAAAGCCCTCTTTTTAATTGGATATGTGAACTGGACCTTACATAACCTGGCAACATACTATCATCCCTGGACCTCATCACTCAGATAAAGCCATCTTGGCTTCTACAGGAATGCGGGTGTTCTGTGTCGACATTTCTGCTGTTTGGAAAAGAAGATCCCAGACATATATGCTCTAATACAAAAAACAGGATATCTTCCAAAGTTTTGGTTGAGTAGAAATTTGCCCAAAATAGGCAATAACCATGGGAACCACATTTGAAGCCAACTAGAGAAAGTTGCATAGCTTGCACATTGTTCATAGGTCTGGAGGCAGATATGACCAAGCGCACTGAGAGCTGTTTGCAAGAGATTAAGGAGAGAACAAGGACCCCCTTAGTCAGGAGTTTTGCTGTCCCTCTCTCTCTCCATGAGCCTCCTGGGGAAAAGAAGTCCAAGATGTCACTAAAGAGACTGTGCCTACATCTACCAAAGCTTTCTTAGCTTGTGGTGGGTCCACTAGTAGAAAGAACTTGCCAGCACTGTCTCTTTTTCTGAACAGAATTCCAAGATATATTCTAAGAGAATTTCAATGGCTGTGAAAGCTGGAGTTCATGAACTGCCTATTTTTCCTTCTTTTTTGTTTTGTCTTCTGGATTTCTTTTTAGCCGTTGATTTATCTCTAGCTGGGAAATCTCCCAGTCTTTTGAAATACTTAAATTCTTGTTTTGGAATTGCTACAGGTCTGTATGAGGGTCAGTCAAATTCCCCATCACAACAGATAATACCGCAGACACTCCTCCTTCAGCTTCAGACCAGCTTCAGCTGTTCCCTACACAGATGACTGTTCCAGCCTAGTCCCAAACCCTGGCCATCACCCCACTGCTACCAGTGCACAGTCCTTCATAAGGAATGGCAAACAGTCCAGGGCCCTCTCCTCACCCAGAACTACTTTGGACAGCCAAAATAAAATGGGTAGCTTCCCGTCTGTGTGATTGCTTATTTAGCCCATTTCATGGCAAGCGCTCACACACGATGAGCCACCAGAACACCTGAAAGAAGCCTACATACTAGCAGAAGAATCGTGACAGCACCTGGGGAACAGCAAGGGCAGATCCCATCTGCCTTAACTGGAAAGGACCTGTGACCACAGCCAAAACATCTCCCTGTTTGAAATAATCCTAAACATTCACTAGAGAGTGAAAGGTCAGTCTGTCCCTCGCAACGTGCTACTGCCTTCTCATGCCTCGTCTCTTGGGCTTTGTGGTCCTTTCTCTTCGGTAAGATACACGAAACAAATTAAGAAGTGCTGAAATAGGACCAATTTTATGGTTTGTGTTAGTAGTCCATGGACCTCTGGAAAGAGAGCCTCTGCAAAAGGCAAGTTACCACAATTGGCTTGTCAAGAGTGCTTTCCTGGTGTCTCTTGTGTGATCCCACTGCTTGATGCAGTTCCAGGAGGCAAAATCATCATAACCAAAAGGGAGTTCAAAGAAGACAGACTGATAATAGGCCTGGTCTTAATTTGATAGCTGCATTGCTTAATTCCTAATTTATTTTGATGTTAGTTTTAATGACCCAGACCAAGTGATAGTCTGGGGCTTCTTTGCTGGGTGTTGATGGATTTAAATTGTTGAGGTTTTCTTTTTGTTCTTTTTATCTATTTCGTTATGTTTCAGTTTGTTTAACTAACATAATAAAGTTATTAATAAAGTTAAATCATTTCTGTCATTGAACAAAACAGTTCAGAATCTTTAAAGAACTGAGTAGAGCTCATCCAGCCAACTTAAAAGCCCCTATTTCAATCTTACTTCGTAAACTCATTTAAATCACATGTTCTTACATGTTCTGTCACTTGAAAGTTGTTTCCTTTGAAACTTTCCCCTTTATGCTTTCATACAGGAAATACGATAAACTTGTTTATTTCATTTGTCAGTTTTGCATTTCTGAATTTCTTCATCAAATCTGTTATCTTCCTTAAGTATCCAATCCTTGCCCAAGTTATGTGCAGAGAGGGGAATGGTTTTAATGCTGTAATTCCAGTGCTGGAAAGACAAGAAAAGAGCAAGCAGAGATGCTGACTTCTGAGAACTACAGGAAAAAAAAGACATTAAATGGGCATTTTATTTCGGAGGCAATCTTGCAGGATGAGAAAGTCCAATATTTTTAGGATCATAGGATAAACTCTTGTTGGAAAAGTCCTCCAGAGGTTAAGTGGCTCAGCTTTTCCAGTCTAATGATGCATCACAGTCAAATACTTGCTCATCTCTTTACTCTTTTTGCTGGCCTTGTATTTTCTTAGTGAACTCTACCTTCTATTGCTTTTTGCTTTGAACTGGTCTTATCAAGCCATTAGCGTATGCATAACAGGAGTATGTTTTATTTATTAGTTAATTAGGAGAGCTAATTAGAAACAAATGATCTGTAGGCTGGAGATCTGCTGAAATCAGCAATAAAGGCAATTTTTAAAATATGCTTGTGAAGAGGACCCTGATACATGTGGAAGCCTCTCTCTTTCCTTTCATAGTGTGGAGTTTTTCAAATTCTTCAGCTTTCACAAAGAGGAAGAGGGTGATAGGCCTCAGACATTTACAAACCCAGGGGAAGGAGAGAAACAACAGCTCTTCACAGCTCCATTTTGAAGGGACAGGAAGGCTGGGAATCCCCAGGGTCTCTTTAGGCAGGAAGAGTTAGTCTAAGAAGAAAAATATGATAACTGTTGAGAAATAAGCAATTACCAATTTTTTTTTTATCATTGCATCATTCATTCTCCTTCAAGAAATCTCTCCACTTAATGTCCTGAAGAAGAGAGGCACTTTTTACTGTGGAGATGTTGGTAGGGTTATCCATACTTTTTTGTGCTTTGGAAAAGACAAGAAAGGCTATGACTAGATGCAAAAAAAGGCCAGCCTTATTTGCTACTCCCTGATTTTCACCAAGTATAGATGTCTTTTCTTGTCCAAGGCCTATTTGACTGGTATAATTTCTCCTGCTGTAATGCCTCTAGTGAATTTTCAGAGAGGAATACCAAAGTTGTCTCCGTTTTTATGAAAATAGCAAGGATTGGTTACAACCACAGTGTAAAGGAAGTTACTGGACTTACCATGGACCACTGTTAGGAAGAAAACTCCTGGCAAGTTGGTACTCAAGCTGCCTGTGAGCAGATGAAAGGTAAAAGAAGTGTCCAACAACATGCACTGACCCTCAGCTAGTTAGTGAAGTGAGGCTGTCAAACAAAACTGGGCAAACTGCACCCCCATGGTTTTATTTTGTATTGTGTATGCCAGCATTGGTGTTTCTGTTTATGTGGCTGGTAGCCAAAAATTATTTTAAAGGCCTTTTCAGACTATAGCAAGGAAAAAATTTCCTTCCCAGTTTTGAACTTGGGGGTTTAACAGACTCACCCTTTCTGTCTAGATGGCAGAAATTTGGGATTAGGACTGCCTCTTGCCTTGGTGCTTGCACAGTGTACATCACAAATTCACACTGATTAATACCTAGAACTTTCCACAGAGAACAAGCCCAAATTTAATAATGATTGTAGCAGGATTTTAACAGTCATTAACCATGATTATTTACTTCTATAAGTTTTCTTTCCCATGCAAAACACGCATACATGTGGATGCATTTTTAAGGAGTTGGGAACTATTCAAAACAAAAGTTATTTTGAGGGTTAGGAAATAGCTTGTCTTACAGCTGCCAAGTGATTTTGGAATAACTCTTTGCATGATGGAGTGGAGGGAAAAATGGAGATAAAAACATCAGTCCTTCAGTTCAAGGAGACTAGATGTTTAAAAAAGGGAAGGGGAATAAGGAAAGGAGGGAAGGAAAAAAAAGCTTTTCACCTCATTCTGCTTCTCTATCTAACTCTGCCTTAATTTTCTGTCCTGAAAGTGGGAGGAGGAGTTGCATCTACATTTTCCTGTCTGTGCCCCTTGGCAGGCTTGATAAAAAAGGCAGGCAGTCCTTCTCCTGGATTTTTGTCTCTCACTTTAAGCAGGTTTGAAAGAGAGATGGAAAACACACATTGATGGGCATGTGGAAATGTCATTAGTCACATTTAGATAAGTTTATAAATGTACAAAGTAGCTCTCAGGGCCAAACACAGGGTTGAGGTGAAACATCTGAGCCTCATCCAAAACTAGGGACCTTCAGCTGGTGTAAATCAGGTATTGTGATACATTCCAGCTGAGGCAGCAGTATGAGGATTCATCTCCGCTGCCTGTAACGTTCCTGACTTATATTTAGGATATTACAAAATGTTAATAAATAGTTGCAGTATGTGAGCACTGAAAAACAGTGAAGTGCAACTGCCCCTTTGGTTCATTTTGTGATTGCTCTGTATTTTAAAGCAGGAAAAGAGGATCCTTTCCTTTACCTTCAGCACACTTTGTTCCAATTTCACAGGATGATGAAAAGCCTTAGGATGGGCATAGCCATTATAATAAACACTGACTCCAGTATTGCACAGCCTATGAAAGTTGCATACAGATACCAACATTTCTATAAGCATGATACTGCTTTACTTTAATATTGTACATTAAGATGAGGGCAAAACAACAGAAGCAAACCATCACTCTTCCTTTCTTTTCCTTCTTCCTCTTAAAAACAAACAGGCATTTTTGAGAGGAGAAAGGCTAAAACCTGTGCTATAGTGGTGCTTACCTGAGGCCAGGACAACACACTGAAACTTCCACAAAACAATATTTTCATCTTAAAGCACCTAAAAATATCAAAAAAGGAGTACATTAAAAGTTATAAGTATTATTATATAAAATTGTTAAAATTCAAAGTCATGCCATTAGTAAGTCTTTTGCTTAACAGATGTTATGCAAGCTGAACACACACACACGCACACACACACACACCCCTCTCAAAATCTTGGTGACTTTTTGTCTTGTCTCCCAAAATTATCCTTTTCCCCAAAACACAAGAGTATTCTTTCTGGAGGTGGAGAGTACATAATACATTTAGGATGGTTAATCTGATCAATCCTGCAGACAGGTAAGTTTTTAAATCTGTATTTAGGCAGTCAGAGAAATTAGTTTTGGAAATACTATCTTTTCCTCACCCAAAGTTAGCATGAAAATTAAGCTCTGAGATAAAGTTTATCAGTGTAAAGTTTACAAAGGAACAAGGGAAGAGGAGGAATGAGAAAGAGTATGGTACTGAAAGAAAAACAAGCACCAAGCCTTTAAAATTTCTTGAGTGTAAGTTGAATGGCCACTACTTCTTGGAATCAGGGCAAATTGCTTGCAGTGACATTAACTCTTTTGATTTGCCATCACAAGGAAAGTGCTTGCTTGGATGCTACTGTAGAGTCAAGTATCAGGGAGAAGATTCATATTCTGCAAGCACAGAGGAACAGGCACATACACTTTGTCTTCAAAAGAAATCTGAGTCCTTCACCAGGCACTGTTAGTCCAGAAGGAGATGCCACACTGTGGGGAAGCCTGCTGTGTGGCATTTCATTTTATCAAACCCAGTCCCCACTTATGAAATCTGACGTGTGCCAGACAGAGCATTGTCAGAAGCCGTGGGGACAGTCAGTGTGGCCTCTCCCTAAGTCCCAGAGTGCTGCTTACACCACGAAGCACTCCTAGCCCTAGCAGCTGCAACCTATTTTCACAAATATCTGACAAGTTTTTTGGCTTCTTGCCAGTTTGAGCTGTACCAAACACTTCTCGCCTTCCCCTAGCTCCACAGTCCTTTGTAACTGCTGCTCAAAACTTGGAACATGTACCAAATGAAGCTCCTTTCCTCCCTGCAATGAGCCGACATCCCACCCCAATTAATTAACCCAACAGTGACTTTGTCTCTAGAAAGCTGTGACTTCCCACACTTTATCCCCCTCATTCAGCTTAAAGACATCAGCACATTCTTGACTTCATCACTTGTTAACTCCCTTTTGCTAATAGCCAGCGCATCCTCTCTCGATGGCTCCTCTGATTTGATATGACTTGAACTCTCACACAAAAAATGCTGAGGGCTGTTCACTTGCTATTATGGAATATAAAATTCTCTAAAGCTGTGTTTTAGCACAGCTTCTGTATCCAAATTTGAGAGGCTTTCAGACCTTCTCAGACTGTGTTACAAGGCTGTTCATCTTGCAAGCACCTGGTGAGGAGCAGCAAAGCCTGAGTGACAGCAAGACCTCTGCTGTTTTGTGTTTGATTACCATCGGTTAATCCTTTGGAGAAGTGCCAGAGGACTTAAGGAAGGTGGCAACATCAAGAGAAAAGTTCTCTTCAGCAACTATTCCAAAAAATCAAAATTCAATATACCACCATGATGTGTCTCCAAACACATTTTTACCTACTCTACCAAACCCTAGAATTTATGATACTTTTAAAAAACCTACAATTTAATTCTCCATTTATATTCTAGAATGCTAAAAATTATTTAAAGAATCAAAGGGTTCCCCAGAGATCATCTGCAACATTCCCTCGCCTAAGTACAGGTTAAGTTACATCTGTTTCATTCCACACTTGCTTGTTCAACAGGGTCCTTAAAAACCATCACTGATGAGGATCCCCTGATGGAATTCTCTCCTTTTCTTGAAATAGATTGCAGTGTTTAGCTTTGCATTTGATAGAGAGATTTTAACTTGTTTGCTCCTAGAATTTTGTGTTGAAGTAGACAGCAGCAATAGTTGCTTAGAAAAGAAGTCTGATGTACAGGAAGCTGGGAAACTGTATTAAATATTAAAAAGAAAATCAATATAATAATATTCCACAAAATATCAGGCATTCTCAACTTGAAAAGTCAGAGGAAGCACATAAATTTTTAGCTGTTCATTTGACTGCTTGGATTAAAAGTACTTAGACGGTTAGACAATAATAACCATTCCCATAGATTTTTTTCAGCAATCTTCATATTCAACGATAATAAAATAAACTTCACCTGAAGTAATCAAGACAAAAGTTCCTGAAATCAGGGATGTTTTAAAGTGAAAAAATAAGTTCTTTGTCCTTTTCACATTACACAATATGTATTCCAGTAATTTCTAACTGGTTTTTTTCACCTGTTCAGAGGAAAATCTAAATACGTATTTGTTTCTAAACCAATAACCTTGAGTTGGCAGAGGTACCCAGCCCCAGTCACTGAAGGCTGTACTTCAGCATAATGTTTCTTTACATCATTTTCTCTTCTTACAGAAGTCATTATACTCTCCCTTGAAAGTCACTACAAAATCATTGAATAGCTGGCATTTTAAAACTGTTGCTAGAGTTTATGTCTAGTAGATACTTTAGTGCACGATTTGTTCCTCTCCAAACAAAATGGTCCACGGTCTCCTGTGCTTCCATCAGTCCCTCCCCTAAGCCCAAAGGACTCTTCATTTTGTACATCATCAGCACTATATTTCTTGGCTCTCAGTATTTACTGCAATTTTGCAGGTATTTATCACACCAATGCCACCAGACCAAGTTGTTACTGTTATTAGCCTTCCTTTCTGCTTTGAGCTTTCTAGGCTGGCTTGAGGGGAAGCAAACTGGCTCTGAATAGGATCGCTCCAAGCCATTCCCTTTCTTTCCTTTAAGCCTTTGTTTCTGCCAAGAGCTGGACTGCAAGGAGGAAGAAAAACATATGGGAAAGCTAGCAGTCCTGCCTGGTGGTTGCTAAGAAGTGTGCAGACAGCTGTAAATTAGAGCAGCCTCTGTTACATTTTACAGAAATATTCCTCTGAACAAGCCAAAAGTGCTGCTCACTTTGGGCTGTGAGTAGAGGGGCATTGCAGACCTTAAACCCAAAGATCCTCAGCAATGATTTTTTCCCTTCATTCTATACAAGAGATTGCCAGGACAAAGCTGTGAGGAACAAATCAATGAATATACACATCTCACCTGGTAATTCCCTCTGTTTCTAGCATCTGCTGTGAAATTTTCCAAACTTTATTGCAGTCATGACTCCACCAGTTGTGATAGGACCTAGAACTGCAGGAACAGGTCAGCAGCTGACATGCAGTTTGGGAGAGCTGCTGAAATGGAGAAGGTATGTCTAGACTGAGGTCCACATCTCACCTTCTAAACACTAGTTTTCAGGGGTTGACCATGGGTCAAATTTGTTTTACAAACCAGGCAGCCAAGGTATTTACCTCTCCAGCCATCTCCCTTTGGAACTGCAGTAACATTGAATTTTGTATGTAGAAAGAGCAATGGCTAAGCCCATTTTTTTTTTCATAGAATACTGCAGAGAGTGCCAGTCAAAAAGTATTTTTACTGACAGGAATTTCATATCTATAGAGTGAAAATGAAGTCCATGCCTGCAGAATGCTTTCTTACAATCTATGTAGATTTTGCCCTATGAACAGTCCTTCACATTTGCATTTCCTCCTGCTTCCTTTGAAACCAGAACCAAAACTTCTAACTAAATGAGAGTTGAAATCTCTTTGCAGTTTGTGTGTGTTCTGTCAGAAGCAATTGGGCACAAGAGTAAGAAAAGTTTTCAACATACCTGTAACTTATACATTTGTTAGGAAGCAAACAAAGAGTTTGACTTCTGATAATCGGTATGTTTGCCTCTTCATTGTAAAATGTAAGTAACAATAACATAAACCAGCCCTGTTTAAACTCTTGTTTATAGAATTCAAGTAGTACTACATTTTTTTGAATACCCGGACTAGAATAAGCATTAAAGTAGCTTTCATGCAACTCATAATGCCAAAAAATAAATGCAATTCTGCACATTCTTTCCCGAGAGCATCCACAAATGACGTGCAAGGCATACACATTGGCCAGAGGCCATGAGCAAAAGCATTGTGTTAAAACTTTGTATGACATCAAGCCAAAAAACTACTTAGCATTTGTATCTCAGATCTCAACTGAATTATGAATTAAATAACCAAATCAAAACAAAAAGCATACAGCACACTACATCGTGTATCTTGGTTATATACACACGAATACACATGCGTGTAAGTGGCATGGATTTGTTGTGAATGGATACAATTGTGGTGTTCTTGTGTGTGTGTGTGTGTACTCCAATGCAAGACAGGGACAAAAAAAATATTTGGAGCTACATTCAGAAAAGAACACACTCCCTATGCCAATAAGTGGATTATATTCCAGGTGGGCTCCCTCTGGTGTTGAGAAGATAATGTATTTCTCCATTCAACCCTATTTCTTTATGTCCATCAATGAAGGTGTTAAAAAGCACTAAATGTAATCATGGCTTTATTATGGCAGAGTTCCTTATTCACATAGACCCTTATGGATGGTATAGAACAGAATAGCTTTTCTACTATCTCTCATCCAGTGTTCATGAATAATACATGAGGCATATATAGATATATTTGTATCTAGATATCTGTGCACTTTACTACACTCAAACAGCTTTCCATGCATTCACAGATCACCTCTCACCTGAGAGACACTGTGATGCCTCACTGTGAGACTTGCTACTTGTAAGCGGTGTAGCTCTTCACAGCTAAACAGCAGAATCTGAATGCCCAGAGAACAGCAGGCTCCACAACAGCGAGGATCTGATTCTCCAATGTGTGAAGCATTTTTGCAATGTCTCTTAAGTTCAAATCATGTCTATTGATAACACCTGCGTACCTGTGAAATTCCAGCCCAGGAACCAGGCGAGGCACCCCAGCTAAAGGGGCAATACATAATTATCTATTTAACTGTTAGATTCTCAATTTTGGAAACTCAGTACTCAGCATTGTTAAGGAGCATTGTGGCCTAGACAATGGATAGAATAATTTCAGCCATGAACATTAACTAGGCACCTTAACCCCAATCTTCTTCCACTTTATTTCCCACCCATTTATCACCTTTCACTACACCTGAGGAAGATTTCCCTCTTGTGCTATAAAACTATCCTTCAGTGAGAGAGTACAAATACTAGCCTTGCCCTTATTTCCCAGATGGTAAATGCTTAACTGTTTGTTTTGTGATGCAATCCTCTCCTTGGAAAAACACCACCTTCCTTTTTGTCCTGAGATGGTGGTGGAATCAAGGTGACTCCAGCCTAGCTGGCTGGAAGAGCATGACCTCCCTGCAGCCGCAGCACACCTCTCCCCTGCTGAAGTTCACAGCAGAGCTGGGTCACTTCCTGCAAAATGACACAGAAGGGAGACGAAGACAATAAACACACATGTCCAGCATTTGTTCACAGATGTTCACTGACAGGAGAGAAGTAAGGAGACCAGGCTCAGCTCCCAGGCCCAGGGAATGTCCTCATGATCCCAGACCTCTGCTCCTGCTCCCAGCATGCGCAACTTTCCCCTTGCTCCTCCTCAGCTCCTGCAAGCCCTCTCTTTCCATCTCCTTCTTGCCTTCCAGCCCGCGGCTCATTCGTTGCCACCCACGCCCTGGCTGCTGCCTCCTCTGTCCTCACACCCTGTGCACTGATACACGCTGGCAACACAAAGCTTGGGCCAGATCCCAGGCTTGGTGAAAGCAGGGGGGAAACCCAGCATTTGCTCTAGTGGCCTTCTTGGCCTGAGTCCTGAACACATAAAAGCAAAACTGGTGTTAATTTCCCTTTCCCTCAGACAGTGCTGTTAGAGTTGGCACGCTCTCCTTCCACTGGTGAAATAGGAAGCGGGGGGGTGGCAGCTGGGGGAGCAGGAGCAGAAGAAGAACAGAAAGCATACGTAAAAGGAGGAATGATTGCACACATGTGCTATGAATTCTTCAGCTCAGATTAATGTTTTCCTGTGAATTTAATTGGCTGCCTTCTGGTTTCGGCCAGATGACCAGTTACATTTCAGGACAGCTATAAAGTGGACTCTAAATGAAGTATTTGGACAATGGGTGCCAATGCCTGTCAGCTATTCCAGAAAATTATTAAATAAACAAAAAACACTGGAACTTCTAACTGCAGAGCATAATTATTATTCTTGTCCATTCACATGTAGTATTAATTCCTACTACTGACTAAAAGCCCCACAAATCAACCATTTGCTGCTTCAAGAGGTAAGCTGCTCCTGCATACGCATCACATGTATGGCATTGAGATCTCTTAATGAACAATCTAGCATCATTTATTGGAACAACTAGAGGGTTTCACTGCAAATTAACTAAATTTCAATTTTCTTGTTATTAAAATGTTCTCCTTCCCAGTACCAGACTGTTGTCAAATGGCATTGAAATTAAAAAACCGTGATAGCAGTTAGAGCGGGGGGACCACACCCAAAAGTGACAACAGACTTCACTGCTGTCCTCTGTTAGATGTGGATTTAGTTCTTTTCACCAGCCTGTCTGCTGATCTGTGCTGGTGAATTGGCTCTGGGGCAGCCAGTTCAGACTCATGGAAGCATCAGCATGATCCACCCTTGGGCCAAGTTCCTCCCTTACTGCCCCCTGTGTGGGCTATCTTAAACAGCTACCGAGAGTCCTCATCTGCAAAGGAACACTCCCAGCTGGCATCAACCCACCACAGCTTTCTCCTAGATAAGCTACTCTCCTTCCTCTATGTGGGTGTGGACACGTGGCACAGGGCATTTCCTCATGCCTTTGTCAGTTCCTCACTGGCTGGTGGCATAATTCCCTGGGGAAAACATCTCTCAAATGCATGATCCAAATTGCAATCTGTCCCAGCTTTATGAACTTGCAGAACTAAACACAAGAGAGCAAAGAGGCAGCAAAGGCAGCTGTTCCTGCCTGGGGACAATGATGCACAGAATTAAAGAGGTACAAATGCCTACTCCTGCATTTATTAGGAAACATCAACTCCGCCCTGCACCCCAGGTCCCCCAGAGTCCAGCGCTCCGGGTGAGGTAACTGATCCCTGACAGCTCTCATGAAAATGCTACATGTAACCAGATCGGGAGGCATGGTCTGAAGTAAATGTGGGTCAGTGATGTTGCCCTAAAAAGAGTGGAGTTACATAATACTGTCAGAAAGAAAAATTAAAAATGTAAATTGTAAGGCCTTGGCTGTGTCTTATCATTCCAGTCTAGCTCTGCCATCTTGGTCTGGACAGCATTTTTCAGAGCATCCTTAGGGAAGGGAAGAAGTCATCACATAATAGAAACATCTTGCAATAACATGACAGAGCCTTTCAGAAAGAGATCTCAAGTCCATTTATCAGTTCTAATTCATAAGTGTGTAGCATCAAAACTATGATATCTGAATTCACTTTGACCTCATATGTGCTGAATTTGCTTTACAAATAAAATGCATTGATTTGATTCAGCTGACAACAATGACAAAAGTGGATCCTCTGCAATTCTGGGTAAGAGAAGGGAGGTCATTTCTCTTTTGAAAACGTACCCAGTGATCCTTAAAAGCATTTAGTGGGAATTACATTTCCACAGGTACTGGAAAATCAAATGCCTGTTATTCAAATGTCACAAATGTAAATATTTAGAATGATAACAAATTTTAATCTGTTTCTCAGAAAACCTCCTGACTCTGTTCAGACTCCATTTCTGCTCAGGAGGCAATAATGACTGAAAATATCTCTAAGTAATATATATATATATATATATATATATATATAGGTGCCTAATTACCATCCCTTTCTCTGAGCTGACTCCGGATGGAAATCTAAGGTTACAGAGACACAGCAAGGACAAGAGC
>JAYDZK010000169.1:57627287-57646936 GCA_034509185.1 Euphonia xanthogaster | reverse complement strand
AGAGCCAAAGTTTGGGATTTGAAGCTCAGCAAATCTAAACTGAAGTAAGATGGAAATTTTTTAACAGATGGGGTAATTGACCATAAGAACAGTCTGTGGAGGGTTGTGATGAATTCTCTCCACCACTTGCAATTCCTAAATCAGGACTGGATGTTTTTCCAGTAGATAGACCAAACAAGAATTAAGTCAAAGAAAGCTAATGGCCTCAATTGTAGCAGAGGTCAGACAAGAGGATACCAAAGGCCTCTCTCAGCCTTATAGTCTTTGAATCTCTTAAATAAAAACTTCAGGGTTTGCGGATTGTAGCATAAATCCTATTCTATTTGACTGCTTTCAAACTTGGGCAATGAGAGGAGAAGGAAAATGAACAGATGCTGCAAGACAAAGTCATGTGAGTGATGAACAAAAATCCCTATCCATGCATCAAGCGTGGCAGAGCATCTTCCCAGGGGTCTGTCTTATCAGTGACCTGCTTTACTTTGGCCTATTTGTCAGTGGCAGAAAAAGAAAACAGCCCCAGAACCTGATAACTATATAGGACTGATTGTATCATGTAGTGATAATGAATTTGAATAGCTCTATCAGAAGAGCAGTGTGGCCTGAAATATCCCTCCCCTTTTCATGGATGGCAACTTTTCTGCACTGCCTCTTATCTAACAACAGGGTGTTTTTCCAGGACACAAATTCTTTAAAAGCAGAGAAGTGTTAAGAGATTCCTTCCTTGCTTGATAGGAGTTACCTCCTCTTCGATGTGACAATTTGATGGCTGAACTCTAAACCAGACCTCGGGAATTGTCCGATTTTAAAAGAAAAAGGAAGAAAATAGATATCTGTTTTGAAAGCAGGCACTATGACAAATCTGCTTGGGAGCATAGCCAGCCAAACAGTTGACTCATCACAGCAGAGCAGACTGTGAACTCCAGCACCACCAGGAAGAGAACAGGAAGAAGCAGCAAAGGCAAAGAGGGTGGTGAGAATCTCTTCAAGTGGGTCCACGACCACGGGGTTTGGGCTGTAGAAAAACCACATCCTGGACTGCAAAATGCACTGCTTTATAAGGGTTCCCTCAGAGCAGGGCTCATTTTAGACTTTCATGGACCCCTAAAAGCTGTGGCCCATTTCATGTGTTGGTGTTTTCCTATCATAAATTTCTCAATATGCATTTTCTGAATGAAAGGGAGTTTCTCAAAAATAATAAAAAGTCTGGGAGAAGACATGCAAAATTTCACCCAGCTCCCTGACAACTCCTGTTATTCTGCTCCCTGTGTTCGTATCGCTGTATCACCAGCATGCACTGCAAGGATCTGTAACATTTACAGGGATGTTTGGGAAGGGAAGTTCTTGGAAGTCAAATTTCTAAAAGTCCTTAAGTACCTACTAGGAGGTAAGAAGAAGGCAGAAAGAGATGGAATTTTATGCTACTTGGAACTGCATTTTCAGGATTCTTTTCATTATTTCAATCCCAAAAGAGAGTCTATTCCTCAAGCAATGGCAACGCTTAATAGATTGGTGCCACAAACAGTTGGCACTGAAAGTTTCGTTAAGATCAAAATTAAATCCATTGTTTGTAAAAGATGATTTTGCCTCAGTAAACCCCATTCTGGATGCAGACTGTACCTAAGATAGAACAGACGAGACAGAAAGACACTGAATAAAGAAAATCACTCATTTGGAGTGGCTAAGCTAATGTGTAATGCAGCTATGCATGATACACTCGCAATCATATTGCAAATGTTTGGGCATCAGGATGTGAACCTATATTCCTTAAATGCCAATGTTGTTCCAGAACCACAACACTCACATTCAGAAAACCTTCCAAGAATGGTAGAATGGTCTCATTAAATTTTCATCTCAATGAAGAACTACAGCCCACTATCGGCACCAAACTTTCAGACACCTCTACGTGAAGTTTGAGTTCACAGCAAACACTTGAAATATTGCCAGTCTTTGGTGGGAGTAGACACAAGCAAATAATCTGGTACCCTGTGCCTAATGGTGCTCTGTCTCTTAGGTGTCAGAATAAGGATTAAAACAGCCTATTGGATAAACAGTCAATTATCCAGTCTTTCCTGTGTCCCCAAGGGGGTTTATTTTATGGTGTGAAATATGAGTTTGGACTGCCATTATCATGCTCTTCACTTGCATAGTTACAGATGTTGCTGATGTCGATAAACTTATCTAGCTCTTTAAGAGTCCAGCCACAATATATTATCTTGATTACCACTTATAGCAGTGGGAACTCCACAGATTAGCTAAATGTTGGGAAAATTGGGAATTTCTTTTTATAGGGACAAAAATTCCTGCTTTTTAATTTTACTGGGCAGGGGCATACTTCTCGGAGTTTCTATTACATGAAAAGGCATGTCTCATTTCTCTGCTGGGTCAAAAATTGTTTCAGAAACTGTAAATACAATATGATATTTATCAGATGAAAAACTGCACTCATTTGCCAAAGTGCAAACTGGAATAAGGTTTGCAGCTCCTCACATGCTGGTGGTCTCCTGTAATGAGTTTGCATATGCGACACCACAGCCCCCCTTCCCTCTCCCCCTCACCACTGTGTTCCTCCCAGCCTCCAACCTTTAGCTTGTCAGCACTAAGGTCTGTCCAATTATTCACCTTTTCAAAAGTGATTTATTTACAGGATAACCTAATAATGTCAAAACCAACACTGTTATGCTCTGTCACCCACCGGGATGGGTCAGAGAAGGAAGGGGGTAACCGTATTGATCCATTTTGCCTTATAGCATTTACCTGAGGACAGATGAATTTTACAGCCAATGACTTAGGAATCATTAGGTCAGTTTATTGTAAACAACTCCCTACTCCTCCTTCACACTTCCTATAACATTACTCTGTAACATTTCCAGCACTCTTCCCTACCTCCTGTTTCAGAGGGAATTAGTTTTTTCATGCAGCTCCATCTCTGCTGATAAGGCATTACACAAGCTGACCAGTGATTTGTGCCACTGAAGAAATTAGGTAGAGTTTGTCAGACTGTCTTCCAAAGATTTTGTTAACAAAAATGAGAGCACTCTTGGCAAGTAGTTCTTTTTCATCTTACAAGGGACTAGTTGAGTCTCAACTGAAAGATGTGGAAACTGGCAGTTTTACATCTCAAATAAGTGTTTCAGGAAAATCGAGACTAGCAGAGTGATTTCTCTGTTCCTGTTTCCTTTCTTGTAAGGAATAATTTCCACCACTGGCACAATCTCCCTCCATGTCTACCACATTACCTGGCTGATGTTGGCAGAATACAACTTAAGGTTGTTTTTACTTCTCCCTCTCTTTTTTGGCCACTGCCCATGCAGTTGCTGCAGCGCCAGTGATGCAGTTTGGGCTCCCTCTGTTCTGTTCAAACATGACAGGAACAACTTACTCTCTCCCTGTTCATGGCTGAACAAAAATTAGGCAAGACTCTGCACAAAGATATGGGATGCTTAAAAAAAAATTGTAATTGCAGCTGAAAGAGGACTGGCAGAATTTATTAATGTTACATTCTCTTATATATACAAGCAAAATCTCATGAACTCTTGTTCCATGACTGTGTTCACTCCATTCTTGATGCAGCAGCCAATTGACACAGTGGCAAAGAGCGTCTTTAAGGCTGCATAGATACTCAGATTTGCAGCTCCCGGAGAACGTGGAGAGATCCCTGCACTCTGTTTTAAGTAGGAGTCAGCAGATGACTAAGGATAATCTAATTTGTGCAAGGAATATATTTCATTTACATTTTGCTCTCAGAAAAAGCAAAGGCACAGTAAACAACATCTTATCTACACCCATATATTCAGCTCAGTTCCATGGAGTTTTGCCACTGACTCAAATTGGAACAAGATCAATCCTTAATCATTAAAAAAACACACTTTTACTCTTGTTCTTCTGCACTTTATGCAATATATTATATCAGAATGTAGGAGACTTCTTTTAAGGAACGAACAAGCATTCTGGTATATTCCACAGGATTCTGGATGACAAATTTTTAGTGTAATAAATTGCCCACTCCATGGCAAATTCTTACATGCAGCCATTTTGCAAAAGTTTATTTTATGGATTCTGTTTTTTCATGCATGGGCAAAAGAATCTTTGTTTCCTGACATTCTCTCTATATTATTTTTCATTTAAAAGTTAGAAATTAGAAAATAAAGTCATCCATTCTGCTTGTTTCCTTCATGAGAAAAAATTAAAAAGACAAAGTTTTTTAAATAAAATTCACTTGCAATCCAATTATAGGGCCTGAAATGAATCCTTGTTATTGTGTCCTTGTACTTTTACTTCACTAAAGCTACATAAAAAGGAGGATTATCTATTTTATATAACTAAATAACTTTAAATGTTTTCTTCAATTATGATCCTGGAGGTAATAAATCCGTATAATTTATTATAAGACTAAATGAAGAAATGAGCACCTGAAATGTCACTTTAAAAGTGCTTATTTCTGGTCCCTTCTGAAGAACTCCTTCTCATGTATCCCATATTAACAAAGCTCATTATATTGATACACAATGGTATAAAGCAACTCGATGATTATCATGTAAATCTGTAAAAATCCAGAGAGCACAAATACAAACCACAAGCAGAATAGGATGGTGTCAAACCAAGAAGTTCCTAACCAAATGCCAAATTCCACTGAGCCACTTCTTATTGCCGGCCTGATTCCCTAAACAGGAGATGGGGAACCATTACAAATGAAACATTTCTGCTTTTTTGTTTGCATATGAATGACACTGAAAAATGGTTTTTGTTTAACTGTTTTACCTGGCACTGGATCCTGATGTACCCACTCAAATCCAAACACTGAAGGATGAGTCTTATTAGGCCTCTGTATTACGAACAAGCCTATCTGAACAGGTGTTACCATTCTGATCATCATGAGCACTTTGGGTCAGGTTATATTGCTCTCTTTGTCTCTCTTTGCTGAATTGTGAGTAGAGGTATCTGCCCAGCAGACTGTTAACGTGACAGAAATTATCAGACAAGGCTACCACAACAGGAGGAGGAAGCTGAGGAAATGTGGGGGTTAGCTATCACCAAGCCTATTAAACTGCTTCGAAATCCCACCCTTTGGATTCGCAATTTCTCATGTTTTGGCTTGACCAAGAGGCAGGTTGGTGAAGCAAGAGGATCTGTGAGTGTGAAAGGGATGACCCTGGAAACAAAATATTGGTTTTACATCGCAGGGTATCCGTTACAGGAGAATTTCCTCTGGCGCCAGCAGGTATTTGAGCAGGCATCTGGATGGATCCCAAAGGGGGGAAGGAAATGGAGATGGAAGTTTTTAGAGGGGATCAAGATGTTAAGCCTTAAAACTGTTTGAATGACCCACAACAGCTAACCTGCAAGGTTTTATCTGCATGATGACTTTTGGTGATATGAGGGTTATGGTAGATTTCTTTTTTCCTTTTTTTTTTTTCCTAATTTTTTTTTCTTGTTGGTGGGGAATTCCAGCCAAGAGTGCAGTAAAAGAATGCAAAGTCCACTCTCAATCAGTGATAAGAAAAATAATTTGGTCCATCGCAGCCTCCTTTTCTCTGCACTGGACATACTGGTCATAAAGCTGATCCTGAGAGCTCTTTGCTGCACTCCCAGTGCTTTTCAAAACATTGTTAGTGGTATTGCTAATTGCAATCACAAAATGTTGCTAAATGGATTGATAGAATTTTATCCTGCAGGCAAATTTTGTCAAATATTTGTTCTGCTTGGGCTTGGGAAAGAAAATCTTCCTTGGGGGTCTGAAGGCTGATTCATTAAATCTGAGCTGTCTGCTGAAGTGCTCAGTAAAAGTGACTCTGATTTATTTGGATTTGTCACTATAAAGGTCTCTGGAGACAGATATTTATCCTGTGGGATTCTTGACAAATTGGCCAAGTGGTCTGGGCAGTCCAGAAGGAGAGTGGTCTTCTTTGACCCCTCACATGGCCAGAGAACAGGTAATTACTCCCCCCAATCACAAACATGCACCAAAATCATGTTGTTACCAAGACTTCTCTCCCCACCCAGAATCTGGTTATCTGAGCTTAGACAAGGACTAAGCTCTATACTTGATCTCACTGAAAGACACGTCTGAGATGAAAGTATTACCTGTAGCTGTAGGAATAGGCAGATAATGGGATGGATTTATGCTGTTGAGGGTACATCCTGCCGAACTGGACCATAGGAAGGGTGTTTGTCCTGCTGTGGTCAGAATTTATAAAATACTTGATTGTAATGCTGAAAGATCCACTTGGACCCTAACTTAGTCAATATATTTTAACATCTGCCCACCAGGGTGGACTAAGCCAGGCATCCTTCTAACTGCAAAATAGAAAAGATTGTCAAAAAGAAGGGAATTTGCTGCTGTTTTCTTATGGCCCCACTTGTGTGACTTTCTCCACACCATAGTGTATAAGGTGGAGTATAGTGTCAGTCCTTCCCTTTAATTATCTGCTAGCCTGGCTGAGAGCTGTATAAACACATTATGGTCTCTTGCAAGAAACAGATACTGCAAGTGCAACCATCTTTCCCTTTTAACTCTTTCTGTCTGTCCTGACTTTTTTGCTCCTCTGAATTTCATTTCATTTGATAAAGTGCATATTGGCCCAGTTTCTTTTTGGCTGACTTAAGCTACTGATTCATTTATAGTTGTCACAGGGAAATATGCACCTTCAGGACATGACTAAGGCCACTTAAGATCTATGTTCCCTCTCAGATGTGGGCAAAATAAATTCAGGATGCCACATCCAGAATTATTTTTCCAAATTACTAGAACAGAGCTGGTAAGAAAAGCATAACTAAAGGGAAGCATAGGAAAAAATCTGGGACAGTGACAGCCTGTCTTGGAGTTAGCTTGCCATTACTTAGGGATTTTCACCTCCCAGCAAACAGTTCTCCTGCCCATTCACACCCTTGAGTTGAAAGAGAGGTTTGACTGATGTCAGTGCAGTAGCACAGGACTGGATCATCCAAACTAGAGCTAAACTAGAGCTAAAGTTCAGTGGCAGCTGAAATAAAATATGGGGGGGGGGGGGGGATTAAACACAGTGTGATGGGGAATTTTGCACCAGGGACTGTCATTTGCAAGGGATACACACAGATGAGTTAGCCTGTATAAAAGTGGAGTATTTGGGCCCCAAATAAACCATTCCATAACCATTCTCTTCAGCACAAAAAATGGTGTCAAAGTAGCTAAAGTTCATATTAGAACCTCAGAAAGAAACACCATTTTTAAAAGGCACTGAGGGTGGGGGTCAGTCTTGTAAAGGTAACAGCAATGGTCTCTTTACTCTACTTGGTGGTTGGATGACTTCAACCCAGAGGTTTTGCCTGGCAATCTGTCTTGCTAAGAGTCAGGGTAAGATAAACTGTACTCTGTCTCTGATTTCTGCAAGAAAGAAAACAATTGAACGACTGGTCATTCATCACTGAGCCACCCTCCCCCCTCTCCAACACCTTGTATAGGGTTGTATATTCTGGAGATGTTTAGCTTTCCTCATCCATTTCTTCAAAAGAAAATAAAAAATTAAAGTAGCAAGATATGTATTTTACAACTTTCCTGTAATAACAATAGTTCAGAATTGAAAGGGATGGATCAATAAAAAAATTACTTGACTATTATAATTGCTTGCGCATCATGTCACTTGTATCATTACACAGGATATGTACAAGTAAGTTTAGTATCAAGGGGCCTTATGATATATTACAGGGCCCAGCCTCTACAACTGTGCTCATAAATACATTTACCTATTCATAAAAATGTGCATTTATTTTTGTATACTGAGGAGCTCAAACTCAGCTCAGATGTAGCTTACAGGGTTACAAATGTGTCCTTTGACCATCCAAATGCGGAAATTAGAGAATATTATTTGAGAAGTTTCTTTTGCAGCCTTAGATGAGTTATTTAAATTGCTGAGAAACAAACCTGTACAGAACAAGCTGCAAAATGTATAAATTTGCTGTGACGCAAGCAGTCTGAAAAGGGGAAGGGTGGCATGCAATGATGGGAAACAAAAGTAGTCGTGATATATTATTACAGGAAAAAGCAGTACCTTGGGTGAGAAGAAAATGTCTAGGCTTGCTCTGATGGGCTGAGTGTATGCTCAGCTGTCAGGGAAGAAAAGGAAACTCTACTTCTCCTTGTAACAAAGCCAGCTTCATTCTGCTTGTGGTACAAAGTGCTCTGCTTTGGGTGCCATGCCTGCCTGGCTGCTTCCCACAGCCCTGCAAAGAGATGCCTCAGAGCACCTTATCCTGCACACAACATGGCCACTGCACAGGTAAGTAGCAGGAAAGTCTTACCTGTGAGGTGGAGTGGGGAAAAATAAAAAATCACTCAGGAAGAAGATGGGCATAAAAGCTGAGTTCTCTACAGCCTCACTACACCCTGAGAGTCTGCATTAGCTCATGGTTCAAGGAAGTAAGACCCTTTGTGGAAGAGACAATTAGTTACAAAAAGGCATAAAGAAGCCTAGTAATGGTTTTTAACTCTCCTAAGGGAATCCTGTGTTTTTACTGGGGAAGGATTACAGGAAACCAAAGTAACACTTTATTTTTCTTCACAGAGAGCTTGGGGACTGTGGAGTAATTTAGTCAATGGTGATTTGCTACTTGTGCTATAGTGTTACCGTGATGGTACTCCTGGTCTGTTTATTAAACTTCTGGCTTGTCACTCATCACTAGCAGGATCAAAACTCATTGTTTTTCTTCCTATGAAAGCAACTTTTCTATCTTTCAGAATTACTATGAGGTTGAGAGATGAGTGCTTTCATCTAAAATCAAAGTCAGGCAAGTATCCATTTTGTAAGACATGTGAGCATAAAAATGTGCCAATGTAAACACCAGGTATCTGAGTGAAAAATGTTAATTGGCATTTCAAGAAATGAGGAGACATCAGAAAGATATTTTAGGCTTTCAACATATTTGTAGTATTCTAACATCAATCATTTTCTTGCATCTATCAGGTTATTTATCTTAGCTACCCTCTGTATCCATTACCATAGTGCCTAAGCCCCTCGTAATGTTTCTGTAGTGTTCTGAAGTGTTCTCATCCCTGTTTTACTACTTAGAGATTGGAGCAGAAAGGATCCCACTTTTGTGGACACTTAGAAAGTCTGTAACATAGGAGAAAATCAATGCACATATGCCAGCTCTCTGGATAGAGTCTTAATCAAAGAAGAGCTTGTGTCTTTTAAATTAGCCTGAGTTTGCACTTGGCTAATTTGCACCATAAATTGTAGAAGCAAGGTTATGTTAGACATGTCCCTGAGCTATTAGCTATAAGACTAATTCCACCAACACTTAGAAATGCACGAACAATCCAGGGCTTGCACCTTAAGAAGGGCTCTGGCTACACACTGCCAAGGAGAGATGAAAGACTACAGTGAGTCAGGGCAAGGGAGGACGAGAAATAGACACATGATGTGTTGTATTGCTGTGGGTGCTGCACCAGGCAGTTCACAGGAGCTTTCCCTTGAACTGCCAGTTCTTCAGGACAAAAAACCACAGCTCTCACCCTGGAGAGCCCAAGCTGGCCCCAGACATCCAGTGTGCACTGGCATCCCGTGGAAGTTTGCACTGACTCCCCTTAAAGGCCCTGTGCTCAGACTGGCTGAGCAGCTCCCCAGTGAGGGTTTTGCATACATGGAAAACCTTTTAGAGGAATTCACTCACAGTGTTAAGAGAAAACTTGTGGGTGCAATGTTACACATCTTTTCCACTCTCTGGAAATTTCAATCCAGCTCCTAGTGACATACATCTTTGTTCAGGCCTTACAGAATACATATCAAGATACCTGCCAACAAATTTTGGTATATGTTAAATGGGATCATATGTGATATCTGGTAAATTTGCTATGTAATCCAAAAAGCCTGCATGAGAATGAGAGATCTGCCTTATTTTGGTGCAAAATTTGGCAAACAGAGGCCTATTGTTCAGGGTGGAACAAGCTGAAATGATATGGAGATTGAAATAAGGCATCAAAATCCTTCCTTACTGTTTAAAATCAGGAGATTCTGGCTGACATACTTCTCCACACTAGCCTCAACCATCATCCCATCTAATTTTAAAAAATTAGCAAATACGTATCTGAGTCCCATTCTTTCTTTCAAAAGAAACACCAGGGCTGCTTTAATCCCGTGGAGCAGATGCCTTAACTTCCTGGCAGTTTTAAAAAACTTGCATTTTCTGTTTTGGATAGACTCAGAGAAGCTCTTGGATGTTGTTTTGTATTTCTCCTTACTGAACTGCAGAAGAGTACTAGACCTGGCTAACAGAAGGTCTGATGATTCATCTCTCTGTTTTCCGCCTTTAACCAGCTTTCCTTCTGGGTTAGTCACACCCCAGTTAAGAACTTTATACTAGGGAGTCTGAGCATCACCCTAGATCTTGTACACACAAAAGAAAAAAAGAAAAGCAGGGAGGAGAAAGAGAGCCAGCCTACCTTCACAGTCTGTACTTGAGGCTTTTTCCTCCCTCACTTCTCTACCTTCAGTTCTTTGGTCCTTTCTCAGCCTTGTGGGACTCCTCTGCAATACATGTTTATGGTCCTCTTTGTATGCTATCCCTGGTTCATTGTCAAAACTATTTTTTTTCCCTCCAAGTTACTTAAATAGACTTTTATTATGTGCTTTTTACTGCTTTCTGAAACAACACCATTTTCTATATGTATTATGAACTACGATACGCACCATAAAATCAGAGGACTGCACTGTGGCAAAGTGCCATGACCCCACTTTGGGGATGTTCCAGGAGCTCCGAGAGTCACAGTTTGTGAGGCATGTATAAGGCCCATCAGAGTCAAAAGAAATGCACAGTGACTGTGGTCTTTCTGTGTCACTTGAGCAGGATGTGTAATCTGCTTTCTCCTTTATCTTTCCAGCTAACACTCCCATTTCAGACTCATCCACAATGCATACACTCTTCAGCTGACTGCTGAGTTGGTTGAAGCCCTGTGTATGATCACACACGTGGATAGCTGAGTATCGCCAGTCTGCTGGTTTGTTATATCAGTATTTTTAGCCAAAATACTTTTGCAGCTATGTCACTGCAGTCCAGCCTGTGTTTTTAAACGCTTAATGTGGCCACCTATGGTAAAATGCAAAGCCCCTGTGACAAATGGAGCTCAAGGGAGTCCAGCAGCACAAATTCTGGCCAACTCAATCTCTAATAGAGTAAAGCAGCCCACAAAGAGTGGGTTCCAGAATGTGATGTTTCACTTGGATGGGAACAGAGAACATAGGCCAGCCTACTGTGTTTAATGATGGATGCTGTGGGAATCCGACTTTCAGAAATTGTGAGCACTTTAAGTGAATAGGAATTTCATAAAATCTGTGTCTACGCACACACACATCATGCCATAAACCATGCGAGTAATAAAATCTTACCAGAATAGCTGACATTCTTCCTGCCACTCCCCTACAAAGTGTTCTTATTTTCCAAAATTCCCTCTGAAAAAGGTCTTTTGTTTTCCAAAACTTGATCCAATGTGCTAATAACTGGAAGGCAAAGAGAACTTACTTCTTATCAACAAATTTCATGTTCTAAAGTCACAAAAATGCAAAGGATTAGGCAATAAAGGAACATCACAGAAAGAGATTTTTAAAACAAAACAGTTATGCCTGCATTTTAATCCTTCCATGACTATTTTACATAAGATATATTGGCTTTTTTGCATATTTCTCTTTCGACCACTTCATAAAAGAGTCTACAGTTTACAATGTAAAAATATTTCAGAGATGCATTCTGGAAGCAATACCTAGTAATGGTCTCTACAGTAGAGATGTAAGAGGATACCTCTCCTCACTGTCTGTGAAGAACAACTAATATAGGAATAAATTTGTAGAGGAATAAATAATAAAACAAACATGACACAGCCACTTAGGTTTCCCAGAATATTCTGAGTTGGAAGGGACCCCCAAGGATCATCAAGTCCAACTCTTCAGTGAATGGCCCATACAGGGATCAAACCCATGACCTTGGCATTATGAGTCCCATCCTCTGACCAACTGAGCTAATTTCTCCTAGGTTTGCTTCATGCAAGCATCCTGCCAAAGGAGATTCACTAGCCCATCTGTGAGCTCTCATGTCAAGGATTAGCTGTCTTGTTTCTGCTTCAGTAACTGCTTTGTCTTCTATATCTTAAATATTTCTGCTGTGCACAGGTTCTAAATCACAGCAAGACATTGCTTCATACAGCAGCAGACCGAAAGCCCTCACCACAGATCTGGAATAGGAGAGGGATGTGACTCACACCAGGATTTGATGAATTGATGATTAAGACTTGTCTTAACTCCTGATTAAGACACTGACCTTGTTGTAGGTATCTCTCTTAGGCATTAGGATATTTAATCATGGCTTTGCTTCTGTAGAGGCAGTTTTTGCTATTCTTGTTCATACACGCTGGTTTACTCTGTGAGTAGCCCAGCTGATTTTTGTGGAGCCACTCAAGGAAAAGGTATTGGGTGGCATAAGGCTGGGAGGTAAAATTCATCCAGTTATTATGTGTACAGGTACTCCCTGTGGTAAACAAAAGCACTGCTTACATTTGTCACATATTTTGTCATCAATGTGACCAAAAAAAGATTAAAATATTAAATCTGGAATTAGGTATTTTGAGTTTAGCAAAGTGTTTTTTCAATATCCACTGAGGAATTTTTTCTTGAACTCCACTCCCCAGAGTTTCAGTGGGTTTGTGATATTTCAAGGTTTAAAAAAAATCACATGAAATGGAATTATGGCTCCAGCGTCATTTTCTACATAAATTTTCTTGGAACTACAGCTTATTCCCTTTTAAATTTTCTAATCAATAAGACTGAAATATTTCTATTCTAGGTATCCACAAAACCTTCAGTTTAAAATGAACGCAGAAGGAAATATTTTTGGGTTAGGTTTTTTTTCCTCACAACAAACTATTCCAGAAAAGACTTTCTCAAGAAGCTCTGAGACTGGGATTCCTTGGGGAGGGACAGTGATGCTGATGTCACATACAAATATGTGACATCACCTTGGGCCAGTTATTCTGGACATCCTTTTTAATCTCTTGACAACAACATTACTTTTTTTCCTTGTGTATTGTTTTATGTTATTTTTCACAATGTCTTTTACCTTTCTAATTAAACTGTGATCATAAACATATACATAGCACTGGAAATGAGATCTGAAAGGATTTCAGACCCTTCTCACAAGCTATTCCACTGTTACAAACAATTTTGATCAATTTCCCCAGCACAGTCCATACTCTACAATATCTTATATTATTAATACTATTAGTGTTAGTTATTTGTATATATTATATTATGGCATTATTTCACTTAAGGTATGTTAAAGTATGCTTCTAAAGTACTTTTACCATTTCACTTGGCTTCTGGGTGAGACCAGGAGAAGTCTCAGTGCAACCATGCAGCAACTTGAAAACACTAATGTAGTTGTACTTTTCTTACTGATTATTCTCAAACTTGACTGAACACAATTCATGATCAGCTGGGTGCCTGTGGGTGTCTTCCTTGGTTATTCTCCAAAGAATACATCTGTATTGTACTTGGGCAAATAATTTCAAAACCAGCAACTGATTATATTTTCCTCAGCTCTGGGTGAACTGAATTTGCTCTTGGGCAACTGCTTAATATGTAGTAAAAATATGGTGCCTAGATAAATGACACAGAAAGTCAGAAAATAAACCAAGCTGTGTCATACAAAATCATTAAATACTTGCAGAAAGCTTGCCCTCAAGTCCCAAAGGTGCCCTTAAATTACCACATTACTCCTGCACAAGAAAGGGAAGACGGGAGGCATAAAAAGTGGGACTTCCTTTCTAGAGGGAAATTTGTAACCTGCCATAGACCAGCATAAGCCTATGTGAGATGTGTCCCTCTGCTGACACCCATCAGACCAGGCATCCCGAATCTCTGTCCCCAGCACCCCCAGCACGCCCTAAATGCCCTGTGTTAGAGGGTCTATTACTTAGGAGTAAGAAAGATGCATGGTCCTGCATAACCAGAGCACTGCAGAGGAGAAAGTAATCTACAGGGTAAATCCACAGATATGCACTGTTGTTCCTCATGCCAGCATTTCAACTTCCTTCTTAAAACATGAATGAAGACATAAATGCACTGGAAAGGCCAAAAGGACTTTAGCTCCATCTGTCTTTCCCAGCCAGTTATTAACCCAGTGGCCAGTCTGTAGTACCAGTCATCTAACTGGAGAAGAAAGGGGTTCCACCATTATCTGGGTGGCTGCAGCCACCCCAGTTTTACCCTTCCCACAGGGCTGGGTCGGTTTCCACCCTGCCAGACCCTACTCCAAATCAGATGCTATTCAGAAAGTCAGGAGGATTGGGCTAAAGGTGAGGGAAAAGGATTGAAATGGAGTCAGATAAGGGTTACAAGCCCCGGGCTTGCCAGGTGAGACATAAGAAGCAGGAAGGCTGGAAAAGCACAGGTTCAAGTCATGTAACAAACAAATAAGGAAGCAGATTAGAAGATGCGTTGTTTTTTTAAGTCTGCCCATGCTGCCCCCCTTGGAGAGGGAATAATGGATAAATGTGTTAAGAGTGTATAATAGTTTGTATGCATAAAGGATTCAAAGTATATTATACCATACGTATAACATACACATATATGTATAATATGTATGTAAGTATATATCACATACATGCAGTAATCTTCACAAAATGCAAAAAATGTGCCCTGTGTCTCTTCAAATGTGTGTGGCCTTTATTAGGTCAATTTTAACGACCCGGAGTATTTAAAAATGTAAAGAAGTAAAAACTACATATGTGTGGAAATTCTAAAGGCCCATGGCACACATGTATGCGTATCTTGATATTCAGAATGCATATGTAGCAGCATAGTAAAGGCATTTTTAAAGAGCCAGATTGTTCCTTCTGCTTTTTACAACAAAAGTTTAGAAAGTGCTAAAATAAAAATGGAAAGGCTATAAGTATATACTGTTTTAGTTGTTTTGTCTTCTGGGAATTTCTGATGCTGAAATTTTAATGGATTTTTTCCTGTCTGGTCACTCATGCTTAGAGACACAAGCAACTTCAACTTGGTTTTCTGTCATCCTTGCTCCAGTAAGAGTCTTAGCTCAATTGTGACATCAATCACTTGGACTATAAATCTCTGCAATGGATATGGCCATTTAAATCTCCACCTGCACAAACAACAATCAGGCCTAGAAAATAAGGAGACTCATAAATCTCCACACTGGTGATTATTGATATTTTGGATTTGCGACAGCAATGTTATTAAAAAAAAAATCCATTAATTAGGACTGATATGCTGACAATCTATTTAGTTTAGTTTATATACAGAGAAAACACAAACAAGGCACAGTTAACACAACATGAATTTAGAAATTACTGAATTCCCAAGAGCCCAGGGCTTGGAGATATGATATCTTAATGTACTTATCCTATTTTGAGGGGGAAGGTGTTATCTTCCAGACAAATGATAAAAAGGTGTTTTTTTCTTCTGGCTTACATGAGCCAAGGAAGAGAGATGGATCAAGAGATAGGCAAGACTTCCTTGCTGGCTATCAAAAATGACAGTCTGCCTCCTATTGAAAATGTAATCTGCAGAGAGTACACAGCACTCGGCAGACATACCAGCTTAGCTCTCCACAGTTTTTGTTTGGTTTTTTGGTGCATTCAGAAAACCCTATGTGATACTTACACAGATCAGCAAGAAACTTTTCCTGTGGCTCCAGTGACTTTGGATTAACTATGAAGCCATTGGTGACATCTGAGGCTACACAATTTTTTCTGGAGCAATGTGAATCCTCAGATAAGTGAATACGTGGAATTGCTCCTGCAATAAGAGCAGTCTTTGTGTGCAGTTCTTTAGCCCCTTGTGTTCAAAGCCCAGACTGCAGGGCAACCTGTGAGGTTTCAGGAAGAGTGTGAGCAGGGAAGGAGCTATGGGAGCAAGTTCCTGATTCACTAGCCTCTTTGGCCTCCAAATGTGGATTTAGGAGACTATTTTACATGGAGGGGAAGAAGTGATAGCACAAAGTTAACTGCTTGCAAAAGCCTGCTCTGCTGAGGCTGAATACACAATGCATAAGTTTGTAACAGCAGCATAAGTCTGTTCAAACTACACAGCAACCCACTCACTCACACTTGTGGTAAAATCACTGGGAATGTTTAGCTTCAGGGGTTGCAGAGCCCGGCCTAATGCCCTCAGTCCCACAGGAGGGGCCTTATCCCTTATCCCTTATCCCTTATCTTGCTTCTTCATTCAGGCAAAACCCCCAACTTTTGAGCATGCATGAATCAGCAAACAAAACAGTCCACGGGTACGGAGGAATGAACCGCTGACATCTGCTCTGCACGCCAAGTAAAGTTTTCTTTTCTGTGGCTACTCTACCATCCAATAAACCACCCCCCCTCGCCCCCACCCTGTTTCCTTCATTTCATGCACACCCTTGCCACCCTATCCACAGCCACAAAGACCCTCCCCAGCAGAACAACACTCTCCCTCGGCTCAGTGTGGCTCACAGAGTGCTGGGATCTTGGCCACTTGGCACACCTGTGGACCAGGAAGCCTCCACAACATTCACAGCTGGGAGGACTCAGACCGACAGGGACCGGGACTTGTCGGACGTCACCCCGGAAGGCTGGAAGAAGTCAGATCCTCCTGCCTCCAGCCTCTGGGCTGTGACGGCAAGGTCCACGCTGCTGGCCAGCCAGCAGAGCACTCCCTTCCTGGAATATGCAACTAGCTGGACAGGATGCGTTCGCAAATATAATCATCCACAAATCTCCCCCAGATTAGGTTACAGGACAGCGTTTCGATGGCACGCATTACAAAGCTCCCTGGAAGTCTTGGCTGGTGGATCTGCTGCTCTCTCTGCTCATGACCCATTTTGGCTTTCATCAAGAATCATGACACCAGCTGCCTGGGTCATCTAGGAGGCAGAGAGGGGGAGAGCAACCCTAGGCTGTAAAGTGAAGTGGGGAAGGAAAAGAGAAGGAGGAGAAGGAGAAGGAGGAGGAGGAAGGGGGAGGATAGAAAGACAGAGCACGGGGAGAGAGAATAAGTTGTTTTAGTCCAGTTGTGAAGATTTGAATCCCAGTTCTGAGCTCTCGGCAAAGGCTTGCTGGGATACTTCATTCTCTGTCCTGTGCAAAGGTCTGTGATTGGGGATGTGGTGTGCTCAGTGGGCAGGGCCCCTCCCCTGGGCTGGATCCGCCTCTCTTATCCCCCAGATAAATTACTAGTGTCCTCACTAAATTCCTCAGCTTTCTCTCTCCCTCTCTCTCTCCCTCTCTCAGACAAACTCACTCCCTCCCTCAAACACAGGCAAAGCAGGGTTGGGGGGCGGGAGGGCGGGGATCCTCTCTGGGCTGGTATTGTGCCTTAGTCCTGGGCGGGGAGGGAAGGGGAGGAAAATACTGGCGCCCCTTCTCTCCTACGCCGCCTTGAAATAGATTTGAGGAGCTGCCCTTCTTCCCCCCCTCCCCCCTTTCCTGCTGGTCGTTTGGCATCTTCCAGACCATGTCCACTGGGTCCCTCAGTGATGTGGAAGATCTGCAGGAGGTGGAGATGCTGGAGTGCGATGGCCTGAAAATGGATACTAACAAAGAGTTTGGGGCGTCCACCGAGAGCAACGAGGAGGGATCCAATGGCGAGAATGGCTCCCCTCAGAAGGGGAGAGGGGCCTCGGGCAAGAGGAAAAAAGCTCCCCCCAAGAAGAGCCCTTTAAATGGAGTGAGCCAGGAGGGAAAGCAGGTACAAAGAAATGCTGCCAACGCCAGGGAGAGGGCGAGGATGAGGGTCCTTAGCAAAGCCTTCTCCAGGCTTAAGACCACCCTACCCTGGGTGCCCCCAGACACCAAACTTTCCAAACTGGACACCTTGAGGTTGGCCTCCAGCTACATTGCTCACCTGAGGCAGATCCTGGCCAATGACAAGTATGAGAACGGCTACATCCACCCAGTCAACTTGGTAAGTCAGAGTCCGCCGAGGACAGGCACTCCGTGCGTGTGTGCTTGGGGAGAGGTGGGCGAGGAGCTGGCATGGGGCATGTGCAGGGACAAAACTTTGCTGCGCTTCTCACAGAAAGCCTGTTGCCACTGGGGTGGGAAGTGGTACTGTACAAGGGGACAGGCTCCCAGCTCCCCTGCTGCCCTGTGCCCTGAGCACCAAGCCTCCTAGCCCCCCTCTGCTGCTCCTAGCGATCCCTTCCAGGAGACAGGCAGCCACGCTGACCACAAATAAGCAGGGGCAGGCTTTACACTTTGCTGCCCCAGAAATGATTGAGAAAGCCACAGAGGCTTTCTACCTGCAAGTGGGCAGGTACAGGAATTTGGGTAGAAAAGGATGTGCTTAAGGAAGGACCCAGGATTTATTCTTATCCCGTGTCTCTACCCCAGTGTTTCCTGACACAATACTGTCCCCAAGCCCTAGCTTTATAAAGACAGGACTCTTGGGGTTCTGTGCTCAACCGCTCAGGTTTGCTGAGTCCAGGAAATTTCTCTTATACCTGTAAACTGGCACAGGAGAAATAAATACCAATGCAGACTCCCCAGAGGAGGTTTCTGACCCAGGCACACTCCACAGTGCCTCTCCCTGGGCTGTGTGGCGTCCCTCCTGCTGCTCCCACCACATAAAGTTTTCCTGAGCAGCCCTGGATCTCCCAACCATACCCAGCCGCCAGAAATATCCAGTTTCCAGCTCTAAAAATATATACAAATTATGTAAACTGGGGGTAACCAAGATCTGCCTGGGCTCTTTTTAGACATAGAGCCTTTACACTGCCCACACGTGCAGACCCTGACTCATAAATGGATCACAGAGGGGAGCTGGGGATGTTTCACTGAGGTCAGGCTCTGCCTTTTGAGCTCTGGACTCTGGGGAAAAGTAGGTTACCTGCTGTGTCAGCTGCTAAGGGCCTGGGAGATAATTTTTGATTAAAAACAAAATCCTCAGTGCAACAACTTAGTAAAAAAAAATAAATAAAACAAAACCAGCACCCAATATAGATATAAACTCCCTCCTCTTTCGCACTCCCACAGAGGCACACCAAAACATGCTCCCCGAGCCGTGGGAGGCCAGGGAGAGCGGCCGGGGGCTGCCGGGGCCCCAAGCAGCTCCTGCGCCCGGGGTTGCGCGGGGAGGCGTGAGGAGCCTCCCGCGGGCCGGAGCCCCCACGCCGGTCTCGACCAAACGCGAGGGGTGCCCGCGGCGATTATGCCGAGGTCATGCGAATGTGCCGGAGCCAGGCGGCTCCTTTCTCCCTCGCTTCTGCCGCGTATCAGACGGGCTTTGCCGCCCCGAGGACGCCCGGTAGGGACCGGACCGCCGGGGCTGCGAGGCACAGCGGCATCAGCCGCCGGGGAAAGGCAAAAGGGTCCTTGCCGAAGCCAGCGGCAACTGCCCCGGCCTGAGCCCCGCTGAGCGCTGCCCGAAGTGGACTCAGGTGGGGAATGCCGGCCTCGGTCCACCCGGACGCTCCCGAGCCGGACCCGCTGGCGATATCAGCGTTGCAATGTGCATTTCTCCATGTGTAACCCCCTTCCCACTCGTGTCTTTTCCTGGCTACAGACTTGGCCTTTTATGGTAGCCGGCAAACCCGAGAGTGACCTGAAAGAAGTGGTGAACACAAACCGCTTGTGCGGCCCGACGGCATCCTGAGCCCCGCGGCCGGGCCAGCAGCGTCCGTCCCGGCGCGGCCGT
>JAYDZK010000169.1:57616609-57627187 GCA_034509185.1 Euphonia xanthogaster | reverse complement strand
GGAGCGGGCGGCGGGGCGGGCAGGGACCCGCCGCGGCCCCGCCGCTGTCCCGGGCCCCGGGCAGAGCCACGGGGAGAGCCGCTCTCCCGGCGCAGAGGAGACCAAATATGCCCTAGCAGAGACTCCATCCACCCCGAGAGATTCTGACTCTATTTAACTTTATTAAATGCGTGTACAGTCGAGTGTCCTGCAACCACAGCCTTGCTGGTTCAAGAGCTACTAGAGAAAAGACAGAGATCAAACAAAACCTGCCCCGCGTATATCTTTTGTCTGAGACCTGTGAAATATGTAGATGCCTAGAAAAACTGACTTTGACAGTCATCTCTATGAAGTAATTCACCCTAAAGATATATAGATATATTTTCTTCAAGCAGATTCTGCTCTATTTCTGTGAATAAACCTTCCTTTCTACTGAACACGGAGCGGTGTTAAGTGTTCGTTTGAGACTCGGGCTCGGCGGGGGAAGGACTGAGCCTCCGCCGGCTCCGCCGCTCCACGAAGCGGTCACGCTGCGGGGATCCCGCCTCTCCGCCCCGGGCCACAGGAGGTCTGCTTCCCCGGAGCTAGAGACCTGGAGCACTCCCCTGGGGGAGGGGGAAACTGGGTCCGCAGCTCGCCGCGGGAGCTCGGCGCGGCTCCGCAGCCCGGCGCCCGGGCACTGCGGGAGCCGCCCCCGCCGCTCCGCTCCGCGGGGACAGGAACAGTGAGCTATTGATGAAGTACAGTCGGTCCTCAGCGCCGGGAATTTTTAACTTAAACATCTCCTCTCTATCGATCAGCGCACCCGTGGGAGATGAGGCTGAGATAAACAGGAGTGCGGGGCGCTCCCCCTGCAACCAGCAGCGGCCGCCGGCAGCTGATGCGCCAGATCCCACCGCGCTGTTTAATGTTTCAGGGTTATGACCGCACTGTTTACAAGATGTCTTCGGTTATTTATACTGTTATTATTAGCACAGGGGCTTTAAATTTCCGCCTCACTTGCTCTTTCAATACCAACCCTCGGTTCCGTTTGATACCTGGGTACTGTCTTGCCGAAAGCAGGAGAGGGGCGGCAGGGGCTGCAGGGCCGTCCCGCGGACCAAGCCCTCCGTCCCCTCTAGTTGCGGGGGCCGGCGGCAGGGCCCGGGGCGCAGTCACAGGCAGCGCGGGGGCCACCGACCCTCCCGGGGGCTCCCTCCCCTGGGTATGCCCCGCAGGCCGGTGTTGAGATGCCTCGGGAATCCGTGCAGCCTGAGTTGTGTTAATTCTCATCCCCCACTTTCCCCCGAGATAACTGGACGAGGTGGCGCGTCCTCCAGGCGACCCAAATTCACCAGTCGGGTTCATGCGTGGGCTAGGTTAGCTCTAATTAAAGCAACTTTCTGTGAACTGAGGGCTGTGCAAACATCTCAGCCCTCATTATGAAAAGGGCCAGGACATGCTGTATCATCCTAATGGTTGTGAAGGGGAGAGCTGTTTAATTTCACTTTTGTGCAGCTTTATCCCCTTGCCACACAATTAAGAGCAGACCTCTCTTAGTGCCAGGCCTAACCGTGCGCAACCTCACTGTTGTGGACAGAACTACGACAGGTGAGACGTGCACTTACACACAGGGCCTTGACTGAATTTGTGGCCACACACAGACCCTGAACAGCCGCAGCTTCTGCTCAAGAGACAAGAGCGGCGCTGGTAACCACGGCTGAACAGACTGACTTGCTGATTTCTTTGCCACAGGAACTGGGAAATTCAGTGGGAATTGCTGGTCTATTAAAGGGAGACAGAATAGAGCCCCCGGCCTCAAGCTGAGTGCAGGTGACTGATACAGCAAACACATATTTTAACCTCTAAATTTGCTCACTGAATTGACACTAACCATCGGATTTACCCACTCAAAATCTCAAATCCATGCTAACTACTGCCTGGTCAATACTCATAGCAAGGTGCTGATTTTCTTCTAAAAAGCAGAAATCGATATGCATCTGAGATATGCATAGAATTGAGTTAAATTCTGAATATTCTAACAAACGCTTCTTTACAACCATGTCTTGCAATTCTTGCTAACTGCACTCAGCACCTTCCCAGCTAATTTACTATGTGCAGTGTTCATTTGCCACCTCAAATACAACACTGAAGAAAGGGAAGGGAGAAATATAATGGTACCCCATGAAAAGTGAGGAACACAGCTGCAACCGTGTGCCAAAAGCTGCAAGAAAAGTAAGTGTTGAAGATGCTTACTGCATACACACCAGCAGCAGACACCACTGCTTCTCGTACTGCTGTTCACTTTATCTAGCAGTCTACACTGCAAGTGTCTTGGGGACTAAACTATTCCTCAAGCATCCTGCACCTTCCTCAGCCCTTGCCTCTGAGCAACAAAGAAACAAAAAGCAACAAGAAATGAACAAAAGCAACCAGCAGTACACAGAAAGGTAAATAATGACTTTACTCTGACTGTAAAATAATTAGTGGCTTTATCTCTATCTCTTTATCTTTATTTTGAAGACAATGAACATATTTTCCAGACTCATTTATGTGGCTGGGAACTCCTGGTCTGCCGACCTCTTGTTTTAAGGGCACAGACACGACAGTAATGGCACAGTGCTGGCAGCTGGCTTCAACAGCCCAAGTTTCTTAGATGAATTAAGAGTTCTACTATGCACTTCAAGAGAACAATGAATGAAATTATTCTACCCTGCTGCTGAGTGCAATTTTACTGCAAAATATTTGCAAACAGAAAATGTATGTTTAGTCTGACTGAAGCAATTTATACTTTTGAAAGAAACTCACAAATGTGCTAAGGAAAAGAGGGAACAGGTTTACATATTGATGTAAATGACTTTAAAGAAAATATTTTGTTTGCTTTCTTGCTTTTCTGTACAAAGTGATGCATTTTATTATTTACCAAAATATACTTGTACCCCTTTTTCATGTGGAAAAAAAGTTGACTTGGTTTATCTTTTTGTATCTACAGGGATGTAGATGCAGCTGTGTGAGTGTCTGTATACATTCCCTCCTAGTAATGTTTGAACTCATTGCCTGATTTCCTCTAGATTTGACAGAGGTCTCAAAGATAACTCAGTTACTATAATTTTTAATATTTCTCCATGTGTGTGAGAACAGGCAGCTGAGTAAAGAAAATGTCTATAAATTTTGCAATTGAAGGAAGGGTTTCAGCATGAGCTCAGCCTTTATTGGATACAAGAGCATATAGAACAGAGTGTCAGCTGTAGATGAAGCTCCAAATGCTGCTTCAGTCACAGGATGCAAGGTCATAGAAAACTTGCTTATGGACCTACATGTTTTCAGATAAAAACTCTATAAAAGCCATTTAGTTCCATTTGATTTTAATACTAGTATTTGTTTGTTTGTTTGTTTCTTTGTAAAGAAACCAGTTTCAACCCAGCTACTTCATGACCATTTTTCAATTCAGCTAGAGACTAGCAAATCCTTTATTTGCAGTGTTATCTCAGTGCTCAGGCTCCTGGGTTTGGTACTGACATTTTGCTCCTTTGCGGAAGCTTTCACAGTCTGTAAAGTCTTACAGAAAATACCTTTTAGGCTCATCTTATTCTCTCACGGGGATGGAAATCTGCCAGCCTGAAGCATCAGCATAGCAAGAAACCCACTTTGCAGACACCTGCAAAATGCCGTGCTGCTCTGGGCACTGACTGGGGCAGCAAGGCCACAATGCTGGTCGCGCCCTGAAATGTCAAGGTGCATAAGAAGAACATGTGCAAGATAGCCTATTCTTTAAAGGGACTCCGAGGTCAAAATTCCCAGTTCACCTCAGAAAATAAAAGGCACAGAAAATCTGTGTGGTTTCTTCTATAGGGAAGCTGGTTGGAATCCTGGACGTAATGATAAGATCACAAGCACAGCTATGCTTGATGTATTTGTAACCCCTCAGTTATGTCTGCCTGAAAAATAATTGCCTCCTTTCAACAAATCACATATATTTTTCAAAAGGCAATTTTTGCCAAAACCCTCTTGTCATTTATTCTCATTATAATTTGTAGTAAAAAAAAAATTAAATATGCAAAATACATTAGCTAATTGCAGGTTATAAACTTTCTAAGAGAGAGCAAAACTTACACATATCTGGTGTACAAGTGGAGGGTATAATCTGATAAAATTCACAAGTATTTTAATTTTTGTCTGGATATCTGAATGCAGATTAGCACACACATTCTCCCAAAAGAGACAGGACTACAAAAGAAATTTCAATTACATTGACACAAATTTTTATTTCAATGAAATTGAAATTTGTAGCAGCAAACAACCAAGCATTCCGTAATTGCCATGTATACGCACACCTGGAAAATCCTCCATACAGAATTTCTTCCAACAGTCAGATTCAAATTGTTTGTGTTCATTGCTGGCCCATGTAGCACTGACTATTCCCATATTAAGGCTGTGCTACCAAATGCATGCCCATAGGGTATTATACCATCTTGTGCTCCCTATTCAGCCACAGCATGGTTCATGCTCTTCAGCCCAGCATAGTTCATGGATGGGAAGTGGCACAACCAGTAATAATGGCACTCTTCTGTTGCTAGCGCTGCAAAGCTACTGATGTGTTATGGCTTGGGGAATTTCTGCAATTCTGAGATGCCACAGGTCTGACCTAAAAGTTATACTCCAAGAAGGAAAATCCATGTGTTACCTTTGGAAGGACTGTTGCCAGCAAACTGCAAAACCAGCAAAGTTCTGCAAGTAACTGGTTTCACTTCAGACACTGGTGTCTCCGAGTATAAAACCAACTTTGAGTAGGTCCAGGCAGGAAAGTCATCCCATTTCCCAAATGCAGCATGGACAGACCCTAGGGTCACAACGGTCCAGGGATGACGCATTTTCTTGCCTTAGGGTTTTGCCCTTAAACTGAAACTTGTAAACAGATGAAACGCATTTTTAAGCCAACGCACATGCGTGCACTCAGTTACACCATCCTCAAAGCCTCCTTGCAAGGAGAAAAAAAAAAGATCATAACAAAAGCAAGAAAATAAAAACCAATGCAAATCCTTCCTTCGCTTTAAATTTTAAGAGGTCCTTCTCTTTGAGCAAAGAAAAAACCCCAATCCTTATTTAGACCTCAGGCTGTTGTATAAACTATTAGACCATATCCAACTGTACATATGGATTATCTACAGTCTTGAGTTTTCTCTTGGTTGTTTACAAATTGTTTAAGAAATAAGGATCAGAAACGCTAGGGAAAGAAAGCAAGGGTATAGTAACACAGCCAGGAAACATGAAGAAAAGGAGAAAAAGGCATAGAATAATTCCTCTTCCTCTGATCACTACAGCTCAGTCCTTGCAGCAGGATGGGTTCAGGAAGAGAGGAACTATCAGCAGCTCCATCACAGACGGGTGGAGCCAGACCACCGGGGAGATGGAAAGCAGGAGGCTGAGAGCTGCAGCTGCCTTTTCCTGGGAGGAACATCTGTGAAAGCCTGCACGGCAGCAGCAGGGGAGGAGGAGTGGGCACAGGCAGAGAGCATTCCCAGGGATGTGCTCACACAGATAACTGTCCCTGGATGGTTTCCCAGGCTGCTGCAGCAGCACTTCCCTCCCCTGTCAGGGAAGAGGCAAAGACCATCGAGTGGGACAAGCAATCGAAGTGTCAGCACGGCCTCTTGCTGCAGCATCCTGTTTCCTGTGATGCTTTTTGATGGCCGAGGTGACCAGAATGGGAACAGTTCTTCCTTGCTAATAACACGTTGTTTTTTTCTTACATAGGGACTTTTACGTTCTTGGCATCTCAGAGTCCATACACAAAGTACAAAGAAGACAGCAGTCATCTTGCAGCATTTGGCTGTCCCCTCATGACCAAATGTTTTTCTACAGGAGGCTGCTGCTATCGTCATACAGATGGGAAGAAAAAGAGATGACAAATAACTGGCTGAAGGTTCACACCAAAGTTTGGAATAGGCTTGCACCAGCTTTTCTGGTGCACAAACCTGTGGGCTGTTCTCTAGGCACACTGAGATCAGCAGGGGTTTGCTCTTTGAACTCAGTACAAAGATAGGAATCAGTAAGGTGTGGGGAGTGATCCTCTCAGGCTGGATATCTATATCTATATCACTTACTAGAATAGATAAACCAGGCTATGGACCATGCTCTGCTTCCAACAGCCAGTGTGGCTGGGGACACATTCACACAGACCTGAGTTTTATTCTACAGTCCCTGGCATATGCTACCCTAATATCATGCTTGGATACTTTCTGGGAAAAAGTCATACAGGCCAAAGGCACAGCAAGGACCTTGCTAAAACCCAAGCACAAAGAAAGATAAGCCTCAGCCTTGTTTTATTTATCAGTGTCACTGCAACCTTAGAAACTACAGTAATTGAGATACTTGATGCCTTTGTCTCACCTCAGTCTCATGATCTTCTCACTTGTTTTCTAGATCAAACTGCTTTCTTCTTTTATGGGCCAAAAATTCTTTGTGGGGACCCTCTTTGTTATTTGTATCTCATAACTAATATATATGAAGACTAAAGGTCACTAGGAGCAAGAGGCCAAGTTCAAGAACAAACATAACATGAAATTTAAGCAATATTATACCCTAAATTACAATATTGAAAACCTCTGTTCATTTGTTACCTAACTCTGCAGTACCTTTTCTACCTGAGTTGTGAGTTGCCTGACATCAACATTTGAATATATGCCCTCATAGTATCTCTTTCTCATCATTGCCAATTAGCATCAAGTTAACCTCATTCCAAGATCTGAAATTGAGATATTCCTCTACTTAAATCCATGGAAAGAATTCAGACAGCAGTAGGTGCTGTCTGCACATGCTTAACATTGTTCTGCTGGGGTAGGAAGCAAGCTGGACAGGGGAAGCAGAGGCTAGCTTCCCACTGAGGCCTCAGTTTGGCTACAGATAGATACAGCACTGTAGGGAAGCTGATGAGGAACCAATGTTACTATCTTCCCACAAATTTTTCTTCCTCATTTCCCTCACATTTAGTCTTCTGATTCTACTTTCACCACGCTTCTCTCTTACTGCCAACAGAAGCCAGCATGCATAATCTGTAAATACCATTCAGTCATAGAGGCCGAAACTACAGATATATATTAAGTTATTGCAAAGTTTACTAAAGAGAAGTCTCATTCTGATAGTTTGACTTTTATGTTGAGGTACTTCACTGCCATTTTCTTAATATGCTTATTTTATAAGTATACCTAGCAATATGCAATTATGCAATATACAGATATACACACTAGGCGATATATATATATACACTATATAAAATGTGACATAAATATTTATATACTATATAGTAACTATATCTCTTCTATAAACAAACATATAAAATAATACATATTGTAAAATTAAACAATGTTTGAATATTGTGGAGCTGGTATAAGTGCCACTTATAGCAGGGAGGTAACTGCTCAACAGAGCTGGCATGAGTTATCATACTGTACATCATCAGAGAAGTATGAGAAGTCACAGCTGAGTTTACTGTTTCACCTGATAAACTAGGCCCTGGAGCAAAGGATTCCCTCCCTGACTGACTTCTTGCTCATTCCCTGAATGGGACATCCACAACACTGGTTGCTCCTGGTTACTTCCTCTTCAAACATGAATATTTAAATGCAGTCTTCCACTCAGACATCACAGTATTTACAACACAGCTGCATACAACTCCCTAACCAGCCTTCATTGTGGGCTGCCTCAGGGGGTCATCCAGCTTTCTTCTCTCCCCCCTACACTTTCCCATAGTCTACCTTGCACAGGATCTTATCTGATTGAAAGTTGTAAAAATAGAAAATTCAGATAACAAAGCATTTGCTTCAGTCTGAAGAGTGATTTCCTTTTACAGAAACCTGAAGCTACAGCTGAATAACAACATAATGAAATTGCATCTTCATCCAGTCTCACTGCTGTAATTACTGAACAAAAAACATGTGCAGTGTCCTGAAGTTCAGTAACTTTGTTTTGACTGCACTCTTACTGTAGTCCCAAGTAGCCCACGATTCCATGCTGCAGAATGTCCAAGCACAGGAAACACCGTCCCCACATCTCCATCTCCTCTTTATTTCCCAAACATGGGATTGCAAAATAAAGGCACAGGGGAATGAAATCAAGTAGTAAGGAAGTGACAGTATCAGAAATGGCCTCTGTGCCTTCTCTGTCTGATGTCATACAGCATCTGGTAAGTTAGAGCCTCATGAAGATACAGATCCTTGGTATCTCAGTCATACTAGCGGAGGAAGCCATGCAGCCAAGTTAGAATTGCATGGAGGAATGGAGACCAGGAAGAGGCGAAGGCAAGGAGAGGACAAACAGTTTTGTAAAGTATATAGGTATAGAATAAAATTGCAGCACACCTAATAAACTTACAAGTCAAATTAGTTAGGTGCCAAATCACCTTATTTGCATTCCACATTTCTGTGATCATAGCTACTTGCTTATATTTGCACATTTTCCAAATATATATCTAAAGATGCAATCTTCAAAACATGTCCTAGTCTAAACAGGAAAAGCTCAGGCTGACAAAGCAGTCAAAACTATGAAAAGATAAGGGTTCATGTCTTCATCAGCAAAAATAATATTCCCAACATCCAGGAACGACTGCATTATTCTGAGGAATATGTGCTAAAAAAAGTTATACCCTGAAGAGAGCAAGTATGTGGAGACAGACAGTGGTAGTGTGCGCTTGCAGACATTTTGTTTTTAATTTCTGAAGACCTTTAAGGTTATGCTGAAAAAAACATAAGCTTAATCAAAATTCAAGCAAAATCAGGGTTTATAAAGATTTTCTTCATAACTTGCCGATGTGATCAGCTATTCAGAAAAAAATAAATCAGCATCTGTTGTGATACAGCCATCCAGAACCTGAAAGAACTGTCAGAGCGAAGACATCACAGCACTTTACCCCACTTTGGCTGTATAATTTTAATGACTCAGAAGCCCATAAAGAACAAAACCAGCCTTAAGGCACTCTGTTAAAATGCTGGAGATACCATGCAGAGCTACTGAACTATGGTAAATTCAGAATCCTGGTTTCCAAAACAAGGCCTTGCTTGCCTGTGCTCACCCGCAGGCGGGGGATCCGTGTCTGCAGGAAGCCACAGGGTGGCAGCGCTGCCGCACGCCGGAGTGCAACCAGCCTGGGAACGGGAGAGGCAAACCATGTCCTCGCAGCTGATTTGAAGAGAATTTGAAATATTTATTTTTGACAAGCGAACCTAGTCATGCATTTCAAGGATTAAACTGAATCTAGCAGAAGAAAACATGCCAACTCTAAAGAATTCCAAATTTAAATTTCATACTGTTCCTTCTATCCTAATTAAAGCTATTTTGCTACCACATCACATGAGCAAAGTACATAATTACAGAACCTCAGTTTCAGAAAATTTTCGGTTCACTGAATACTCTGCAGTACACCATATAAATATACAATTATATAATTTTCATATAAAGGCCAATATTCTTTCTAAATTTGAAGTCAACTTGACATCTGTTTCATTCATCAGTCTGTGTGTTGAGTCCTTAATGCCACATTGCAGGCACATTCCTGGACTCCCATGTGAAGCACAACAGCTTTTCCAAGAGAAAATACAAGTGTAACTAACTGAAAGGTAGTTCAGCACACGCTCTTCTCCCTACAGACAGCACAGGTGGGACAGTGACAGATTTAGAGAACCATCCTGGACAGAGAGAACCAGTGCCATGCAGACACCCACACTGTGTCCACATGTCCCATTCTGTCTGCCCTCTAAGCATGCACCATGCAGTGACCACAGTCCTGCTGCAGGGCAACATGCACGTATGGAGCAGCAATACTGGCAGCGTGCCGCTGCCTGCCGGCTCCTGTCAGACCAAGGCTGACCGCTCGGTTCAGTCAGAGTGTGCAGGGCCAGGCCAGAGACCAAGGGGGCTGCAGCAAGCTGAAGGGGGGCCAAGACCAGCGCCCCACAGAAATGCCTCGTTCGTGCCGCGAGTGTTCACAGCGTCCGAGCTGAACACTGCATCAGCTCTCCAGCGGCTCCGCTGGCAAAGGCGCTGCCTCGGATGTGGCCGAGCTGAAGCCTGTTATCAGTCCCACAAGCTTTAGGACACAAGACAATGGCAGAAACTGATGCACAGGAAGTTCCAGCTGAACATGAGGAAGAACTTTACTGTGCGGCTGATCGCGCACTGGAACAGATTGTCCAGAGACGTTGTGGAGCCTCCCCCACCGGAGATACTCAAGAACCGTCTGGACACAATCCTGTGCCATGTGCTCTGAACGACCCTTGCTTGAGCAGGGAGGTCGGACCAAATGATTCGCTGTGGTCCCGCTCTGCGATTCCGCGCGGAGCCGCGCACGGCGCGCCCGTCCCGGGGCGTACCGCGGCTCCGGGGGCGGCGGACGACAGCGGAAGCGCTGCAAGCGCGGCCCCCTCCGTCCCCTCCTCCCGCCGCCGCGACTTCCGGCGGCCGCTCTAGCCGCGCCGCGTCTATGCCCGCGGCGCTGGGGGATGTTTATTGTCGCGGGGAGTCGGCTCAGCACCCGGAACGCCGCCGGGCGACCGGCACCCACTGACCGGCACCGCGCTGCGCCCTGCCCTACCCCGCCCCGCCCCGACCGCCGCCCGCCCGCACGGT
>JAYDZK010000169.1:57603149-57616432 GCA_034509185.1 Euphonia xanthogaster | reverse complement strand
CTCGCCGCGGCCCTGCCGGTGCCTCCCGCCGCGGTGCCGATCGCGCCCGGGGCAGCAAGGCGTGCGTGGCCGGGGCCGCCGGGGCAGGGAGAGGGAGGAAGGGGCAGGGCATCCTGCGGGGGAACGGCCCGTTCCCCGGCCGGCCCGCGCCCGGCCCCGAGGGCTTTGTGGCGGCCCCGTGCCCTGCGGCGGCCGATGCCCGCACGAGCCGGCGCTGCCGAGCGGCGGAGCTCGGCGTGGCCAGGCCGCCTTGCCGCCTGCGCTTTGTTTGTGCCGTGCTGGCCGCAGAAGTTTCGGGCTGGGGTTGAGGGGAAAGAAGAAGTAGTTGTTGACCAGAGCGTTGTGACGCTGGCGCATGTAGGGCTTTTAGAGGGATTCCCAGTAGCGGGAATAGGAAGGGTACTCGTGCTTCTTCACCTGGGCGCGCAAATGGTAAAAATGTTTGACTGGGAGGGGATGAGAGGCTTACCGGTTGCCTTAAAATATTTTGTTACAGCTAAACATTTTTACTTTTCTTACGACGTTTCATCATGTTGGAATGGCCACCGAACTTGTTGGTTTGGAGTTTTGTCGTACTTACGATGATTTTCCACATATTATAAAGAACAAAATGATTCTTCTTAATGCTTGGCATTCAAGTATTCCTGGATGTTCTAAGGGAAAGATGGCACTAACTTGAGTTCAAGTGCATCTTGCTTTGAATATGAATGGACCTCTTGATGAGAGAAATATTTGAGGAAAATGGCGTGTAATGAATTATTTAAAATATGCTTTCTTGTCTTGCTCTATATACTCTTTGGTTTTATTCTTGCAAATGGATTTGTGTTGGACAACCCTACGGAGATGCAGTAGGCTTATCCAAGAACAGGATAAGCTTATGATATAGCTGGCATTATCACTCTCTGCATGGATCTAATTGAACAAATCCCTGCTTTGATACTGGCTTTGCACATATTTGAAAATTTTCTCCCCCAAATTATAAATAGTCATGACTCTGCAAATCCTGAAAGGTGAGAACAGTAGCTTCAAGATGGCCTTTTGCTTTAGGCGCAGTTTAACTTGCCATTGCAACAGAAAGTAAAAGCATTCACCACTAGCTCAGTGGCTGGAACTAAGAAAGTTGTTTGGAGCAGAGGATGTTCTGCACAGACAATAGTAACTATGTTGGTCTTGTTTTCAGAGAGTCATTCACCAGCCACTGTGATCTTACTGTGCCTAGGAATTCCAGCAGATTTGAGAGGTGTCTCACCTCCAGCGTTCCCTATGGACCTGTTTCCTGAGGGGCTGAACACAAATCTTTAGAAGTACATCTTCAGTGGAAGGATGTAATCATCTCTCCCCATTCCTGGCAGGCTTTATTTATTCTCCATTCTCTTATGGAAGCGTCCTGTAGAGGTTCATGTTAACTTCTTCAAAGATGCCTTTCAGGCATTAGTTTGACAAATGTCTACTGGCACAGTAGTGACCAATATCCCTTCAGCTGGGCTGTTGGAATTCTTTGTGGAGTTGGTCAGTTTGTGAGCTGCTTTGGAGAAAGGTTAAAAATAACCAGTAAAAGTTGCTTATACTTAGGCTGGTGGTGAAAAAGGTGTTTATTAAACTGTTCTGACATTAACGTAACCATTGTTAGATATCCACCATCTACCTTTATAGCTCTGAGTTTCTTGGACCAAAGGTAGTGAAGAGTTTAAAATAATACTTTGTTTATATACCCCATCCCAAGTGCTTTTCCTTTTTCTTTGATGGCGGTGCTGTGGTTGGTTTGGAACTTTCTGAAGACGGACTGATGGCTTTTTTAAGATTGTAAGATTTCCATGCAGGGTGTTTTGTCTTCACATGTGTTTACAGAGTATCTAAAATAGTATGTCTATGATTCTAACAGTGGATGTAGAGGTAATGCTTTAAGAACTTGAGTGTTCATGTTCATTCCTCCCTCCAAAGTATTTCTTATTCTGCGGAGTTTCTCTAGTTTCAGAGTAGGATACATTACAGTGTCAAATATCCTTGAATTAGCTTTTGTTGTTGTTTTTATTTTTGTGTTATCATGCTTCATCTAGCTACTTTTTTTTTCCTTCCTTTTTTTTTTTTTCCTCTTAGGGTAATATTTCAGATGTATCCCTGAAATCTATGTTGAAAAGAAAGAACGAGGCTCTAATATTTCTCTGATAAAACAAAATAATACAAACTCCTGCAGAGAGGTATTTCAGCTTGTTTCCTCTGTCAGGATAGATTGTGTTAAGCTGGTGCAAAACAATTTGAAATCAAAGTTAGCTAGTTTCTTGTGTTGGAGAAAGTCAAATGAAGTACATAATCCAAAAGAAATGCTGTACATGTAGACAAATTATTTTCAAATTTAGCCTATTATTAAATTAGCATTAGCTGGCAAAACATAATTTTAGAAATGAGATTTAGACTGCCAAAATTCTACAGTTCAGATGAGAGAACCTTCAAAGGGCAAAATTAATCAACAAAACCTGAGCTGAGCTCAATTTAAGCATTTGCAAATCCAGAACTGGAAAAAACCTGACGTTTGGTTTCTACTCAACCTCTCTGTTCTGCAAGTGTAACTGCATAAGTATGGAATATAAGTAGGCTTATAAGTAAGGATCACTGTTTTCCCCATTTTGCAGAAAAAATATGGAAATGCAGAAATTCAGGTTTTGGGAAATAACAGTCAGTGGTACGGTGCTGTGTATGAATAGCAGAGAATACAAGAGACAGCTGGGAAAGAGGAGGATCAGAATGTTCCAGCTGGTCATGCTTGCTGGAAATACGTGTAATAAGAACAACATCTTTCTTTCTTGGACGTTGTTAGACCTTTTTCGCAAATATGTTCTTCAGATTTTATTTTTTTTTTTAGTGTAGTCCATGTATTTATATTTTTTAGGAAAGTTTAAGTTGCTTTTGTTCTCATGGTTCCTCTGAATTTAAAGTTAAGGCTTCTGAAAGAAAGGTAACAGGACATCTTCTCTGTAGGTTTTTTTTCTCTTTTTGTAAGTAAGGTGTGACATTAAAATGAATGCTTGAATCAAAGACTGTGATATGTAAATGCTTACTTACTGCTTGATCACAAGTATCCAAGCCTAGAAACATTTTGATTTACCCCATCTTTCCGGACCATGCCTTGAAAGAGTTTTAACATTGTATTTGTATGCTTACTAGGAATGGGTGTGTTCAAAATGATTGACATAATATATAGAAGTTGAAATTAAAAAGCCTCTCCCTTAGTGTCTGTTGTCTTGAGCTTTCAGAACACGGCTAATTAAAATGGAGGCACACCACTGTAATCTGTGTAATTTTTCTCAATATCTATGCAAGTAGATTGTACTTCTAACCAAGATACATTGTAATTGCTGAAAACATCCTTACTGACAGTTCCACAGCCGCCTTTTTTGCCTTAATAATAGATCTTTTCCTTTTAAATTGTAATTTTCCTCTCTTTTCAACCACTTTTTCCTTTGTTCTGAATATGCATGTGACTTTTCTCCCTGGATCTTTTTAAGATAAGCCATGTTTTATGGGGACATTTTCACACAATACTCTGGTTTGCTTAGATGTTAGCAACCTTTCGGTGGTGTTAGGCACAACTCTGATGTTCTTTCAGATTGTAGATAGAGACTGAGTGTGCCAGCAGATGCTTGCTGATAATTGGGAGATGCTGCTGATTGGAGATATCTTGTTGACAATCTTTCCTGGGTTCCAGTAAGAGCCAGGAGTTGAAGCCAGGGTGGAAAACAAATGCCTCTCTGAAGATGCCATGGGTTCCAGCTCTGTGCTGGCCCTGCCTGCATGCCATTCAAAATCTGCACATGTGCTATCTTTGGCTCTGGTGCCATAAATTACTTTCCCAATCTGTAGTAGTCCATCAAAACCAGATGGGATAAGTAATTTCTAACTTTGAGGATTCATGTAATTTTTGGTTCAATAAAAAAGATTTAGAAAGGGATCTGGGAGTACTAATTAGTTACTGTTTGTTCTCTTCTTTGCCTGCATTCCCTCCACCCCCACACATAACCTTTGGTTTTTATGTTTTCCTCTTGCTGTTTCTTCATCTCTTTTCTGTATTATCATCCATCTTGCCTTTTCTTATATTGGACAAGCCAACAATTAGACAATAATTCTTTCAGCAGGGAACAAGCTGCAGAGTGTAAGCAGGAACCACCACAGCAGCTGACACAGTACATTGTGCACATCTGCCATGTAGTTTTTCACTTCTGTGTTGTCAGTGAGTGGCAGTCGAAGATGCACCTTGAGTTCTCCATTACAGGCTATGTCATGATGTTTAGGAAGGCAAAGTCAGATGAAAATGCTGATAATAGCATTAATGTTGTATCTTGAAGATTTTTAATATAGAACATAAGGCCAAAACATTTAAAGTGATATAAATACATCATAGTCTGTTAGGTATGTTATTGTTCTTGATGCACACTGTCCTGCTTCTTCCATGGCAGTGGCCATGTGAAGCATTTCACATATGTGACAGGTTTTTGGGGTTTTTTTCCTTTGCTTTCTTTTTATTTGTTTTGGATTAAATACTGCTAAAAGATTTATGTAAGTCCTTTTCACTGTATACCAGTGATCTTGCTCTTGTCCCTTCTCATTTCTTCACCTGAGATCTATTTGAGATGCCTGCTGTCTTGGCTTTGTGTGGTTCCAGAAGAGATGTCGGGTGTTCTTGGGCTGGGATGAGTGGTAGCCCAGCTGCTGGAGTGAGGATTCTCTTTCCCAGCTGAGGTGTGTGTGAGGAGTGTTGTCCTTGATGAGCATGGATGCTTCCTGGGTGCCTTAGGTTTGCAGTGCATGCACTGGGCAGCCATCCCGTGCCTTCGCCGTTACCCGTGCTTTTCCTCAGGAGCATTCCATCTCACTCTGCCCGTACGATGCCTTCCTGTGGGCAGTGCAGACAGCCAAGGCTGCTGCTGCCACCAGGACATTTTGTGTAGCTTGCTTTAAGCTATTATTGGGAGACATAGGCCAAGAGTGCTGGATGAAGATGGGAAAGCTGTGGTAGCAGACTGTCTACAGACTGCTGTTTGTGTAACCGGTGTTAGTTCAAAGTTATTCGTAGGCTCATCCATTCCAACACAAATGTCAAACTGTTCAGAATTATCAACTTCAGCAGTCAGAGAAGTGTATTTTCCTGAGGTGTCTAATGACATCCTCAAATGAGCTGAGGAAAGATTATCCACTGGAGCTATGGAAGAAGTTTCAGTAATCTTTACAATGTCTTAATATACTTAGGAAAAATTGTAACATATTTAACTGGCAATTTAAAATACTCTTATATATGTGTCTATGTACTTCATTTCTGTTAAGTCTGGCAACATGGCTTTGAACAAGTTACCTCCTATTTTCGAGCACAACGGATGCAGACCTCCCACCTCCCCTCACATTGTTAAATGAGTCAGAATGTAGTGACTTCTGCTTCTTGTCTCTTTTAAGGGGCAAATGTATACAATGGCATTAACAGGCAATTTTCTATTGGTATGTTTAATTTTATCATTTTTCCTTCTCAGGATGTGATCTTCGTGGTGAACTGGTGGGAAAATTAAGTTGTAAATCACCCCAATGGATGCAGACAGTGATGTTGCACTGGACATTTTAATCACAAATGTAGTGTGTGTTTTTAGAACAAGATGTCATTTAAACTTGAGGAAGATTGCATTAGAGGGAGCAAATGTGATATACAAGCGTGATGTTGGGGTAAGAGATTCAGCATACCAATTATCTGTTTTTAGAAATGATCCTTAAGCTAAACATTCTTCTGCCTAATACCTGTATATGGTGGATAGAGAAAAGCAGAATTTTCTTTCTCTATTTTGCTTGCTGTAGGTATTTAGTTACTAGTATATTACTTGTACAGAAATGGGAGTGATGAAATGCTGTCTCAGGAAACAGCACTTGGTCAGGTGAATGTTTGGTACGAGGTATGTGATGAGGCCTCTTACACCTCAGGGTCCGTCTTGCCTCCCAAAATTTGATGGCTGTGTGAAGAAAATACATCTTGTTGCAGAGTCAGTAATGTCAAATCACTGTAATAAGAAAAGAAATCAGCATGGTGCCTGTAGTTTTCAGCTTTTTATTCAGTGAAAAATACCTTCATTTAATCTATTCTTTGTACACTGAGTCATTGGCTATTTCATGCTTATTTTGCTCTTCTCAGGAGCTAGGCTTTTTAAGTACTGAAAGAGATGAAGGAGCAGTTCAAGCCTATCAAAACTAAAGGGAGTTTTTGTGTAACTTTAGTTGATTTGGGTAACAGGTAACTTTTTTTTCTAGTATGAAATTGAATTACTGCTAATTTCCAATTTTTCTACTTTTCTTTTTTAGAAGGTTTTAATGAAGCTTAGGAAACCTAGGATTACGGCCACAATTTGGTCCTCAGGAAAAGTTATTTGCACAGGAGCCACAAGGTGAGTTCATGAAGATTCTTTCTCTACCTCTAAATCCTTGTGTATTTTAAAATAGAACATTGTAAATGAAGAAGAGGTGGTACTTGCTGCTGCTTAGATCGGCTCGCACTGGATCACATGTAGATCCTTGTCAAGCTACATATCTGGGAGGAAGTTTTCTATGTGAAGTGTTTGTGTCAGATAGTGTTGAAATCATAACATCAGTTTAGTCTTCTTGGGAGAACAGCAGGGAAAACTGCCTTGTTAAGAAAATTCTAAAGAGATTTGAGAAGCCTTTAAGAATTCTGTGTGTTTAGCTAGAAGTTGAGACTTGGGAAGGGATGACCTTTCCCGAGGACATCTCTTTATTTTTCTAAAAAAAGCCCACCTGAATTTAATCAAGTTTTAAAGTGTTGAGGGACTGAGCAGAAGCAAAGCAGACTCTCAGTTCAGAGACATCTGACACTCACTAAACTCTTAAGAGCTGGATTCCTTTAAGATATGTTTGCATTTTGAAGTAAGGATGAGGTAAGGTAAAATAGTAAATTTGCATACTTTCTGTGTATGATCTCTGTTCCAAAATTAAAGAGGATTGTTCCGGCTGTTAACTCCAGACTACCCATGATCTTATTTATCTGTTAAGGGTACTTAAAATCATGTATGATTAAAACATGTCTCTCACTTCAGCTTGAGCCAAGATATTCTGCAAATAGGGCATGAAGGACTCCATTGGAATGTCTATCTAGTTAAAATGTAATACTTAAATTAGGATGAAGTGAAGGCTGTCCATGAGATCATGGTTGATGTGCTACATTATATAATGGTTCATCTTGTAGTCTGAGTAGCTGGTGTGGTGTGTGTGTGCACAACTATATACTCTATTTCTGCTAAATGCTTTTCTTTCTCCTTTATAGTGAAGAAGAAGCTAAATTTGGTGCCAGACGACTAGCTCGTAGTCTACAGAAACTAGGTTTTCAGGTAATTCTGATGAAAAAGGACTTGCATGACTCAAGTAATGCTGGTAGTTTGTTTTTTACAAAGAAACACAGAGGGAGCATAATGATTTAGCAGTTAACGTGATTTCACTCAAATGGCCCTTTTGTGTAGGAATATATTTTCCAGATGCTGGTTAAAGAGACGCTGTTTTATTTTGTGGATTTGAGTTTTGTTTGGCAGCTCAGAGTGGTGCTTCTTCACTGGATAATGAACAACAAAATTTGTTTAATATATGAACAGATGTGTCTTAGATAGAAATTACAATGTCTCAAAAGATTTATTTGGAAAATGCTGAAACTTTAGTGTAATTTGAAGATAATTTTCACTCATTTCTAATGGAATAGCAGATACATTTCCATCTAAATAAGGGCAAGTTTGAGCTTCTTAAATTAAAGAGGAAGGGAGAAAAGTTCTCCTGCACTGTCATGTTGCACAGCTGGAAATGCGCCAAATAAAATACTTAGGACAGGAAACACCCTCATTTATCTGGGTTTGGGTTAACATTACCAGTCAGAAACACCACTTGCATTTCATAGTAAGGGTTGAAAAACAGCAACATGAACCACTTAAAATTACACTATTTGGTGCTCTAAAACTTCCTGATACTCTATTGTGCTGTTTACACACAGCTTCAATTTAGGGACAGACAATTAAATAGACAGAGCAGCTGTCATTTTCAGGGGGAGACTACTTTTGATTGTAGTATATAAAGGCAGTGGTGGTAGCCTATGCTGGTAATGCTGCATCGGACCCCAGCAAAAGTGTGACACTCCTACTGTCACAAATGTGTACTTTGAACCCAGCCCTTTAAAGTTGGAATGAAGTGTTAAGTCAGTGAGGTGCACAGTACTTCCAGGGTGGACACACCAAGTTTTGTCATAAAGTGAGCAGTTTGTATTTTGAAGATAAAGTTGATTTAAGGCTAAGTTGCTTCTTTCTAGCTATCTTTCTAACTATCTTTCCAACTATCTTTTTAATATCTGAGAAGTGTAGATTGAACAAGAATGACCATTTAAAGTTTAGGCAACCTCAGAAAATGAACAAAAATTTCCCCAGTGACATTGCCAACACTGACCTGTCAGCAGTGTGGTTTCTTTGGATAGCAGTTGTCCGTTGGCTATTTTGTTGTCATCTACCATAGGGTAGAGAATAACTGAAAGTTATTCAAATAGTTTGAGTTGGGTTTCAGAAAGTTACAGAGTAGAAAACCAGTTTGCTCTACTCGCCGCTGGACATTTAAAGCAAAACAGTTGTCACCTTTTTTCTTAATCTTAGCTTTAATCCAAATGGTATATAGCAGCAAGGCATTAAAGAGGTTTGCAACAATATTTAAGCTTTTCCTCTGCTTCCTTTGATGTTCCATGAGCTGTTAAATTTAGTTTATTTTCAGTGGGGAGGTGTTTAGTACATCAGTTTGAGTTGTTTCTGTGTCTCATCCTTAAACTGTACTATAACCATACTACTGAAGTGACCATGATATAACTGTGAGATATCTAGTTCAGCAGTTACTCCACCACAGAAGGATAATGTAAATGTTCTGAGTCCATTAAGTACTCTTTAGATGCCTATTAGAAAAGCATCAGTCTCAAGATTCTAATTTTGACTCATCAAAATATTCTAAGTAGTAGCCTTGTCTTTTTTTTTTTTTTTTTTGCAGCCCATGCATCTGACTTGCTGTAAATTCTAATGTCTTTTTTTCCTGTTTCCTTTGAAAAGGTAATTTTCACAGATTTTAAAGTTGTGAATGTTTTAGCAGTGTGCAACATGCCCTTTGAAATAAGATTGCCAGAATTTACGAAGAATAACAGACCTCATGCGAGGTATGTAGGATTTTAAAGAATTTTAGTCCTGGACTACTTCTTAAGTTTTTATTTTTCAGTTCTAGATCTCTCTTTTTTACTTTTCATTTTGTTTTCTAGTTATGAACCAGAACTTCATCCTGCCGTGTGTTACAGAATAAAATCTCTCAGAGCTACCTTACAGATTTTTTCCACAGGCAGTATCACAGTTACAGGTATTTTAATGTCAAAAAATAAATATTTAACTTGTTGGGAATATTTATCTTTAGAGCCAGTAAGTTTGGGAAAGCAAGATTTTTAAAACAGACAAACAATTATGTTGAAAGGATTTAGTTTCCCTGTGCTAGCACCTAGTTTGTTTTTGAGTGAAAGTGCCAGAAGAGTTGTAGAGAAAGCGTTATCATTGGTAGGTTCAAAAAATTAGTTAGACTGAATGTACACAGTCTGTTTTTTTAATTAAACCAAAATAAGGTAGCACTTAAGAATGCAGGTAATTATTGTTTATTTAAATATTTGAATTTTCTTCCTTTTTTTCTTCCATTTGTAGAGATGTTAACTACACTGCATTTAGCATTAACATCCCTTTCATAAATACATATTTCCAAACTGCAGAGTTATGGAAACACATAGGATAGTATGGCACTTTGTATAGTATAGCATAAATGAAGCTGACCAATATTTACAGTTCTTCAGACTTGTGCTCTCTTATTTTAAAGCTCAGCTAAGAGAACAGCCACTGAATCGCAGGCATCCGTGATTTTTCCCATGTAATCAGAGACATGGTTGTCCTGGGTCTTGGAGAGGCCAGCAATTTTTTCTTCTCTCTTCATCATTTTCATTTTTCATTCTCTTTTCTGTTTGCTTGTGAGATGTCCACCACCCATGTCCAGGTACAAGAAGTCATTTTTTCAGAGAATACATGTTAAAATGGTACAAAACAAAAAAAAAAACCATTTTGTGTCCCGTTAGCAGGAATTATGTCTTGCAGTTGTTTGAGCTCAGCTGCTGGTTCAGAAGCTGAATAAGGATTTTTTTTTTTATTTTCACATCTTAATTCAAATGCCTATGTTTATGCAGAACATTTCCCACAAGATATTGGAAGCAGTGTTTTCTAAAGAAGACAAACTTCCATCAGATTCAGTAATCTAAAAATGAAAGGCTAAAAAGTACTTCAAGATTGCAGTATATGTTTGGAACAGTGCAACTGGTTTAGCCAAAACTCAAAACTAAATTTAAAATAAATAAGAAGCAGTATCACTGCAGTAATAAAAAGCTCTCAGCATTTCTTGTCAGCCTCCTAATGAGATTCGGCTCCTCTGTAAGATTCTTATTACTTCATTGCTTACAAAATCATTTCCATATTTTTAGAATTTTCCTTTCAAACAGGAAGGTAAATATGGTAAACATAGAAGTTTTGCATCCTTCTAGTTTAGTTGTTGCAGTGAGTTTGAAAAATTAACTCAGACCTCTGTTGATTTTCTAGGCTTCTGCTTTGCCTCTCTTCTAGAGGAAAAAAATGTCCTGAGTCTTATGCTTCTTATTATAAAAATTATTTAAATTACTTTTCAGCCATAGTGTGCTCCTTCTCAAGTGTGTTCAGATGAAGTTTCCTTTAAAGATTCATGTTTCTGTAGTACTAGTACTTGTAGTAATACCTCTGCCTCAGAGAATTTTGAGATACGTAATTAGAAATGTTACAAAAAACCCAGGAAGGTGAGTTCTTGTCATGTGACAAGTATAAAAAGATCTTGTTACTTTCTTAAAAGATGATAAAAATCACTAGCGTGTAATAGAAAGAAGTATTGTTTCTTTGACTCCAAAATGAAAAACGAGGAGGTTGTTTAGGGGGGTTGTGTTGTTTTGTTTTTTCCTTCTCTTATATGCCCTAGAATGATGATCCGGTTTTTCCATCTCTTCATCTTTAGAGAGAGTAGCATTTTTGTGCTGCAACTATTTGCCTACTCATATTCTCACTATTTGAAGGCTTCTCCTTTCCTGAGAACTTTCTTTTCTAATAGCAGCCAAATTTAAGGAGGGTGCAGTATCTACCCAGAAGATTAGGCTTGTTTTAGCTGGGTGCTTCATTCAACCAGTTTGAACATATAGGAAGAATCCTATTCTTGTCCATTTGCTTTCTGACTGAGCATGTAAAACAATAATTATTTAAGTAACTCATGCTTCAGTTATTGTTTTTGGAAGTAATTTTGAGTAGTTCTCTATACTTGGAAGAAACTTCTGAAGTCTAAAGTGGGGTTACAAAAACCCTGCATTCCTAGTCATCAAAGTATGTGAGAAATTGCTGTTCTCGTTTACCTACATCACCAAACTTCTATCCAGAATTTAAATCTTCCAGTAGGTTACTGCTCACTTATTTGCAATCTTAATTTTTCATTGGCTAAAGTGGTCTGGTACCACTAGCAGGCATTGCTAGGTCATTTTTCATTTTCTTTGCCTGGATACTCACAGATCATGTTAGATAACCTTCACATGCTTCATCCTGAGATGATAAAACCATTCCCTGGCTTGCAGGTTTTGTCCTGAGATCAATGGTGAAGCTATTTGCAGAATCTGGGAGAGAAAGTAATAGTCTATAATTTTCAAACCTATAATAATCTTGCTTGAAATGTACTTCAGTTTAATCCATCATTATTTAACAGTAGCTTTTGTTGGTAGGTTTTTAAAGCAAGAGCAAGGAGTGGCTAGGCTTGAAGAAATACAAATTCCTAGATTGACATAAGTAAAAGAACTAATTTTACCTCTGCCACTCAGCCTCTTCTCTGGGCTGTTTAAGCCAATAAATTGAAAATCAGCCAAGTTGTTATGAAATTAAATGACAGTATTATCAGTATTATTTAATTTTAATCTATCCATTGACAAATGTAGAACATCTTGCAGATTTACAAGAAAAGACTTTCACATGAAAAGCCATCAGAGAAAATCTGTTAAGTTAGGATAAATGGGGGAGAAGTTGTTATTGTCTCTGGTATGAAGTTGTGATTGCTAATAATATTAAGTTTTTTTTAAAGGTACTGTTGTTATTTTAATATATGATTCCCTGAATTTTCTCTTCCTACTGCTTTTTTTTTTTTTTTTTTTTTTTTAACTGTTTCTTAGGGCCAAACGTAAAAGCAGTTGCCAGTGCTGTGGAACAGATTTATCCATTCGTGTTTGAAAGCAGGAAATAAATTTTGTAATTCACCACTTGATGGTTAGGTTCCCTAACCAAGCACCTTCAAAGACTGCTGCACATTGGACTAAAAGCAAAAAGGAAAACTGGACCAACCATAGCAGAGGAATACAGACTCTTTTACTTGCTCATGGCCACAGTATAGACTCCAGTTCTTTTGGATTTTACTCTTAACAGTGCTGTATTGTAAAAACGGAAGTTTACAAGATATGAAATTGCTGCTTTTAAAAAGACATTCTATTTATTTTTGCAGTAATTTCTGTGTATTCATAAGCAAAGCTGTCACGATGTGCACTACCTTTAAGACGTTTTTTTTTAGCTTGAGCTTGTGTTTTATTTGTGAATAGTCTTTTACATTTTTGTATGCTGAATATTGGGCACCAAAGAAGCTGTAAAAGTTATCTTTTTCACCTGATGAATGTGCACAAATAAAAGTTTGGAAAATATTTCTCTTCATACCTGTTCTGTTATAGTCCTTCCCTTTTTATATTACAATTTAAATTGTATAGTTGCAAATTAATTTGAAACAATGTAAGAATAGTCTTTTGCTGATACCTTCTGTTTCTGTTTGTAGTATCTGTAAAACTTTGTGCTTGGGCTAGATTGAAATCTATAGTAGTTAACGTATGTTTATCTGAGGATGAAATTTGGTTTGTTCCCAGTTCTCTTAACTACATGCCAGACTTCAAGTATTTTCTTGTTGTTACATGAAGAGAAGACATTTCTAAATATAAACATCTGCAGCAAGTGTTTTCCTGTAGATGAATCGTAGAATATGCTGAGTTGGAAGGGAGCCATCAGGATCACCGAGTCCAACTCCTGGCTCTGTGCGTGACACCCCAAGAGTCACACCCTGTGCCTGAGAGCACTGTCCAAGCGCTTCTTGAACTCTGTCAGGCTGGTGCTGTC
>JAYDZK010000169.1:57581839-57601403 GCA_034509185.1 Euphonia xanthogaster | reverse complement strand
CCAGCCTGTGTTGATCAGGAGTTGCCTGGACCCAGGTGCAGCACCTTGTTAAACCCCTCGTTAAACCACATGAGATTTGCATGGGCCCACTTCTTGAGCTTCTAAGAGGGCTTATAACCATGAAATTATGAATTTGAGTTCAACAGTCAGGGAATTCAATATAGCACGCTATATGTAGCAAAGCTTGCTAGTTTTCCAGTTTGTGTCAAATAACATGGACCTTGGCACTCCTGACATAAATAAGGATTTTGTGCATAGTCAAAGAGCAATGAACAAACCACCATTAGGGAACAGTAGTTATTATTGTTACAATTTTAAAAAGGAAAAAGAATGTATTTGAACAATGAACAAAATTGTAATAGGTTTTGAGGGACAAAGTGTAGTCCCAAACTGATGAATGGAGATTTGGCCATTACAACTACAATAGCTGTTGTAGATTAGGCTTGCCTCTTTGAATCAAATTACAAAGCTCTTGAGTGCTACCAGTGAATATCTGGAGCTTTTATGAAGCATATGTGTCTCCTAAATTTATCTGTGGAGAAAGAGGAACATTTTGCTTTGTTAGTACTGTCACGTAGTATGAAATCTGTCTCTTAGAACAAAAATGAAAGCTAATAATGAGCTGCAAAGTATTAAAATGAGCACTGGTTCTTTTGAAGCGCTGCCTAGATCCATGCTAGCAGTTTGAAGCCTTTGTAACAATCCATAACAGTGCCAAAAAGCACGCTACCAAGCTTGCATGGTAGTATTAAAGAGAATAATAGCAAATAAAGGATCCCTTGAAATGTATGCCCACCAGTCCTTCTAGTTCTAAGGGAGCCTCAGACTGTGAAAACTACATTTTAAAACCTCTTATGATGAAGGGCATCTACTGGTGTATGCTTATTCTCAAGGATATCACTCCTTTTCCTACTGCTCTGAATAGGTAGGTCCCCACCTCAGTCTGGAATAGGCCTTGCTGCTGATGCTTTCTCCTGTGTGTGCACACAGCCCCCCTTTCCCATCGGCACCAGTTGGCATTTGCTCCTTGGCTGTGTTGTGCTGCCTCCACCCAGGCTCTGGATACCAACTCCTCCATGCTCAATTGGAGATCCAGGCCAGACAGTGTTCCCAGAGGGACGGCTCTCACCTCCAGTGTGAGGAGCAGTGCTTTGGATAAACTTACCTGTCAATCAATCATCTCTTCCTCAGTGACCATGTTTCCTAGAGCACTGTTCATCTGTCCCTGGTTTCTCCATGTGGATCCCATGCAAAACTCCCCACAGTGCTCAGCTGTAGCACTGGCAGTGCCATAAAAAGTTCATTTCACATTCTTTAAAGAGAAGGGTTGGTTCTATTTATACACCCTACTAAGGGCAGTAGATTGATAACTCTGACTCATTGCTGGTTTGTGGGTTGTCACAGCTACTGGAACTTTTCCTGCCGTTTCTAGCACCATTTTATCATTCTCTGACTTGCAGTTAGTGTTACCAGAGAAATTTGTGCTTTCATTTTCAGAATTGTGTGCTGCTTTTTTCACAGATCTGCAAAGTTTTGAATTCCAACCCAGTCTTTCCCAGCTTAGTGTTACCTGAATATTTAATAAGCATATTCTGTTCCGTAAACGAGTCCATTGATGAAGATACTGCATAATTTTAGATCTGGGACAAATTTCTTTGTGGAGTGCTTCAGAGATCCAGGGATGTGATTTGAAAAATGTATCCTTTTTTTCCCTTGTATTTTCATAGTTGATGAGATGCTGAGTGCCAGCTCTGTGTCATCAGATGTGCAGGCTTTGTTATAAAAGACTGTACAATTATGGCTACATTTATAGGTTATATAAGGCTAAATCTGTAGGACTACAATTGAGACTGTAGTTATAATGATTTTAAAAATCCTTGACTACAGCATCATCACTTGTAGGAGTTATCTGGAGGTCTATCACTGTCTCATCAGTAAAACCAGTATCAAAACTATCCCTTCTTCAGGAATATGGCATTTTTATTTATTTGTTTCTGCACTAAACAGGTGTGGATAGGAAAAGTTTAGAAGAGTTTGCAATGATCCCAAAACCTGTAAACTGGGGAGACAATTTCTATGGTATGTTCTGAGTTAAATTTGTTTTTGTAAGAACATTCAGAAAATTTATTACAGCAGAGGTTTTTCTGGGAAGCTGCCATGCTGAGAAAGATTTTGCAGAGAATAATAGCAAAGAAGAAGGCCCTTTCACTAAATACGATGTAATAGAATTTAAAAGCCAGTACAGTCTTGGATTATGTGTGCAAACATCTGCTATCTGGAGGCAGCAATCAGAAAACAGTACCAGCCAGAGCAAATGTGGATGCAAAAGGAAATGCAAATAGTCCACTACCTGCTAAAGTCCTGGATCAGGAAATAGATTAATTTCCTGTGTTATAGTCTTAAAATACACTAATACTAAATATTACTGGATTTAATCCCAGGCAGTTGTTAGTATAAGAATTATGTTGGCAGCATATCTGGAAGACTACCTAGAGTCACCTTAATCCATTCTCATTCTGAAGCTGACTCAGTAGAATGCATGGTACTGATAACTGTCCTCCAGCATAAACATGAAGCAGCAGGTAAAGAGATTTTCATAGACATCAGTGCTGTAAAGTTAAGGCTCTCATCCTGAGGTAGCTAAATTTTCAGTGACTTCAGGCAAATAATGGCCTTGGCTTCAATAGTTTTTTTTTTCCAGGTTTTGAACATAAGCTCACTGTCTTGACTAGACTTGTGCATATAAATTTGTGATGTCAGTATCTAGAAGTGCGACCATGTGAGAATCTGATCGGAACTGATCTGCTTTGCTCAGAAGTAAAACTTTATTTGTGTCAGTAAGTCACTTTTCCTTCGGTGCAGAATGACCGAAGTCAGGTGGTTTTAATGCTATGAGACAGCAAATAAAGTGGGATCATGTGCTTGGTTCAAACTAGTATCTGCACTCCAGCTGACACTGTCAGTCTTCCAGTGTCAATGAAGTGCTGGAAGAAATGCCACTTTGTGGCCACAGAGACAGCCAACATGCTTTTAAAGCATGCTTTGTTGTTTTTTTTCTTTAAACAAAGAGTCATTTATTTATGTGCTAATATATATTTGTCTACTGGTCACTCTAACAGCATCTATTAACCCACTAAGAAAAAAATACCAATGTTCTTTTATGGGAGCCATATGGATAACCTTTTGTAGAGACTTCTGAGTACTTCAAGATACACTTGCTAAGCAGTAACCAAGAATTGGACATAATTTATGATCTGCAGGGATTACAGTTCCTTCCTGACCTCCCTGTGCGCTGCCATGTACCACACAATTCTCACTTTCTGAGTCCAAAAGCCAAAGTTTAGTGTGCCCTGTGTTAAGAAATAAAATTATTTTGACATCAATTCTGGTACCTTCCATTTCCAGCTTTCCTGGAAATGAGGCCAAAGAAATCCTCTCTCCTCTTCCGTAAGGCCGTTGTCAGTTTTGATTCATTTATTATGCAAATCATAGAATCAATAAGGTTAGAAATGAGCTCCAATATCATCGAGTTCAGTCTTTGATTAAACTCTACCACACCAACTAAACCACAGCACTAAATGCCACGTCCAGTCATTTCTTGAATGCTTCCAGAGATGATGACTCCACCACCTCCCTGGGCAGCCCATTCCAATGCTTAACTGTCCTTTCAATGAAAAAATTCTTCCAGATACCCAGCCTGAACCTTCCCTAGTGCAATTTGAGGCCATTTCCTCTCAACCTGTCACTGATTGCCTGGGAGAACAGGCCTATCCCCACCTGGCTACAATGTCTTTTCAGCTAGTTGTAGAGAGTGATGCATTTAATGTCCCACATTAAACAATCTGACAATGTTTTCTAAGGAGTATTTCCTAGGTCACTGGATCCTGGCCCTACTGAGAAAATGTATGTAAAATTCCTCTTACAAGCTGACTGTACTCTGCACTACAAATAATTAAGTTCAGCTGAACAAGATCATTTTTCAAATCTTGTTAAGCTGAATCCTAAATTAATTAATAAAAAGTTTATACCAGTAGTTCTGCACTAATGTCATCCTTTGGATTTAATAGTTGTCCATTTTTTGGGCATAGTATTTGACATAGCAATTTTTCCATAGCATTGTTTTCCCTAACTTACTGACAGAGAGTTGTTCACTCTTTTCCGACCCATTTTTGTTAGCCTAAACAGACCTGTCTTTGGTAGGCTCCTCCTGCTGAGACTCTTTCTTCTCCATGGCACTCTGATTCTTCTTTGCACTTCTTCCAGACTGAACTGTCATTGAATATGAATACGAGAATTGTGTGCAATATTCCAATTTCCATTCACCTCCTGTACGCAAGATGTAATCTCAGGGGTTCTGAGGGATGCTGGTTTGAAACAGACAGAGTCTAGATTTCCAGTTACTTGTAAACTATAACAACCTTTAATGTTGGCTGTAAACTGCCACTGAAAGAAGTTCTACCAAGAAATAAAAGAGAGAATATCTTGTATATAATAACAATACCACATGTCCCGTAAGAGTGTGAGCATCACAGGGCATTTTCCTTTTTTTAATCAGTCTTTTGGTGAAGGCTGCTTTGCTTGCCCCGCGTCTAGTAGAGTTGCTCTTTCTCTCTCTTGGCAAGTTCCACGGGCACCAGTTTCTCTCTGCGCTGGCTCAGCCCGCACAAGGGCGTCCTCACGTATTTCCTGCAGAAGCACAAAACCCGCACGCGTTGGCCACTGCAGGCAGCGGGCAGCGCGCTCTCCTTGCGGAACACACCGAGGGCAGGGATGGGGGCTCGGCAGGACGGCAGAGCGCACCCCGGGGTGCCACCACAGCGCCCGGGATGCCCCGGGATGGATACCCCGGGATGCCCCGGGATGCCCGGGAGGGAGGCTGCGGCGGCTGCCGGCGCTGCCCCGCCTGCCCGCGCGGGGGCGGCCCCGCCGCACGCTCAGCCCGCGGCGCAGCGCCGCTCCGGCAGGGATGGGTGACTTTCCCTAAGAGGAGAGCAGGGACAGCCCGAGGGCCAGCGGCAGCACAGTGGTTAGCCCGTAAAATAATTAGTCTATAAACAAGCTTCTTCACGCCTAGCTGAGTTGCAAATATTCTCCTGTAAGCTAAAAAGTACAAATAGAGGACGATACTAAGATGCTCACACGTTAATTACTTTAACTGCCAAAATAAAGCATCTAGACTCATAGGTTAGTTTAGGTCAAAAAAGGCCTCTGAAATCATCAAGTCCAGCTGTTGACTGAACACTGCTATCTTCACCATGACACCATATCCCCAAGTACCAGATCTAGATAATTTCTCAACATCTCCAGGGGTGGTGATTCCACCACTTCCCAGGGAAGCCTCTTCCAACATCTTACCACCCTTTCAGTAAAGAATTTTTTCCAAATATCCAATTTAAGCCTCCCCTGATGCAGTTTGAGACTGTTTCTTCTTGTTGCTTGGGAGAAGAGACTGACCTTCACCTGTCTACAGCATTTAGTAAAAACACAAGAAAAGCTCATCTACAACAGCTATCAAAATCCACATGGAGCCTTGAAGCGATATCCAGAACAAGCCAATCTGAAATACAGGATCTCTCCCATTTTCTGCATGCAACCCAAAGCACACAGTCCTAAATGCAAGATCAGAGTCACCCTCCCATCCAGGAATGCCAAACAGCAAAAGTGCAGGGGAGCCAGACTTGGCTGCAGGTCCTCAAAGAGGTGTGCAAAACCCACCTTGCCTTTAGGGCCAGTCCTTCAGCACCAACAAAATGTTTGGATGGCTGCTGAGATCAACATGTGCAAGCTCAAGCCTTGAAAAATCAGAATTTTCCTTTAGTTTCCTTTTTTTAAAATCGCTTCCTGTTTTTCCATAGTTTCTTTTTTTTCCAATATATGGCGCTGAAAGGCTTTGTCCCTCTGGCACTTGGGGGATGCAGTCACATGCTTGGTACTTACTGTTTAGCTAGTTCCATGGATATTTGCTCCAAAGAGCATCCTTTTGTCTCTGGTATAAACATGATAACAAAAGCCAGTGATGCTAGACTCATTATTGTGTAAATGAAGCACACCCAGGACAAGCCAATGAGCTCTACAAAGGAAGAAAACATATATTTTTTAATTTTCAAATACTGCAATTTTACTTCCTATTGCTGTATTTTATAGGATACAGCCCCTAATGCACAGAAGTTAGAAAGAAGCCAGGCTGCTATTCTTAGCTCACATGTATTGAAAAAGAAGAGTGGCTTTGCTTTTTCTAATACTCCTTATGAAATAAAATTAACAAGTTCATAGTGGTCCACTTAGCATGAACCTATTGGTTTATTTTATTTGCAATCACTCTGGATGAAAACAGTGAGTAGCCATTGTTACTGGTTTGTGGGAAGGCAGTGGGGATCATGAGTGCCTTGGATTTTTGCCTGGGTCTGGTTTTGGTGCACATTCTTTCTTGGAGTAAATCCAAGCATTTTTCACACTATTACAGTTGTCTCCAGCTAATCCTCCCCACCTGTCAGTGCCCAGCATTTCCACTGCGAGTCACGGGTGCTGTGCCAGAAAGTGATCCAAGAGTGAACTCTTAATGGGGCCATCCAAGAACTAGTGGCTTTCTGAGACTACAGTCCAGGGGCAGGTAGGTCCTCAGGCCGAGGGACACACTCTGCAGCCCCTGGAAAGTAAAGCGTGTACAAACCCAAGAGTGTGCTGCAGCCCCCTGAGCAGCTGAGACATTTGCAAGCTGTGTCACGAGCTGAAAATTGCAGCTGAAGCTTCTGATCCAGCTGGTACCTCTGCATCAGCACCTATGTGCAGATGCTGCTGGCCACTGTGACCTCCACGTGTATTCATTTGACAACAGAATTCCCAATCCTGCCTTTCTGCCATAGACGAGGAATGCATATTTTCCTGTATTTACACTTCCATAAATCCAGATTAGACCCAGTTAAGCCAAGGGAGTTACTGGGGCTTTACAGTCTTTGAAACTGAGACCAGGATAACAGAGAGATGTACATTAACAAGTAATGCTGCATGACAGGAGGGGACTTCCCAGTGAAACAGCTGACACTGAGCTCCTGAGGTCTGCACCAGGTGGTTTTGGAGACATATCCTTTGGAATAACTCAAGTCTGGTCCAAGGACTGAGCAAGTGTTGGCAGCCAGACTGCCTACAAGGTATTTTCTTGTTTGGTTTTGTCCAAAAGCTCGTGCAGTTCTGCAATGCAAACTGATGGGCAGTGAGTGGGAGTAACTGGATGGTTTCCTTTTTAAGAAGACCCTTGATCCAATTAAAGTGATAGTGTGAGCACAGTGAACTTTACCTGTCATATTTTTCCTAGTTTTAATCAAGATAGTACTCAGGATGGAGGATGTGGTTTTTTCCTTTCTCTCTCTCTTGCTTTTTTTTTTTTTTGTTTGGAAAGAAAATGCGAATGGGTGAAACCCATTTTACAAACAGGTCACACTCATTTTCAAATCTGTCTTGAAAAACATCTAGTGGAGTGAAAACTACCTTGACTTTCTGTGAGTTGACTGGCTGCCTTTGGCGGAGAGTAATACAGACTTAAGGGAAACCTGGAATTTCTACTCTAATATATTTTGATTTTCAGCTCGTATTTTTGTCACAATAAGACTGAAAACTAAAATATGCAAAGCCTCATATAATATAAAATTAGAAAAATAAATTTGCTAATCAATAAATTTCAGCATCAGCATTTAACTTTCCCCTTTGATTATCATCAAGTTAGAAGTCACACATAGTAGTCTTCCACTTTCTTACATTCAAATGTGAAAGACTTTAACCTCACAAAGACATTTTTTCTAAAGAAAATTTTCTGAAAGCTGAGACATTCCTGTGAAAAGGAATTAATTAAATGGGATTGTGTTTAAAAATGTCTGATCAGAAAAGCTGTGGTCTTATCTAGAACAGAACTTGCATTGATTTCAGAAGATGCAGGACTGAATCCTAAACATTATGTATTTTCAGCCTACCAAGGCAATGGTGTCTTTAAGACCTGACTTTCACAGCCTGTGGAGCGGATGTGCAAGGTGTGACAGCCAGCACTGTGGGGCTGAAGTTACTGGCACAAACAAAGATGTGGTGGGAACGGTGAAGTTATGCCGACACCTAAACAGAGTTCTTACCTCCCGGGCTTTCACAGCTGCAGTTTTAGCAATGCTTTTGTATAAGAGAGACTTATTTTGCCCACTAGGAGAATATCAACTTGGAAGGACACAGAGAAATCTTACCAGTTACAGTCAAAAACGTCAAGGAGATGAGGAGGTTTATACCCCAGTTCATGCTAGATGTCAAAGCCATGGCCCGTCCTCTGATCCCACCAGGGAAAATTTCACTCAGGACCAACCAGGACACTGAAATAAAAGGAAAGAAAATGTTTCTTTGGAAGGATGACTATCCTTGCTCCAAATCTAGGTAGTCCATGGATTCAGGTGAGGCCACCTGAAAGAATAAGTTGATTTTCAGGGGGTTAGGTTTGTGAGGACCCACGCTCTGCAGGCAGCATGTGCAGCAATCAGCATCACCTCAGGTCACCATCCCTTCATCCCTGCTCGGTGGGTGCCTGAGCCAGTGACAGGTGGCACTGGACTGGGGAGGTGAGCTCTGACTGCACATCTGGGTATGAAAGCAAGTTCTGACTAAGTAACTCTCCAGTGACATAACACTAATGGAAGTGGGGCAGCAAACCAAAGCTATCCTGAGCCTCAGAGGGGGACTGTGTGCTTATGCCACCTTATAAATCAACCTGCCACACTGAACTATGCTTGCTATTCCAGCTCTCTGCTCCACATAAATGAGATTGCTGAGGTATAAATGAAGAGAGAGGGACTGATTTTTGACTCCTTCATATCACGCCACACCACACCACAGGTGATCTAAATGCTGGTGCTGCTAGCTCCCAAAAGCAAATTCAGACATGAAGAGCTGGCTGTGTAATCACCATGATAGCAAGAGAAAAAAAAAAAAGACACGTTTTTGTACTGTTCCTGATTATCAGAAAACAAAAGGACAAGAACCCATACCCAAACAAACCCAAAGCCCAGCCAAAAACCTGCTCCACCCTCTCCTTTTGATGACAAGCAAAATGCATTAGCAAGAGGCTGCTGTGTGGAGAGGTTGTGGGTTAGCAGGTGACTGGCACGAGAGCAGCAAGGTACACATGGATGAGCTGTCTTCAGGCCCTTGGCCATTATAAATCTCTCATCTGTGCCGTTATTTCTGCAAAAGGACAGGAGTTTACCCTGTCCTTTTGAACACTTGCACTCGGCAGTCTAAAAGATACATTTTAAAACCAAGCTCCTGTATGTCCAAGTGTATTTCACTGGTAAAGTTAGGAAAAAAAAAAGGTGCTCCAGAAGGATACTAAAAAGGACTAGCTGAAATGGGAAAACACCCCTGAGTTTAGAGTCAACACAGCAGATTTGAGAAAATTCTAGATTTCTTAGTATCATAGATTTGAATTTTTTTTTTTTTGTGGACTTGGCCCAGATTTTTATATTTCTTGAAGAAAAATTTAAAAAGCTTCACTCCCACCATGGGAGTGACCCAGAAGAGGGATAAATTTTTTACAGAGACTCGGGACCACACTTCATAATGCCCTAACCCTGTTTGGCATAGTCAAGTGGCTGTAACACAGCCACATCTAACAGCAGCCCCAGAGAGGCTTTTGTTTCTTCTTTTTTTTTTTTTTTAATAACTTGGACCACATCAAGCTTTAACACACTTGCTGCTGACAAGACAAATGTTGCTGTAAAGAAGCACCCTTGGTGCATTCTGTGATGTGCCTACAGATGAGCCAGGAGCAAAGAAGAAGCAAACTGACTTCCCAGTCAGGTGTCTTTCCCTGCCAAGCCAGCGAGCCCTGCACCTGAGCAAAGTCATGGGGATGTCATGATTGTATTTAGCACACCCTCAGCACCAGGGCTATTGAAACTAGTATTGTTAGTCACAACACCTTAGGACCTGAAATGCAAAGCAGCAAGTAAGCAAGAGGCAAAGGAGCCGTTCTGAGGTGTGCATTCACAGCCCCTGCAGTTCATCTCCTCAGGACAGCCCCCCAGCCACCACACCAGCTCGGCTGCAGGAAGTGTTACACATCAAAAACTGGCAAAAGGGATATTTACCATCACATTAAAATTAAAATAAAGGTTGAAAGAATCCAAACCCACTTTCTGCTGGGCATTAACCAACCTCTAGGAACAAAGCAGTGCTCTGGGCACTGGAGGATGGCTCTTGCTGCAGCTGAAATGTGTGGCACTGCGGCAACTCCAATACCATGCAGTTTTCCAGTGACAGACTGGCCCTTTCAGCCTAACTGATAATTTGTCTGGAGGTTTGAATCGTGTTGTTTTCCTGTTAAGAAACCAAAATACTTAAGGATCTGCATCAGCTGTAATAATGGTTAGCCGCTTTTATTGCAACCACTTATTTAGTGTAGACAGATGCCACCAAAACACCAGGACTGTTCTTCAAGTCTGCTGATGGTAGCTATACCCACTGGCACGGCCCTGAGCTCTGCTTAGCTGGCAAGGAGTGGATAGGCTCATTCCCCAGGGAGAAAGAGCAGTTGTAGAAATCTGACACTACAGTCTGTTTACTCCTTTCCCCAAGCTGAAGCAGCAATATCCATCGATTCTTTGCTTTTAGCACCTCTCTGGGATTGTGTTTACTATTTGTACCTTTGCCAAAAAGCAGCAGCTGCTGTAGGTATGGCAGGGATGTCACTTGCTCTGGGGAAGCCAGCAGCTAGGTTCAGGCTCCCATTCATAATGACTGCTGCTGCCTTCTGTGCTGTGCACACAACACTGCAGACATTTAACCTGCATGCTCCCCAAGTCACTGCCAAGCCACCCGTGTGCTCTGCCTTCACCAGCCTAAGCAGTGGCATTCTACTGGGGAAATCAGCCTGTCCTTGAAAAGGATCCAAATACCACCCTCCACCCCCCAGCCCTCCATCTGCTGTGTAAGCCAGCAGTATTCCCAAGGGATGCTGTGATAGCAATCACACTGCACACACTCTGGAGGTTTCAGTGTCTGCTCTGGCCACCCCCGGCTGGTGTCAGGGGAATGGGTGGGAAAAGAGCTGGTGATCCCCAGGTGAGATGTAGGTAAGAGATGAGGCTGAGAGCTGGCCAGCACGACTCTCTGTGCACAATTCAACAGCTGCAGGGTTTGTTGCTGCAGGCAGTAACTCACCTTTGCTGACCCGCAGTGTGTTGTGTGTTGACAGCAGTTAAGAAAAATTGTGCAGTTTAATGGTCCTTTATTGTGGTACAATATAGAGGAAAGAACACACACTGCAAATGCAGACAGAAGTACTGCATTGGCTCAGAAAGCTTAACTGTTTCATTAAATATCACAGAAACTAGATGGCCTGATATTCCTTGCCCAAGTGGAAGGAGCAGGGGATTCATATATAATAAACAGCCCCATGACCAGGATGGTGACATGCACCTCTAAACAAAGTCACAGGGGCTGTGCAAGCAGGAAGCAGAATAGTAATGGAAGATTTCAGCTATTCCCATTAAGACTGAATAAATCATGCACAATTGAGCACAGGGCTGGGAGTACATTTTACATACCAGAGATGATGGCTCCTTTAAGCACTTTGTTGGATATTTAATGAGAGAAAAAAAGGCAAATCATGCTTCAGTGCTGAGCCTGGGTAGTTCAAGATGCAACCATGAGCAAGATGCTCTGTTACACTGGTTATAACATTTAAAATTCAATATTCTTGTAGAAAGGGAAAAGCCAAGAGCCTACCACATTTTGTTTTGAAAGGAGAACAATATTAATACAGGCCTCCTTTCTATAAAGATCAGGGTAAGGGCTTCAGTGGTGCTCTGGAGGATGTTTAAACTACATGGTTGAAGGCTTAAAATATACATACAACCAAATGAATGAGAAATAGCTCAGCACAGATAAACTGCTGAATGAAGAAAACTCTTAGAAATAGGAAAGTGCCTTTAGGAAAGGCATACATTGTGCCCAGACAAAGGAAACACAGTATGATGGCTGAAATGTTACTTGCAGTATCATCAGGCAGCCAAGTGTTTTGAGTGTGCTGGCTGAGAGGATGAGAGGCCAGGGAAGGCAGCAGTGACATCCCAGTATTAAAGAAACACTCCACTGGGATGCAGGAAGGGATCACCCTGCTAGACTGCACCAAGCTCCTAGCTGGAGCTGGGATAAAGCTGACTAATATCAGCTGGAAAGGGAATGGGTACAGTGTCTTGAAGAAGAGTCCTAAGGAAAAAACATGTAATTTTGAAAGAGTTAGGGAACACAGGGTTAGAAACATATGAGACACTGTCCTTTTCAGTCTCAAAGAGCTTTGGTGAAGTGTTGTGAGATAGAAGAGCAGTGGGCTAAGTCACATTCTAAAAGATACAAACCAAGAGAATCCCAGTGAAATTACCAGATACGGCAGTTAGGTGAGGCAGAAGGATATGCTTTTTCACACAATGTGTATTTCAGCCCTGGAACTCACTGTCACAAGATACGTCCTATTTGAAAAATACTAATCAGTTAAATCATTAAATGCTGGGTGTCAAACATTATTTCTTCATATGTGTGAAAAAAGATCCATCCAGAACTATTGTTCACAGTAGCAAAAATAATTCTTCAATATTTTTCTTGAAGTTTTCTAAACTACAGATAGGCAGAAGGACAACTGGGCATGCTGCATGGGCCTCTTCTTCTGCATTGCCTCTCAGCACTTGTTATTGGCTGGAGGTTATATGGTTGGAGGCAGGGTAACACACTGATTAACTGGACTTTTTGTTTGAGCCAACATGGCCAAACTAATGAATTTTATACCTGGGCTGTAAACAAAGAAACATCTCAAACTTCATGTGATGTCGTCCTTCCTTAGAAATGTCTCAAACTTCACGTGACGTCTTCCTTCCTTATTTCCTTACTTCCTTATTTCCTTACTTCCTTACTTTACTGCTATGAAGTGAATAAATTTTTTAAAAAATAAATTAACTTACTCATATCAGAGAAGCAGAAAAATCTGAGAATAACTGAAAAATACTGTGAACTTGAGGGTGCTCAACATTCAAGTGAGGTACATGAATGAAAAACGTTCTTGTTTTGACCTTTTCCTGCCAGGAGGTAGAAGCAAATTGGAAGCTGCTCAGCAGCTCTTATTAGTGAAATATTAGATTCCCTTGGTATTCATTTGTTGCTTGGTATTTTTTTCCTGTACCTGCATTGTGTGAGATCAAATTCTTTATGGTAAGATTCAGAAAATGGCCATTGCAATACTTGAAAGAATTCAGGTTTCTGAGGTATAAACTCTGGAAAGCGATTAATTGGACTTACAGCTTAGGAGGGAAATGGACAGAAGTACTTTAGATTTTGAAAAGGAGGACTGGGTTGTTAACAAAACAAGGTCCAAGTGAAGATAAGGAAGGGGTTACTCCACAAAGTAACACAGACAGACCATCTAAGAGTGTGCTAGGGAACGATGCAAACAAGTCACTGCAAAGCTGCCATGAGATGGCAGGACTTGGCTAATGACTGGCTTTGCCAAGGCGAGATTTTTTATTCCAGGCTTATTAAACCCAACAGGTTTTTAATTTTCCTGGCTTCTGGCTTTGCTGGGTATTACCAGAAAGAGCCAGGTGCCCAACCACTTCCCACTAAAGGCCAAGTTCAGCAGTAGCTGATCTTGATTTCAAGGGGCACGTTGTGCCATCAAATGGAATGGCAGGAGCCTTCAGAGTGTGTGGTGGTGGTGAGGTGTATGCCTGTGAGGACACTGGGACAGAGCTAGGCTTGGGGGACATGTGTGCTGCTGTCACACACCAGCACTGTCCCAGCACGGCTCCAAGAATCCACATAATGTAACTCCGGCAAAGGCTTTCACAGAAGATCCAGTGAAAATCATCTGGAGGGCTGGCAAAAGTGAGGGATGCTTAAACTGGAAAAAGGAGAATGTGGGAGGGAGCTGGTCCTTTTCCAAAGCAGATAAAGGAGACATGACACACAAAAAGTAGAATTACACTCTGCCCCACAGTTTTGTGCAAGAGGACAAAGTAGACGATTGTGACTGGCGTTAAAATCTCTGACTTTGCTTAAGAAGAGACATCTTTCTCTCTGGCTCTGCCCATAATATGAAACTGAAATGGCTGCTCAAAATGAATAACTGGCAAACATAGAGCAAATGTGCAGCTGCATTGCTTTGCAGAGCATGTACACTGCCGGCAGAGAGCCAGACTGACAGGGTCAAGTCCTACCCTATGTGTGCCCATCAAAAGGAGTGGAATTACTGTATTGCTGAGAGATGGGGAGTCAGGAGAAGCCTCAGCTAATCTTACACCTCTGGCTGCATCCTGATCTCTGCAGATGAAGGCTATAAATATGTACTTTAATTCCATGGCTGCCAAGGTTCTTCTCTCCAAGCAGCAGACTGCTGGTTGCAAGATACCTGATGCCACTGATGATCCAGAAGGAGCTGACGTGGTGTGTGGCAAATATAAATTCTTTTTCTTTTCTGGTACACCACAATTCTGTTTCTAATGGTTAACCCTTTAGGCTGACTCCTTGGAGTAACATTATTAGGACAAGTGGGATTTAATCCTTGTTTTCCCTAAGGCTGTATCAGAGTACATAAAAATTGTTGCCCACTGTTTGTACTATTTGCATCACTATCTAATAGACAGGCTGAGCACTCCCATGTGTTTTCTTAAGTAAACTTGTGATGGACCATTGAAATCACTCATGCCTCCTCCAGTTTATGATAGAGCAGCAGGAAGGGTTTGAGGGAAGATAGTGATTCCAAAGCGTTACCTCCATCATCTGTGCTCTGGGCCACTTGAGAAGGAGGGCAATGAGATGCAATTCACATCTGATTTTCCTAGCAATCCTTCCTCCCTTAACCTTCTCAACACTGTAGGCCTGCATTTTAATTTTTTTGTTGTTGTTGTTTTACTATTCAAATTTTCATCTCCATGAACTCAAAAGAACTGCTATGGATCATAATGGCTTTCCTTTTAAATGCAAGGTGTTCAATATATTCTTAGATCTGTTTTCAGTGGTCCTCAATTACTGTCCATTTTCATCTGGAAAAAATAGTCACAAATGAGATTTCTTACAGGTGATCCCCATCTGAAGGATTGCTGGGCAAGAAGTGATAGATATATAAGGATCTAGAAATGGTAGAATTCTCTTAATGTGATTTGTAGACCGTCTTGCCCAAGAAAAGTGCTCAGCAGAAAATCTATCAGTAGAATTGTCCTGTTCCCGCTGGTAGAGTCCATTTTCTTCTGAGTAGCTGGCACAGTGCTGTGTTTTGGATTTAGTATGACAACAATGTTGATAACACACTGATGTTTAAGCTGGTGCTAAGTAGTGCTTACCCTAAGTCAAAGACTTTTCAGTTTCTGATGCCCAGTTTCCCATTCCCAGTGAGCAGGCGCCCAAAAAAGTGGGAGGGAACCTGGCCAGGACAGTTGAAAGGAACTGGCCAAAGGAATATTCTATACTATGTATAAAATATATATTCTATTCTAGAGCATCATGCCCAGATTATAAACTGGGAAGAGTTGGCTGGGAACCATTGATCACTGCTCAGGAAAAGTCTGGCCATCAATCAGTGGGAGGTGAGCAATTGTGCTGTGCATCACATGTTTCTCTTGGTTTTCATTCTTCTCCCTCTCTGCCTCTTCCCTTTTCATCACAGACATTGCTTTTATTGTTTTAATCATTATTATAATTAGAATTATTCTTGTTTGTTTATTTCAATTATTAAACTGCTCTTAACTCGTGAGGTTTAACTTTTCTTTTTTCCAATTCTCCATCCTAGTGGGCAGGGGGCAGGGGAAAGTGTGAGCAAGCAGCTGTGAGGTACTTAGCTGCCAGCTGGAGTTAAAAAAGAAGAATGCATCATAGCCTTGCTGCTGGCAGATATGGTAATAATCTGTACCTCTTTTCAGGTACCCTAAGAAAAGTTATTTTGAACTGATATGTGAGATGACAATTCTGTTTGCAACTGGATACCACAGTCACTGTTTCTCTCATTCTTTGTTATGTAGACACTCAAATTCTCCCATCAAGACAGAACAATGTGCAGAGTGGCAGAAAAGAAAAAAAAAGAGAGAGAAAAAGGAAAAATTTTAAAAAGCCTTCAAGGGAGAATATGCTTACTATAATAAAACACATACCGCCATCCAGAAAAAAGGCCTTTTAATTAAAACCTGAAATATGTATTCCTGTTTGTGGGTGTTTATTTGTTCAAAATATTGAATCCAGGATAATCCTTTGAGGCATTTGCAGAGGAATGACTGCAGAAGCCAGAAGCCCTAATTCATGAGGAAGTTCTGTGTGAATTAGTTCAGCTTATCGCATATTTCTCTTCTACAAAGTATGCAGAGAGAAATTACCCAGTTGGGTGGGATAAGTGAACCTGTTTTTCCAGTACTCAAGGGCTACTGGTGGTCCTTGAGGTCTTTCTTGCATAGCAGAAAAAACCTGTTATGACACAGCAACTGGGGACAATTTAGGCCTTTGCTCTTGAAAAACAGAGATTTTATTTGTGCACATGCCTCACAAAACTTCCAGCAGAAAGGATAAACAACGTTCTACAACAGTGACTTACTTATTAAGAAGCCTGTAGTGATCCAGGTTTTTTTAAGTTCCTCACTGGAAATGGCTGCCCATGCTTTGCTTTGGTTGCTGCTGGAGGAAGGCAGTGAGGAGGAAGGTGTGAAGGCTCTTGGTTTGACCACCACAAAGTGTCTTTTAGTTCTGTTTCTTCCATAAGAGTTTCCTGCACTTAGGGCTGATTTTTCCAAGGCAGCAGAAGCTGGATGCCCTCCTGAATGACCTTTCCCTTTGAGAAAATCTTCCTGGCTTTCCTCCCAGAGCTCAGTGTGGCACAGGAACTTGGATGCCATGGGAGAAACAGTCTCCTGTCTTCATGCACTGACTTACCATGCTCTCTGTGCTTTGGCTGACAGTCTCACCTTCCTAAGCAGAGCCAGTAAGTTATGTGATTGATTACACATTTTTACCTTTTCAGTATAACTATTTCCTCATACTTTATAATACCTGTTTTAATTTCATGAACTTTACAACTGAAATTAAATACTGACTTTGCCCTTGAAGTCCTACTGACAGTTTTAGTTTCTGCACAAAGCTGGCTCAAGATTAGCTTGCTTCTAAAAAATTCTTCCCCAGCCCTCTTTCCTAAAGGAAACTGTATATTATGAAGCTTGATAGATGACCTGCAAACATTTTACAGATTTCAGTATCACAATGGTCTTGTCTCCTAGAACATGGTTAAGGAAACCAATATGAGCTAAACTTTAAAACTGCGCATAACTTTAAGCACAGACTCCATTTCTTTTATGCAATACTATTGTGTCAATGGGGTTACTAACACAGAACTATTAGTAGAGAGATATTTACACCATGCAGAGCACCAAGCTCAGGATACTGACTCAAATCCCTCTTTAAGCGGAGCATAATATGCCAAACCACAGGAAGTCACCTACCTTTTCCACAGCAGATTGAACCACTGTCATTGCAGAGAGACAGGAAGAGTGGCTGGGGCATGGTGTGGTCTCTCCCTCTTTTCACAGCTGCCAGGGCTCTGTCTCTCAGAAGGCAAAGCCTTTGGCCTGATCCACCAAGACTTTCCCTCACTAACATATTAGAGTTACAAACAGGAACATAAATGTCGGTAAAAATCATGTTTCTGATTTCAGGTGCATTTCACAGTTTAAATTCAGTCTTGGGGTTGAAATATAATAACATAATAAAACAATTAAGAATCTCCCACTGACATTCCCATGTCTCATTATCACAAAAGCAGTTTTTCTTTCTTGTGACCTTTCTGACACTTACAAATGCCCCTAAATGTGTAGGTTTTATTAAGTGAGGTAAGACAAACCTATTCATCTGGAATTTTAGAAAGCACCTTCTGCAATTTGAAATCCTATAATTAATATCCATCTATGCAAAAATATCTTAAATTGCCTTGCGCTTCACTACTATCAATCAGCCTTTGAAAAGGCAAACCTATTCCTGGGATAGCTCAATGTGTTAACAAAGGTTTCAGATAAACTTTATCTGGGGCAGGGAAATAGGGAGAAGTGGGCAATTTGCTTTATTTTTCATTTTGGTATGTCTTGTCTTTCTTCTGCAGCTTGGTAGTACAGACAAAGTGTGAAATAGAGACCATGTGAGGCAGCATTTGAATAGCACAGGAATGATGTACTAGATAAGCACGTGGAGTGTCATATTCAAACCACATGGATGCATGCATTAAAAGACTATTCAGTACAAATAAACAGTGCTAGGAATCTTGTCATAAAACAAAGAATCCAAGATATTTTTTTTATTATCTGAAATAGGACTTTCTGTACTGTTTCTCAGTGAAACATGCATATTCCCAAGGTTTATTATCTTCATTAAATTCCAACATAGCGTTTAAGCACTTGATTCGTTTTGAATACTCAATTTAGTCCCCACCACTCTCCCATTTTCCAGAGTAAACCACAAAAAGTCATAAAATTTATGCTTCTAATTTCTGTGAATTTTAAGGTCAGCCCACAGCTGCTGGGAAAACGTAGAAACTCAAAAAATAAAACATTGTAAACAAATGTCATGCAAGGCAATGTTGAGCATGAATGCCTGTTAAGATCAGATTCCTGTGCACTACAAATTAATACGACATGCTTTTAGAAGCCTGAAATACTGCTTTAATGTAGGAGATAGTGAGGTGAATTCTAGGTATCTGATTTTTTTACCAGTGTTTTCCAAGACAGCGCAAAACCATCAAGCTTACAATATTTCAAAACATGGGAACAGCCAACTAAATCCATGGAAGGTTCAGAATTTCCACACTGACATTCCCACAAGATTTTCCAGTTTCAGGTCAAGCATTTAGTGGCCAAGATTAAGCCCAAGAGCACTAAGGGGCAGGGAAAAAGCATCCTATGCAATCTGGATTGTCAGGATGGCAGGAGATATGACCTCTGTGATCGAGTCCTTGGGCTGTACAGTGTCAAGTGTCAAACCAGCTGTTCTGAGTTTTGTTACAGATGCATTTAGTGACTGAGGTGAAAGACACGTAAAAGGTTCAACCTTTAACTGTTAGTGCATCTACTCAGGTAGCCAGTTAATCTAACAATCACAGGACCAAAGTCAAAGGGACTAGACTTGCCCCCATAGCTCTCTGGGCCTTATGGCAGTGTTCCAGCTCTAGGTCTTGCCTTGATTAATCCAGTAAAACACATAGAGAGAGACCACCACACACCACTCAAGATTGTATAAGAAAGATAGTGATGGAATGCGAATGGATTTACTTCCTTCCTCACCTCTACGGATTTCATTTTTCTTGTGAACTCTTCAGCTTTCTTCCAACCTCTTCCATCTTTCTTGCCTGATCCTTCTTCCCAATTTTCTCCAATACTGGTTTAAAGTTGCATTTAAATGACTCCAACAGCTCACAATAAGACGTAGAGAAAAAAAGTGGGTTTTTACATGGGAATAGAATAGAATAGAATAGAATAGAATAGAATAGAATAGAATAGAATAGAATAGAATAGAATAGAATAGAATA
>JAYDZK010000169.1:57532770-57581739 GCA_034509185.1 Euphonia xanthogaster | reverse complement strand
AATAGAATAGAATAGAATAGAATAGAATAGAATAGAATAGAATAGAATAGAATAGAATAGAATAGAATAGAATAGTTTGGTACAAAAGGACATAAAATAGTCATCTAGTCCAACTGCATGACCACTTCAGGGCTTACCAAAGTTAAAGTTAAAGCATACTACATGTGGAATGCAGTCTAATTTAGTTTCCCAGTCATCCTAAAGTTCCTTTAACAGCCAGTAAGGAAAGGAGCATTGTGCCAAAGGAAAGGTCACAGATTTCACAGAATTTGCTGAGTTGGAAGGGACGTACAAAGGTCATTAAGTCCAACTTTTAAGTGACTGGCCTGTACAGGGATTGAACAGGGGTTGAACCCACAAATTGGTTTTATTCACACCATGCCCTGAGTAAGAGAGCGGGGATCTGAAAGCCCCCCACTGGTGGAGAAAATATTAGCCTTTGTTGATAATCTGAGGAATCTGGCTCCTGCATCAGTTGGATTCCCAAACACATTGAAACATCTGTTCCATTTTAGGTACAAATTATCTCAGTTTTAAAGTATTCATTCAAGCTGATATAAATTTAACTCAGATATACTCAATACAGCAAATCTGCCTAGGTTTAAACTAGAAATGCACATCTATCATCCTAAACTACACTTTCATCAGTAAAAATTTGCTCTTAAGGTGTGCCCTCACTAGAGGCTTGTCTTTACCAACTTTTCTGCACAGGTTTTGCTCCTCCCAGGGCTGATGATCCACACAGAGAGCTCCCAAAGCAGCAAGATGGTGCATCATAGTAAGGCTTGCTGGGGACCACGGTCCCTGCACCATCTTGGGGGAACCCAGCCTGGTGGTCATAAAGCCACAATCCTGGGTCTTTCATGTGGGAGGAATTTAACCAGTGTGAAACTAGTAAAACATGAAGGCAGGCTTGGTGGCCTGCAAGCCTTTCCTGCATTAGAACAAAGATAGCGACTGCAGTGATTACGTTTTGCTCACCTGTGTTTATCCTCCCTTGTGCCTGCTCCAACAACTTTGAATCTGCCTGCTCTAAGTGCCTCTGCATCCACACAAGGAGAGAAGGGAGATGTTAGGGATGCCCAAATGCAGGAGGAGCATTAGTCTGAGGTGGCTATGAGTGGCTGAGAGTCCATCAGAGAGCCATCCTGGGAGAAGTGCTGTCCCCAAAACTGCAATGTCCTAATTTTGTGGGTCCTGTGCTTGCCCTCCCCTCGTACATGGTCTGCAGACACGCTTTGTATCCACTGAGAGTCTGGACCTCACAGCCCTGGGCCCTGGTGTGCTGCTCCCAGCAGTCAGCTGGGTCTCCTGTTTTGTAGATAACGTGATCACTTCAGGAGCTATGAAGAAAGCATGATGAACATGTAATTTTTTTCCAGTTTTTCAAACAGAAATATTCACCTGGTGGCTGAGGCTAGCAGATGGCTGCAGAGGCTATTATACCCTAGCCATTATATCCCATTATATCTCCCACGGGAGAAGGCTTCCCGTGGATATTTAATTTCACTCTTTAACAGGTATTTAGAAATATCAAGCTACTGCCAACCCTACAAGTACCCACTCATGGGAGCGATGGGATTCAATGGGACTGCAACAGTGACATGGAAAATCAGGGTTTGCAGTAAATTCTAAACTCCTCTTCCAAGACCTGGTTACACTCTTGTTGGCCATAAGTATGTTAAAAATAAATGGAGAGGTAAATGTATTTCTTTGTGCCAAGCCCTGAAACCCAGGAAACACTTCTCCAGCTGCAGACACTGACTTGCCTTGGGTGTGTTGCGGCCACAGCAATCTGAGTGTAAAGAAGGCTCTAAGTGCTTGGGTCTGCAGCTCCAAGTTGTTGCCTGAAAGAGGAGTTTGTCTCCAAGAGAAGAGCTCTAGAGTTTATCCCTTGGCTTTGAAGAGCCACACAAAACTGGCAGCTGCTCTAGGACATGAAGTAATAGAACATCTTTGTCCCAGGTTGGCAGACACATAAGTACATTTGGACTTTATACAAATAAGTTTTGGAGTTTTGAGGATGATTCATGTCATGAAATTGCCCCTCAGTCTCACTTGTAGGTGTTTTTGTGGATTTTCATCTGCATGCTCAGCATGAAATGCCATGAAGCCAGCAGAGCTGATGTGATTTGCTCCAGCAGATTATCCCAAAGTTCATTGGCCAACTGCCTAAATGCTTTTGCCGTTACACAGAAATGTGTTTAAAGGACTCCCAGAGGAAGAGCTCTTGTGCAAGGCACCAATGCCATACATGCAGTCCAAATGCATACGTTTGACATCACTCTCTCATTAAAGGTGATCCTCATTCCACACCAAAAAATCCCTGAGATGTTAATGGATTCCCTTGAACTTCACTGCCACAATATGTGCAAAGAGATACTGCCCAAGTCCTGTTTTGCTCACTTGCCTTTAATTTGCAAGAACAGATTCAGACTGGGAAAACAGACTTTCTGTTTGGTCCAGAATGAGTCTGCATTACTTGCTTCTCAGCCTAGGATTTCTTGGAGCCACTCTGACTTCTTTTTCATAAAGAGCATTGCTTCTAGACCCCATTGCATCCCTGCATACCTGTGTGTGGTGCTACTATATTTCTTCCAGCTACTCACTGGTGAGATCATCTCACTCAGGGGGATATGCAGGAAATATGGGGGGAAGTTGTCCCTAGTTAGTGTTTGATCATAAATGGTGCAAAAGGAGATGGTCAGAGGCATCTGCAAAAGGCAGAAAAGCAGATCTTTGGTAATGGGTGCAGTCTGATATCTGAATTTTGTTCATCGGGTGTGTGAGGAGAGCAGCAGAGCTCTGGGCACCCACTCTGTTTCAGAGAGGCTGTAGCTGCCCTACAGCTGCTAACCAAGAGAACTCTTTTGCACATCTATCCAAACATAGGAATCCTATACTTACAGCCTTATTCTGGAAAATGAGTCTGACATCCCAGGAGCATGGCTTTCCTTGTTCCAGCATCCCATTATGATGCACCACACACAGTGGTGAATGAAGGAAGTGACACCTCTTTATGAGAAAGGACCTCTACTTTCTGCCCCTCAAATGGTTTGAACAGAGCAACTGGCAAATGAGATTCCCTGAAACTATTTCAGTTAATTCTGTGCCATTTAGTAAGTGTTCATGCATGGTCATAGCCCTGACTAGATTATTTCTGTGTGTCCTTTGTGTTAAAATAATTTCCAAAGTCACACTGAGTGATCACATTTTAGCTTGGGCAATGAATTAGTGATCTACCTCCACACCACACTCGTCTCATCAGCCTGCACTCGCTGACCCCTGTGAAAGGCATAGCAGTGCTTCTGCCAGGCTCAGACTTCTCCTGTCCCTCCCTTGCCCACATACAGCAGGTTCCAATGCTTCTCTTCACAAACATGTGCTGCAAACCACCAGGAGCCCCTCTCACACTCCTCACCCTTCACATGGCAGCCGGGAATGGTTTCTTTAGGGCTCTGCAGGCATCATCCCCACCTGAGAACAGCTGATCCTGGTTTGTCCTTTCTGACACACAGACAAAGGGTAACCCAAGACAAACAAGGGTGTCAAGCAAGCCCCCTTAGCTAATGACTGAATGCCTTGAAACACCTCTGCAAGCACCCCAAGAGAAATAGCATGTGCTGCTCCGTGGTGTGATGCAACACTGATTTGTTGCATCTACAAAAGGTCCCCATAATTGTGTGAAATTGAGTGTGAACAAGCACTTGAATTGCAGTTCATCAAACATAATTAAACTGAAACACAGCAACAGAAATACCCCTTTTATCTTGTGTAAGGACTGATAATATAAATACAGAGCACCCCAGAATCAAAAAATTGACTAAGCAGATGCTTGGTAGTCTGTGAATTCTTTTGTAATGCAAAAATGACTTTTATCTCTCACTGTCTATTTTTGAATGCTCATCACTGTGCTGCCTGGGTGTTTTGATAAAAGGCAACAAATATATTTAGCATATGCTTAGTTCATTTAAAAAAATCAATCTACTTTATGTAATTTGGCAACAAAACAGAAATAATTTATAAATGTCTGCTACACTAATCTGGATTGTAACTCTCTTTGATGAGCATAAAAAAAATAAAAAGGGTAAAAAAATGTACAAAGTAGTTAAAAAGAAGATAATAGAGCTCAGATTGTGTGATCTGTCCTGTGAAGAGTGTGTCACCTCCTAATGGTCCTACATAAAGTCTCCTTTATCCCCACAGAATATAGTGCAGCGTGGACTCAAAATAAAGTGGGTGGATTTATTCCAGAAATGGCCTTGTGGTGTGGAAGGAAAGGAGGAAGATCTTCTCTGCTCTTCATCCAAAAGATGTCAATTTGATCTACAAAGAGAGGCATCCTCAACACCACCTTCACCTTAGCCAGCCATTGCATGGAGGCAGGCATTGCATGGAGCATGAGAGTTTCCCATAGAAAACACAGTGGGGCAGGTGTTACAGTGCTTTTGTCCCCAGGTGCCCCAGGCACAGCCTGGACACAGCAGCCAGCAAGTGCAGCCTTGATGCCTCCTTCCCACTGACGAGCAGGCAATGGAGAACAGTCTGGTCCAGACCACAGACCAGATTTAGAGATGAGCAACATAAACCTGTTAAAACTATTTACTTTACATAAGCAGAGGGGCTCATTTTTTTCCTTAACACTAAAAAAGGTTCACTGGGGGTAAGAAAGCTAGGCTTTGAAAACACATTCAGGGATTAGGGCTCCAAATAGAAGATGTTGCAGGCTGTACACAGGACAAAAATTATAACATTGCATCCCAATCCAGACTATTCAAACATGATAGATCCTTTGAAGATTCCAACAATCTCTTGGTTCTCTAACTTTTGAATTTTCTATACTTTTTAACTGAAATTTTAACTGAACAGTGTACTTTCAAAGGCAGGAAAATGCCTTGAAAGGACTTAGCTGTAATTTGAAATGCCTGTATCTTTGCTAGATCTGGCCTTCACTTGCTAGGCAAACACATCTGTCAGTATAAATTGCCTCACAGTGGCGTTATACATGACTGCTCCATGATGGAGCTGAGAGGGTGTCTGTTCTTTCCCATTTTCTGTTTGAAAGCATTTGAGCTCTCAAGTCAAGAAAGAGGTCAAAAAACAAGCACTGGCCTCAGAGACTTCTCAGATCAGCCTGGAAAGCACATCAGTTTTTGTAGCCCTCAAGAAATAGACACTGTTCTCATTAACTGTACATTAGGCCAACTCAAATGACTAAAAACCCATTTACAGCCAGGTCACCAGGAAAGCAGAATTCAGCAGGAGGCCAAGACTGAACATGTGACCCCACTCTAAGGGTCATTAAATATATGTTTGAAACGCCCAAATAAAAGTTCAAGTAACATTTTCTTTTCAGGGTTTCATCCCTGTTTTTGAACCTATGTCACAGAAAGCACAATCCAGCCCCAAGACAATCTTCAAGGGAAGGAATAATGCTGTAATAACACAGTCAAGCTTGCAACCCTGGCAATGACTGCTTATCTCACACTGCTCTCCCTGTGAGCAATGTTTAAAATAAATAAATACTGCAGGGGAGTTGTTGTTTGTGCAATTGTTGGGTTGTATCCTTGTGGCAAGCTTTTTATCATAATAGTACAGGAGAGTACAGTTTGTTTGCAATGCAAGTTTGAGCCAGAGTGCAAGAGAACATAAAGTCTGTTAATAAATAATGGACTGGGCATGTGGGTTTTGCAGAGTGACTTAAAAAGTCAACTCCTTCAAAGTACAACATTATGCAAGTGCTATTGAAATGAAACAAAAGAAAACAGAGAGATTTAATTTCTAGTCCCTTGGAATGACAGGCATGGTCTCCTCAGGAGAGAGTGAGATTCGTGCAAGTTTGATGGGAGATGCAGCAGTACAGTGTCAGCTGTACAGGAACACACCTTTGTGTCCTCCCACTTGTGTTGTTCCACCCTAGCAGTGGCAATGGTACAACAGTTTGCTCACGAATTATGGTACCTTGAATGTGTTTTCCATATCTGAAGACTATTACACAGTCAGAGGGACAGATCCTCAGCAGGACTCAGGTTGGTATTTTGCGGATTTGATGATATCAGACCATACAGAGGTCCAGAGCTTATCATTACCTTGAGTTTAGGAGCTAGCAGCAGCAAACACCTACATCCTGACCTTCCCTGTGTAAGGACACAATAGACTAGAAAGAGAAAAGATAGCCGGGGGCTCCATAATTTTGATGTACAAAGCTAACAGCAGTTCTTGACTGAAGAGGGACCATTTAATTACAGTGAACAGAAGGCAGATCAGGTCATTGGCCTTAAGGGGCAGGACCTCTTCCTAAAAAGTACATGTCAGGCCTACCAGGATGGTGTGTGACAATACCAGTGCATACTGGCAGACAACACTGCTTTGCCCAACTTAGGAACTGCCTAATGCCAAGCCGGGCATGTCACCCCAGCACTTAATAATGTAACTTACAAGGAGTTAGAAAAATTAAACACTTACTTGGTCCAAGACCTATGGAAAATGCAGCAACATAGACAAGCAGGCTGGCCAGTGAGAGCCATTTCAGGACAACAGGAACCTCCCCGCTTTCCACGTGAGACCCGTGAGACCCTGTTGTGCTTTTGCCTCCTGCCAGGGAAGTCCTGTTCAGTTCTCCTGTCCTGGCAACATCTGGGCTTTGTACATCAAATGACAATCTTTCTGTTGAAGCCATGCGGGCAAAGAGGTCCTTGAGACTCCCATTGGTGACAGTGAAGTTTCCTGGTCTCTGGAGAGAGAAATCCTCTGGAGACTGGCTTCTGCAGACCTTGGTTAAATTCACATGTATGTTACGGTTCACTAAGCCCATAGTGACCAACGATATTGCCATAACAGAAGAGCCAATACACAGAAAAGTTTTACTTCCAACTTGATCCACAAAAAATGTGGCTGGGACTGTGCTGACCACTTTAACCACTCCAACTCCAGTGGAAGCCAAGCTGGCAGCTTCATTGCTCTGGAACCCAACTGACTTCAAAACAGTCGATGCATAAAATAAAATGTTGGGTTGCCCAGTTGTTTGCACAAAAAACACTAGAGTGAGTCCTACCAGCATTCGGGCCCTCATGTTGTTTTTTGAACGAAACAGGTCCAAGAAACTATACTGATGTTCATCTTTCAGGGAAGATTTAATCACCGTAAGCTCTTTAGTAGCATCTGATGTTTCCCGTAGCCTCTCCAGTACTTTTCTCGCCGCTTCATTGTCATTTTTCATCACAAGAAACCGAGGGCTTGGAGGAAGGAAATACATGGCAACAGCCTGCAAAGCACCTAATGGAATCACCAGGCCAAACATGTACTTCCAGCCATGAGATATGCTGGCAAATGCATAATTTGAAATATAGGCAAAGAGAATGCCTATCACAATCATGAGCTCATTTAATGACACAAGGAGGCCTCTTCTGTGCTGTGGGGCGATCTCAGCGATATACACACACGTTGCAATTGATGATAACGATATGGAAATGCCTATGGCAATCCTGCCCACAATGAGTACCTCGTATGATTCATAGGGCAGCAAAATCAGACTCCCCAGCACAAGTAAAGAAGATGCAATAATAATAGCAAGTCTCCTTCCAAATCTGTCTATAAGAAATCCACCAGTAAGGGATGCAAATAAGGCCCCAAAAAGCAGGGAACTTACAATGACTTCCTGCTCTTTGCAAGAGAGTGTCAAAATGCTGCTCATCTGAAGAAGAGCTCCGGAGATAAGGCCCAACTCATAGCCCACCAGAAGTCCACTTATGGCAGCAATGGCAGAGAATAGAAAGGTGAATGTTCCACAACCTGAAATAAGAGGATAAAACAAAAAAACTTGAAAGAGTGATTTCTGCAACATTCTGACAGTTAATAATAACTTTAATCCACCAGTTGAAAAAGATCTCTCTGTAACTTTTAGGCAAAGCAGTTAGGTACAATACACATCCAGCTGCAGTGGTGACATAAAAGCTATTTACATAAAAAGCTATTTCTGAAAAGAAAAAAAAAAAAGTAATTAATATAAAATCTTTAGTTTTAATGCCTTTGTGTCCCTTATCTTTCTGATCAAAAGTCAATAAGGTTTTGATCAGGTCCTAAATAATTAAACCTTCTGCTTCGGAATATTATTGCAAAAAGAAATGGTGAGAAAGCAATTTTTGCCTTGATATTTTTCAGTGTTTTTCCTAAACTGAGAGAGTCTCATCCACCCAACTAGAGTACCATGAGCAAGGAAAGCATAAATTTCTCAGCCAAATTGCTTCAACCTTAACTCAAATAAGTAACAAGTTTTCCCTCACCACTTATTATTTCCTTTGTTTCTCCTGAGGACAACATGAAGGCTGCTGCTACCATTGTTTTTATTTTGCCAAATTGGAGACTTATTCAGTGAGCGTCAAGCTGATGCAGGTATCTGGGATATTCTAGGGAAACTGATCTTTGAGGTAAACTCATGAACTTTCTGGGCTTTGCTCACATCTAAACTCAGATTCTTTGGAATATCTTGATCAAATATTTTGCATCGCTTTTGACGGCCATAATGTCAGGAACAAGAAACAGATGATGAAAACAATGCAGACTACATGCCTTTGAATCTCCACTTTAAAACAAACTCATTTTATAGAATTGTAGTTCATTGTTTATTGTTACAAGATAGATTTGACTGATCATATTCTACTAACTGTGAAGCCTTTTGCACCCTAAACCTTGAGGAATATATCAGTTTGTTATTTTTGGTCTCATTCATCCTCCCAGCATGATTTTCCTCGCATCATGATGTTGGCTACCACACAACTAGGAAAAGAGTAAATCATCTTCTGACTTTCCAATTAGTGAGAGAGATGGGACATGTCAGATGAGAGGTGCCTTTTGCAGCATAACGGAGTCCGTATTTAGTTAATTCTCCTGGAATTCTCCTGGAGTGGTATATGGTCTAATTGGAAATGATACACAGAGTTTATTTTTAGCTCATTTTTCTAAGGTGTTAAGGCTCTTTGATCACACTGACTGCTCAGAGTTCCTTGCCAACTATTTTGAGCACATTGGTGAGGATCAGCCCCATTTGATAGAGGATATTACAATTCAAAAGCAAATCTTGAATAGAGAGAAGGAGAGCAGCCCTAGCAGTACATCTGCACTGCTAAAGTAAACAGTGCCAGAGCCCAGGCCCAGACCCTGGCATGTGGCCACACACCCTACTAAATTGCTGACAGGATCCCTGGCACATTTGCAGCCCAAGCCACCTTGTGTTCTCCTAACTCCTAGAAGCAAACAATTCCACCACCCCACCCTGCAGCCACTCCATAGGCAGACGGGTTATTATGGAGGGTAGCACAGTACAACTGTGAATATAAGCAATGCCTCGGGGGTCAGGGGAGATGTGTAAGCCCATTAAGTTTATTAAGATAAGTATCACCTATTAGCTCTCCTAACTTTGAGCCAAACAGCAGAACCAAACAGCAACATCCCTGAGATACTGCATGCACCAAATGCACCTCAACTCACTCAGCTGCTGAGCTGGTGTGGCTGGTAAACCAGAGATAGATAAGAGATAGGGGAGAAGCACATGATTTTGTCTTGATGGGCTCTAAGGACACAAAGAGAATGTGATTATTGTGAAAAGTCTTTCAGAAGGTGGGGGCGGGTGGCAGATTTATTTGGAATGGAGATGGGACATCTTGAAGAAAACAACAGAAACAAATATGCAAAATTCTCCAGTGATGGAACAATCTTTTTTATATTGTTGTTGTCCAGATATGTTACTATTTCTAAAGCTTTTTCTTCTTTTATATCTGCAGTATCTGAGGCCATTTCACTTATTTTAAATAGAAGCATGGGTTAGGTCCTGCTGTACTTCCTTCACCCATTGAACAGTGGAAGAACTGCTTCAGCGGAAGTACTGCTGACTACAGCTAAGCTGCTTTGTGCTGCATCCTGCAATGCACACATACAATATTTGTTTTACCATTGTAAAACACAATTTCTCCTTCCCATTTGTACTTCTGAGTTGCCTGCTTGCTGTGTATTATTGTATTTGGAGAATATATCCTTCCTGGCTGGAAATCTGGGCTGCAAACAACACAGTGTTGTGCTGAAGGAATGAGCATATCAGAAGCTAAACTGCTAATCTGATCGCAGTGCTCTGCCCAAACTACTGTTCAGTGCTGATGTTTGTGCTTTCTTGAATATCTCTTGAATATTTTACATCACGGAGACACATATATTTAATGCAGGATTTTACCTCAATTTATATATTATGGACTAGAGAGTATTGTGTTCATCCAGTCTGACTCTCACAAACAGCACAACATGATCCTTCAGACACACTTCAATTATGTTTTATCTGAACCAGGCAATTTAAAACATTCAGCTTTGATTTTAAAATGGCTAGTGATTGAAAACCAACGACTTTAAGTCATAGGTCATCCCAATGGTTAATTGCTTTCACTGTAAGTTATCTGTAAATTATTTCTAGACTTAATTTCTGCAACTTCAGCTTCCAGCCATCAGATCCCATTCTCTATTTCCCCACACTTAGCTGTGTTCACTAAGTACAAACTTATAGCCTGTCATTGGGTCATTTCACAGACATTTCCTTTTTTAGCTACTTACCCTGCGAGGCTTTACAAGTTCACCAATCCCTTAAGTATTCAAACCTCTGTTCTCTGAACTTTTTCAGACCACCAAGTTCTTCAGTAAATTGTGATCTGGACCCAGTGTTCCTGCAGTGATTACACAGTGCCAAAGAGAAACTTGACATAATTTTTCCAGTCCTTGTGGACACTTCCCTCTCTACTTGTCCAAGGATTCTTACAGACACATATAGAAGCTTATCTTCTGGTTATCATTCAGGAAAACCTGAAAACTTTTTTTCTGACTGGATTCTTTCCAAGGCACTGCCTTGCTTTTAAATATGGCCTGCCTTGTTTTATGCTAATGAGGAATGCAAATCACTTTACATTTGTCTGTATTAGGGATCAACTTACCTAACTGTGAGACATCTATATCATCTCCAGATTTCTCTTGTAACCACTTCAGAAAAATAGGCACTTCTGGGCGTCTGAATTAGGGTGGATGCCTACTTCCCTCCATTGCCTATAAAAGGAAGCTGTGCGACTTGCTCAAATGCAGATGTCTAAAGTTAGCAGAGAGGAACCCCAGACAGCACATTCACTTGCAGTCAGCAGGCCAAGGCATCCAAATTGCATTCAGCCAGTGACATGTCCCATTTATTGATCACCCATCACCTTTATCACCCTGTTAAATAATCTGTTATTATTTTCTTCCAAGAAACTGCAAACAGTAAGTAACAGAGGGGCAAAAACTGAGTTTAAGGCTCTCCAGCCAAAACACAGCAGCATGGACAGTGTATTCTGTTGATACTTTGAAGTCTGTGTCCTGCATAGTTCTTAATTCTTAAAATGCTGGGAGTGTCATTTTTGTATGGTTTCAGTTTCTGAATGAGAGTGTCATGTCAAATATCTTGATAGCGTCCACCACCAGCACTGCTCTTTACAATTCAAACTGTGCTCACATCAGCCTGTGGTCCTTAGATCAGAGAAACGGAGATGGTTATTTATTTTTAGTCTGAGAGTCTGTGCAAGCTGGATGTAGAGCTTGGACACCTGGGAATTGATAAGGAAGCATTCAAGCCCATATATTTACTGCTTTTCCAAGTAGAGCAACTTGATCAATGTCTTCATGTTTATTTTTTTTCTTTTTACTGGGTCAGCTGGTATCCTTCTTCATGTGTCCAGGGACACATACCCACAGTTGTACAGAAATAGTGGAGGGCTGTAACAAGAGCACCCCTGAATGAAAAGCAGATCCTGACGTGATGCAGAGGGAGACACACTGTCCCTTCTGCATTAGTAGCAACAAAGTCAGTAGTTAACTTGGTGTCTCTTGTCCCTCACGGGCACTATTCCACTGAAAAACATTGTTACATCACCATGAGCTTTTGTTTTAACTGGTGTACCCAGAACTTTCCTGCTCACCACTGCCTGCTGAGTTAAACCTTGAAATCTCTGCTCAGTTTCCCTTCACGACCTTCCTCTAGGCAAAATTCCCCTCTGACTTCAGCATATGTTTTGCTTTACCATTTCCAGATAAAAAATGTTGCAGTAATTGTACTCACAATCCTTTTAAGTGTCACTTTGAATGGTGCTGCTGGCAGTTCTTAGGCATTCCTTTTTTTTTTCTTTACAAAAAGCTTCTTTATATATTTATACATATATTTCTCTTATTTTTATGAAATGCCAACAGAACATACGGCAGTGTACAGCCCAGGGGAATAAAATATTTTAATGATAGCTACCAGAGAATTTTCTCCTTCTGTCTGCCACTAACAACACAGCTAATGAGTGTGTGGCTGGTATGTGACAAGTGATTGGAAAGTCTATTCTCTAGTTTCCCTTGTAAACAAAGTGGTTTCTCACAACTGTTGTTCAAGTCAAAAGCAGCCCTACTTAGCAAACAAACCTATCTTTAAGAACATTTGTTGGAAGTGTTTATGCCTGGTTCCTGAAAAGGAGACCAACTGCAGTTGTAGTACAGCAGCACAGCTTACCGACCATGAGGCCGGATGGGGCCAAGTACTAAGAGTGTGCCCCTTTACTCACTTTCAAGCACATATCTGGGGAAATACATTCATTCCAAAGGCACAGTATTTGGTCTGTGCATGTATTTTATGGGCATTATGGATAAATGGTTAGTGCCAGGGAAGATCTGCAAGCAGGCTGATGTGGGAAACAGCAGTCTTCACCTTCCTATTGGGAGGGAGAGATATGGGAAAGAAGCCCTTTCCAGCTCAGTTTGGCAGTACCAAGCTCCAAGTTAGTCCAGACACCAAGATTTCTGTGATGTAGTTTTGCTTTCTCCCAAGAGATCATTCAGGGTGCATATAGAAAACTACTGGGAGGGGAGTAGGGAGATTACTTGTGTAACCTGTGCAAATATATCTATTTTGATAGGAGGAGACTCGACAATCTCTTCCACCATGGTACTTTCTTCTGTTTACTTTGACTTAATCTGAGATGAGAAACATCTCAGATTGGAAGAGAAGTACTTTCCTGTCAGGAAAGTCCTTTAATCCTTGCAATTTCTTTATCTACTTAGACTTTTGGAAAGTGAATTCAAGTTCTGTCAACCATTGGTTAATAAGCACAGGTTAGAAAACCCTAATGAGTTGAATGCATTGCCTAGATATAAATCCACAGCATGGAATATCTCTTTTTTTTCAATATAATGATATTTACTTTTATCTCCAATAAATTTTAAAACTACAGCATTTGTATTTGAAAATTTTAAGCTGTCTCTAATAACATATTTGTTTGGCACCTGAGTGCTGTCTGACATACAAAAAGTGTGTCTTTCAAGGGATATAGTATTTAAATTTCCCAAATTGTCATTAAACAATATTTTGCTGAAGTGCATAACATGAGGATCATTTTTTCCTTTTTAGGATAAATGTTTGATGGCATGTATTGGGAATTGCCGCATAATTAAATCATGGTTTTGCTTCTCAAAAAAGGTAATTTTCCCATTTTCATATTATCATGATCTTTGCTGTGCTGCCGCAGTCACTTTCTCTATCTCATCCAGTTGTTGGATGTAAAGAGACATATGTTACCCTGTTGCTCTATTCCAACACCAGAGATTTCTTTAGATCCAGTAGCCGCTCAGTAGGTGCATTTCTCCTATGAGCTAGAATACATCTGACCTACTGAAAATAATGTCAGGGTCATGCGGGATCACAATCATTTGACAAATGGGAATCCTCCCACCCAAGCGTGAAAAGCAAACCCAAAACAAATACTTTGTAAATTGAACTAAAAGAGAAGGTCGAAGGAAACAAATGTTCCACTCATGTAAACTCCTCCAGTGGTGGAAAGCACTGAACCCTTTGTACAGTATAAGCCATAATGTACTTTGTAAACCATATTTGCATTTCATGAACAAAAGCTTCCTGACAATGATGGAAAGACAGGGAATGCAGATCCCGGACAGACCCACCATGGCCATGTCCTCTCTTACTGCTCTGCTATGTAATTTCATTATATCAACAGGCAGCCTATCCCCTTATTACACAAAATGGTATTTGGGTTTTGTTTTGTCTGTTTCTACTAAGAATCAACAAGTTCTTCTAATTTCTAACTATGTAATTATATATTCCTCAGGTTACTGCTTTAATTTTTGAGGGTAAGGACAGATGTGCAATCTGCACATACTCTTCTAACCTTAACCCATGTGCTGCAGAAACTTTGCTGTTTATTGCTATCCTGTAACCGTCTGCACTGCTCTTCTCAGTCCCAAAGGCAATGTTAAATGTGCCTGCACACCTACTGACTCTGTTCTTGGCTAACCTCTGATTCCATTATCAGGAGACATTGCTTGACAGATCACTATTACACTCCAACAAAGCATTTGTGCCTATTGGTTTCTGAATATTCTTGCAATAGTCAGTTTATTCAACTCAAAGTGAACAAAATCTCCTTGGGACATTGTCATTTCTGGCTTATGACCATGAGGTCCTCTTTGGGTACAGCTTATAATAAGGCATAATAAGCCTTGTGGCTGAGAAATACCATGATCTTGGAGCATTATCCCTTTCATCTTATCATCTGGGAAAGTGTTTGAAAATGCAAAACCATGCTGCAACTGAAAAAACTGGCTGGGTAGGACAGCAAAGATGAAGAGCTATGAAATGAAGTTTCTGCACTTAAAAACTTATTGCAGAATAAATGTTACAGCTGATTTTTGAGGGTGTCAGCACAGAAACCCTGTTTCTTCCTGAAATGCTAGGGAAGTAAAAACAGGAGGGAGACCCTGTCCCCCCCACCCTGTATTGTTCCCCTGCATGGACAGGTGCAGTGCTTGCCTGGACTCCTTCCACTCACTCCGGTGAAAGGGCTGAGCTGCCCCCGAGTGTGCAGATCACTGTTGTCAGAGGGCAGCAGGTTCTCCTATCTTTCAGACGGCTGATCTTCATAAAGGAAAATTATTTACACAACAGAAAACACCTACACGAGCAGTAGGACCAAGGCCTTTTAGGGAAAGTATCACACAAACCTTCATTCAAAATTCAAGCTGGCAGTCCCCGTCCTTACTCATATGTTCCCCTCTTGCGCTTTTAGAAACTGAGAAGGCACGTCCCAGGAGTGCCTGGGCTTTGCGGGGCCCGTTCTCCCGCGGCCCCGAGCATTAGCGATGCGGGCAGCTGCTGCTGGCCACAGCTGGCACTCAGCTCCTGCCTTCTTACCTGCTGCAGCCGGGAGCCGGGAGCGGCTGCAGCCCCGGCTGCGCTCCTCATCCTCCCCTGCTCTCATCGTCTGGCTCTGCTGGCTGAGGTCCTCCGTGCTCTGCCCAGGTACCATCACTGCCCCTTCGCACCTTGGGCGGGAGCACTTCACAGCGCTGCGCTCCTTCCCCGGCCGGCCAGGAAAGGGCAGGTTGTTTTCCTCATGGCAACAAGTTCCTGAAGCTGGCTGAAACTAAACGCAAACCACAAAGTGGTTCGTGAACAACTTTGTTGCTATTTCAGAAGGCTTTGCCCTTTGCAGTGACACAGGCTGTTGCTATTCTGGGGAGCCTATTGCAGGCGAGGGGAGGGCCGTCTGTCGGAAGTATTGCTTTTGCCTTTAACAAATAGTTGAGACATCAGACATCTATCCATGCACAGCTCCATGCACATTCCTTACCCATTCACTTACAGGGTCTCTCTCTCTTTTTCCCTGTCCCTCTTTTCCTCCTCTCCCTGAGTTCATACGCACAGGTTTTTAGCAGAGAAGGCACACTGAAGGGGAAGGTTTGAAGGGTTTGCTGTGTCAGCTAAAGTTAGGGCACTGAGCACACGCACACACACACACACACACACACACACACACTCACACACTCACATAGCATCGCTGCATTCTTGAAACTCATGAGCAAATTATGGTGAGAAGTAGCGGAGAGGAAAACAACCATGACAGCCCCTTGCAGCCTGTGATAGCGGGAACCAGGACTTTACATGGCAAAGATGCACATGATATTTCACAAGTAAATGCAGGGCAAGCCACCCTCTTTTCCAGGACAATTATTTGAGTCAAAGACTTGATTTTGATCACTGCTGGGAGTCACTCCATCCTTACTTGCTTCTGTGGCAGCAGTGGCCAGGGGCCAGATGGCAGCAAGAGGGAAAGTTTGTGCTGGGTGCAGGTGAGCTGCCTATAGAGGCTGCCTGTCCTGCTCCGTCCCAGACCTGGGAGAGCCTCCAAGTGCTCTCAGGAGACCTGCTGCCTCCATCAGGCAAGTTGTCCAAGTTACCCCAGTGGGAATCACTGTTGTATAATCTGGCAGTGCCGCAGGCTTCTTGTTTGTGCTCTCTGATTGCTTGCTTGTTTGTTTTTGTTGTAATACATTAATGCCTGCAGATAGCATGGGAGGAAAAGGTAGACATGGAAACTCCGTAGCTTTTGCAGTAGTTCCAGGCAGGAGAATTCCTAAACCTTTTTTTCCTTATGTAGAGCAGGCATAGTAAGCCCTTTATCGATGTTTGCTTAACAAGAAAAATGTGATGAAAGACATTGTAACTGCTCCATTTGACAGCTGCCTCACTGTCAGCTTCAGAAACTGGACTGCCAGGGATGCCACGGGGAGATTGCTTCCATTAGGGAGTTTGGGCTTTGGCAGTGCCTTTTACATGTAGTTATATGAGTCAGCCTAACTCTGCTGTCATGTGTTACATACTTCCCTTGTAAAATGTCAACCTGTCAGTCCTTACAGGACGCTGGTGGTGCTGTTAACAATTTCTTAACACATCCACAGAGGTGTTGTTTCTTCATGGTTTAGGTGCAAAAAGTAATGTTAACTTTTAAAGAAATTATTTGTATGTTTTGATAAAAGAAAAAATAAAAGAGAGGCTGTTTAGGCTGAGGAAGGAAAGGAAATGTTTTCATAGATCAAATTCAGCTGTGATAAGATTCCTCTGTGATAATGTGGTGTGTAATCGACCTCCTCTAACAACCCACACCTCATATAACCCACAGCTCAGGTCAGCACAAGCTCTCTGGAAACTCAGCTGACTCCACAGGTGCCCAGCTGCTCCCACATCCCAAGTGCCTTCACATGTAATGGTGCTGGAGGTGTCAGAGAATGCCAGAGGTGCCTCTGGCAACTTGACAGGGAGGAAACAAGAGATGTAACACAACTGTTCAAAAATCCCCTAAACTAAATGCCGTCCTCCAACTAAGTATGTTGATTATACACAGCTGCTGGCACATACAGACTTTAGGAGGATTTAAAAACTTGTCAGGAACCACACCTTCCCCTGAACAAGAAGCATATTACCCCCAGGAATAAGTAATAAAAATACTGAGTTCTCAAATCTTAGGATGAATAGATTTTACAAAATGAATGTTAAGTGAATACAATAGTGAATTTCTTTTTTGTTTAATAGGAAGAAAAAGGTATTTTAGAAAAACAGTAGGATTTCTTTTAACTGTGTTTTCACCTAGAGTTCAGTCTCCTCAAAAGCCAGAGCCTACAATTATTTTAAATATTTAGCTCCTTGTTTACTAAGAAATCCAGTCAAATAATTCATTTTTCTTTTCTAGGTCTGCCTTTATGTCATGGTATCTATGCCAGCAGCAACACAGCAATGGTTTAACTTTGTTCCCTGGGTTAATCTCAGAAGGTATGTACCTAGCTTGCATGGAGGGTAAAGCAGTCAATAGGTACAGTACAAACCATAATGGCCAAAGAAAATATGAAGGAACACATCCTTATTCTGAGGGCTTGTGTTTGGGCTGCCCAAAGGACGGTGCACCCTTGCCATGCTGAGCTGTGGGTGCTGCTGAAGTGCCCTGGGCTTTGACCTTCTCCCTCAGTTATACCCTATGCCTGTCAAAACTGTATTGGTATCAGTGAAATATGGTCTTAGGAAAAAAAAAATGTTCCCAGTAAGTGAAAATATGAAATATTTTAGCCTGAGATCTGCTGTTTGCATGGTGTTATTATGAGGGATGGGCTGCAGTGTCATCGGTTTCAGCTGACAGTGAAAAGCCACAGCTCAGCCGGTGTGAGGATGTCTTATCACAACTGTGGCAAAAATCTGAGGCATTGATGTTATTGGTGTTTACTGGTGCTAACTGGGAACCCAGAAAATGAAGGAACTATAAAACAGCTGATTGCAGCCAATGAAAGCAAACAGAGAGAGAAAACAAACAGCCTCTGCTAGTTCTGCAGTCAAGCCTGTTGCAGAGGGATAGTGTGAAATGCAGTGACAGAAGCCCTTGCTGGTGGCCACTGGGTCCTGGTCCCACAACCCCCTCTGCTTCCCACTGGAAATAAACAGCCAAGCAAGCAAGAAAAACTCTGGTGCAACAGACATGACTGGGATAAGGAGGAAGAAAAAGAAGTGTGCTTTGATGCTTTTCAGTCCTCTGCTGTTTTCCTGTTACTGCCTTGCCTGTGCACAGTGCTCAAGACAATGGCTTGGCTGGGCTCTGTGCCAGGAGCAAGGTGTCCCTCAGAGCAGGGCCAGGAGCCTGCCAGGGTGGCAGGCCAGGACAGAACTGCACCTGCTCTGCCCCTCTCATGGCTACCCAGAAAGGGAACCAAAGAGCAGGAGAAGTGTTGCCAGAAAGCAACCCACCCAAAATGCTGAAATGGGCAACAGATTAATGATGCTCTGAAGAGTAGGAGCCCTGGCTTCATAGCTGTGCTGTGGGAGGCTGGGCAGAAGGTCACACCCTTCAGGAGTGGGAAAGATTTCAAAGCCCAGAGCAGGAGAGGGTCAGGAGGCAGGCAAGGGGTGAGTGCAACACTCTCATAAGATTCCCCTGTTGGTTTTATCCACGTGCAGTTGGCAAAAAATCACCTTTTCTGCTATCTTCTCCGTTCCTTGCTTTCAAAATCAGCCAAACACTTTAGTACTAGAAACATGATTAGGCTAGAAGAAGAAGAAAAGATAGTCACATTCAATTGCTGAATAATCTGTCTAGAAAATCTGTGAGGCTGATGTGGCAATTTCTTCTAAAATCTCCAGTCCTGGTTTGTATTTGTATTTCTGGTGATCTAATAACTCAAATTTGGGACTGTGGAGAGACAGGCTTATTGGTGATAAGCCAATAGAAATTAATTAAGAGTTGAAGAGTTTTCTGAATCAGTTTTCATAGACCACTTTTATCAGAGTTGCGGTAAAGAAGGTCATCTTATTTCTCTGTAGATTTCATGATTCTTAAAAAAAAGAATATAAATAGAATATAAATATAAAAAGAAGATACTGGAAGTCTCCCAATTAATTTATTTTAAAATGTAGAAACAAAGATTTTCAGCAAGTTATGGAGAGCATTTTCTTGACATATCAGCTTAAGTTACTTTGCCTTCATCTTTGATTGTTGAGATTTGTTCTCAGAACAAATAGTTTGCCATTCGCAGAACATGTTCATTAAATAGCTGGCTTGGAACAGCAGGAGGAAGGCTGGGAAGATGAAAGAATGGAAGTGACATGAAGAGGAGAGACAAAGAAGAAATGGAGAAAAACCAAAAGAAAACCATACTCTTTATTAAAAAAAAAAAAAATAGGACCAATCTAGAAAAGCATGAGTAGCCTTTACCATTAGTGTTGACACATTGATACCCATTCACAAGGAGGAGAATATGCCAAAATTCCAGTTACTGAGCAATGAGAGCTGGATTACAAAAACCAAAAGCTACTTCAAGAAAGTGAAATGATCCATCCTCCAGGAACTTTGAATATAAAGATAATTGTTATTACTGTTGTGCAGCAAAATAGTTACAATTCACCAGTCAGTTTTGCAAAGATGCTTTTTATAAATGTAAGGTATATTTCAATAAGACAGTGTTTAGGCTGTGCCATTTGTGTCATTTTGCAACTGAATAAAGTACAGATACATTGATAAATGGATAATACTGGATAATAATGGATAGTAAGTAAATAAATAATATAGTCTGATGTCATATAGAAAATTCATGACAACTGAGAACGCAAGTTTTTTTCACTCTAAGTACTGTGGTTTCTTACTAAGTCATACTCCTTCTGTTATGTTCTTACTCACACTCAGAGGCAATGATTTATACCAATATATTTTTATCTGGCTTTAAAAAACTCAATCATAGACATAGTCCAGAGCTCATCACACTTCACGACTCCCTCCAGAGTTCCACTGACTCATGGCACAAATATTTGAATCTTTTGGTCTTCTGTTAGCGTCTTCTTTAAAAGTACTCTTTAGAAGTACAGTGTGGCCTTGGTCAGCAACTCTGAGAGTTATGTTTTGGCAGAAACTTGAAATCAAACCGAAGGTAAGAACTGAAGACTGGAAAATACAGTAAAAATAGAATTGAGAGGAGAAAACAAAATAAAATATAAATTTTAGCCTTTCCAACAAGTAAAAAGAAAGGTCTTTTAGCTTCTGTGTAATCCAAAGGGGCCACCCGAACTTTGTTGCTGAATAACATGTCCGCTGTTTGTAATCACACACTGTTCTTTCCTGTTTGCTTCAGATATTTTATATTTACCTTTTCTTTTTTAACAAATCATAGAAACAGCAGCCCTCACATTTGAAAGAAAATTGTCCATCTGAAATAAAATTGGGAGGCAGTGCACATTTCCAGTGCAAGGACTGAGCCCAGAGAAGGCAGTTAGTAATGTCAACCACGGCTTGAAATCAGGTGGTTTCTAGGAATTTCCAAAAAGGTGCCAAAAATGGAATCCTTTGAGATCATTGTACAGTGGAAAGGGCAGTTTGTTCTTTACTCTTGTGATGAATTGTTAAAAATGTGTAAGCTGAAATTCCCTTTGCCTGTTCCAGTTAAGGAAAGAGGTGTACATTGCTAAGAAAAGTTTGAGTTGCTGAAATGTATTTTTTTTTTTGTTGCTGGGAAACATTTTCTCCCACATGGAATATGTCAGTCACACAGGAAATGTGGTCATTTTCATGGTTTTAATTATTTCCACTGACAAAGTGTTTTGTTTTCTCCTGAAAATCTTATTGTTGCAAAAATAAACAACTAAATGTCATTAATGCTGTGCTTCGCCTTCTTGCTGGTTTTTGACCGCAGCTGGCAATATGAAAGCAGTTTTACATGCATTCATTAAAACCAAATGTCTGGGTAAAGCTTTCCAAAGTCCATCCAAATTTTCAAGTCATTGCAGGCAAGCAGGAAATGAAGCCAGCCTCCAAAGCACAGGTCAGTTTGTGTTCACCCAAACAAATGAGCAGTGGGCACTCCCGCAATGCAATAAATTCTTCAGGTCACCTGTTCCCCAGAACTTCTGTCACCTGAGTCCATTAACAGGTAGCAAAGGCAGTCTTCAGTGGACACTGTGCATCTGGAGGTGTGTCAAATTTATTTTGAAATTACCATTCCCCTTCAGAGCTGGAGATACTGAAAGCTCAGTAGGTGGAGTGACAAATCTGTTAGAACCCAGGACAATACAGGAGAGGCTCTTTGGAAAAAATGGAGGTTTTCTGCCCTAGAATCCTTTCCTCTGCACACACCAAAATCCTGTCTTTTGAAATACAGGTTGGGAAAATGCTATGCCGGCAGCATTTTGACAGGGAGGGGACAGATTCCTTTCTCTGCTGTATGTCCTGGAGGCACAAGTGGGCACTTTGCTGGCAGAGACGGGCCTGGGAGAAAATAGCTTATTTGCTTCCCACTGAAATGACATTTTCTCCTGATCACCATGAGAAGGGAGTGGATGCCCTTTAGGCACCAGGTCTCTGGCCCCTCACACCATGTGGTGTAGCTCCTGCAGGCAGGCCGTACCTGCATGGGCAGGAGCTGCCTGGTTATCCAACACAGATCATCAGTTGGGTGGGCAACCACGGGAGCCCCGGGGAACCTCATCAGGAAAGTAACCCTCAGTTGGGCTGTGGCCTCAGAGAGGATCCCTGACACACATCCTCCAAAAGCACTTGGTGGGGATTGCAGCCTGCTGCAATTCAGGGGCTGGAATTTGCCCTTCTGGCATTTAAGTTTTTATTAGTTGTTGTTGTTTTTTTTTAAAGACCAAGACACATATCACCTCTGGCAAAGCTGATTTGGGGAAGCAAACCCTCTCTTGTAATTTTCTGTTTAGTTTAGCAGCATGATTTGTATTGAAGGAGCTCCCTGAGCAGCTGAGAACTGCAGCCTGCAGGGCCTGCTGCTGCCTCCCTCCACGCCCCTGGTAAAGGCAGGCAGCCTCGCAAGAAGGCAGCTGCCATCTGTCACCAAGGTCCCTGTCATCCCAACACGGCTGCTTGGCTGACTTACTTCTGTGCAAGAGACTTTAGCATCAGGGCTTGGGCCTCTCTGAAGACTACAGAAGTCCTGGTGCACTCTGCCTCCTGCACGGCAGCGGCTGCCAGCCTATGAGCGACTTCACTCAGCAGACACCCTCCTCCCTCCCTTCTCATTCAGATTCAGACTCTGTGCTGCTCAGCTTGGCTTTAACCTCTCTCCTGCAGACTAATCACTGAGGCATTAGTTGTTTAAATTCACACTGATGAAATAGGTGCTGGCAAAGCCCAAGGCACTTTCGGTGGTACAGCATGTGCTGAGCTGGGCACTCACAGTGTCCTGAAGAGCACTGCACTGCCTCTGAGCAGGAATGCCACAAGGAAATAATGTCTGAGATTGGGTTCACAGCAAACAGGGTGCACACAATGCTTTAGCCTTCCAATACAGCTTCTAACTTCAGCAGGTCTTGTCAAACAAGAGAGAACACAGCATAGTTTTGTAGTTATCTCCGATAAAGTTTAGCTCTTGGAAAGGACTTTCCTACCATGGACATAGTGCGTGTGGAAGATTTTTGGGTATGCGGAGTCAATAGGCAGAAAGCTGCTGACTTGGCTGAAGGCTAATTTCACACCACAAAAAGTAATCAGAAACTCCAGAGCAGCACTAGAGTTGCTGCTTACTTGCAGCTACTCTTATGAGAGCAAGGAAACTTGCAAGTCTCTTCCTGGCTCCTCTGGGAAAGTGAAAGACCCTTTTTCCTTCTCCAACCTCATCTCACTGATTTTTGGGAAAGCCAGTGATGAATTTTGGCACTGCCTTCAATTTTTTCTCCTTCAGACTGGGAGCTTTAAACACATCTCTCACACTTCACCTTCTTCTCCAAATCTTACCCTTTCCTATGTAGTTAGTTATCAATATGCAGTCCACCTCTCAAAGGAAACTCTCTCCTTCCTGGTCTGCTGCACCTTGGCTTTTTGCAGCGGGTATCTCCTCCTTCCTGATAGCAGCTCTGAAATTTCAGTTGTACTCAGTGAATATGACCTCACACTGTCTACCACATACACACTCATTGTTTCTCACTCCAAGCTCTTTGACCATGTCCTCTCCTCTACTTGACCCACCCAAAGGGGCAAAGCAGTAAGAAAAGAAAATCAGGCCTTCAGTACCCTTTCGAAAAAGTCCCGGTTCACTGCAAGACATCTGACTCCAAAACGGCTTTCTGTGTGATTTAGAGATTTTTTCCCTGACATGTTCAGACATATATATCCATGTTTACCGCTGTGGGGTTTGGATCCCTTGCCAATTCTAGAAGCTAATACTCTTGTGCCAGCTCTCAATCTCTTGGACACATGCCATGGAAATCAGAGGCAACATAATAAAGTGCCTAATTCCTGGAGTCTTATGATTATCACATCTACACAACCCACCCTCTTAGCTGTAAAAACTTAAAAGCCTGAGTTAATTAAGTTTCATTCATAGAAACTTGAGAGTGAGAACATGAATGAAATAATTCAGCACTTTTTATTTCTAAAAGCCATGTTTTCTAAGCCAGTATTTTGATTATGTTCTGAAAGGTTTAACATTTACGTGTTTAACATTTTATCTTCAGCTTGAACATACATGACATTAAATTTAAGGAGAAGAATCAGTTTTATGGGTAGAAGACATTTAATCCTTCAGGTTTATGACTGCAGGATAGTTGGAACAGTTCAGTCCTTGCACCATTGATATGGATGGGGCAGTAGTGGGCAGGTACCCTAGGGACAGTGCTCAGATGTGCAGCAACACACTCCTGGTCCCAGTTTTGGCTGGGATAGAGTTGGCTGGGAGGCACTGATCACTCTCAGGAATGGGCTGGGCATCAGTCAGTGGGAAGTGAGCAGTGGTATTGTGCACCACGTGAGGCTTTTTAGGTTTTACCTCTTCCTCTCTCATCTGATGTTGATGATGATTATTATTATTTACTTTGTATCAGTCATTAAACTACTCATATCTCAACCCAACAGTTTTACTTTTTTTCCCTTATTCTTGTCTTCATCACACTGGGACAAGCTAGGGGAGTGAATAGGAGGCTGCATGGTACATAATTGCTGTCTGGGGTTAAACCACAACACCCCTAAAAGCCAAGTTTTCAATTTGCCACTTAAAAGGGAGGACCTGAGCACACCCTACAAATGCTTCATTCACCTGAAATCCTCCCTGCCAAGGGAAACACCTGTGCCAGTGGCAAGCTAGAGCAGTGAGGGCTGGGCAACACAGCTGCAGTGGAATTCCCCTAACTATTTGCCTATGTCTTTTTGCAGGTGGTGGAGGTCGTGGCAGGAGCAGAGCAACTTATCAAAGTCTCCACCTCTTTATTGGATCCTGGTTCCTCAGAGATAATGAGTTTCATGGAGCAAGTGGGATTTGGAAGGAGCATTTTGGAGAAAAAGCGGAAGTGTCACTGCTCTGCATGGTAACTGCAGCTGGCCAGGTGGAGCCAACAGATGGGTATGCACCTACTGCATGGACCTCTGCAGTCTGCTGGAGCTGCACAGGCTGCTCTCAGATTTGGCAAGTCTGCTTCCAGACAGCTTTCAGAGACTTCCCACATCCATCCATTCCATCCCTCCAGCTTCATTTCCAAGTGACTGCCAGATCAAATCTCAATTTGATCTCTGTAGGTTGCTGTGAGTTTAGACAGCAGAGATTTCTGGGCAGCCCAACAGGCCAGGGGCTGCTTGGTTCCCTGTAGATGGGGCTCCTGCCTGGACTGTGCCACTCTGGGAGAGAGGAAGCTAGGGAGCAACTCACAACTATCTCAGCAACAGCTTGTGCTGTGCCTCCCTGCTTAAGGGAGAGGAATCAAACAGCGTCTTCTTCAAGACAATACAGGTTTGTCTCAATGAGTCATATCACAGATAATCCCAGATATTCTGAGTTGAAAGGAACCCACAAGGATTATCAAGTTCAACTCTAAAGTAAATGGCCAGTATGGGGATCAAACCCAACACTTTGATATTATTAACACCATACTCTGACCAGCTGAGCCAGTCTCAGGATCCTATAAATTTATTCTTCATGTTTGAGTATTGCATAGGTTGATTTCATGCATGGAGCACCTAGAAACACTATTGCAAAAGGCAGCTCTGTGCAAACTGGTAAATCCCAGAAGCAGAGGGTATTCATGCCTCTGGTACTCTGCACTTTTGTGCACATGTACAACAGATTGTTTGAAATCTGTACTGCATATGGGTTTTTTCACACACCCTCACCTTGTTCAGTACACAAAGAAGATAATTATTAGCTAATAATATTGTGGAGATCTGTGGTACATCAGTACTCAATCTGCAAAACCACAGCCACTGCTGCTTCCTTTATAACCTACAGTGATAGTGAGCATTATGATGTTTGTTTTTTCCAGCCTGTGGTATTAACCTTGGAAATGGACATAATCTGTCATGGAAATATAGTTAACAGTTTCCCCATAAAATGCTAGATGGTACAGTAATAGATGAAAATTTCATAAGACTGAATTAATCCACCTTTACAACATGACAAGAAGATGAATGGATAGCATTAACTCTGCATTGGAGTTCAGGAACCAAGATGTGTCATTTTAAAGCTCAAAACATCCTTTCTATTTGGACAGCCATTCTGGGAAACCTAGACTCTGTCCTTGTGATTTAGTATTAACCAAGCCTTAAAACATATAAAGGCAGTTACCGTTCACTTTGTTCACACTTGGGAGTCTGGAACACAGATGAAAATAAAGCTTAAGCATTTCAGATCGTGCCAAGGGGAAAAATAAGTCTGACAGCGTCCCCTGTAGGCCATATAGTCCATCTTCCTGCCCTAACAAAAGGTCAGCTATCTCAGTCTTTGCTGGTTATCTTTATTGCTTAATTTTTCCTGTCTAACCTGCTCTTTAAAAATGCCTAAACACAGAGATTTCACTGTCTTCTGAGGCAGGTCTCTTCCAGTGCCTAATTATGCTCGTTGTTAGACTCATGTTTATCTTAAACCCTCTGTACAAGTGCTAGACCATCTTTCCTTGTTTTGTACCCAGGGAACATGAAGAACTGTGCTATTTGAAGACACTGGATATCTGCTGCTGACTTTGACAAGACTCCTCACTGAATCACACCCTCTTTGGGGAATGTTGCCCAGAATGGGACATGAAACACCAGTGGATGCCTCAGGGCTGCTGAGTAAGGCAGAAAATTTTCTTTTTTCTTTTCCTCATGACTCTTTCATGTTACTTTTTCTGCTTATATGTCACAGACGTGATCCTCAAACTTCTGCCCAACAGTGCCAACATTACTGCTCATTAATAACATGGGGTATGCTACAATCTCAGTTCCCTTTCTGAAGAACTATTAGCCAGCCTGCCACATCTCATTTCATAATTCTGTAGTAAATTACTCTTACTTAAATGTATAATTTTGTGGTCTGACTTATTACTCACACTTTTACAGCTCTCTATACTAATTTGTCAGTCTTCTGCCCTCCTGGGTGCCTGCAGCTCCCCTCCCAGCTGGGTGTTGTTTGTGGTCTCCCACATGAAGTTAATACACACTTCTGCTAATGACATGAGTACTGTAAGAGGAACCAAGAGAAAAGAAGTAAACCCAAGAGAGACCATTGTGGAAGCGACCACAGATTTTTCTTCAACTTGACAATTATTTGCTAATAATTCTTCATATTTATTAAGAATTAATAACAAATAATTGTAATGACCTGACTGCATTTAAGAAACAAGGCATTTACCAATGAACAAACTGACTTGGATAGTCTGGTGTAAGCGACTTCCCTAGAATCAGGTGCCAAACAAGCAGAGGCTGGAGCTCTACTTTCATCTACCTCCACCATGGGGCAATTTTCTTCATGCTGTTCAGTTCAAAACTCCCTGGGGTGGCTGGCTGGGGGCAACTCTCTCTTCCTGAGGAGAGTGAAGAGCAAGGTGCAGCTTCTTGGGCATCAAGAGCTGGGAAGCAAGGACATGACACACTCCCTGAAGACAGCACCTTCAGAGACTACAGCTTTTAATCTCTAGCAAACCTATACATGCCCTAATTCCTGATTTAACCACATCTAGGGTTTTTTTCAGGAAGAGGGAAGCATTCTTAGTACAAAGACTAACTGTCAAGCTCATTGGGTGTCCACTGAGGTTCTACTTTTAAGAAACCAATTGCCTTTTATATTCTTCACCCTCTGGTGACAGGAAGAACAGGAGAGCTGAAGCAGAATTCATAACAGGTTTGGATGGAATTATCCATTACAGGTTCTTCACCTTTTCTCAAAATCCACAGCTAAATGCATTACAGCAATGTCATGTGCCTTCTTTATCAGAATCATATCATAATCTTTGCATTACATAAATCCATCAGAACTGTGAGCTCACAGAAGCAGATTTTGTATGGTTGCTTTCAGCTTCTTGAACATAGACAAGCAAAATAAGCTTCTGTTTTATGGGTTTTCTGTTTTATGGTAAACAACTAACTATTTAATACAGTTTGGAGGGGAGAAAAATCCTCTGCTTTTAATGGGGATTTTTTGAACGATCTTAAAAAAAAAAAAAAAGGTCTATTTTTACTCCACTAGAGGTCACCAGCACTATATTTTTCAAAGAATACTACAGGAAAGAACAACGCTGATTTCACTTCAAGAACTTCACGTGGGGCTTAATGTGATGTATTTGACCAGCTAATCATTCCAGAATAGCTTTACCGAACTACTTTTGAGAACCAACTCACACAAATTTCTGCTTTGGTAGCTGATAATTTTTCTAGGAAAAAAACCCAAACCAAATGAAATTAAAGCACAAAAAAAAAAAAAAAAAAAAAAACTAAAAAAAACCCCACCACCCCTCAACCAACTAACAAAACCCCATCACTTTAATTTTGTACTAGTTTGTTCACACCATAAAAGATAGATTAGAAAAGTTAGATCATACCAAAATAAGAGCACTGAGCAGTTATTTCAAAGTGCCGAGGCCACAACTAAAAAGGGGAATACTCACTAACAGCAGTGTAAATTAAAATAAGGATTTAAAATTAGATTCTGTGCTCCTCCTTAGCCAGCTCAGTAAATGAGAACCAGAGAGGATATTTTATGTCAAGACACATTAACCCAGACTTGGCACTAGCCCTGTGGTTACTCCAGAGTCTGCAACACTGCGATAGGCTGGCTGATACCTCTACCTATGGCACTTCTGCTGCCTCCTCACTGCAGCCATATGGGGACCTGGTCTGGGGTCACAGCAACAATTTGACTCATGAGGGACACACTCAGGTCAGGCACTGCTTTTGCTGCAATGCTGTGCTCTCAGCTAAAGCAGTGCTCTCTTGCCTCTTCCTGGGGATTTGGAGCTGAGCTCAGCAAGAGGTTGTCACATCTCCATTGTGAGTGGAATCACAGCTGACTAATCTCAAATTTGTTGTGATAAGTTATACAACACCCTCATCAGAGCCAAGAGTAGCAGCAACAGTTATTAAACTGGTTATAAACATATCTGGAGATAGGAGTATCCCAAAGGGAACACCAAAACTGGCCTTCAACTACAGCAATCTGAGGCTTCTCACAGCTCCCCTCTTGTTTCCCTGCAGCAATGTTGCATCCACTTTTCTTCCCCCTGAGCTGCTCTGTGCAGTTTTCTGTCTCCATGTCATTGCAGCAGTGTCAAGTTGAAGACCTGCTTAACCTGTTACTCTGAGGCCTCAGCATGGCCTTGCCTTTACACCTCATCCTTTAGAAAGGATCAGGTCCTACAGCAGAGCTGCAGCCTATCTGTATTGGTCCAGGTTGTATTTTTCCATGGATAATGCAATCACAGGCCTCAGCATTCTTTTCCAGAGGGGAGTAAGGCCATCACACATCCTACTGCTCCAGGAGATAAGGGTGCACAATAGCCCAGTTCATGGTGCACAGCCCATAGCACACCACAAGGAACTTCACCTTTGCTGACAGACCGGGTCAGGGGCCAGGCAACAGGAAACTAAAAGAGTCTCTTCCCAGAAAGTTGTTCAAAGCCTTGCTCATGAATCAACAGATATCAACAGCATATACCACTGCCAAACATTGTGCAGCTCCATGAGCAATGGCTTACATATAAACCAGTTAATAAGTTCATATGTACCTTTGCAGAAATCTTCCCCTTCGATGTTCTGCCCCCATTTTTCAAAGCCTCACCCCAGTTATCTCTTTGTTCTCTTGTCCACTTTTGGGTCTACCACATTCCTAACCTCACCCCTTGTCCACTTTTGGGTCTACCACATTCCTAACCTCACCCCTCCATGGACATCACTTTGTCTGTGCTCCACCAAAGGATGTCAGGAGACAAGGCACCATCCTCCTACATTGAACTCGAGCCCCCACAATCCCCATCAGCAACAGAGCAGTTCAACTTCTGCTTGTGAGAGAGGAGCAGGTGTCAGGCAGGGAGCAATTCATGAGAGCACTAAATATGTTGGCCGTACTGTTTCTGGGCTTTTTGAGCGCTTACCAAAATGTTACTCCTTGCAACACCCAGCTGAAGGAGGAACGTGGCAGAGAGATAGAGAAGGTAGCTACAACCTCCTAGTGTTTCTGGCAGCAAAGAGTGGTGTAGAGGTATCAGAGACAGCAAAACCCTCACCTGCTTAGCTCAGCCACTCGTGTTCGGGATGGCTGGAGCAAGAACTGAAGCAAATCATTTCCAGTGCTCCACTGTGAGCTATGATTTTGGAAAGAACAGCTAGGCTTCTGTATATGTGACCACTTTTATTTCACACTTACACAAACATCAGTCAGTCGTCTTTATTTCATGGCAGCTAGTGCCTCTCATAGCATTGTCACTGCAATGAAGTCTGGGTGGCTTAGGAAGAACACGGTGTTTCTCTAGTTCTCCTCTTGGTCATCGCTAGCATCAATTTTGCTCTTTCTTCTTCAGGGTCAAAGAACCATGTGCACAGCTTAAGTAAGGCTCCTGGATGGAATAAAATTAGCCTTTCACTAAATCATGTATGCTCACCTCCCTTACTTTTGCTCTCCTTGAGCTCATTTATAAATCACAAGTGGCATGGACAGGGTGGACAGGGATTGATCATTTCACTGTTGTCTTAACACAGTAATTCTAGTTCATCAGGGAAAAGAGAAGTAGAAGAGAGATCTGGGAGAAGATATAGCTCACAGCCACAGTCAAACACCTTGGCTGTCCTCCCGCAGTAGAAACCTACAGGCAAGACATGACCTGTGGTGTTCAACTGGACACTTTTCTCTCATAGGAAGTGTGGGAAATCTGTTGCCATGAGAAGGTGTGATGACAGAACAGGGAAATGCACTTTGTTGAAATTTAATCTGGTGAGCCGGAATGCAGGCGGTAGTGAAGAACACTTTCTGTGCTTTCTGCACAAGCTCACTGCTGAAGTGAGCACCGCGTGTCCCCTGTGGGCCTGCAGAGCTGAGACTGAAAGCCTGGCTGTCTCACCTTGCTCACTGTTGCTGTCAGAGCTGACCAGGGTAAACATCCATCAAGCTAATGATGTCCCTGCAGCAGAATTGAGTGCAGGCTGTCAAAACCAGCTAAGAAGCACAGCAAGCACCTGTCAAGCTCCCTGCTAGCAGCCCCCTGCCTAGGGTTGGGGATGTTCACATCATCTGCTTCTGCAGAGCAGCTTAGAGGTACCTTAAATTTAGTTCAAGGCTGACTGCATTCATGCAGGCAAGGTCTGGTTACAGGGTGTACACCCTCCCAGGGGAGGGTTCAACCTACAGTTTGGGAAAGAGGATTTCCTACTGCTGACATGCAACACCATGCCTCCTCCTCAGCATGGCAAAATGGTACTTTTGTCATATGGTTTTGGATTAACCCAAATGGGAAAAGCTTCTTATATCACTTACCTGGAGGGTAGAAAACCTGACCTATTGTGCTCTTCATGCTATTGAGGTAAAAAGGATTAAGATAGAAGTAGTGTATATGGAGTGAGAAAATATCAGGGTATACCTCTGATTTCAAGATGCAGCTGCTATCAGTGTTTGTGCTTGTGCTTCTACACCTCCTCCTTTGTTATATTTGGAGTGTAAATTAACTTGCCATACAAGTTCTTAAGGATATGTCATTGATAAGCTTATTTGTGGAAAATCAGTACAGTATATTTAAAATAAATGCAATTAAAATGCTCTTTGATGAAGAATTTAGAAAAGTTCTATAATCCTAGCTCTGAAAGACATCCTGGCAAACTGACATAATATTCAAAGGAGGGAAGGGGATTAGATTTTGCACTTGATGTGATCAGCTAGGTTCTGAATTGATTCTTCATTTTAGTAACAGTGCTTTTCCAGATGCCTTTTCAAAGTGCAGATTTCAATAATAAAATAAAAAATAAAAAAAAAACAGGCATATTTATAGGGGACTAAGCTTCCTGGAAATATCACAATTGAATTCACAAGCTTCTTAACATCCTTTTTATATCCTGAAGATTTAATCAGTGTATTTTTGTCTTTTGACAGCAAGTAATTTGGCATTAGCGCTTCACCTTATTTAGGTCGGTTGTAAAAGGCTCCTGATTTATGGTGAACATAAGGGGAGAATCTAAAATTGTAAAGACTGACAGCCTAAATTTTGGAAAGGTAACAGAAAGCATTTTACTCAGCACTAGTAGCATTGTAGGAACAGGGTACTGTCAGGTGTTTCAGTTCTTAAGCAGGACTTTTTGTGATGATGACAACAATGGTGGCCAAATTCTGCTTTCAGTTTTAACTGTGAAAACCCACAGGACTCTTCAGCCTTACTGTAACTTATGCTGACATAAATAACAGCTGGTTTTTCTCCTTTTTTCTTCCTTTATTATTTAAAATTTTGCCTTCTTTGAAAACTGGCCTGTTCAAAAAAGATTTAAACAACATTTTCAGTCTTTCAGATAGAAATAAATTTCTATTTGGATTTAGAGCCTCCAGGACTAATTTGGAACCTAATTATTCTGCAACAAGTTGTTTGTGAGTCTATGAAGTAAAAATCTCAGAATAAAAGTTTTTCTGGTAATAAAAAATGGGCAATAAAGTCAGAAAAAGCTGACATGTGCAAGGCCTTACTTTTTAGATCTTATGTTTATAACTTTAAAAAATTTGGGTTAGATTGCAGAGGCTTGGTATGCCATGATCAGGACAGAGCCTGAATCAAAAGAATCAAAAAGAAAGCTGTCAAATGTGCACTACAGAACATTAAGCTATTATCTACAGAGGGAAAAGAGAAGGTGTGAGATTTCTCTGTTGCAGAGAAATGTGTCTGAATCTGACAAGGACTCAGAGATTAAGGGTGTGACAAAGGGCAGACAAATAGAGGGGGTCACAGGCAACTGGCATGATGGGTTTTCAGGTGTCATCTTTGTAAAGCCAAATTCTAATTGCAACTTGCTATTCAGTGTTGGATAAATAGAGAGATATAATAGATCCTACTTTTAATATGAGGTTACATGAGTAGCTGCTGGATTCTAAACTGTAAGCAATGTCTATCTTATCTCCTCATGTCATGGGTTTGGGTACTGCACGTGCCTGTGTGACTAATACAGTATACCCAAGTGACATCCATCAGCAGTGAACACGAAGACAGGAGAACAAGAGCACTGAAAACTGAGCTCTTGAATTCTCATCCAGGGAAGGGTATTGATATATTTTTTAAAATAGTCTATCCAAAAAGGCAATTCTGGAACTGAAGCAGCACTTTTTTTTTTCTTTACTTGAAGAGGACTCTCAGGATGATATGATAACATTAAGGTATATTTGCTGCAAACAGATGAAAGAGCTTAGCTGAAATGAAAACACTGAATAGAGACTATATACTTGGCTACACGTGGGAAAAATAATCACTGCTTGGTTCATGTGCATCCATAAAGTGCTAGAGGATAGATGCAAGTAATCTGTTTGCAATTTCTCACACTTGGTAGATATTTGTGGTTTGTCTAATTTAGAAGTGTCTTATAAAACTGTCCCTAACAGAAAATGGTAAGTACATATCATCAAAAAACATTTTCATTATAAAAACCTGCTTGTAATTTTCAAGTAGTTGTGGGACCATTTTTTTTTAATTGCACAGGAAGCTCAGACTAATTTCCATAAATTCAATCTTGTGCCAAAACCAAACTGACAGAAAGAGAGGTAAAAATCAGGCTCACACTGTTTTTTCTTACTTCACAATCAGTGATATTCCCAAAATAATTTTAGCAATTTATACTTATCAAACTTATCAAGTTGAAAGATGTGAGGGGCATTCAGACAGTCAAGATGAGCATTCTTGGATTTCTGAAATTACTGAAGACCTGACTACACAATGGGAAGAAGAAAAGCTTGGATGCATGAACATCTTTAGGAGAAGATTATCTTCAATCTATGCTTATGTGGAAGATGACACTGTTTCTCTCAGAGCCTTCATGTGGACATTATAGTTGAAACATAGGAACTAATTTCAAAAGGTTGCACAGTCCATGAACATTCCAAGTGCATGTTGGAGCATGGCTGTTGTGGTCCGTAGCCTCGGGCCCTGACACATAGGGTTGTACACAGAGAAAACAACAACAAAGCTCCTGCTGCCAACAACCAAAAGCCTGCAGCCTCGGGTCAGCATCTCTAACCTCCAGTTGCAATCACATGACTCAAAGGGATTGATTTTCCATAGCCCAGCTGGGTGACCATCAGTGGCCTTAACGCATATGTGAGAGTGCTGAGACAAGTCTCACTTTTACCAAAATACTGCTGTTCTGCTCCCCTTTACAACTCCATCCCTGTGCTGGACCATTATTCTGTGCCATAATAAGGAAAATGAAGGGTGTTATGGGACCCTTCTCTTTTGTTTAAATGAACTGCTATTTTGGTGCAGTGGTCTATGGAAACACATCAGCGCTGTCAGTCTAAGCCAGATGTGAAGTAAAACAGCACTGAGCAGCTTGACCCTGTTTTACTTTACAGCCTCCAGCAGGGACAAAAGCCACCTCAGCAATGGCTCCATAAGGCAAGGGAGGGAATTCATGAGCACCGTTAGCAGTTTTTCTTACCAGGCTGTTCCAGTCAAGGTGACATGGAAACCAATAAACATTGTACATCTGGCCTGTCCGCTGCAACAGAAGCTGCACAGTTGGAGTGAAGGAAAAAAGTAAATACATAACTCTTTACTATGAGGGTGGTAAGGCACTGGAGGAAGTTGTCCAGAGAAGCTGTGGATGCCCCTTCCCTGAAAGTGTTCACAGTCGTGTTGGATAGGGCCCAGAGCAACCTGGTCTAGTGGGAGGTGCCCATGCCCATGGCAGGAGGGTTGAAACTAGATGATCCTTAAGTTCCCTTCCAACCCAAAGCATTCAGTGATTCTATATACAAAAAATGCACATCAGATTGTATCAGCAAGAGCTATAGTACACACAGCAGTAGAGCAGGTAATTACCAGCATTAACTTTTATTCATGTAAATACTCCTGGTGGACTGAATATGCTGTGGGCTTTGCTCATTGTAAGGCTCTAAAATCTAGCTCAGAGTGACTAAAAGCAGTATTTTAACATGAACAGTTGGTGAATTATTTTTGACCCAGATGGTAACAGGCCCCCATCAAACGTTTTGTTTGACTCATACCAGCTGAATGGCTCTGCTAGTGATGCTCTCATGTTACATAAAAAATTGTTTATAGGTTTAAATGATTTAGTATAACTCCCTATAGATCTTGGCAGCGTTTCACACAAGAACTACCTTCCTGATTTTTTAATGGAGTGTCTCAGTGTCTTATCTATTTTCAGCTCTTTGCCATTACCTGTCATAATACTGTGCATGATGGGAACATGCCAAGGGATGCAATGTCCCATTAATAATTGTTAATATATAATAGGGCAGATATCCAAAGTGATAAGTATTTTAGAAATAATATAACTTTTTTTTTTTTTTTGCTTTTCATATTTGTTCTCCAGCACTTTCAATTTTATAGGCTGCTTGTTCTACTTTTCATGTCCTTGTCAGTAGCTGAAATACTTCTTTGTAGTGGCCACAAAATAAGGAGCAGTATATCACTAGTCATCTGTAAACCTTAACTTAAAAATCCATGCTTTGGAAGCTGATTGTCAAATCTGTTAAGCCTTCTTCTGGCTTGCAGTCATGTTTTAAACAAATACAGTTTTTCTCTGCTAAATGTTTTTAATTGCTTGCAGGGCTTATCAGCATCTGCAGAGGTAAAATACTTCAACTCCCTAGTGAGCTGCATCATTTCCAGTTAGTTCCATGTCTTTTGATATCAATCCCATGTGCCTAGGATGCAATCTGCTAAACACACATAGATGGTAAGCAAAATATGCACATGCTGAATGATCATCTGAGAGGGAGGAGGAATATGTTTTAAGCAAATGCATTTACAAGTCAGTGAAAACTCCATTTATAGGCAATGGAAAGAAACCACCCCCACCAGAGCACCCAACACGTCTGTTTAAGACAAGTGAGATCACTTTCTCTCTCTGGCTACCTGGAAAGTCGCTGTAAGGAGAGACTATGTTGCATGCTCAGGTCTGACCCATACTGATCAAGAGGTATGATTTAATTAACTTAGCCATAGACTGTTAACTGACATGGGGCCCAGTGTTTCTTAGTGAGATTATATTCTATATTCAGAGTTGAAAAATTAGTAAGTGGATAATCTCTTATTAAGCAGGAATGGTTCTTACAAGTCTGCAAATTTATCATTCACAGCACATCAGTAAAATATAACCTTAGTATCAACCTGATGTCTGGAAGCCAAAGTGATCCTGGAATACAGGGAAACTTTGGACCCAACTTGGGAAACATAAGTCACATTTGTGACCGTCTTTTACAGTAGCCAATTAAGCATGTCCCATCGTCTCATGGTCATTACTAAAAAGAAGTTTTGTTCCTTCAGAAAAGCTAGGTCCCTGTATAACCACACATCATTTTTATTTTTTATTTCAGTGTTCATTTCAGCACAGTCATTAACTGTAGTTGTATGGTATATATTAAGTATGTTCAAGCCCATACAAAGGCTATTTTTTGCATCTATAATTGAATTGATACAGAGCAGTTCTCAGCAGGAAACTACTCTGTATTGCATATAATTTGTACTTGGGGAGACATTAGCTGTACAGCTGTCTTCAGAGCAGTATGTGCATTTACCTGAACTAATAAATTTATTTCCCTAAGAAAAGCAAAAATGGTAACTGACTGACTTTTTTTTTTGAAAAAATATATATAGGACTGTGTGCTAGATTTCTACTCTCTGGTAGGCTATAAAGAATATTACTTCTTTACAAAAGTAAAGATATATTTCTATAGATTTCAAAAGTAAGTATATAGATTTTCTATACCAGTGTAGAAAATCTCAGTATCAAACCACTAGAGACTAATCATAACTATAGACTCTGAAGTGCAGAGGGAAGGATGTTTACAAGAACTGAAAAAGCAGGATAAAGTCTAAGAAAGCTTAGGCTTTATCCTATAAACCACTTATTTGTGTGCTTCATATACTACATTCATAAAAGATGGCCTGAACTGTGGAATCTCTCCTCCTCATCAACATGCAAGAGAACCTGCACAGAGCGCTGAGTTCTTCACATCCTCACTCATGGGGAGAGATAACTCAGTGAACATGATCCCTACCAAATAAACAGGCCAAGGCTGTGGATCACTTCCTAAATAGCCCAGCCTTTTCAGAGAAGGAGCTGCTGAAGGAGCCATGGACATGGTGCAGTGCTGTTCTATCCCTCCTGCTGGAGGCGAAGGAGAGGGGCAGCACCCATTGTAGCAGCTGGCAATCTAGGCACCAAAAAATACTCACGAGGGAACTCTTGTGCTAGCCTGGTGCTTCTCAGAGGTGGATGGGTCCAGATGGGGATGTTACAGGGAAGACAGAATCTGACAAGGAAACCCGGGCTTAGTAAGGCCTTCACAGCTCCACGAACGCAGCCCCTCGATCATCACGGGTGGATGCCTGTCTGCAAGAGGAAGCTGTGACTCCTTCTCTCAGCACCAGCTTCAACCAATGGCTCACGCAGGTGCAGGAGGAGGGCACCATTTCCCAGAGGCGCTGTCTCTCTCCCCTCCTGTCCCTGAGCTCCGACCGGCTCCCACGCACGCCAGCGTCTCCCTCCCTTTCCCGGCGGGAGCCGTGCGTTGCCCGGCAGCACCACAGGGTGTCAGCCTCGGCCCGGGCCCACAGCGCGGCCCCGCTCTCCCTGGGGCTCAGGGACACGCAGAGCTGCAAAACTGACTGCACACAGCCGCAGGTGACCACGGGGACACGCGTGGGGACCATACGCTGGCACTGCAGTGCCCCCCGGACCTGTGCGGGAAAGCCAGCAGCTCCCGCATTTCAGTCTCTCCCAGAAGAGACCGACCTTCAGGGCCTGGCCTGACTCACAAGGAATTGCTGGACAAATTGTACATATCTGTATTAATTGTTTGAAGATTGCTATTTCAGATAGGGGTGGGGGTTTTTCCCCCCTCATTTTTGGAATGTTTTGGAAGCATTTTTTTCAGAAATTTTCCATAACCAGGCCTAGCCAGCATGGAAAATTTTTATCCCAATCTTGAAATGTAGGCCTTCATAGCAGAAACTGCAACTGTGGGGAGCATCAGAAAGCATCTTTACTGTAAGCTGTCGTACCAGCGCTACCAGGGTAACTACAGCCACCTGGTATTACATAAGCATCTGTAGATCTGGTACTGTGGTTAAATAGGAGCATAATATTCTGCAACCCTTCATTTCTCAGAAGAGTCCAGATGGGCCTGGATTCATCTCACCTACCTTTAGGTACCCCAGGTAAGATGCTGAATTAGGGCCACCAGCCAAAGCTCTTTTCTAAACAGCATCCCTCATTTCTAGCACCTATCTGTAGAAATGTTTCACTAGAGATGCAAGGCTGTACTACAGTCTTCATTTTTTCATTAATTTCTCCAGGCTTGTTATAAGTCTTCAGAGGGTGGGCATAAAGTACTTTTTAAGAATATTTTTGGGGCGAGACAGGAACCTCCTGCTTAATTTGCTTATTATCCAGTCTGTCCTCCAGCCTGCTGAGTATAAGGAGCACAAGAAAAATAGTCACTAAGAAGTTTCTCTTATCTTCCTAAGGCTCATTAAACGGTTCGTGGCTTTTGGTACACGGAGATAAGTAGCACGTACTAAACCATGTGAGATGGCTGCATTTACGTATTTAAATTTTTTGTATCTATTATCAATACACTCCACCCAAAGAGCATATGAAAGCCCAAGCATGCTATGCTCACTATGTAGAGTACAATATAATAAGTGTTTGAAGTTTAGTCGTATTGACCGTTCTGCTAAATGAAGCTATCCCAGCTGGTGGTGGTTACCACACTGCCACCAGCAGAAAGTGTGGATGACGACTTCCATTTTACAAATGAGTGAAATTAAAGTACAGATTCACATCTTAGTCAAAACAGCTCATAACACCTGTGTCACCTGTGATTTCAGGAATGCTAGCCCTTTGCTTCTCAATGCAGAGACTTTTCTCTAAAGGAAATACAGACCTTATAGATACACAATTCCATAAGACAAACAAAACAACAAACCCAAAACCCAGGTGACTTCCACAGATTCTTCCTACAGGCATGACCGTAATACATCAAGATCAGCAAGATTAAAATCATGGACAACTTTTTCCCCTTTTCTACACCAAACAATTGAGGCGTCATGTGTTGAATATTCATTGCTAGCAGTTGCAGACTTTTGCAGAAAACAGCAGCAGCATAATAAGCCTACGCATGGTAGAACATTTAGAATTACAATTAGACATTGTTTTTTAAAAGGAACCCATTAAAATAATACCCTACATCTTGGCAGAGATGAAAAGCACATGATGTACACCTTTGAGTCACTGAAGTTTTATACTTCTTCGTTATTAATTGCTCCAGCGGGTTTTTTCCTTGAAAACGATAGGCAGTATTTAATGTTCTGTTACCCTGGAGCTGCAGTTCTCTGCTCGCCTATCTGCACACAGCACCTTGCTCATGGCTGGGAAATGTGAGGCAAAGATAATGTGTATGCACAGCTTCGTTGCTTGGCAAGTAGAGTTTCATTTTCTGTAGAGACAAATTAGCACTATATATTTTAACATCTCTAGCCTACAAAGTCACGGGCACAAAAGATGTTTCAGGAACATTATAGCAGTGGAAGACTTTGCAGAGCCTCTCAGTGCACTATTCAAAGAGTTTTTGAATGCATGAATTCGAGAGTTTGTTGGGAGTTTGAGGGGGAGGTGACTGCATCTCTTTCAGATAATAACGGGATCTGAAAGGTTTCTTGGCTGCTATAAATTAGCATTTTCAGCTCAGAGTGTGGTCTCCCAGAAACAGTTTATAGCTAAAGCCATACACATTTTTCTGTTCCTACATCGAACGGATAATAAAAGCTGGAAAATTACTGCAGGCTTTTATCTCAGAAATGTTACCACCCCTATTAGCAAATTGCTTACACTGCTGTTATCGCAGCAGCCTGAGCAACATTTGACTGTCCAACTTTTCTCAGCAACGATGCTCCTCTGGATTCTCAGAATCACTAAGACCAACAACTGAAATCCTCAATGGATAATGGGAACTGTAAAGAAGGTGCAGATGCTCAGTTCCTCAGAGAAAAAAGCCATCCATCACCACACAAAAGAAACTGAATAGGATCACCCAAGAAGCAAGTGGGTGATCTTGCTTCTTGGCCAGAAGTCCCTCTTGCAGGCCATCTGGATGCAGGACTCAGCAATAAAAAACTTAACAGTTTTAGGTAAACAGTCAGTTTTACCCCAGCTGCAAGCATATGATCAGTGAGTAAAATCCAACTCCTGAATAGATTTTGGAACACTGGTAAGCTCGGGGTACAGTGCACTACCCCACATCCCAGCAGCAAGGGTAGAAGCTCCAGGATGGACTCCCCAACAGGAGCTGTTTCCAAAGTACCACGATAGTCTGTTTCTAGTGTATGTCTGCAATGCTGTACTAAAACATCTCCTGGTCTTTGTTATTTAAGGACATTATTCAAGTGTAGCTGTGCCTTGTCCACACCAGAGAGCAGCACCTTGACTTTGCTTGAGGCAGAAAAATTAATTTTGGGGGAATGGGAGCATTTGTACCACAAAAGAACACCCACACTGATATACAACCACTCCCAACACCCATAGTTGGAAGACCAAGTCGTATCTACGTACTTTGCCAAGTTGTATCCATGGCAAGATTTCTATGGGTGCAGTTTGATGGAATAACCATCACACACCTAAGCGAAATTACCTTAGCTGATTGGCAGCTTGGACTTATTTTAAATCTTGCTAAAACCTTTGTTTTAAAATAAGACAAAGTTAACGAAGTATTTTTCAGGATTTTACTGCAAACCTATGGGTCTGGTCACAAAAAAAAATATGATACATATAACCATGTTAATTATATTACATTACAATGATGGTATACATTACAAGTAAGTCTGTAAGTTTAAATATACATCTAGAGTTACAACTGAATGTACAGATCTTTTTTACAATACATACAATCAGGAATGAAAATCCCTCAAACCCCAAGACCATAAATAATGCCCATTTTACAGATGATATATTTTAAACTAAAAGAGAGGGAAGAAAAAAAAAAAAGGAAAGCAAGAGCTTTGACCGACTGCACAGCTGGGGCATTTTGGTCCATAAAAACCCTTTCTAAAAATAGAAATCTTTTTTCATAGCAGCAATGCTTTCTTCAAGCATTTGGATACAAGTAATTGTGAGCCCATTTCAATAATTTTAGTTGACAATATAGATTTACAAAAGAAATTTCAAAATTACACTTAATTTATCTTCCAAATATGGAAGAAACAAACAATGCCCCACATTGTGGTATCCTGCAAGTGTCACACTGATGCTTTAAACTAAGTCCATCTGTAGTACGCAGACCAGACGCATACCATTTGTTCACATAGTAAACCCACATAAATGAACTGAGAAACACACTCTGCAACAGGGAAAGCTTTGGAGCTCACAAGATCTCATCAGAAAAAAGGCACATTTCATAAAATCCTTATCACGTTCAGATAGATCTTCAGGCAAGGCTTTTCGAGCACGATTACAAAACAGCTTGTTCCTACTCCTACAATCTGCCATAGCAGTCTATGGCAGCAGTCATTTTATTTTTTCTTTCCCAAGAAGACAGCACCACTTTGGGGGAAGAACAAATGGAAATGAAAAGCCTGTAAAGCTCATTTAGAGAGTGATGTGCTCTTCAAAAAAGCTTCCAGCAAACAGTGTAGTTGAAATTAAGGCTGCAAAGCTGCCATGGTGGAAATGTGCAAATTCTCTTTCAAGGTGACTGGTCAACTGGCAGTTCCACCAGAAGGCCAAACAAAAAATAAAAATAATAGTTATTATTATTAAAAAAGAATAAAATAAACATTCACAAGAAAGAGTCCACGGGTGGGGCATACGAGAAGCCCAAAAAAGCCTCAGCGGCTTCTTTGACGCTGGCAGTGATGAGGATGCTGTCTGGGGACTGGCCAATGGAGTTAGGGACTGGCTCATCTGTAAACTCCGGATCAAAGTGTCGCAGGTCACTGGGGCCACTCTGTGGAAAGGACAGAAAAGGAATTTAGACATTATGATTTTCTGAGTATGCAATTCAATTCAAAATGGAGAGAAGCACCCTTGTACAGAGACTCACAGTGTTATCACCTCAGGCCCACTGTTTAGCAGCCTTTGATAGTTTTAGTTTGACCTTTTTTGTATCCTGTTGCACATTGTCTCACTAAAAACAAGATGATTTGATTTAGTATGGCTGCACTCCCACTAAGCTCATGCAACAGAAGCTAAATGCAAACATGCAACTCTGCCACACAGCAGCTTGCAGTGCAGGACTTTGATCTCCTAGTTATTAAATGAAGTTTATAAAATGCTCAGAAAACAATGGAGAACAACCTCCACAACCTGATCTCTCACTTTACATGTTAGTATCTGACATGCCAATTGTAATTCTGTGACAGGGAAGCTACTTGCTCCCTATACCTTAACTTCCCCTTTGGTAAAATGGGGAGGCTGAGCATTATTTTAAAATCGCCATGCAAATGAAGCATGTCAGACAACAAAAAAAACAGCCAAAATTAGATGGATCATCACCAAAAAGTCAACTGCCACCTGTTTTTTACTTTGTTTGGACAGACACAGGGGAAGGAATGTTCCATTCCCCAAACACACCCGTCTGGCCACTTGCCCCTGGCTCCTGGGCACCCCACAAAGACAAGGGGTAAAAAGACACTCTCCATGCACTCTATAATTAGAAGTGATACGTACCACATTTGGGTTAAAAGGGGGTGTAATCTTCTTATTAATGAGATCATCCCAGTTAATTGGGGAGAAGAAGATGTGATTCTTAATCTCCATCTGTTAAGAGAGAGAAAAATAGATTAATTCAGAACCAAGCTAATATAAACAGTACGGCCCAGTCATGCTCCCGCACTGCATGTGGGCACTGCCAGTTCGCACTTACAAAGTCCTCCTTGGCACCGAGTCTCTTTGTCCTGTCCTTCTGCAAGAGGCCTTCCAGGAGATGTCTAGCTGAATTGGTAATATTTGGCTTCAGCTGCAAGGGTTTGTTCAAGATATTGTCATACATTTCTGCAGTGTTCCTGCTGTAGAAGGGTGGCTGTGGGAAGCAGAAAAGGAGGAGTTAATGAGGCCGACAGGCAGGCATGGGGTTTCTTGTGGGAAAAGCTCAAGTAAGCTAGTTTGATCTGTCATGAAGGATTTGCTACTTACCAAGCCATAAAGCATCTCGTACAAGACTGCTCCAAGGCACCACCAGTCCACAGTCCGGTCATAGGGCTGCTTATGGAGAACTTCGGGAGCAAGATACTGTGTAAGAGAAGGGAAAGAGCCATGTGAGCCACAGATATTTTTACAAGCAAGAAAGCCTCCCCATTCATGAATGAAAGCAGCTCACTGAATCCCAGCAATATCTAAGCTAAAGGAAAGCTACGATATTTTTACAGACAGGCAGATGGCTTGAGAGCTGTTCTCTCCTGCTCAACAAGCTCCATGTGTCCTAAATGTCTTCAATGGCAGCCCTATTATTAGAAGGCCCATAATGCCCCCTGCTCATGTAACCAGCCCTTACATACACCTGGGACAAGTCAGTTTTCACTGCTAAGAACAGCTCTTGCTGTCGCTTTGAGAGTGGGGGGCTGAAGGCTGGCCGTACCTCTGGTGTGCCGCAGAAGGTGGAGGTCGTGCCATTGTGCTCTATGTTTTCTTTGCAAAGTCCAAAGTCAGTCAAGACAATGTGGCCCTGTGAATCAAGCAGGATGTTCTCTGGCTTCAAGTCTCTGCAGGAAGAGATGAGAGATATAAATGTTAGTTAGAGGAGGTGCAGTGCGAATATTTTAGGTGCAGCTGTTTAGAGAAGTTCACTAAGCCACCACAAAATATTAAAAGCAATTCCAAGCTCCTACTGAGCTAAACTTTACAATGCTAATTTAACAAAGCACATGATTTTTTTCTGTACAACAAACTGAACAAGGCTTCTCACCGATAAACAATGTTCAGGGAGTGCAGATAGCCCAGTGCACTGGCAATTTCAGCAGCATAAAATCGGGCTCTCGGCTCCAGGAAGCAACGCTCCCTCTGGAGATGGTAGAACAACTACAGGAGACAGAGAGAACAAAGTTGTGTAAACGGCGCCAAAGCCTGTTAACAATGCACTTAATTAGACTCAACATATATAGCACAGGAGAAGAATAGCAGGAAATGGCCTGAGGATCCTTTGGTAGTTCAAAACTTGGCAGGCAGAAACATTGAATCTAGTAACTTCTCTCCCATGACTTTTCCCCTTGCAACTTTTTTGTATTTAAAAGGAAGAGTGAAAATGTCTACCCTACCACCATGCACATGATAGGAAATACAATAATTTTCTTACTACCTACCTCTCCACCATTGATGTAATCCAGGACAAAATACAATTTGTCTGCAGTCTGGAAGGAAAAGTGAAGCCCGACCAGGAAGGGGTGTTTCACATTTTTCAGCAAGACATTGCGTTCTGACATAATGTGCTTCTCCTGAAAACATCAGAAACCCATTAACATTTAGCACACTTGCTTAGTGGTAGCAGTAAAAATGTTTTTGATGGATATTGCAATGGTGTTGTGAAGGGCAGCTTACCTCCTTCTTCTTCAGGATTGCTTTTTTCTGCAGGACTTTAACAGCATAGAACTGCTCTTCTGCCTTATGCCGTGCAAGGAGGACCTGAAAGTGCATAAAAAATTGCAGACCTGAGCAATACTGAAATATGGAACAATTTGTGAACACAGCCAGCAACAAGCCTTATGCTAGCTTCTGAGCGCTGCCACATCCCTCTGGTTCAATGTGCAAGCCCTTTGCTGGAAATGCCTGACACTGCTACCATTCTGGCAGAATTATCTAGCCCAAAGATATTACATCTAGTTTCTTTCTCTTCCAAAAGCCAAGTACATCTATTCTTCACAGCGCTAGAGGACTGAGTTCCCTGGCTCTTCTGATTCATTTAAACGCAGCGTCCCTGCTCCTGCACTGGATGTGCTCAGGTTTGGTTTAAGCAATCACCATTCACCAATGGCAGTACAAACCCCACTCGCTGGTATTTCACAGAAGAGCTCAAGAATAAATAAATTTAAATGAAAATAAAAGTTACGCTTACCTTCCCAAAACTGCCTTTTCCAATCACTTTTAAGAAATGAAAGTCTGATGGTTTGGCATGTGGGTTGGACGACGGGCCAAGATTGATCTGCTGTGAAGGACTGGGCTAAAAAAATAAACAGAAACCACATTCATTAAAACAGTTCAGCAGTGGGAGTCCCAACAATTTATCATTTTTAGAAATATAAATGAAGTGACCTTGAAAATAAAGATTAACACACTTATTGCCCCTAAAACTTATCTCTAACAGATATCTTAAACTAATAGGTACTGCCTAAGAAGTCGAACAACCATAGCTTACTTAAAAGTGCTTGAAGTCTTAGACACATTCCAAAATGAAATAACAACTCATAACTCTTCTTAAACATTTCTTCTTTACGTCTGAAACAGAAAGTTTCAGTCTAACCCAATTACTCTCTTGTTTACATTAGTGTGCTATGAGATTGCACTAATGCAATACTCATGACGCTAATTTCACTACACTTCTATTAGTGGCCGAATTGATGTTCTAAAAACGTCACACTGAGTAAAATCTACTTACCGGAGGAGAAGGATTAGCATTCATAAGTTCAGGCTCTTGAGGCTGAGAGATTTTCAAGATAGACTGAACTTCAGGGCTGCAAGGATAACAGCACACATGATTAGGAGTTACCAGGAGCAGCACAGGCAGATCTTTCCCGCCAGAGGGCAAGCACGTATCGCGGAAGAGTTTTGGTTGAGTCTACTACAGAAGGCAACCAAAACAATCCATTCGATTTAAAGGGTAAATTTTTTCTAGTGACAGTAAGTTCCATCATACAAAGAAATTTATATCTACTCTAAGTACAGCACAAAACAGGGACGGGTCACTAGAAATCTCTGACTTATTCGTTCCAAACCCAGCTCATGGAGATGGTTGCGAAGTGACTAACACCTCAACAAGACAAATAAACTCTTCCGTAACAGTAATGCCGCAGGAATTGCAGTAAGCAAACATTATTTTTAAACTAGATCTCGCAATATCTAGTGATATTTGTGACTGACTCCCCCCCCCCAGATTTTTGACACTTACTGCTTGCATGCATAGGAGTTGGTGGCTATCTTCTGAATGAAATCGTTTAGTCCCATTCTTCTCTGCTTCATGAAGGCTATAAAGTAAAAGGAAAGGAGAAACAAAATCGTTAAGCCACCCTGACAGAAAAATCACAGCCCCTTGAGCATCTTCGAAGAAGTCCGCACGCCGCTCACCGATGAGGATGGCCACCATCCCCCTCATCTTCGAATAAGTCAAGGTAGGACCAGACGCCTCAGCTGCTTTCACGGTCATTTTGAAGCGAGAGGGAGATACACACCAAGAGCACAGTACCACCAGCTCCCAGCACCGCACTGACTTAGCGAAACACCCGGCGGCGTTTAAGTGGCGGCGGCGATGGGCGGGACCGGGGCGGGGCGGCAACGATCGCGCCCCCCTCGACGTCCTTTGAGGAGCGGCCAGTGGCCGCCTCGGGGGATGTTGAGGGTGGGAGGGGAAGGCAATCGTCGCTGCCTTTACCACCGCCCGACCTTGGGCGCAGCCCTCAGGGGAGCCCCCACACAGCACCCCCTCAGGACCTTGCCTTAGGATGCCGAGCATCCACAGGCAAACGAATCAAATCCTTTTTCCCCTTGTCAGCAAACTCCCGCAACCTGACTTTCCCTCTCCCCACCCCCCTTTTTTTATCGGGCTCTACTTATTTTACGGTTATATAAAGTTGAAATCTGGCTCTGTCTTTAGGACGACTACCTCTTCCCGAAAGTGTGGGTGTCCCCCCACCACCCCGGCAGCCTGCGTCCGCTCCCGGTCCCGCCGCACCGGCTGAGCGGCGATAAGGGACGCTGACGTCTCCCTGAAGGAGCCGCAGTGACTCAGAAGAACAAAATTTCCTGCCCAGTTTTCAATAAAACAAACAAATGTCCCTTCTGCGCGCTGCCTGATCCTGGCTGGGACATAACTAAACGGGAAAGGGGAAAAAAAAAAGTATTTTTTTAAATGCCGAAAAGGAAAACAACGGGGGAAAAAAATTCATCCGTTCCCTGAACTTGGAGAAGAGAAATCTGCTTCTGGAAAAAGTGGGGAGATGACCGAGGTCTGGACAAGTACAGTAACGGGGGAGGGGGGGAGGAAAGGGAAACAGCCCCGCTCTGCAGATTTTGTTTTTACTGTACACGGTCATTTGGGAACACCGTGTACCCGGGATTTAATGGCTCAGTCGCTTCTCCCTGCGGGCGCGCCGGGGGCACACCAGGAGCGCTGGTGCATGCACGACGCCCAAGGTGAAAGGATGCAGCCGGAGCCCTGCTCGCGGGGGACCGCGGGAAGGACCACGGCCTCGCGCCAGGCTCTCCCGCCGGGGCGCATCCCCGCCCGCAGCCCTGGCACGGGTCAAGCGCGTCCGGGGGGTGCCGAGCTCCTGCGCCCTACAGGCGGCTGGAAGTTTCCACCCGACGGGGTGTTATTCATGAGCGTGTTTCGCCTCGCTGTCTGAACGAAGGGCGCTGGGTTGCAGCCAGCGGCTCCAGCTGCAACCTGCCCCCGTCCTCCCCCCGCCCGGCGACCGTCTTTTTACTCTTTATTTTTTTTCTCTGTACCCACTGCTGCTGCCTCCCCCCACAACCACTGCCGGCCGCTGGGTGGCATCCCTTGGCAGCTGCCTGCACCCTCCGCCTCGGGGGGAATGCCAAGCACCGCAGCACGGCAGCAGTCACAGGCAGCAGCTCATCTTGAACAGCAAGATGGATGACCCGGAGGAGAGAGACCCCTGCGACTTGGGCACAGGTCTTTCAAAAGCGGTGTAAAGGCATTATAGGGAAACAGCAAGGAGGGAGGATTGCCGGCTCCGCTCCGAGCCTCCGAGCAGTGGCCTTCCCGGAGCAAGGGGCCCTTTCCCGGCCCCGCCGTCCCGGTTCGGGGAAGTGGAAGGGAGCCGGCGCCAGGGAAGGAAGCGGCGACGGGAGAAGCAAGGAAATGTGGACTGCAGCTGGCGGGGCTCTGGGTTCTCCCACTTGTGGCTTTCCTCACTCTGTTGCACACCGAAATTGCTACTCCCATTAATGTAAGTGGAGAAAAAAAAAAAAAACAAAACACAAAAAAATTCCACAATAAAGTTTGGGATTTAAAACTATCCTCAAAACCCCCGCTTGATAGATTGAAAGAGACGCAGACAGTTGTCTTAGTCCCTCCGTGCTGTTTTCAGAGTACTGCTGTTAAAAACCACTCGAGATCCACAGTTTGGAGAGTCACCAGAGTCCCCGTTCCCTGCCCCTCTGCCTGCTGTCATCTCCAGGCTACAAGACGATGACCCCCGGCACGTTCCTGCCGGCTGTGCACAGAGGCAAGCGGCTCCCAGCCCCCGGGCAGTCTCCGGCACAACCCACCCGCAGTTCTGCACAGCTTGCCAGAAGCTGACACCCACTGCCGTCCTCCCGGCTCAGCCGCGGCCCCCCACGCCGTCCGCAAGCGCCCCCGCTCCAGCAGGCTACACCAGCGCCCTCGCCCCCGCTCTGCGTCGCTCATTTTGAAAGGATTCCGCTGCTCTCGCCAAGTCACCTGGCCTGTGTTCATGCCAAGCGCTGCCTCGGCTGTCCCCCACACGCACCCGCCTGTATCCCCCCCTTCATCGCCGCGCGGGGACACCGCTGCTGGAAGGGTTCTTTTCCCCGTGGAGAACAGTTCTGCCAGGGCGGAGCGGTGAACCCACCTTTCAGCGACGACTTCTCCTCTTTGCCCCTCATCTTGCTGCCTGCCGGGACCCCGGGCGCGGCGCGGCGGCGCGGAGGCTGTGCCTGGGCTCCCGCTCCCGGCCGCTGCTGCAATCCCGAATAACTCCCCTTCCTGGCCGGGCGGCCCGCAGGCAGGAGGGAGGCGGCGAGGGCGGCGAGGCCAGCCGGCGCTCCTGCTGACCCCTTTATGGACGCGCTATCGAGGGCGGCTGACATGCGGGAGCGTTATAAAGTTCAGCACGGGCCGCCCCGCACACTCTGCCCCGTTGCAACATCACCCTCAAAATTACTGTAATCAGCGCGCACACAAACACACGCACGGGCGGAGCGGGGCGGGGGGGCCGCTCCGGCCCTCCCTGACCTGCCGGCCGCGGCCGGCCCT